>CM057450.1:1720283466-1720883466 GCA_016271365.2 Neoceratodus forsteri | reverse complement strand
GCATACAATCAAGGATATTAAGGAAACTGCAGAGGAAGCTAGCAGCGCCTTTGGCAGCCATGTTCACTAAGTCACTCAGCACAGGAGTGGTTCCAGAGGACTGGAAGAGGGAACATGTAGTCCCTCTACACAAACATGGTAGTAGAGAAGATGCAGGGAACTACAGGCCAGTCAGCCTCACCTCAGTAGTGGGTAAGATCATGGAGGCACTGTTTAAAGAAAGAATAGTGGCACACTTGGAATCTAGCAGTGTCCAGGATCTGAGACAACATGGATTCACAGCAGGAAGGCTGTGTCAAATGAATCTGACAGATTTTTTTGACTGGGTGATAAAAGATGTAACTCGGGGTGGGGGGGACATCGCCTACCTCGATTTCAGCAAGGCCATCAACACCGTCCCACATAAAAGGCTGGTTAATAAGATGGGTAGTCTGGGCATGGGGCACAAGGTGGTAAACTGGGTTAGGAACTGTCTAATGGACAGGAGGCAGAGGGGGGTGATAAATGGGATCCAATCTGGGGAAAGCGAGGTAACCAGTGAGGTACCTCAGGGATCAGTCTGTAATTTGGCAAAAACCATCAAAAATGCTTGGATAATAACAAAAGCTTTAAAGGTAATTTCTAACCAAGTATTGGATAGAGCAGTGCTTAAATCATCATCATGAATAAGAGCATTAAGAGCATCACCAGCCTTAGAGATATTATTGCTGATATAAATCAAATGTGGATCTTTACTAGCTAAAAGAGACTGTAAGGATAGTGTCAAAGGGTCAATGTGCACATTAAACACAGGCAAATATTGAGACATGGCAAGCAAGTACTGCGGGTCAGTATCAATAACATCTGGTTCAGGGAGAGGAACAGGAGTGATCACAGTGTGACCAATGACTGTTTTCTGATGTGGAGTAAAACAGAAGTTAGGAGCAATATTAGCACAAGTTTTGGCACCATAAGCAAAGGATTTATGATTTTTCACTACACAGTACTGCCCATCAGAATTATAGGTAACTCATACAGTTGGATTCCTCCATTTCTGTAGGCATATAGGACATGCAAAAGACTGGTTGGTGAGCCGTGAAGTGAAGTGATGTACCTCTTCCACGTAGCTTCGGGATGCAGCTGTTTCAGCATCAGGTGCTGAAGATGCAGCTTGCAAAGATTCAGAGTCATCAGTCAGGCTGGATGGCAGATCATCACCCAAAGTGTAGGACCAGTCAAGATGTTCCGGGGAGTAGCCACAGACAGGTTTAACAATGTCAAATACATCACAGCGGCACAGGTAATAACATCCCTTCTTTGCACAGCAGTTGGTATGCAGTGCAACCCAAGCTTGTAGAACAGAGTGGTATAGAAGTAAAGAGGGTAAATCAGTTGGTTCTCAGTAAATGTTCTCATCAAGATGTCCGATGGAATGAATAGCAGCCAGTTTGTCAAAGACAGAAGTTTGTGGATCAAAATGAGGAAGTGACACAGTAAAAGTAATGAACATGTTATCATGGATTGAGCATTTCTTAGTAAAGTAACAGGGTGCCTGGTTTGGATATCGGAAAACATATTCAAGATTTCTAGCAGTAGACATAAAAATATTAACAGAATTCGACATACACAATGTAATGCATGACTTAGATTTGCAGTGAGGATAATACCATTTAGCTAGTCTTCGATCAAGGATATCTGGAATGTGACCTGTTTCCAAGTCCCTGAAGAGATTGTTAAAAATTTTTATTAATTTATTTATTTAAGAGATTTACCAGGAAGGCATACTGAGCGGAGTACCGCTCGATTCCAAATGCGCCTTGGGGGTAGGGTTTGCAAAAGATACAGAAGTACAGGAGAAGACAAAAATCATACAACTTATGTGACTTACACAGACAGTGGTACAGTAGTTCAGATGAAATATACATACAAAGGGTGGTTGGTACAGGCAAAATAATACAATTATGTGATTATACACCAACAGTGGCACAGTAGTACAGGAGAATAAACATACATAGGGTGGTTGTTACAGACAATGGGTGAGGCATTTCTTAAATACAAAAATTGCGTAGGTTCAATTTCAATTAGTATTTAATAACCTTAGGTGCAGAGCGAGAATGGTACCCAGAACGGTGCTAGCAGCTGGATAGGTAGGAGTAGAAATGGGGATTTAGCGAGGGGGAAAGCAGGAGCAATTTGTAGCGAAGTGCGTTTTAAGAAGGGTATTCCGTTCAAGAGTACATGTGGCGTGTCTGATATCAGCTGTCAGGGAGTTCCATAATTTGGGCAACCTGAAACTGAAAGCTGCCTGTCCAGATCTGGTGGATCTGTGTGGAATGTGCAGGAGCCTAGAGTCTATGAGAGCGTAGGCAGGTGGGGAGAGGGCGGTTAGGGATGATGACAGATAGGAAGGGAGTGTTTGTGACCAGAACTTTGCAGCGGTTCTAGCAACATGGAGTAATCATCGGTTTTGAAGTAAGGGGAGGTCCAGAGACTGGTAGAGATCACAGTGATGGGTAGTGGTAGGACGGTCCAAGGAGAACCGGCTGAAGGAGTTGTAAAGGGGGTCAAGCCTGGCTAAGGAAGTTTGGGGGGCAGCACCGTATACAACATCGCCATAGTCCATAATCGGGAGGATCATTTTTTGGACAACTGCTGTTCTGGTTGGTAGTGGAATGCAATTCTTGTTTTGGTAGAGGGCTCCCAGCATGGGATGCAATTTTTTGTGAAGAGTGTCTATATGCACTGAGAAGTCAAGGTGCTGATCTAACCAGACACCGAGATAATGATAAGTGGTGCAGGCCTCGAGTGGAGATCCGTCCAGGGTGTAAAATGTGGGTGGAGCAGTAAGCCGGGATAGTTTGGCCCTAGAGCCAAAGGTGAGGGAGACTGTTTTTTTTGAGTTTAAGAATAGTTGGTTACTGAGGAACCAACGTTGGATGGAGTCGAAGTCATCCTGGAGACAAGCATACACAGCAGATGCGGATGGGCCAGAGGCGAACAGCACCGTATCGTCCACGTACATATGGATAGCCGTTTGTGGCCAGGCGGCAGGCAGGTTATTTAGAAAGATAGAGAACAGCAGGGGGCCGAATACAGACCCTTGGGGGACACCACTGGTGACAGGAAGAGAGGTGGATTGTGCCGAGCCAATATGGACTGATTGGGACCTACCTGACAGGTATGACTGGAACCAGTTGATGGCGTTCCCAGCCAGACCAGCTTGGGCAAGTTTAGCCAACAACAGGGGATGCGAGACCGTGTTGAAGGCTTTTGCCAGGTCGATAAATATGGCTGCTGTAATTTCCCCTTTGTCCATCCCTGTAAGGATGGAGTTAGTGAGGCGAAGGAGGGAGGTGGTGGTGAAGTGATTTTTCCTGAAGCCAGCTTGGTAGGGGGTGAAAAATGCTATGGTATCTAGGTAGTGGTGGAGCTGGGATAATACAAGGCACTCTTGAATTTTGGCTAGGATGGGGAGCAGAGATATGGGTCGATAGTTGGATGGGGAGGAGAAGTCCCCTTCTCTGGGTAGGGGGATGACGGTGGCTTGCTTCCATGTATTGGGGACTGCCCCAAGTTTAAAGGACAGGTTGTAGAGCATAGTTAGAGGGTTAGCAATTATGTAAGAACCACAGGTAGGGCACAAAAGTTCACAGGCAATATTTTGCTTGTCTGCCTCCTTATTGTTTTGGAAAAAACAATTCATTAATTTTGTCTTTAGTATCACTGAACCCTCTGGCAATTTCCTGCACATTATAAACAGTAAAATGTTCTTTACTTAAACTGTATACACCATGCAACAGTGGGAGTAGGATATCATTTTTAACAGCTTGCTGAAAATTTAGTGTTTGTGCTTTAATAGCAGCTATATCTGCTCTATTCCAGATAGACATGCCTGAACCAAAAAGGCCAGAGATGGTGCCTGCTGCACCGGTAACATCTGCAGTATCACATCTAGCACGTGATTTACCTTGACCATTAGGTGCGGGTCTAAAGACTCCTACATGATCGGTGGTATGAGGTCCACTAACTGGATCATTTGTGTGGGTTTGGTAAGAAGCTACAATGTCTGTAACCATCATACTGAAAAATTTAGTAGTGTTGGTCGTGTGACAGAGACCAGTCTCAGCCAAATTCCAATGTGTAAGACTGAAAATAACTGGGACATGCATAAATTGTACATTATCAATCAAGGTACCTGGAAGGGAAGGGGCAGTCAAACCACTAGGAGGACCAGCCTCCTGGGGAGGACATTCAGTCAGTTCTTCTTCAGTGGGTGGGACTACAGAAAGGTACATGGCTTCAGTAGCCATATAGTTATGAAGACAGAAAGCACATGACTCCTCAGAGTTGAGGTGGTCACAAAAGGTAGGATCTATTAAGGCAGTCAAGTTGTAGAGACCAGTAAGTCTAGGACAACTTTGTCGAATAGAGAGTGTACTGTTTGGTTCAATCCCTGTGCTGGGCCATCCATGAAAAGTACCTTTGGATAAACAAGCTACAGGTAGTGTGTAACCATTAAAATCAGTTTCCCATTGTATTTGCAATGTGAATTTGTCTGGAGCTACAACCATGGCATTAAGATAGACATCTGAGCCTTCTTTAACAGTAATCATTTTGTTGGGGACATCAATGTGAACTCCCTTTGGGCCGGGGATATCTCTATTTGAATGTTCAAGTTTGTCAAGCAAATGTGCTATATGTTGTCTGTGTTGAGTCAAAAAGGGTTTGTCTTGAGTGTTAGTCAAAGAAAGTAGTCCCACCAGGATGAGGATGTGCAACATAGCCATCTTGGCAGTGTATCGGAAAGAAACAGAAAAGGACTGTTAAGTGAGGGGTACTATTCCACCCTTAGAGGGTTGGGAAAAGTAATTAGTCACCTTTATACAACTTGAGCTGATTAGCATGGACCCACTCGTCGGTGGTCTGTTTTAGCTGCTGAACTCTGACCTGATAGACAGCAGAACTGAGTTTGTTGACAATGGGATGTGGGCCTTCCCATTTGCTGGCAAATGAATGAGCTTGTTGTATGTACTGGAGAAGCATAACTTGGTCTCCAACTTGCCAGTTGACTTCTTTGACATGCTTATCAAAATGAGCTTTAGCTTGTTGTTGAGCTTTACCCATATGATTGGCAGTGAACAGGTACGTCTTCATGATATCATCCTGAAGTTTTTCAATATATTTGTCCACAGATACCCTATCTGCTGTAGGGGTGTGGAGGTCAATCAACAGGTGCTCAGGTAGTCTCATGGGTCTACCAGTCATAACCTCATATGGTGTGCGCTGGGTAGTTGCTGCAGGGGTGCCCCTGACTGCCATCAGTAGTAGTGGCAAGAGGGGATCCCAATCCCTGGGATTGTCATAGATGAATCTGCATAACATCTGTTTGATTCTTCTATTTGCTCTTTCTACCTCGCCTGAGGATTGAGGATGGTATGGAGTATGACATTTTTGATCTGCTCCAAGCATTTGGAGTGTCTGCTTTATCAGCTCAGCTGTAAAACTGTTTCCCTGGTCTGAGCCTACCTTAAGGGGTAGGCCCCACCTGGAGAACAATTGATCCACCAGGATCTTGGCAGTTGTCTTTGCCATGTTATTCTTAGTGGGGAATGCTTCCACCAACTTAGAAAACAAATCTGTGACAACAAGTGCATACTTGGTGTTCTTGCTTAAGTTAGACAAGGGGCCAATGACATTGATTTGTATCGCATTCCATGGTCCAGATTGCCTTTGTGGCAGTAGTTTGGCATTTCTCTTTACTGAAATTGGGTTGTTCTGGGCACACACTATGCAGTTGTCCACATACTACTCCATATCCTTGGTCATACCAGGCCACCAGATGATGGTTTTGAGTCTCTGGATGGTATTATCTACCCCCTGGTGTCCACCAATGTGGGTGCCATGAACCACATTAATGAATTCAGTTCTCAAAAAGTGTGGTGCAACCCACAATGTGTCACTTGTATCTTCCCTTCGATACCAGATGAGTTTCTGATCACTAGACAGGTGTATATTGTCAGAGTGTCTCTTGTATGGACTACCAACATGTAGGTCCTGTTCAATTCCTTTGTCCAAGAATTTGAACACATCTTTTAGTTCTGGGTCAGATTTCTGTGCCGCAGAATGGTCCAGTGGAGGTTCTGGTTGTGGTTTCTGCCTGATGTTGGTAGCTAGGAAAATGGCTGCCACAGCTACTGGGTGAGTCATTGACCATGTCTCCCCCTCTCGAGCGCCGGCTTTGGCAAGCGAGTCTGCTTGGTCATTGAATTCATGGTAAGGGTCAGATTTACAGTGAATCTCTACCTTGTGAATATGCAGTTTGTGAGCAAACTGTTGTGTCAGAGTGTGTATATACACAAACAGATCCCTGTACTTGACAGGTGTGCCATCAGATGATTTAAAGTTATTTTTCTCCCAGAACGGTAAAAACTCAGTAAGGGAGGAACAGACCCAGTTGGAGTCTGCAAAGATGATGGCATCTTTGGTACCATGGGGCATAACTTCTAGGTCACAGGCCACAGCTGCCAATTTGGCATACTGTAAGGAGATGACAGTACATTTTCTGGAAATGCACCTAAAATCGCCATCTTGATCTAATATGAGTATACTGACATACCAAATCCTTCCACCTGCTCTCTGTCTACATAGGAGGCAGAGCCATCTGTAAAGACATGATACATGCTGGTATCCACTAGAACATCAGGTGTAGCTGGTAAGAATGGCCCTGGCTCAGGTAAGTCAGGAGTTTGGAGTGCATGGTCATGGGGCTTAACTGTGTGGAGTAGGCCATGGGCCAAGATGGATGGCATCTTTGCAGGCAGTACTTTCATATCCCTGTCCTGCAAAAGCAAAGACCAGTGGGTGAGTCTGGTATTGGATACTGAACCATCTTTCACTCTGCCTGAAAGCAAATAGTTGATTTGGGTGTGGCAAGTATGCAAAACAATATTTGCATACCCAATGATGTATATAAAATGTCTGACAGCCCAGTAGGTTGCCAAGAGTGTTCTTTCACAGAGACTATACTTTCTCTCTACTGGGCACAGCGTCTGAGAAGCATAGGTAATGGGCCTAAAGTACCCATTGTACTTTTGTGCCAGCACTGCAGACATGGCCACATCAGATGTGGCAGTTTCCAAATGGAATGGGAGGTTTGGGTTAGGATTGACCAGTGTTGGGGCTGAGTCTAAGGCCTGCTTGAGCTGTGTCACAGTGTCAGTGTGAGTGGGGCCCCATTTCCATGGGACATCCTTTTTTAGAAGTTTGTACAAGGCAGCGGCCTTCAAGGCAAAGTCAGGGATAAAATCCCTGGAGTAGTTTACTATTCCTAAAAAGTGTCTCAGTGTTGCCACGATAGTAGGAAGTGACAAATCTTGTAAGCCCTGGATCTTCTTGGCAGCTGGGCTTCTGTCTTGGTCTATAACACATAGGCCAAGGAAGATGACCTCTTTTTCACACAGTTGTGCCTTACAGGGTTTGCACTTGAGGTCTGCTCTCTTGAGGAGAGACAGAAGTTTGTCTAAAAGGGCCAAATTATCTTCTTTCATGGTAGTTGCTAGAAGCAAGTCATCCATATACTGCAGGAGACACTGGGGTGTGGAGAACACTTGCAGAGCATCCATCATGTGTAGATGGAAGGGCAGTTGTGAAAGCCCTGGGGAAGGCAGGTCCAATTGTACTGACATCCATCAAATGTGAAAGCAAATTTGTATTGGCTTTCCTGTGCTAATGGGAGTGACCAGAACCCATTAGAGATGTCAGGAGCTGTGAACCATTTTTTGTCAGGTGTCAACAGCTTGTGCACATCATGTGCTGATGCTACTGTTGGGGTGCAGCTGGGGGGGTAACTTGATTAAGTTTCCTGTAATTAATTGTGAGTCTCCAGGCTCCATTTGGCTTTTTCACAGGCCAAATGGGTGAGTTCACAGTGGAGACACGGGTCCTAATCACTGCTTGTAGAAGTAGTGATTTGATGGTCTCCCTCAATGATGGCAAGGCTTCAGCAGGGAATGGGTACTGCTTCTGCCATACAGGGTTAGGCCCTGTGATTTCAATGGTAGTGTGCATCCTACCACAGTCGTGCTTGTTGGTGGCAAACACATCAAGGTGTTTTTTCAACAGAGGTACAAACTCAGAAAACAGGTCATGACTTTTGAACAAAGCCATGATGTCATACTCCTTATTGTTATGGGAGATGGCTGCCATCACATGCGAGTCTGGGATGGTGACAGCATGACATTGTCCTTTGATTTGGATGAGTAGCCTGTTGGCTAAATCCACTACACAGCTGTGTAGTGCTAGAAAGTCAATTCCCAAGATGCTGGGGTGATGACATAGGATCATGAGGTCAAAAGCAAAATCAGTCCTAAGGTGGCCTACCACCACAGGTAGAGGAATAAATTGGTAAGTGTGTAGTTGGGTACCATCTACATCCTGTGCACTGGTCTTCCAGCTGGTAGACCAGTCAGATGAGACTGGGTCCTCATCATGAAGGACTGACATGGCTACTCCGGTATCCAGAAGCATGGTAAGTTGGTGGCCCCCTGATCGTGGCCTTTACACAAGGCTGTGCATTTGTGTTGATGATCAAATCACTCACAATCCGGACTGAGGCCTGTAATTGTCAATCGATATTTTCAGAATCAGCATCGTCATCCTGTTGGTGAAACCGAAGGCCTGCAGGGTCTTTCAAGGCCTTCTGTATGTTTTCCAATGGGTACAAATGTATCTGTGACATCACAGACGCTGCAACACCTGTACGGTTGGTTCCTCCTTGGATGTTGCATTGGCCTGGCCAGTAACCGGTGCAATAAAAGGACATTTAACAGCCGGGGTCAGGAAAGGAATTTCCTTGGCCGCTAGTCCATTCAGTGGTCGGGGCTAGGGCTGCTATAGTTCGTGGAGCTTTAGTTTCCCTCTCGGTACGGATTTCCTCCAAAAGCTTGTAGAGGACCACATTTTCATCTTTGATCTGTGGATAGCTTTTGGGCTGTTTGTTTGGACTCTAAGTATTGGTCAAATATTAGCAGCAATGGTGTTTCAGCAGATTTTGCATCCAGCGCGAAATCTGTCCATCCGCCATGGGATGTGAGGTAGTTTGAGACATCGAGTCTCAGTTCTGTGCACAAGTCAGACATAGCAAAAAAAAGAAAAAATACCTCCGCTACAGAAGGCGCATCAAACATTCAACCAAATTTCAAAGACTGTACCTTTATAGCCTAGCCCTCTTTCTACTGATGCTATTGGGAAACATTCACTCAAACACTGGACCTAAGGAGGTAACCCAAATAAATGGGTCCCCCAGAGTTCCATTACACAGGCCACTATCAACATCTGTCATCTCCTCAACAAAATTGACACCCTCAAAGTCTGGGTGACCATGAATAACCCAGACGTACTGTCCATCGTTGAAATCTGGCTGTCACCCAAAGTGGCGGATGCAGCAGTTGCATTGCCAGGATATACAATCTATCGACTGGATAGATCCTCTAAGAGTGGTGGGGGCTGCGCAATATACTTAAAAAATAGTATTAGAGGGTTGGCATTACCTCAGGTGGACCTCGGATGCCCTGCACAGGCACTAGCTGTACAACTGCTCCTGGGTGCACACAATAAAACCCTCACTGTAGTCTCTGTCTATATACCGCCTAGGGACCCAACCCCCAGCCTACACAGTATTCTGGACCATCTTCAGGAGGAAAAGCACCTTGCTGAGACAGTAATAATGGGGGACTTTAATATAAACTGTCTGTCATCAGCAAATGGAGCTATAAAGGACACCTTAGCATCCCTACACCTCACTCAACTCGTCAGTTCACCCACCAGGATAAACTATAAAACAGGTACTAGCACCACCATTGACTGGATTATATCAAGTCACCCTGATCGCATCTCTAACGTGAGAGTTCACCCTCACTCCATCAGTGACCACTCCCCTGTCATGAGTAGCTCGTCAAATAAATTCGGCTCCCCCCACCCCTAACCATCTACAACCAAATGTTAAAGCGTGGGAATCTAGCTCTACTAAAGTGTCAACTCCAATCCCATGACTGGTCCCTCCTGGACTCTGCCAGTGACATCAGTGTTGCTCTTGATCACTTCATCAAGGTTTTCAATACGGCCTGCGACACCCAGGCTCCATTTAGAAAAATGAAGGTCCGTGGAACTATTAACTCCTGGATCTCACCAGAACTCATTACCAAAATTAAACAACGTGACCATCTCTAGCTCATTGCTAAGTCAACAGGGAGGCAGCATGACTCTCAGGTGTACAAAGCAGCCAGAAATGCCTGTACAAGGGCGATTCGTCATGCAAAACAAAACCACCATAAAGAGCTTCTGTCAAACTCCTGGGGTGACAGCAGGAAACTCTGGGCAAACATAAAAGATGTCATGGGGAAAGTACAGAAGATCTCTCTGAATACATTAAATCTTGTAGGCAATACCATTACCGACCCTCTCTCAATTGTAAATACTTTTAATACTGCCTTCACTAATCTATCAGAGGTCCTCCCTAAAGACTTCTTTGAAGATGCTCCCCCATCGGCTGCCCCGTGCTCAGATGCAGAGAAGCCTGATCACCCTCCATTCTATTTCAAACAGATCTCTGCCATCCAGGTCAGGAAACTGCTATCCAAAGTATTGGGGAAAACCAGACATAGTGGGGAATCACTGGACCTCAAACTTATTGCACTTACCCTAGAAAAGGTTCTCCTGCCTATAACTAAAATACTCTACCTATCCCTCACTCTGTCCCAGTTCCCAGAAGTCTGGAAAGCCACATTGATCACGCCAGTGCACAAATCAGGTGACTGCACAGAACCTAGCAACTACAGACCAATATCCATTCTCCATCTGCTGTCAAAGGTTTTGGAACGCATAGTAACCAACCAGCTTGTGGACTATCTTGATAAGTACTCCCTGCAATGCACACAGCAGCACAGCTTTAGGAAAAAGCATAGCACAACTACAGCTCTGCTAGAATTCTCTTGCTTCATCCAACAGTCCGTTGACAATAGCAGTCTGGTAGGAGCGGTGTTCATAGACCTTACCAAGGCCTTTGACACCGTGAATCACAAACTCCTCCTTGACCAACTCGCAAAGACTGGTTTCTCACCTAGTGCACTAAAATGGTTCAGCAGCTACCTTGCCAACAGGTCACAGAGGGTCCGGCATCTCCTTCTCTGAGATCCTGCCAGTCTGGGAGAAGGGAGCAGATGGACGGAAGGTCAGAGAAGGGGAGATAAGGGAGCTAAACACGTGGCTCAAGGACTGGTGCCAGGAAAAAGGACACAGATTTGTAGGGAACTGGCAACAGTTCTGGGAGCGAAAGTTCTTTAAATTTGATGGACTGCATCTGACTAAAGAGGAGTCAGTGCATTGGGGCAGAAGTTTGCGTCTTTGCAGAATACTTAAACTAGCAAATGGGGAGAGGGTGCAGCACCCATACGTCGAATGGGAAGAACACCCTCCCCTCAGCTAGTGGTCAAACAGGAATTCAGCGTGTTTGCCATTCATTTGCATCACCAGGTAAGAAAAAAGGTTTGTCTCCCCATACGATGCACAGGGGTAATGCCAAACTTCACCCAACAACAAACACACCAAAATCTGGCCAATGGAAAATCATGTACATTAATGCTCACAGCCTGGGAAATAAGATCCCAGACCTGCAGGCAATCATGTCAGAGGCTAAACTGGACATAGTAGAATTAGTGAGACGTGGTTTACCAGTAACCACACTTGGGAGACTTCCAGTACCTGGCTATGTATTGTTCAGAAGAGACCGAGGTGCAAAAGGGGGAGGAGGGTCCTGTATGTTAATGAAAATATCAAGCTACAGAAATTCAGAATACACATAAGGAGCCAGAAGAACTGTGGGTCACCCTGGAAACAGGAAATGGGACAGCCATAAGAACTGGGGTTGTCTACAGGCCCCCAGACCAGGGGAGGACATAGACACACTACTGTTAGAAGATATACAAAACATGACAGCTAAAGGAGGTTCTGATAATGGAGACTTCAACATGCCAGATACAGATTGGTCAATACCAGCAGGAACATCTGCCAGAACTAGACTCATAGTGGATTCCCTGCAGGGAGGGCCTCAAACAACTGGTACAGCAACCCACAAGAGACAGGGCTATCATAGATCTAGTACTGACTAACAAAGAAGGGATCACAGATCTCCAGGTAGAAGGTCACCTGGGGCCAGTGACCATCACATGGTATGGTTCAATTTGGCTACTACATCTAAATCATCCCATTCCAAGGCAAAAATATGGGACTTCAGAGGAGCTGACTTTGATAAGATGGCCAACAGAGTTAAGCTAGCCCTGGCAAAAGAAACACAGGTGAGGGTACAGGCAAAGTGGGCAAGCATTAAGGATGCAATACTTGAAGCAACATCCCATTGTGTTAGACAGAAAAGGAAGTGCAAAGAAGAAGGAAACCACTTTGGTTCTCAAATACAGTAGCAGAAAAGGTCAGAGCCAAAAGGCTGGCCTTCAGGAAATATAAGGGAACACAGCGGGATGAAGATAGGGAGGCATACCAAACTGCCCTAAGGGAAGCAGGGAAGGCAGTAAGGTAGGCAAAGTCCCAAACTGAGGAAACACTACACTAACAGTAAAGAAGGTGACAAGACTTTCTATAGATACATTAGTGAAAGGAGAAAGTCCAGAGGGGTATTGCTAAGCTTAATGGAGAAAAGGGAGCATGTGAGGAGGAGGACCCTGTAAAGGCATCTATCCTAAATAGATACTTTTGCTCAGTATTTACTGAAGAGAAGGTAGGGCAGGCCACAGCTCAGCATCATGGACACAGGGGAGGGAGGTGAGCACTACTCCCTTCACAAAAGAAAGGGTCCTACAAGAGCTTATAAGGTCAGGGTGGATAAGGCAATGGGACCTGATGGCATACATCCCAGGGTACTAAGAGCTAAAGGAGGAACTAGCAGAGCCATTAGCAGAGTTGTTTAGTGAGTCTCTGAGCACAGGAGAGGTCCCAGAAGACTGGAGAAGGGTTTCATGGATCCCGCCTCCACAAGAGTGGTAGCAGGAAGGAGGCGGAACTACAGACCAGTCAGTCTTACCTCAGTAGTGGGCAAGATTATGGAGGCACTCCTTAAGGAAAGGATAGTGCAACACCTGGAATCCATAGGGGCACAGGATCCAAGACAGCATGGGTTTACAAAAGGAAGGTCCTGTCAAACTAATCTCATAGATTTCTTTGACTGGGTAACCAGAGTGGTGAACCAAGGGGGAGCAGTTGATGTCGCCTACCTTGACTTCAGCAAAGCTTTTGACACTGTTCCACATAGAAGATTGATAAATAAGCTGGGTAGGCTCGGGGTGGGTCAGAAGTTGGTCAACTGGGTGGCAAACTGGTTGACTGGCAGAAAACAGAGAGTGGTGGTAAATGGTATACAGTCAGAAGAGATGCAAGTCACAAGTGGGGTACCTCAGGGATCAGTCCTGGGGCCAGTCCTATTCAACATCTTAATTAGTGACCTCGAAGATGGACTAGAGGGTAAGGCTTGTCTGTTTGCAGATGACACCAAGATCTGCAACAGAGTAGATGATCCAGATGGGGTGGGCAGAATGAGAAGAGATCTGGATAAATTAGCAGAATGGTCAGAAGAGTGGCAACTGGGATTTAATGCAAAGAAGTGCAAAATCATGCACATAGGGAAGAGAAACCCTGAAGCCACTTATAGGCTGGGAGGGGAGTTGCTAGTAGTCACAAAGGAAGAAAGAGACTTGGGCATCATCATCACTGATGACCTAAAATCATCCAAGCAGACCTCTAAAGCAGTAGGTTAGGCTAGGGGGTGTTAGGGTGTATTAGTAGGGGTATCACAAGTCGTAAGAGGGAGGTAATAATCCCTCTGTACAAGACATTGGTTAGGCCCCATCTGGAGTACTGCGTGCAGTATTGGAGGCCACATCTTCACAAGGACATTAACCAAATTGAGGCAGTCCAGAGAAGGGCAACCAAAATGGTGCAGGGACTGCATCAGAAGACATATGAGGACAGATTAACGGAGCTCAATATGTATACCCTTGAGCAAAGGAGGGAGAGAGGTGATATGATCGAGGCATTCAAACACCTTAAGGGCATAAACAAGGTGAAAGAGTCTAACATGTTTAAATATAAGAAAAATAGCAGGACAAGAGGACACAGCATGAGATTAGAGGGAGGCCGATTAAGGGGGAATGTGAGGAAATTCTTTTTCACAGAAAGGGTGGTAGATGCATGGAATGGCTAACCACAAGAAGTGGTGGCTATGAATATAGTGCAGGGCTTCAAACAGGCATGGGATAGGCATAAGGGAGCAATACAAATGACTATGAATAGATAGGTCACTGACAGAGCAAAGGCCAATGGCACATTTATAAGGTAGAAAAAGAAATGGGCAGACTGGATGGGCCTTACGGTCCTTATCTGCCGTCAACTTCTATGTTTCTATGTTTCTATGTAAGATTTCAAATTCCATCTCGGAACTGCGCTCTATCAGATCAGGCGTACCCCAAGGGTTCATCCTGGGGCCCCTTCTGTTTAGTATCTTCCTAAACAACCTACCAAAGGCTTGTCATTTAAGGACCCTCCTTTTCGCAGATGGCGCTGTCATCTTTGCAAGTCACCCGGATCCCACCGTGCTTGAAGACAACCTACAACATGGGTTCCTTGAAGTTGAAAAATGGCTCCAATCCCACAAGCAAGTTCTAAACTACAAAAAACAAAACTTATGCTGTTCTCATCCTCCCGCCATAAACACAAGTCACATACCCTCACAGTTAAAAATAACCAAGGAGCCCCTATTGAACAAATCCAGCACTTCAAATACCTTGGAGTAACCCTGTACTGCCACCTTACCTATGAGCCACACATTGATATTGCTGCTAAGAACGTAAATGCTAAACTAGGACTGCTCTACAGACACAGATGAAGTCTGAACCCAGAAGCACTTAAACTTGCAATCCACAGCTCAGTAATATCTGTTATTGACTACGGCTTGGTTATATATGGAGCTGCCACAGCTACATGTCTCAAAAGACTAAATACTGCCCTAAACAAAGCCGGTAGACTTATCACTGGTGCTGGCTACCTCACCCATATTTGTGATCTATTTGCCCTAACTTGGTGGCTCAAACTACAAGACCATATCAAAGTACTACTCATGTGTGCACCAAGCAAAAATATACGCATGAAGCCTGCTCAATATGCATACATCAGTCTTCTATCAAAGCCTCAAAAGTTGCGCCACACCCGGTCCTCTGTCTCTGAACTCTTTCACGCTCCTAGGTTCGACCACCCAATGCCAGTGATCCTTCCCTTACAGAGCTCCTAACTGGATGAATAGTCTGAGCTGTGAACTGACTAGCATGCCTCAACTTACACAGTTCAAGCGTCTCCTGCATCTGCACATCTTGAAGGAAAATGAGTGTACCTGCTTTAATTAATCATGCAACTTGCACCTCATCTGGCAACCTGCATTCTCCAGCCTTCTCGACAAGGCCCCTGGCGGCATCCTTCCTCCCCTGCTCAATCGCCTCTATCATCCTCCCGACCTGTCACGTCCTGACCCTCCTACTCTGTCCCACTAACTCACCCACTATGACCCCAGACTGACTCTTTTCCATATCTTTCTTCCTCCCTCCCTCCCCTCTTCTCTCCCTCTAGGGTTACCATCTGTCCTGATTTTCGCAGGACAGTCCTGATTTGGGCAGCTGTGTCCTGCAAAAAAACATGAAAAACACTAAATGTCCTGATTTTATAGTAGAAAAAACATTTTCTAACTTTCCACTAAATGTTATAGAAAACTACAATACCTTAACTAAAACACCTTACAATGATAAGAAACAATAGAAGCAACTAAGAAACTAAAATTCTTAGCCTAAATTCTGATTATATAGAGAAAAAAGTCTTTTGCATTGGTCGAGGTCATGTACTGTCCTGCAAAAAATCATGTTTCAGTAAGAAATGGCCCACTTTGGACTTCTTAAAAGGTGGTAACCCTACCTCCTTCCCCCCACACCTCACCATCCCCTCCCTCCCTCCTGTCACCTTCTCCTTCTGTGCTTGTCCCCGCTCTCACCCATTCTACCCCTTCCTGCCTCACTCAACATGCTTGACAATGCCACCAGGCTGCACCCCCCCCCCATTCTCTGTCCTGCTGCTGCTCTTCATCCCGACTCACCCTTCCCTATTTCCAAATGGGATTACCCGCCCATGTTTTCGCTGATAAACTCCCAGAATGCCAACTATGTATCTAATTGCAATCACCTATGTTTATTATGTATTGTGCTGTTCTACTGTTCGCTGTATTTGATATTATCTGCACATGATATTGTGCTTTATACTCTGTCTGTTTTGTAACCCCCTCCCTATTATTGACGTGGAACCTTTGTAAATGAGCTCCACTGTGCTCAAAGGTATTTTCTAATCCTAGATTGAAATAAATAAATAAATAAATAACAAAGAAGGGGGTTGCAAACAAAGAAATAAGGAGTTGGAAAACTGGTCAAAATGCCTTAGCACTGTCACCAACCGTTTTCTGGTCCCCATTGGGTGAATGGTGATGCCAAGATGGTACGCTGTCACTCACAGAGGGAGTGTAAGGTGGTCTGGTGTGGCTCTGCCACACCGGAGACCAAGATGGTGTGGGTCCACCACAACCATTACCACTGTAAGCACGAGTAGGTCCAAGTAGGCGAAAAGCACACTACACTACACAACATTCAAAATAAACTGAATGTGAATCTTCCTTTGTACCTTTCAACCTGCACACGGTCGCCAAAATGTAACTCGATAATAAATTACCATCTCAGATTCTTGGTGGAACGGCACAATAGGAAGAGACAACAGACAAGCGGTACTCATGTAATAAATAAAATTTATTACAGATCAATAATATAGTCTTACTACAAACAGTGTAATCACTGGGAGAACTACCAGTTTTCCTTACCTAGGTAATGCAGTGTCTCTTCTCAGAGAAGTTGCAGTCTACAGAGGGTCTTATACCCCGATAATTGCTATGGTAACCGCAAAGGAAGGTTCACAAAACTTATATAATTGGCCAAAAACAGGAGGCCTGAGTAACTATCCTAACTAGTGTGAAACTTGCATAGCTTGCAGAAGATAACAAACAATTAACCTCTGTAGTATAAGGTCATTTGTAGTGATGTACAACTAAAGATGGCACTGCTGCCTTACTTATACAAATATAGTAAAAATAGAGCAAAAAGCATTTCTCATGGCTAGACTGTATCAGTAAAACATAATACAGCATAATATGCATTAGTAGAACACAGATCCTGACACTTATGCTTATACGATAAGTGTCCTCGCCCTAAGGTTAGTACATATACCTACATAGGTTGCTGCCCGCAAGGTGAGGGCACAATCAGGGGTGCTGGACCATGGATAACAAGTCCTTGGGCCAGTCTTGTTCAGTGTCTTCAGTAGTGACATTGCAGAAGGTCTTGAGGGAAAGGTCTGCCTGTTTGCAGATGACACCAAGATCTGCAACAGGGTGGATACTCCAGATGGAGTGGAGAAAATGAGGAGGGACCTGAAGAAGCTTGAAAAATGGTCTGAGGTGTGGCAACTGAGGTTCAGTTCAAAGAAGTGCAAAATAATGCACCTTGTACGAGGGAACCCTGGAGAGATCTACAAGATGGGGAGGAGCTGCTGATGACTGCCAAGGATGAAAGGGACCGGGGGGGTCATTTCAGATGACCTAAAGGTGTCAAAGCAGAGTACAAAGGCTGCAGGGAGGATCAGTGGCATGCTGGGGTGCATAGGCAGAGGTATCACTCACAGAAGGTGGGTGGTAATGATATCATTGTATAAAACACTGGTGAGACTGCACCTGGAGTACTGTGTGCAGTTCTGGAGGCTGCACCTTCATAATGACATGGACAGGGTAGAGGCGGTCCAGAGAAGGGTGAAAAAGATGGTACTGGGCTTGCACCAGAAAACATATGAGGAGAGATTAAGGGATCTCAGTATGTACTTGCTGGAGGAGAAAAGGGATTGGGATGACATGATAGAAATATTCAAGTACCTTAATGGCATAAACAAGCTACAGGAGGAGACATCTTCCAATATAGGAGGAGTACAAGAACAAGGGGGCATAATATGAAATTGGAAGGTGGCAGGTTGAGGGGAAATGTGAGGAAGTTTTCTTTACAGAGAGGGTGGTGGACACATGGAATAGTCTGCCATAGGAGGTGGTGGAAGTGAACACAATGAAGGGATTTAAACATGCCTGGGAGAGGCACAATCGAACCTTAGAGGTGGGAAGGACTGGTGGAAAGCCATTGACCAGGTAGGGACAGAGGCCGAAACAAGTGTAGGGCTTACGGGCAGACTAGATGGGCCTAGCGGTCCTTATCTGTGGACAATTTCTGTTTCTATTATGTTAAAATGCAGCCATATCTATAGGCAGATAAGCTGGAAGTACACCTACTATCAATGCTGATCATAAACAAGAGCAGAGTGTCCCATGTGAGGAGGTCCAGGGCTGAAAAAAAAGAGCCGGGAGGGAAAAGGACATACATGAAAGGACTGCAAGTTCAGTGATCAGAGCCCATAACAAAAAGCAAGACTGGGACCAAATCTATTTACAGAGTCTATCGTCCAAGAAAGTCATTAGCTGTAAGTCTACAACTAGTAGTAATTAAAATGAGATGTTGGACTTGCCATACCTTGTAAAACTCCACAAATATCAATCAATCAATCAGTTTTATTTGTAAAAAGGCGCCTTTCCAAAACCAAGGCGCCTGTACAATAAAATACATAAAATAGAATAAATTATTATAAACAAACATATAAACAACAGAAAACAGTATAAAACCGCATAACAAATCAAATAACCACATCAAACAACAAACACCAGGTTAAAAAGGTAAGTTTTTAAAGCAGTTTTAAAACTCGAGCCGGTTAGGCAATCTCGTACCCGATGAGGTAGAGAGTTCCACAGGGACGGAGTGACAAAAGCTAAATGCCCTTGCTCCCGATGTCTGCAAACGTACCCTGGGAACCTCTAGCAATCCCTCATCGGTGGATCGGAGAGGACGGGGGGGGACAGTAGGAACAAAGGAGATCTTTCAGATAACTCAGTCTCAGGTCGTGTAGAGCCTTATAGGTTAACAAAGCAACCTTAAAGGTGATCTGTCACTTCATCGGCAGCCAGTGCACACCATGAAGCACAGGCGTTGGATGACTGGCTCTTGAAACACCAGTCAATAGCTTGGCAGCCGCGTTCTGCACCAGCTGCAAGCAGCGGATATCAACCCCCGACAGCCTTAGGTAAAGGGCATTGCAGTAGTCAAGGCGGGAGGTAACGAAGGCGTGAACCAACGTTGGAAGATCATCGGGAGGAACCAGATGTTTCACCCTGGCAATATTTCTCAGATGGTAAAAAGAGGTTTTAACAACTGCTGACACCTGTGATTTCACGGTCAGACAGTCATCAAACATAATGCCCAGGTTCCGCACCCAGTCTGAGGTAGCTAGCTGGACACCTCCAAGCCACAAGCCTGAAGGTGAACCTGCCAACACACCCACCTCACGACGACCCAGGTTCACAACCAACACCACCGTTTTTTCAGGGTTCAACCTTAGCCTGCTCATATTCATCCAGGCCTGGATTTCAGTCAGCCAGCTGTTGAGCACCGAGACAGCATCATCTTGTTCAGGGACAAAAGACATATATAGCTGAGTATCATCTGCATAGCAGTGAAAACTTAAGCCATACTGTCTAATAATCGCTCCCAATGGCAGCATATACACTGCAAACAACATGGGCACTAGAATGGATCCCTGCGGAACCCCACAAGGCAGGGAGAATGGAGCTGAGGTACAAATCCCAGACACCACTCTCTGAGTCCTACCTGTGAGGTAAGATTGAAACCATCTGAGGGCAGCTCCCGACAGTCCACAGATAAGCCACAGGTGATCTAACAGCACACCATGGTCCACAGTGTAAAATGCTGCAGAGAGATCAAGAAGGACCAAGATGGGATGAGTCGTTCGACCTCTCGCTGTCAGGAGGTCATTTAGTACCCGAACAAGAGCCGTCTCGGTACTATGTCTCTTCCTGAAACTGCACTGGAGAGAATCATAGATATTGTGGCTGGTCAAATGGACCTCCAGCTGTGAAGCCACCACCTTCTCAATAACCTTACCCAAAAAGGGAAGGTTAATGACCGGCCTGTAGTTTGTAAGACAATCAGGATCCAAGGAGGGTTTCTTAAGAAGGGGCCGAACCACGGCCTCCATAAGAGAAGCTGGAAAAATTCCCCTCTCCGAGGATAACCAGACTATCTCAGCAAGGACCAGGCCTATGACATCAATGCAGCCAACAAGCAAGTGCGTGGGGCCCGGATCAAAACTACAGTTGTTAGGACGTAAAGTCTGCATAACCATCACAATATCACTGATTGTAGGCAGGCCAAAGTCGCACCACTCAAACCGAGGGTTCGACATCTCCTGCCGACCACTGCTACTCCCTAGAGAAAGGGTCAGGTGGATATCAGACCTGATTGTGACAACCTTATCCGTGAAGAATCGAACAATCTCCTCACACTGCTCTTGTGAAAAAGCATTTCTGGGCTGAAGACAGAGTGGATTGCACAGTCTGTCCACAGTCCGGAAGAGCTGAGCTGGTTGATTCTGCATGGCAGTAATTTCTTTGGACAGGAATTCTGCCTTCTTATGGGAAATTGTTGATTGATAGGCCAAATAATGGTCCATCAAACTAAGCCTGTCACACACCAGGCCGGACCTCCGCCATCGCCTCTCTAGCCTTCGTCCAACTCTCCTCAACTCCCTCAAGTCCTCATCAAACCATGGAGACCTAAGGCAAAGTGAGAGTGGATGAACATGAAAAGGAGCAATGGAATCCAGGGCCTCTGTCACCGCCTTATTATAGGCAAGTACAAGATCCCCTGGATCCACGCATTCCCTCGGCATGTCCGATAGGTCCAGCACCGCCATCGAGCCATCTGGGGATACACCCCTCAAAGTGCGGTACTCGACCATCTCCATAAGGGCAGGCCTCTTGGGGGGGGCCTCAAAACTGAAGCTGATGGTATGATGGTCTGACCACCTGACTGGTTCCACCACCAAGTCAGATATCTCCATCCCCAGGAGAAACACCAGTCCAATGAATGACCACCAATGTGGTTCGAGGAGGAAACAACCTGTGTGAGGCCCAGTGAACTCATTAACTGGAGGAAGTTTTGTCCAAACTGTGAGAGTTCATCGTCGACCCAAGCATTGAAATCTCCAAGGTTCAGCCATCTATGGGGTCCCAATGTTAGGTCGGCAATGAAGTCCGTAACTTCCCGCAGGAAAACATTCCCGTCTCCTGGTGGACGGTAGATGAGAAGAATCCTGCACCCCACACTCTCGCCTACGATACATTCAAAGCAGTTGGTGGCTCCCACTGGAATTTACCTCAGGTTCAGTTCTGATTTAAAACAAAGGGCCACAGCCCCGCCCCTACGATCGATCCTCGGGCGGTGTATCACCGAGTACCCGGGTGGAACCGCTGAAGTCAAAACAGGGCCAGCATTTCCATCCAACCAGGTCTCGGTGATGCAAGCCAGGTTAGTTGAATTAACAAGATCCCCAATTATGGCAGTCTTCTTTTTAATCGACCTGGCATTGCATAACACCGCCCGAGTTCGATGAGCAGCTGGGGAAGACCGAGTTTCCTGTCTGCAATAAGCAGAACCCTTGGGTATGGGAACCAGACAAGGAAGACCCCTTTCCTGGACCCATTTCGCCCCAGGGCGAATTAAGGAATCAATAAGCAGGAACAAATGTTGAGCGAAGACAGGGGGCAATGAGCAGGCCTACGAGCCATAACCCAGTATAATGCAAGTAGATCAGGAGGGCACACAGGTGGAGTAACCAACCCGAAATTAGAAACATAGAAACATAGACTTTGACAGCAGAAAAGGACCACTTGGCCCACCCAGTCTGCCCATTTCCCTACCTACTGGATAAGCTGCAGATTCTAGTTAACCAACAGCCTGCTTCCTGCAACCCCGTACTATAATTGCTTTGTGTCTGTCCCAAGCATGTTTGAATTCCCCCACTGTTTTAGACCCAACGACCTCCTCAGGAAGGCTGTTCTATGTATCCACCACTCTCTCAGTGAAAAGAATTTCCTCACATTACCCCTGAGCCGTCTCTATCTTTAAACTGTGCCCCTTGTTCTTACACATCTCTTTTCTGAAAGATGCTACCCTCCTGAACTTTGTTGATTCCCTTGAGGTACTTGAACATTTCTATCATGTCCCCTGTCCCTCCTTTCATCAAGGGTATACATATTAAGCTCTCTCAGTCTCTCTTCATAAGGTTTCTGATGTAGACCCTGCACCATTTTAGTTGCCCTCCTCTGGACTGCTTCCATCCTGTCTATGTCCTTGCGTAGATGAGGTCTCCAAAACTGCACACAGTACTCCAGATGGGGTCTCACCAACTGTCTGTATAGAGGGATAACCACTTCCCTTTTTCTACTTGTGATGCCCTTCCTATGCATCCCAGTATCCCCCTGGCTCTCCTTACTGACTTCTCACATTGCTTACCCACCTTTAGGTCATCTGATATGACTACTCCCAGGTCCTTTCCATTTTGCTGTTGTTAGTACCTCCCTGCTATTGTGTACTCTTCTCCTGGGTTTTGTTTCCCAGGTGCATTACTTTGCACTTCTTTGCATTGAATCTAAGTTGCCATATGTCTGATCATTCCTCCAACCTTGCCAAGTCCCTTCTCATCTTTTCTATCCCCTCTTGTGTATCAACTCTGTTACAGATCTTTGTGTCATCTGCAAAGAGGCATACCTTTCCCTCCAGACCCTCTGCAATGTCACTTATAAAGATGTTAAAGAGGATTGGACCCAGTACTGAGCCCTGAGGTACTCCACTAGTAACCTCCCTTTCTTCGGAATGTGTTCCATTCACTATTACCTTCTGTGTCCTGTTGTGCAGCCAGTTCACTATCCAGGCTACCACCCTGGGACCCACTCCCAGGCTGGCTAACTTGATTATTAATCTTTTGTGCGGGACTGTGTCAAATGCCTTGCTAAAGTCTAGGTAGGCCATATCCACAGCCCCTCCCTGGTCTATTACTTTGGTCACCCAGTCAAAGAAATCAATTAGATTAGTCTGACATGACCTTCCTGCTGTAAATCCATGTTGCTTTGGGTCCTGTGCCCCGCTGGCCTCTAGGTGCTCAACAATTCTTTCTTTCTTTCAGAAGTGATTCCAGCATTATCCCTACCACTGAGGTCAAACTTACAGGTCTGAAGTTTCCTGCTTCTGCCTTGCTCCCACTTTTGTAAAGGGGAATCACATCTGCCCTCCTCCAGTCCTCAGGTACCACCCCATCCTGCCACGATTTGTTAAAAAGTGTGGTCAGTGGTGTCACTAGGTCCCCCCTTAGTTCTTTTAGGATTCTGGGGTGAATCCCGTCAGGCCCCATTGCTTTATCCACCTTGAGTTTTAGGAGTTCTTTCAGGACTCTTTCTTCTGAGAATGGACTGGTATCAACCCCCCTACCCAGAGTGCTTCTATTGTCTGGTTTAGGTAACTGCTCCTCATCTTCTTTTGTGAATACTGAGCAAAAGTTTTCATTCAGTATCTCTGCCTTTTCACTGTCTCCCTCTGCCCACCTCCCCTCTCCTTTATTAATCTTCACTATCCCTCCCTTAACCTTTCTATGCTCCCTAATGTACCTATAAAAGGTTTTAGCCCCCTTTTTGACCGAGTTGGCTATTTTTTCCTCGGTTTGTGCCTTTGCCATTCTGCCTGCCTTTCCTACTTCTTTCTGCTTTAATTGATACAGTTTCCTGTCGTGATCCCTCTGTGATTCCTTATACTTTTTGAATGCAGCCTTTTTCTCCTTAACCTTCCCTGCCACCTCTTTTGAGAACCATAGCGGTTTTTTACTCCGCTTTGTTTTCTTTGTTTTACACAAAGACTTGTTGCCTCTATGATGGCAGTTTTGATTTTTCTCCATTGTTCTTCCACCCTCCTATTTGGCCATTTGCTAGTGCATTCTTCAGGTGTTCACCCATTTTGCCAAAGTCAGCCCTTCTAAAGTCCAGTATCCTTGTTTTTGTATGGCTTATCTCCATGGCTGTGCTCATTGTGAAACACACTGTGCAGTGGTCGCTTGTTCCCAGATGTCTACTGACTTAAATTTGTGATCCCTCTCCATTTGAGAGTACCAGATCTAGTATTGCCTCCTCCTGAGTGGGTTCCAGCACTAGCTGTCTGGTCTGCCTCTGCAGGGCATCGAGAATGACCCTGCTCTTGGATGTGGCTGCAGTACATGTCCTCCAGTTAACATCTGCATATTCAGGTCCCCATCAACAGTATCTCCCTTTTTCAGCCATTTTGAGAATGTCCTCTATCATTTTCTTGTCCATTTCTCCCTTGAGATGGGGGTCTGTATAAACCCTGTGTGGATTATGGGCCATTCCCCATCTCCAAGGTAACCCAGAGTGCCTCTTGTCCTCCCCTTTACTTTTTAGTTCTGTAGCTTTGATCCTTCCTTATGTATAGAGCTACTCCACCTCCTCTTTGCCTTCCTGTCCCTTCTGTAGATTGTGTACCCTGGTATGTTGACATCCCATTCATGGTTCTCGTGTACCATGTTTCTGTGACTGCCACAATATCCAATTGTTCATCTTCCATCAAGCTACTAGCTCAGAGAGCTTGTTTCCCAGACTACGGGCATTAGTAGTCATTGCCTCCATTTAATGTTGGCTTGATCCTTTTTTCCCCCATCCCTGCTCTTATTGCTCTTATCTATTTTACCATTTACCCCCATCCTGCCCTGTGTTGAGCTCTGTACCTCAGTGTTTACCCTACTACCTGCCCTGTTTTGTGGGGGGAGGCTTGAGTTTTCCTGCCTTTTATCAGTATTTCCCCCCTTATCTAGTTTAAAAGCTTGCCAAGGAAGCATTTAAACCTGTCACCTAGGAGCTTGGTCCCCTTTGTGGACAAATGCAGACCATCATACCAGTATAGACCTTTATCTCTCCAGGTGGACCCCCAGTCCCCAATGAAGCCAAAGCCTTGTGCTCTGCACCAGTTTTGTAACCATTCATTAAACTGCATGGTGTGCAGTACCCTAGCCTCATTCCTGCCATGGACTGGTAGCACCTCTGAGAAGGTTACTGTGCTTGCTACCTGTCTGAGGCCCTCCCAACTCCACAAATTCATTCTGCACTGCACTGATCCCATGTTTAGCTAGGTCATTTGTCCCAAGGTGGACAATGATATCTAGTTCTGTCTCCTGTGATGCTGCTTCTACAATTGTGAGGATTCAGCTCTGTCCCTCCAAGCCATGGCACCAGGCAGGCAGCTTACTTCCTTCTCTCCCTTCCCCACTTCTACCCCCCTAACAATTGAGTCCCCTATCAGTAGCTGTTTCCTTCCCCTGTGGTGTCCCTTGCCACACTTTTGTGGGTCTCCCTTGTGGATGTCCTCAGCATTCTTCTGGGTCTCCACTGAGGGTGCCATCATAGAGGAACCTTGCTCTGCCAGAATGGCATCTGATTTGTGTAGAGGTACAACTGGGGGGCTTTGCCTCTGGTCCACCACCCGCAACCTCCCAGAACCCACTGTGGTCCTACTGCTCTTCATACTCCGAAACCTCTGACTCAGTGGTTGTGGCAGTGGTGCTCTTTGGGAGGGGGAGGCCTCCTTAGTCCTTGCTAGTCCAGCCTGGAGGTGGGCAACCTCCTCTCTCAGAGCTGACAGTTGCCTACAAATAGGACAGCAACGCAGTTTCCAGAATGTTTCCTGGAAAACTGCTGCCCCACAGCCAGTGCATTGCACCACTCCCCACATGTCCCGCCTCCTTATTCTATACAATATGTAATTATATATGTATTATTATTTGTTTTGTGTAACTACTTTATGCACGTTGCAGGGTTATTAGGAATATGACAGTTCTGCCCCAAGACCTATTGAGGAAGTGATGTCAGAACTGTGGCTATAAAGGAAATGCCACGCCTGGGGGTTGGGGTGGGAAGGTGGTGGGTAGTGCACAGCCACTGGTGACTGTTAGAAACAATCAGATACACAACTGCTCCACCAGCCTGGTGAGTACTGTCCTTTATAGTAATACAACTAACACCACAATTTACTAGACCACGGCTCCAACACAAACCAAACCACTCTACTGAGTCCAAGGATAAAAATGAACTCACTCCTCAGCCAGCAGGACACTTAAAATGTTACAAAAATATCCTTCAAAATGCTAGGTCTCAACCCCCGCACTCAAGCAAATTCAGTTGTATCTCACGCTGGTTATAAAATTACTACCTTTAAAGGAATCCCAAATTTCTGCTTAATGCCAATAAGGAAAAATACAAATAAAACTTTTTGTAGAAAGTGTATCTCACTTCTACCCAGTGCTCTGCAGTATTATGCCTTAATCAGGTTTCCAGGTCCTAAATGGAGTTGCAGTTTGTTCTTTGCAGTAAGTTTGAGCTTCCAACAGACACTTTAAAGTCAGTGTGACTGGCTTCTAACTGTGAAGGATGTCTAAGATAAGCTCAGAGCTGAAACCCCACCCAGCGCCAATTGATTGACTAGTGACACTTGTGATGTAAGCAGGCCTTTTCAATGCAGGCAGACTGCTATGTCTGATTCCAATACACAAAACCTTTCAGTGAAACCAGGGCTAAAAAATTAACTTCTCAGCCAGCAGGACACTTAAAATGTTACAAAAATATCCTTCAAAATGCTAGGTCTCAACCCCCGCACTCAAGCAAATTCAGTTGTATCTCACTCTGCTTATAAAATTACTACCCTTTTAAAGGAATCCTGCAATTCTCTGCTTAATGCCAATAAGGAAAAATACAAATAAAACTTTTTGTAGAAAGTGTATCTCACTTCTTACCCAGTGCTCTGCAGTATTATGCCTTAATCAGGTTTCCAGATCCTAAATGGAGTTGCAGTTTGTTCTTTGCAGTAAGTTTGAGCTTCCAACAGACACTTTAAAGTCAGTGTGACTGGCCCAGAAATTCCCAGATATAGAGCACAAATCCTACATATAAACTATGGAGCCATGCAAGCCCCATATTCAGTGACTAAAGGAAGTGGGAATAATAAGCACGTCACATCACAAATGCCCTTGCCATAAAAAGCACAGCATATTAAAGAAATAAATCTCTACAAAATATCTTGGAAATAGCCAGTAAACCAGTCCGTCTTGCAGCCATCTGCCATCAACTGGGGATTTTTAAGCAAGTCAGGAAAGAGTGCGGGAATTTCACACTTAGCCTGTGCGGCAGAGAGTAAGCTGCAGTTTTGCTGGGTATTGAATACCAAGTCCCTACCGGGTCAATATGTCCTACACTCTACAGCGCACAACATGACCACGAGGTAGGAACAGCGTGGTAGAGAAGATCGAGAGGGTGCAAAACCATGAAAGGAAGTATATTTAGTAGTGCACCTTCTCACTCTTCCCAGTGCAGGATAAGAATCCTGCTGGGACAGGGGTCTGCTAAGCACCTGCTGTAGCTTGGTAGGATGAACCGCTGGCAGCAAGGGAGGCAGGCAATGCGTTTGGGACTGGGTTTTGATTTTCGGTCCCAGGCGCATGGAATTTTATTTTTTTTGCACTCTGTGCGATTTTTACTGATGACCCCCCCCCCCAGAGTTAGATAATTTAGTTGGGGGGTTGGGGGGTGCAGCACCCCAGAATAACAAGACTTATGCCGTTTGCAACATATTGCACTGTATTGGCAGTACGGTATATTACATATGAACATACGATGAAGCCAGCAGAAGAAGGCCATTTGGTCTATCAAGTCTGCTTGTATTGCAGGGTCCACAGCTTGTGCTAATGTTCCTGCCCTCCCTCCCCACTCCTCCCATCCTCCCTACCCATGATTCTTATCTTCCCCCATGCCTATCCCAGCCTCTCTTAAAGCTGCTCACTGTCTTTAACGAAATGACCTCTTCCGGCAGCGCATTCCAAGTGTCCACCACCCTTTCTGTGAAGAAGTGCTTCCTGACATCCCTCCTAAACCTCCCACCCTCCAGCTTAAGACTGTGCCCCCTCGTGATATGGTTGCCGCTCAGCTTAAAGAGACTTTCCTTGTCAACATTATTTATCCCTTTCAAGTACTTGAATGTCCCAATCATGTCCCCTCTCTCTCTCCTGTCTTCCAAGGAGTATATTGCTGCGATGTAATGTCTTGCGACATTATGACCCCGTGCCAGTGAAGTCTAATGCTGCCTGCATGTAGCTTTCAGGTAATAGAGCAGTATGCAACCTACCTCTCTAGAACTTGTGGCAGGATGTCTTGAAAAACGTGGATCCTCCAATCTTCCCAGAGCACCTCCTTCATGCCTCTGACTTTATTCAAGATGTGTTGTTTATCAAGATTATTCAACAGTCTAAAGATCAGAGGCTGTGGCTTATCCCCATCTGCCAGCATGGGCCTAAGAGCTGACACCACCATCAAAGAAAAATATGAAAAATTAGCTAATCACTGTAATTTTAGGCAAAAAAAAGAAATGGAACAGTCAGAGCAGTGTCGGAGAGCTGGTGCTAGCACAGACACATCACCTGATCCCCCACTTCTCTGTTCTCTGTGTTCCTCCCTGGCTTGTCTGGGGGGACCCTAACCCTCAGTGGAGTTAGAGCGCAGTGTCGGGAGAGCACCGCGGTTGGTGGTGCCAGCCTGTGATGTGAACCAGGTGTTGTCAAGCTTCAGTCAGAGGCATTTTCCCTGTGTTACTCCATGGTTCCCGTGATGTCAATGGCGCGTGTAACATGCATGCTCACATACGCACGCCAACAGCCACATTCCCTAAGGCTGGGGCTCTGGCTGCACCACCACCCAAGTGGTCATCCAAGTGGCGGTAGCACGCTGGAGGCCGAACCCTCCCTCCTTCCCCAAGGTGGATAGCATCCCTTTGGGACACTCAGACCATCTCCCCCCACTGGCTCTCCGATGTCCCAGACCTGCTATCAAACTCAGGTTATTGGCATTGCAAGTGGTAGCCCTTCTGCTGTGCTGGCAGGCCAGTGAGCTTGTGTTTTAGAATCAGCTGCTATTCATCTGCTGTCTAAAGACTTGTCATTTCTGCCAGTGAGAACCAGTAATCTACCTCAGCCTCCCTCTGTGTTGAAGAGAAATAAACTTATCAGGGAGTAGTCCGTTCCAACATTAACTGAAGTGACAGTGTAGAACTAGCGAAAATAATGTGAGTGAGTTGTTTTTCTGATTCTTCTTTTACTGACATTTCTGTCAATGTCCAGGCTTAATCACACACCTCAAGGTTAAGGGTATTCACAACAGCAGCTGTGTCCTTTGTACCCAAGGAATGAAACATAGAAACATAGACTTTGACAGCAGATAAGGACCGCTAGGCCCATCTAGTCTGCCCATTTCCCTACCTACAGGATAGGCTGCAGATCCTAGTTAACCAACAGCCTATATCTTCCTGTCCCCCACAAGAACTGCCTTATGTCTGTCCCATGCATTCTTGAATTCTCCCACAGTTTTAGACCCCACAACTTCCTCAGGAAGGCTGTTCCATGCATCCACTACCTTCTCGTGAAATAATACTCCTCACATTGCCCCTGAACCGCCCTCCTTCTATCTTTAAATTGTGTCCCTTGTTCTTGCAAGTCTCTTTTTCTGAAAGATGCTACCCTCTTGGACTTTGTTGATTCTTGAGGTACTTGAAAGTTTCTATCATGTCCCCCTCCTTCTTTCCTCAAGGGTATACATATTAAGCTCCTTTAGTCTCTCCTCATACGGCTTCTTGCAGACTCTGCACTATTTTATTGCTCCTCTCGGACTGCCTCTATCCTGTCTATGTCCTGAGATGGGGTCTCCAGAACTGGACACAGTATTCCAGATGGGGTCTCACCAACTGTCTGTACAGAGGATAACAACTTCCTGTTTTCTGCTGCTGATGCCTCCCTATACATCCCAGTATACCCCGCCCTCCCTACTGCCTTCTCACATTGCTTGCTAACCTTAAGGTCATCTGATATGATTACCCCAGGTCCCTTTCCTGTTTTGTTGTTGTTACTACCTCTCCACCCATTGTGTATTCTTCCCTGGGTTCTTGTTTCAGGTGCATTATTTTGCACTTTGCATTGAACTAGCTGCTATACGCCTGACCATTCCTCCAACCTTGCCAAGTCCCTTTCATCCTTTCCACGCCTCCTTGTGTATCAACCCTGTTGCAGATCTTTGTGTCATCTGCAAAAGGCATACTTTTCCTTCCAGTCCCTCTGCAATGTCACTGATGAAGACATTAAAAAGGACTGGACCCAATATTGAACTCCTGCGGTACCCCACTGGTAACCGCCCCTTCTTCAGAGTGGACCCATTTACAATTACCTTCTGTGTCCTGTTGTCCAGCCAATGTTTTATTTTAGGCTACCACCCTGGGACCCACTCCCAGGCTGGTTAATTTGACTAATAATCTTTTTGTGGACTGTGTCAAATGCCTTGCTAAAGTCTAGGTAGGCCACGCCCACAGCCCCCTCCTGGTCTACTACTTTGTCACCCAGTCAAAGAAATCTATTAGATCTGCCTGACATGACCTTCCGCTGTGAACCCATGCTGCCTTGGATCCTGTGCTCCACTGACCTCTAGGTACTCAACTATTCTTTCCTTCAGAAGTGACTCCATCACTTTCCCTACCACAGAGGTCAGACTGACAGGTCTGTAGTTTCCTGCCCTCTGTCTTGGTCCCACTTTTGTGAAGGGGAATCACATCCGCCTTCCTCCAGTCCTCGGTACCACACCATCCTCCCATGATTTATTAAAAGAGTAGCCAGTGGTTTCACTAGTTCCTTCCTTAATTCTTTTAGAATTCTGGGGTGAATTCCATCAGGACCCATTGCTTTGTCCACCTTCAGTTTTAGGAGTTCTTGCAGAACCCTTTCTTCTGTGAAAGGACTGGATCGACCCCTATCAAGAGTGCTTCTGTTAATTGGATTAGGCACTTCCTCCTCTTTAGAATACTGAGCAGAAATATTCGCTCAGTATTCCTGCTTTTCACTGTCCCCTCTGCCCACCCACCGTTGATTCTATTCAGCCTCACTATCCCTCCTTTGTCTTTTCATACTGGCTGATGTACCTATAAAAGGTTTTATCCCCTTCTAACTGAGTTGGCTATCTTTCCTCAGTTTGGCCTTTGCTATTCTGACTTCCTCCTGCTTCTTTCTGCCTTAACTGGTACAGCTCTCGCCCTGCTCCTTCTGTGTTTCCTTATACTTCCAGAATGATATATTTTTCTTCCTGACTTTCACAGCCACCTCTTGAGAACCATAGTGGCTTTTCTTTTATTTTGATTTGTTTATTTGCTTCACACAAAGGCTTGTTGCCTCTGTGATGGCAGTTTTGATAATTCCCCATTGTTGCTCCACACCTCCTTCTAGCCTGTTTGCTAGTGCTTTTCTGAGGCACTCTCCCATCTTGCCAAAGTCAGCCCTCCTAAAGTCCAGTACCCTCACTTTTGTATGGCTTGACTCTGTAGTTGAGTTTAACGTGAACCACACTGTTTGATGGTCACTTGTCCCCAGATGGCAACCCACTTCTAGATCTGAGATCCTCTCACTGCCCCCATTTGAGAGTACGAGGTCTAAGATTGCTTCCTCACGAGTGGGTTCCGAAACTAGCTGTCTAATGCCTGCCACCTGTAGGGCGTCAAGAATGGCCCTGCTCTTGGATGTGGCTGCAGCAAATGTGCTCCAGTTAACATCTGGCATATTCAGGTCTCCCATCAACAGTATCTCCTTTCTCTGCCATTCTAAGAATGCCTTCCATCATATCCTTGTCCATTCCTTCCCCTGACATGGGGATCTGTACACAACCCTGTGCGGATTGTGGTGCCTTTCCAGTCTCCAAGGTGACCCACAGTGCCTCCTCTCCTCCCTGTTTACTCTTTTTGTTCAGTTGCTTTTATCCCTTCCTTTACATAGAGAGCTACTCCTCCCCCTCTTCTCCCCTGCCTGTCTCTCCTGTAAGTTATGTACCCTGGTATGTTAACATCCCAGTCATGGTTCTCTGTGTACCATGTTTCTGTGACTGCTACGATATCCAGGCATCCCTCTTCCATTAAGGCCACCAGCTCAGGGAGCTTGTTGCCCAGACTACGGGCATTGGTACTCATTACCCTCCATTTCCTGATGGCCTTACCCCCTTTTGCTCCATCCCTGTCCTTTCTGCCTTTGTCACTTTCTCCATTTACCCCTGCCCTTCTCCCTATCGACACCTCCATGTTGGTGTTTGCTACACTTACTACCGTGATTGTTTGGGGGGGGCTAGGATTTTCCTGCTCCTTTCCAGTGCCTCCCCCCTTGGCTAGTTTAAAAGCTTGCCAATGAAGCATTTAAACCTATCACCTAGGATCCTGGTTCCCCTCCCGGACAGATGCAGCCCATCATGCCAGTATAGGCTTGCATCACTCCAGGTGGACCCCCAGTCCCCAATGAAGACAAATCCCTGAGCTCCACACCAGTTTTTCAACCACTGATTGAATCCCATTGTACGGAACACCCTAGCCTCCTATGCCATAGATGGGTAGCACCTCCGAGAAGGTTACCGTATGCTACTTGACTAAGGCCCCATCCCAATTCCACAAACTCTTCCTGCACTTCTCAATCCTTTCTTAGCCAGGTCATTTGTCCCTAGGTGGACAATGACATCCAGCTCCTCCCTGTGCAGCTGCTCGGCAATCCTGAGGATTCGCTCCTGTCCCTCCAAGCCATGGCGCCAGGCAGGCACCTTACCTCCCTCTCCCTTCCTTGCCCAGTTCTACCTTCCTAACAATGGAGTCCCCACCAGGAGTTGTTTCTTCCTGCAGGGTCCCCTGCCACCCTCCTGTTGGTCTCCTTTGTGGAGGTTCCCAGCATCCTCCTTGGTCTCCTCTGTAGGTGCCCATAGAGGAACCACACTTGCCAGAATGGCATAGGAATTGTGGAGAGGCACAACTGAGGGATGTGCCTCTGTTCCACCACCTCACCCTCCCTGAGCCCACTGTGGTCCAACCGCCCTCTTCTTGGCAACCTCTGAGGCAACGGCAGTGGCACTGGTGGTCCCTGGATGGAAGAGGAGGTCCCACAAACCTGGCCAACTCAGCCTGGAGATGAGCAACCTCCCTCAGCCCAGAGAGGTGCCTGCAGATGGGACAACACCGCATCCTCCAGAACATCTCCCGGAAGACTGCTGCTCCACAGCCACTGCACTGCACCACTCCAATCATGTCTTATTTCTGGCCCCTTAACTGTTTGCAATCCTTACTCTTTCCTCTGTTTTTTTTCTCTCTCCTTACTTTCTGCCTGTGTGCCCTTTAAGCTCCTGATTGTCCTGTTATGAGACAAGAATATCCTATATTTCTCAGTAGACCACTTACTTGTTCAGAGGCAGACCTCCAGCAGCTAGAGGGGGCCGGAGAGCTACTCTTGCCCTTCTAGGATGGTGGGTCCTTGGTGGTTCTGTGATCACTCACTTCCTGCCCCTAAACAGGAAGTTCCTGTTGTCAGTCAAATCTTGTGCCTATAAAAATAGAACTAGCTTTGGGTGGGGGAAGGAGGGCAATATAGTCCCAGTAGAGAAGTTCAGTCACACAGCGGTCCTTTCTCCTAGTGTCTTCTGCCAAGAATGCCTGAAGTGTCTTCCTTGACTGGTGGTGCTGGTAGTGGTAGTTGTGGTTGGGGGGTCTAACTAGGCATCAGCGTGTTCTCTGGCTGGTTTGGGGGGAATCAGTAAATGTAAACAAAAAATGGGCAGGAACAAAGATTTGGGAGATTTTATACCGTAGACTCAAGAATAATATTTCATGTTTTTACAGAGATAGTTCCATCCATGCCTCTCAACTGTCCCAGAGGGACATCCCTCATTTTATCTGTAAGCCACCCCGCTCCCTACTATGTCTAGGGGCCTGATGGTGAAAGTCAGGAAGGGAGCGCCAACCCGATGAAGAACCACCCTGCAGCCAAAATTAAAGAAGGCACACAACTGTTGCAGCTCTCAGGGTTCACAGATGGTTGCGAGGTGCAGCCAGAAACAGGATGTATTGCAGGCTGGAGACCTTGGCGGTAGGAGCAAGCTGGAATTAGCAGGCAGTGTCTAACTTCATAGTAACTCAGCAAAAGGCCACACACTAGTAAAAGGGCAACAACAAATGTATTTATTCAATGGCCAAAAACAAACAGCTCCCAGGAGCTGGGGGCATGGCATAGAGGGAGGAAAATAACTTTACAATGGCACAGAGCCATGGCACATAACATGGGGCCAAAAAGGCTGCGGTGCTGGGTCTCAACTGAGCTGAGGAGCGCAAAAAAATTTAGGCAGCAACATAACCAGGCCAGTCTCCAATTCACACCTCGGCCACACTTACTCATGGCAGGCTCAGATCGACCATATGCCAACCATTCTGATCTTGAAACACTATGTGGGGGCTTCAAACAGGCTGCATCTCTCCCAGACTTCTCCTTTCATCCTGCAACACAGGGCCCATGATGCCCAGGCCCACAGCATCCCCAGACCTAGAAAAAACATGGGTGAACTGAGGGACTCACTGGGCTCTGTTTATCTTTCCCCACAAGCTGTCAAACAAAGAAATTGAGTGCCACACAGGTACGGGGCAGGTGGGCTGCCACCACCGCCATACCCTGTGATGCAGGCTGCCACCATTGTACCGCCCCCACCATTCCTACTTACTGCCAAGCCACAGAACAGGAACTAGGTCCAGATCCCAACCCGGTGCCACAGTGCACACAGGTGGGCCACTTTTTTCTCCCTAGGCTGCGGCTCCTCCACGGACCCAGTCCCCATACGGCCGCAGATGCCTAAGCCAGCCCACCAAGTGGACTATAGTCACCAAGTCACCAAGGCCCGAATCCCAGGCCAGGGCTAAAACTCCAACTCATTAGATACTCTTGTCTCTCACTCTCACCGGTCTCCACAACCAGCCCAATCCAACCCCCTAAATACCCCAAAGGGAGGGCTGACTCTGCCTGACCAGTGAGCGGCCAGCCCACCATCCCAAACATGGCAAAGTGGGAGGAGAGTGTCACTTTAGTAAGCATCCCTCAAAGAGGGTGCTTACATACCCCTTAAAGAGTCCTTACAGAACACAGTAAATTCAATTAAGACCTTGCCTGTGTGTGTGTTTGTGCATACATATGAAAATAACTGTGATTTTAACCCCAAGTTAGGATAGGGTAAGAAATCATAGTAGTAAAGTGCTAAAAAGTCTTTTAAATAAGAAATTACCTTTATGTATGGCAATTAGTGGGTTTAAAGACAGGCTGCCCTAGTGTGAACAATAATTATTCTCTAGCTGTTCCACACTTTCAAACAGTGTTAGCCCTATTAGGAGATGCATGTCCTCAGCCCTTTGATCAACTAGTCAATATTTTTCATGAATATTAAAACCTATATTTATTTAGTTTTTGTTGACCGGGTAAGAGCACTAGACAAATCCTGCCTATTTTCAGGCACGACCTGGGGGAGAGGGATACAGATGAATGCCAACTGACCTTGAACCAGATTTGAGAACTGAATATGTGTGAACGTATATAGATTCTGGACATATATATACGTCCACAGTCTTCTAAGGGTTAAGCTGTTGGTGGTATTTTTAGTAAATGAGGGAAATTTGGCCAGGACACCAGGGAAATTCCCCTACTCTTTTCGATAAGTGCCATGGGATCTTTAACATCCACCTGAACTACCACCAATCCAGCAGATGGGACTTCGGTTTAACGTCTCATCCGAAAGATGGCACCTCAGAAGTGCAGCACCCCTCTCATGCTGCACTACAGTGTCAGTACTGGGATATTAACCCAAGTGCCAGATGTGGGAACTGAACCCACAGCCCTCTGATCTCCCGGCCTCAGAGGCGAGTGTGCTACCTACTGAGCCACTGACACTGCTGACTATATTGCTCAACCATGATCCCTCTGCAACTCTGTACTGTAGCCAATGCCAAGTGTTTGTGTACAATTAAAAATCAAACCTAACAAGGACTCCCTAGTAAGTGAGATACTGTTTCCTAATACGTCCATGTGTCAAAATGTGTCAGACTCAGTATATAGCAAATCTTCTGTATATACAATAACAGTTTTAGAAATCTGAGACAAAAACTGAGGGATTATACAATGGACAAAAAAATCCTGCTTTCCTGTTGGCTGGCTGGTACCTTTTCTCCATTGTAAATCCTCAGATATACCAGTGGAAAAAGATGCCAGCTCCCTCTCAGCCGCATCAGCAACTTTCCCTCAAATCACTCCGCGCATACGCCGGCCTGGTGGTGCTGAGGGTTGAGGCGCTGGACGCCACACCTTGCACCACGCCGGGCGACCTGGGTTCAGGAACGAGCCAGGGGCGCTGGGGGTCGGCCGGGGAGGAGAAGGATGGAGCACCCAATGGCTGCTCTCCTTCTCCAGGAGGTTCTCTGCAGGCTTCCGCCGCAATACCGCCATCTGGGGGAGCCTGGTGGTATCTGCGGTACATTGGAGCGGCAGCAAGGGCATTGGGTAGATGTCGGCAGGAGGTGGAGCGGGAGGAACATCTCAGCGCGTCTCCTAGCTCACTGGCTCCATTGCACACCGACATCTGGGGAGAAAACACAGAAACACCCCAAGGCGACGACACCGCCCTGCGCTTCTCTGGCTCGCAACGGCAGACCCCGCTGTACAAGGATCCATGACTCAGTGTGCTGGTTCTGGGGAGGTAAGCATCGGGGGTCCCTCCTCACCCCACCTGGGGGGTTATTTGGGTACCTAGGCTAGTGGATCAGGTACTCTAGGGGCGGACCACAGCGAGACCAGGGGAGCACAGTTAGTGGATGTCTGAGAGAGTGGAGAGAGGAGGTAGTTGGGGGCATAAATACAAGGTTAAAAAAAAATAAATATGTACATCACTCCGAGCATGACAAACCCCTTTCTGGCACAACTGCTACTTCTCGCTCTGCCAGATACCAACCATCAAAGCGACTGGATGCTGGAAAAACTGCCATATTTACTTGCCACTAAACAGTGGCAGTAAGCCCTGTAAAACAAGTTGAAAAAAAACATCATACAACACTTTACGATATCCTAGTGATTGTTTTTTTTTTTTAAATCACTTCACCTCACTAGGTCACCAACTCCCTTGCCACTTCACATTGTCTCCTTCTCAACGTTTGCAGCCTCCTCCACTTTCCTCAGTGACTCCACACTTCAACTCTCCCATCGGCTATCACATCTGTCCCTCTCCCATCTGGAAACAGGCAGATGGCAGAAAAAAATAAACAAAAAATGTTAGCTTTCTTTCCCCGGCCCAGAAGCTCAAGACAACCAGGAAACGGCTGTGATACATCGCAGCCGCAAAACAGCAAAACACTCCTGTGCACACTCAGTACACGAGAACCCTAGCAACCCTGGACTATTTCTTTTTGCGAAGCAACAAATTCAAGGAAAAAAAACTCTAAATATATTAAAAAACCTTTTTGTACCATTATAAAAAACCAGGGGGGCATTGTATAATCACAATACACCACTCCAAAGGGATTTATCCATGCCTGGTGTAGTTTACTGTTAGGTTTGATTTCTATTGTACACTTGGCATTGGGTACAAAGCTGCAGAGAGATCATGCTTGATGCTCTCAGTTATTAATAGTAAAGATGATAAATACTAGTGTTCTGTTAGTCGCACTTTTTTTTGTTTTTTGAGCTTGCAGTGTCATGTTTGATGTGTCACATCTTGCCCATTCGATTGATGATATGTTAAGAGCTATGAGCGAATCTGACCTAGTATCCATTCCGAAGATGCCTTCTCCGCACACAGCCCTAATGCTGTGCTATTATAAGGAAGTGCTCTCTCGGACCTGGAATGATGGCAGACAATTTTGGACTAACCTTAAAGAGGTCACTGGGAGAGACCTCAGATCTGCCCCTACCATGCTTAACATTGATGGTGTACCCTCACTCAACCCCAGACTTATTGCTAACACTTTTAATAATGCCTTTATGGACCTGAGTGGTGTCCTGCCACCTGGCTACTTCTCTCACCCCCTTACAAGTGACTACTCTGGGAAAGAGACTCTGCACCCTTCTCATCCTTTCTACTTCAAAACCCTCTCAGCCCATGAAGCCAGGAATTATCTACTCAAGGTATTAGGGAAATCAAGATTTAGTGGTGACACCCTGGATCTTAAGTTTGTAGCCCTTACGCTGAATTAAATTCTGTCACCTCTAACACATATTATTAACATGTCACGTAGAGACTCTCAATTTCCTCAGAAATGGAAATCTGCCACTATGACACCAGTTCATAAGTCTGGGGATTGCACAATTACTGGGAACTACAGGCCTATCTCTATCCTGCCCCACTCTCGAAAGCTCTTGAATGTATTTTGGCTGACCAACTGGTTGAATACTTAGAAAAATATCTACTACAATGCCCGCAACAACACAGGTTCAGAAATGGCCATAGTACCAATACCACCATTCTGGAGTTCACAGGCTTTATTCACCACTCCTTAGATCAAGAACACCTGGTCAGTGCTGCTTTCATTGATTTAACCAAAGCTTTCGACACAGTGAATTATGCCCTCCTGGTCGAACTGCTTACCACCATTGGCCTAGCTCGTGATGGCGTAGCCTGGTTTGAAAGTTACCTGCACAACCGTGCGTACACAGCAGGTGAAGATTGGTAACATCCTCTTGGATAGCAGACCTTTCCTATCTGGAGTTCCACAAGGGTCCATCTTGGGCCCTCTTTTATTTAGCTTTTTCCTCAACAACCTTCCTTGCTCCTGTCAGGGTCACATCCTTTTATATGCTGACGATGCTGTCCTGTTTACCAGTGATCCAGACCCTAACGTTCTTGAATCTAGGCTACAGAGTAATTTCGTAGTCGTAGAAAGATGGTTCCATAAGCACAAGTTAGTTATGAATTACAACAAGACTAAAACTATGCTGTTCTCCAGCTCCCAAAATAGGCATAGAAATTACCCTCTTTCTATCACCAACGAAAAGGGCTCTTCCCTGGAACTAGTTCAGCTCTTAAAATATCTAGGGATTACTATTGACAGTATGATGACCCATGCCTATAACATTGACAACATTGCTAAGGCTGTTAACACCCGCATTGGGCTACTTTATATTAACTCTTCCCTGCTATTTGCCTGATGAAATCTGATGCTTGTAAAGTCCCTATTGTGCTAATTCTATGTAATGTAATCCTCCACTTGTATTTTGCCTGATGTTCATGTATGTACCTTGTAATGTACCTTGTAATCTCCCGCGGGTCGCACCTGAAAATAGGCACTTGGCTGTCTAGTGTGCTTACCCAGTTAACAAAAGCAAATAAATAGGCAATGTTTGACCCCATAGGCTCTTAACCTGGCCATTCAAAGCTCTCTTGTCTCACTTATTGATTACGGCTTACCAATCTATGGATCAACTACCGAAACCACTCTTCGCCGCATCATAGTTGCACTTAACAAAGCATCCTGGCTCCTTACTGGCTCAGCCCGTCTGCCCCATACCTGCAACATGAATGCTCAGGCTAACTGGCTCCAATTCAAAGGTAAGACTCACGTACCAAACATGTTTACTGTCCAAAAAAATAAGCTTAGGCAAAATGCCCCAAGGAGTGCTAAAGCTTATTACCCCCCACTATCAACCGTTGTTGCACCAGAAGCTCTACTAGCCAGATTTTTAATATACCCTGCTGTCACACTTCTCTGGGACAAAGGTCCTTTGTCTATCATGCCCTGCTATGGATGAACTTGCTGCACCATGACATCCCTTCAGCATCCACCTTGGGATCCTTCTAGGTTAAACTTAAGCAACAGCTTGTTGCAGATGCCAGTTGTGACTGCTTCCAATAACCTTCCTTCCTTCTTGTGACAAGCACTTATTCTAACCTTATGCTATCTTGACCTTATGCATAACTGTTCTCAGCATGTAAATAACTGTTCTAAGTTGCTAATCATTCTCCTTCACATTTCCTCTTGATCCCTTCCACTCTTTCCCCTCACCCCTCTGTGGCTTCCCCCATCCCCCCATATCTCCTGAGCTCCCTTGCTCACTTTAAAATGCTTTGTCCCATACCTTTTCACCTCTGAGAAGGCCCCTGGGCTGATGCCAGCCCTTACTTTGTTGATTATTAGATATTAGGCTAAGTCTGTTCTCATTTTTCTGTAAAGGGTAATTTCATAAGACCCAACCCCCTCTAATATAACCCTTTGAATTCTAGGTTTTAATCACATATGCACCATGGAATACATTGCACAATGCCACATGTATTGTAACCTCTCTAGTTATACACTCTTGTAATGACTTGTATAATTCCTTGTTTTGTTTGTTCTCCAGCTCATACTTTCCCAATATGTATTGTTCGTCTGACGTGGAACCTATGAAATGAACTTGTTCTCAAAGGCGTTATCCGAAATTTCAATAAATAAATAAAAAATAAATAGTGCCTTTTTAAGCAATAAACCACAATTCCCAGAGCCCTCCGCATTCTAAACTCACACTACACACCCCCGTCGCCCAATTGGGCAACGTCGCGCATTTCGACATCAGATCGACCAATGAGAAAGGCATCCTCGGATAAAAATCCACTATGTCTTTCTTTCACTGGCCGTTCGGAAATGACTGATAGTTTCTTGCTCAGTAGTCAACGTGCATCATGAATCTGGGGGCGGGCGCAGAGAGGATGGGAGGCGGTCCTTGGAAATGCGTCTCGCCAGCTCAGAGAAAGTGCCACGACTCCACAGCGAACGCGGAACGAAGCACGGAGACAGGGGAGACGGAGCTGCAGGCTGTCCCGCAGTGAAAACTTCAATTCTGTTCGCCCGACCGGAACACAACTCGCGCACCGTGGACCACACTGCAGGCTCAATTCGCCGCCTGGTAGCGACCTCTGTTTGGTAAGGAGATGAGAAAAGCGGGGCAACATATCCAGCTGTTTAATAGTGTAGTCCATTGGTGGCACCAGAACTGGGCACAGGAATCGAACCGTCAACCGGGGATTGGGAACGGGAGGGTTGGTTCTGTCGGGAGTGGGGTCATGTGTTTAGACTGTGTCTAGTAGGCAAGTGGATATCTTGGGTACAAAATATGTGCAGTTCTGTTCTAGAGGCAGAAGGATGGCTACTAAATCACGACTCGTATTTTCTGTGACTAGAGTAGCAGTAAAGCTCTTGGGAGCTGGCGATTAGATGCTGCTGCTTTGTGATGGTAGCTAGTCCACTGGCAACCTTGGAAGCGGTCTCGACTGATTGATAATGGGGGGCGGAGGACATGCTGCCAAGTTGCCAACCTACCAAAGGTGGCAGAGGGAAGGTTGGCCAGCGACAGGCCATTCTTTATTATCAGCCTCTGCTGGAGGAGACGGGGGTGGTGGCTGAGAGAGCCGCTAATCGTGCAAGAGAAGAAAAGACAGAGATTGAGCGTTTCTTGGAAGGGGGCTGCAAGTGTCTGCCTAACCTAGCGGAGGTTTAAATGGGCAGGGATCGCGTTCCTGGTGGTCGGTGGTTGTGTTGGGGGCAAGGGCACTGGGAGAGGAGGAGGAGACGCAAAAAAGTTTGGATGCCGGGAGTGAGATTTGATCCTGAGATACTGGTGGATCCGGGTTTAGTTCCCGGTTGGGTGTGTGGCTGTTGCATGGACTTGACCCTCTGAGCTAGCATAAAGTAGGTCAGAGTCTCTCACACTCATGTTTCGTTGCATTGTTAGTTACACTTTCCTAGCTGAATTGTTTACTTTGTGAGGGATGCATTGCGTGTTGCAACTTCCAGTTAGGTTGTAGACTTAATATCTGCAGAGGATTCTTCATCGCCTCAACTTGGATGAGTAGTTCTGGTTCTTTGAAGGGGGAGTTAAATAACACCAGAAAGAGAAATGTCTCATGGAAAAAGTGTTTGGGCAGACACCAGGAGGCAGTGATGGTGTGTTTTCCTTTTGTGACCATAAACGAAACTGGACAGGGGTTGCACCGCTGCTGTACACTGTGTAAACTAGTTAGGGGTACGTGTTCAATATCCCAGTGCTAGCCGGAGCTGATATTTAAAAGGACAGCGTGCCATTTAAGACGCGTGGGCTTGCCGAGGAGCGACTTGCCATTCAAACCTTGACCCCACCGCACAAGAAGTTGGCCAGTTCTAACAATATTTTGAATGGATATTTGTTTCAAGTGTGTGAGAGAAGGAACTTTATATAGTTGTAACACTTTATAAAATAGGACTAGTCCTAAGGTGATTGAAATTATCTGTCATTTTATATTCTGTCTGAAAAATAAAAGTTTTTACTACTACTACTACTGCTAGTTAGGGTTGTTATGAATGATATTCTTGCCAGTGACATGCAAAATATTTGAAGATTTATAGTTTAAGGAACATTTCCAACTTTACTTTCCAGAAGATCTGTGAGATGAAATGTCAACTTCTCTTGAATAAGAAAATATAAAATGAACAGGAACTGTGACCGAACTTAAAATGAACAGAAACTGTGACAGAACTTTTTGTTGTAACTGTAGACAACAGGTCATATTCTAATTTATTAAATGTGACACGATAGCACTGTACTCTTTTTGCCATCTATAATACTCTGCAAAACATCCAGATTCCTTTCAGCAGAAAAGGAATGTCTAAGTACTATAAACTTTGATGGAGAATCCTAAATGGACAGCAGAAGAGTATAGTGGTTTCTTCCAGGTCCTAATGCCCATGTGCAAATGCTAGGAGTAATTACCCCCCCAAAAAAAAAAACATCAAACTGTTAGATCAAAGGACCAATACACGTCCAGCCCCATTTGTGCTATGCTCAGAGGCCCTACATAGTCACGGAGGAAGAAGCCCCCTTCGAATAAGTGGCAGTGTAAATCAGCTGTCTAGATGTTGCCACTAACATGGTGGCATGTAACTTCCAGGGAACTGCAATGAGGCCTAGCCCCAGTTCTCTGGCACTGTAACATATTTGCAGAAGTGGTGGTTGCAGGCAGTGCCACTGGGGAGTGTCCCCTATTGCCCTCCACTTCAGTGTTGGAATTATATTTTATGAACTTCAGGAGATTTGTGTGTGGGGGGGGGCGCTATGAGGGTCTTATCTTTAAATTGAGCCCCCCTTCTAAGTTGGTGGCAGTGATGCACAAGCTATCAAGGCTCACTTCAGAGCTAGCGGGGCCAAGCCCAGGCAAGCCCCTTGTAATTGCAGTTCTGCTCCATGTGACCTTTCAACCTGAGTCCAAGCAAGACACAAGTATCACAAATTTATTTATTTATTTATTTAGTTAAACATCAGTTTAGAAACCTTTGAGCCAGAGGCTCATTTACAAAGGTACCTCGTCACAAAGAGGACATCAGAACAGTAGTACAAGGGACACAGTACTTACAAACAAAAAAATTACAGTTCAATTACAATTTTGTTACAATAGAATACAATCTCCAACGAAGCAAAAGATAACAAAAGGTGCAAAACTTATGGTCGGGGGAGAGCTGGTGGGAGTAGAAGGGAGGGAGATGGGGGAGGAGGAATTAGTAGGGAAAGGAAGGGGGGGGGAGCCACTCAGTGAGCATTGTCAAAATGACTTATCTTTCAAAACACACTGTAATGCGGTCATTAAGAAATCGAGTTATATTTTGCATTGTATTAACAAACATCTAACTTGTAAAAATAGAGAGATAGTGCTGCTGTTGCATACATCTTTGGTTAGACCGCATCTGGATTATTGTGCACAATTTTGGGCACCAGGAGGCAGGACAGAAATAGCAGCATTGGAGAGGGTCCAATGGAGGGCAACCCGTAGTATGGCAGAAGCAAAAGGATATGAGTATTTAACAAGGTTAAAAGTCTTGGACCTGCACCCATTAGAACTCAGGCGATTGAGAGGGGATATGTGTGTGATTTACAAATCATTTATTGACCCAGGATTGGGTAAACTTCTGGGACTTGAACTAAGGGACTCAACCTATAATACTAGGGCCCATCCACTCCAACTGAAAGTTGAATGTCCCAGAATGAAGAAAAGGAAATCCTGGCTTACCCTAAGGGTGACTGAAATCTAGAAGAGATTACCCTTGGAGATTGTAACCAGTACAAATATGAACAGCTTTAAGAAGGCGCTGGATAATTGTTTTTTCAAACATGGGATTAAGGGGTATTAAATAATGGCAAGCAAATGGACTTTGTTTGCATACGCTCTGTTTGACCTATGATACCTATGATGATAGTTTTGAAGTTTCATGGCCTCACTTGGGTCTCCACTGATTGTAGGGACACCCCCCTCACCAGCACCCTAACATGCCAAGTCTCCCTAGTGTCCAGATCAACCCCCCCACCTTCCTAGCCCGCTTGCAGCACTATTGCAGTCCAAGACTATGTCTCCCACCTTAACACTTTCCCTGTAGTCAAAATTGCCCAGCGGCAGCTTTGAAACACCACCACCACCTGACTCTAGCAGTACTACAGGCAGTGGGTGTTGCTCAAATCTGCAGCTAGGCTAGTGAGACTTGGCATGCCTTGAGAAAATCCTGGTGGTTGTGGGACTGCTTAGTGCCAGTCCTTTGACTGTGAATAGGGTCCCTAGTTTTGAATCTTTTCAGATGTGTTCATGCATGGTTTTATTTTTATTCTAAAAATATGTTAGTTATTTGTATTTCATAGTTTGATAATTAATAGATTTAAAGTAAAACACAACTGGGTGTGTTTTATAGATAAGGAATGCAATCATACTCCTACATAATATAAGGGATAACCTACATTAGGGCATAGTATATTAAACAGTGGCATTAGTTCGTTAAGGGCCTGAAATCATTGACTGAGTTGCTGAAAAGTGGATTGAGAGCCGGTGAGAGAGGACAGAAAATAGTTCTAAGTTCGGTTCATTTTTATTTTAAAGAAACTGTCCATTTTTATGTGGATTTTGTTACTTTGTTGTTTGGTTTTATTTTTCATTTGTTTAGTTTGCTGCACATGACTACACAAAATAGCTGAGGTGAAACAAACACATTACCCCAGAATATTTAAAACTTTTGCTGTGAGATAAGTACTTTTTAAGGTGATTTTAAATATCTTATTTGTAAAACACAACTGTTTTACAAAGATATTTCTTTGATATGTGATAAATAGAGGGAGAGCAGATGCATTTGGAAGGCAGTGTATATTGTCAAGTGCTTTGAATGCAGTCTTGGAATTGAATTTGAAGCATGTTCACACTGAAGATTTTGACCTATCCTTTTTTTTTATTCCATTTTAGATTGCCCCTGACCTCCTGTCTTGTACAACACTGGGTTTCTCCCTATTTAGACTCTAGCACATTTTCCCCCATATGGAATAATAAAAGGCATGCACCTTTTAATATGGCTCAGACCAGGATGGCATCCGTGTTCTCCACTGTTTTTGTACACCTGTTGCCCTTTAAGTTCAGGGAAGCACTGTGTGCTGCATGCTAGTTCATTTTAGTCACAGAAGTGACGTTAAACAGTGGGTGTTCAATAACCGCTTAGAAAACTGATGAAAACCTGGACCAAGCCATGTTAAAAGCATGATCTGTTAATTATTATTAATTATTACAAATGTAAAACACAAACGTGCTAAAGCAGACTCAAAATGGGAGGGAGGAGTGTGTCATACAAGACAGGAGATTAGGAGCGCTCTAAAATTGAATAAAAAAAGAATAGGTCAAGATATTTACTACTGTCAGGCATGGCTGCTTTAAAGGAAAGCTGTACAAATCCTGTTTTATACCCTGTGTTACTCACCTTGTAACTTTTATCAGAGTGAGTTGTTGCCAAGGTATTTCCTAGCCAATGGTCCAAAAATGTGTGTTTGTTGGCCCCCATATGCGCAGCGCCATCTCGTAGAAAGTAGCGGGCTGAGATGCAACAGGTATGCTAATTAGCCCTCTGTGCTCGAGCTCTCCGCATGTTTGAACATGTTGAGTGCGGTGTCATGCTGTGGATGTTAAAGCTGAGCCAGAAGCACTGTGCTCAAACTACTAAAGGAACGGTGGAAATAGTATTTTTTATCTTCATGTAGCGGGAGTATGCTGAAACAATCCAGCTCAAGTACATTGCATTGGAGGCTGGACTCAGCTTTGTCCTTGTCCTTTGTGTGCCCAAGGGAATAGGAAACCACAGTACACACAGTACCATGAAGCACTCGTTTTTTGCCAAGTTTGAGAATCTGAGTCTGAATTTTGGTTTGTGGTTCCATAAGGAAAAACGAACATTGACCACACTGATAAATATGTCTGATGAAATGGGCAGAGACAATGTGCATGTGCATTACTGTGCAGGTTCGCAGCTCCATTGTACAAATGCATTTATTAGAGCGGTCAGTGTCTGTTTTTTATTATAGATCCACATTCTTGTATTCAGCATTAAATTCTCTGTGAGGCACTATACTTAGATAAATAGACCTGGCAAAAAAGTGCTTCATGCACAAGCTTTTGACTCAATGACTGTGCCCTTAGAGATGCGCGATTCTTGAGATGACATGCTTCCTTCCAGCGGCTGAACTGGAGTGGATCGCTCGGTCCGATCTTGGTACATTAAAAAAATGCCTCAGTAGTATATGGGCCATTTTTTTGTTTTACTAAGTCTGTTCCTACAGACAAACTGTTCAGAAATTACAGCGCAGAGCCTGACAGAAGCATTGGCGCAGTTGTGACAACCGGCAAGTAATCATAATGAAAAATGTGTGCAGTAAGTGAGCGTGAGGAGGAAGAGAGCTCATGAACGTGCACGGCAGTCTGCTGGTGCTGCCGAAATTGCGAAATGGCACTTCTGAGCACTGAACAGGGTACCACATAAACAGATTACAAACTCTGACCATAATAAACAAAAGGTTACTTTAAAAAAAAATGTAACTGTTGGTTTTCCTAATTGGGCATTTCTGCAGGTGTATTGTTTCTCAGGAGTGTTTCGTACAGTTTTCATGTAAAGCAAAAGGAAAAAAATGGGATTGGGTATAACAAAGTGCCTGGATTGAAACAGTGCCTTTTTGTTTTGTTTGTTTGAAGTTAAACCATGTAGCTGCAAATAATTTTGCATCTGTTAACCAGTCTGCATTGTGAGGCTTGTGTTTGAAAGCAAGAGTTTATGTGCGTGTAGGTTGTACACACCATAATAGATTGTATTAACTACCTTCCACTGTAGTCAATAAAACTGTAAAGTACTGTATTTTATGCAGTTATAATAACTGGTAAGCACATTTTTAATAGGATCAATTAGTTATTATTTGCCATAATAACTGACTGGTCATTACAGCAGAGGCACGCTGCTTCAGAGTCTAAATGTGAACTCCATTCTCACAGTCGCACAGCTGCTGTCACTTTCGCTTCCCACTTCAGCTGTGAGAATGGACGCACTTATATTACAAATGGCTGTAAATTTAAAATTTTTCTTTGTTTAGAACTATTTGTTGAACTTTTTCTTGAAAGAATCTAAATTATGGCACCAGCACTGTGCATTTCAAAGTTAAAATCAGAGTTTTACTTTTTCGGCCACTTCTCAGGCCGCTGTTCACCCATTGTGTGGTTGTCTTAATCCATCTTAATTTACCTTGATTCTCTGCTTAAGAACTGTCACAAGTGTTCCTGTAAAGGTATTTCAATAAGTTTGTTTCAAACTATATATCTCTCCTATGTTTTTAATGTTTAAACATCCATTGTTGACTCGTGCTAGAATCCTGTTTTCTTACTATGCTGTGGTTAAGTTTTTATAATTTCTAGTTGGAAAAAAATTGCTCATCAGAAATTATAAAAACTAATACATGGGGTGGCGTGAATATCGAATGTAATGTACTCCATGTGTGATGATGGATAAGTTTATGTAACATCACACAGCTTGAGTGTGTATTAAATTCTCATAATACACTCCACCCCATACATTCTCAATGTAATCAATCACTGTGTATTATAAGGGTGTAATGCTATTGATGAGTTTTGGAGATATTTATAAACCACAGAGCAAAGACTGGGTGGTCTGTAGTTTTTCCTAAGAACCCTGAGATAGCACTACACACTTTTTTTTTTTTTGTAGGTTTTGGGCGCATTTTATTTGTTAATATGTGGTCACTGCAGGGTAGGGATGTAAGCATGAAAAAATTATAGGCTTACAAACGCTTAGTTCTTGCATCACCCTATATAGAATAAATACTAGATAAAAGTTTAGTATACAAAAAAAATTATATTTATCGGGGGCTAACATGCTCATAAATTACAAACCTGAAGAGCAAGTGGATTTACAAGTTCTTAAGCCCTCACTCAAGATGGCATTATTTCACAAGTACATAGCACTTTTCTAGCATTTGTTTTGTGTTACAGTATACATTTGGATGGTTAATAAATTTATTTTGTTTTGTTTAATACAGATGTTAAAAAAAAAAACCCTGCAGTGCAGGAGTTAATTCCTTTAAAGAGCTAGGGAACGTCAAAGACGTCACTTTAATGACTGCAGCTGACTGTGAATCTGGACTCTTCAGTTAGTTGTAGGACCTGCTGATCATAAGATTGTGAGGCAGAGGAAGATGGCTACTGTTAACTTTTACGCTTCGAGTGCTCCATGCATTAGCTTATGTCTTTAGTCAGTGTTTGGAAATGGTTTGAAAGTCCAAGCACATGTAAGTTCATGCTATGTATTTAATGTTTTGAAACATTCTTTCGAAAACTACATTGAAATGGTTTTTATTGAGGGCCAGTCCAGTGGCGCTACTGCCCACCATTCTGGCGACCCCAGATCGGGAACAATCTTGGACTGCTGGGCATCAGCTGGGGGTGTGGGATTGATTGTCTGGACTGCTCTCCTCTCTCAGGGAGGGAGGGTCACTGGCTCTGCTAACGGCTGCCACCAGGTAGAAGCCTGCTGACAGTGAGGGACAGGAGTGGAGCAGATGGGAGGGAACTGCGGGGCTCTGAAGAGCGTGCATGCCGACGTTCGCGCTTCAGCACTAGAAACAAAGTAAATGGAGGAAAAAGGCTGGCGAGGCATGCCTACTGTACATGATGCCCTGCAGACTAATCACCCACCCCGACTTCCGCCAGGACCCTGTCAGCCAGATTGCTGGATATGTCTCCCAGGCTGGAGGGGGGATGGCCATCCCCTCTTTAACCTGTCTTGGGGGTTGGGGGGATCTGTAGGGTTTCCCAGACTGCACAGATAAGCCTCGAGGAGGACGGTGGGGGACAGGGCTGACTGGAGCCCAGCCTGCCTCAGCCAGGGAGCATATGTAAACCCCTGATGTTCTTGTATTGACCTTGTTTTTGCCTTATGTTTCTTAAATGTACCTTGTACTTGTTTTGCCTGATGTTCTGGAATGTACCTTGTAATCTCCTGGGTCGCACCTGAAAATAGGCACTCGGTTGTCTAGTATGCTTACCTGGTAAACAAAGGCAAATAAACACTTGGGTAACAACAACAAAAATAGAAAGAACTGGTTTATTGTATTTTAGAAAGTTGCTTTTAAACTGTGCTTTTTGGGGGAGGAGGGGATGAACCCAAATGGTTTAGAAACCATTTTTATGTAATAACCCAAACCAAGAAAACCCCCGAAACACAGCCACGTTTTGGTATGACAGGCAGCCAGCCGGCATTAAACGGAATCCGTAAGATTCCCTATATGATTATTTCAACAGTTACCATAGGTGTGCAGAAATTGCTTGAAAAGGATACATTATGAAAAGGACTTAAAATACTGAAAAATACTTTTTAGATAGGGGTGTGGAGGCATCTATTTTGTGGACAGGAAGGGTGTTGTGGTGATGTCACCACCTCACCAGTGTTAATTGTGTGCAGTGCATCAGGTGAGAATGGTTCTGCTGTGCTGTTAGGGATCCTATTATTTTAAGAGGAATACTCCGGATTTTATATTTGGCAGAGTGTAGCAAAAGAATCCAGTGCTTTTCTTCAAGATTCCTGTCTTTAGGAGCAGTTTATTGTAACCTGCTTTATTGCACATTGTTAGATCTGGTGAGGCAGTGACATCATTGAGGCACCCCTCTTGTACAGAAAATGGATTCATCCACATCACAATGTTAAAAGTATCTTTCTGTCTTCCTGATGCCATTTTTCAAATATAACCCCATAGTTTACATACTTGATCCACATAGTAAGCTTTACTATAAATATATTGGGAATTGTATAGACTCCTTTTAACATCAATAACAAAAATGTAAAAGTAGCACTCACCACTTCTCTTATTGCAGCAATAGTTTGTTGCAACCTCTGGATATAGACAAGGCACATGAAGGTTGCGGGTAGAAACTTAAAATATTCATTACGTTGGCGTGCAAACAGTCAAAGGTGGTTCACACAGTGCACACTTCAGATGAAGCACCCATTCTAATGGCTTGAAATGTTGGACAGACCAGGGGTAAACCATGAAACACTGTTGTTTGCCTCATTAGCCACCAATAAATGCTTTGATTAAAGTTTTCTTCCAGCAATCTTGGAGTATCTTGCCTATATATAGAGACTGCAGCAAATGATCACTGCATTGAGAAGAAGGATGAGTGTTAGATTTTTTGTTTTCTTAGCATTTTTACTCAAGTCGGTTACTTTCTAAAATGTGCTTGTGCGTGTGTGTGTGGGGCTCAATTGTTTAAAAATCCTTTTTTTTTTTTTTTTTTTTTAATTAAGTCCGCTTTTGAGTCTAACGTCTATAGTGGGGAAGTTAATGAAGACCATCCTAAAGGAGAGGCTAGTGGCACTACTGGAGGTGAATGGGGTGCAGGACGGGAGGCAACATGGCTTCGTCAAGGGCAGGTCATACCAGATCAACCTGGTGGAATACGATGACTGGGTGACTAGGCAAATTGACGGGGGCCATGCGGTGGATGTCCTGTACCTAGACTTCAGTAAGGCCTTCGATTCAGTACCACATGGGATTCTTGGAAGCAAGCTATGGGGTACAGGGGCAGAAGCACAACTGGTGGGGTGGGTGGAGAATTGGCTGAGGGATAAGCAGGATTGGGTGGTGGTAGGTGGGGAATACTGATCCCCTAAGCCTTTGACAAGTAGTGTTACACAGGGGTCAGTGTTGGGCCCCGTGCTGTTTGGCATATTTATTGCAGACATCTTGGAAGGCATCAGCAGCAAAATCAACCTATTTGCGGATGACACCAAGATGGGAGTTGTGGTGGATGACCAGATTGGGTGGTGGGGGCTACAGGAGGATCTGGCAAGGCTAGAGGCATGGTCTGAGAGATGGCAGCTGGGGTTCAGTGCAAAAAAATGCAAGGAACTGCAGTTTGGAACAAACAATCTGAGGAAAACCGTGTGTGTGGCTGGAGGTAACAGAAGAGGAGAAGGATCTAGGGGTGCTCATCACAGGAGCAATGAACAATTCTGCACAATGCAGGAAGGCAGCAGCAATGGCCAACAGAATGCTGGGGCGCATTGCAAGGGGCATTACCTTGAGAAGAAGGGAAGTTATTCTACCATTATACAGATTGTTGGTTAGACCCCACCTTGAATACTGTGTGCAGTACTGGCACCTGTACCTACAAAAGGACATTGGGCTGCTCAAAGGGGTGCAGTGTAGGACAATGAAGACAATTCAGGGCCTGGGGGAATTGCCTTATGAGGTCGGACTAAGAGAGTTAAACATGTACACACTGGAGGACGGGGGACATTATTGAGACCTTCAGATACATGAAGGTGATAAAACAGACACATAGGGTCTATTCAGGAGGAGGGTGTTGAGAGACACTAGGGACCATGACATGAGATTGGAGGGGGACAGATTCAGGAGGGAGGTGAGGAGACATTTCTTTACGGAGAGGGTGGTGGCAAAATGGAACGCACTACTGGCTGAGGTAGTGGCATATAACACAGTAGAATGCATCAAGAAGGGGTGGGTCAGGGCAAAGGAAGGTAAAGGGAGGTCGGGCGGGTGGGAATGGGACAGCTGCTGAATAGGGAGCTAGCTGCCATCTCGAGCAGCCTAGTTAGACCAGGATGGCCTTTTGCTGCTGGCAACTTTCATATGTTCGTAATACATATGGGAGAATCTATGGTCTTCTATGCATAAGGTTTCTCAGGTGTATAATGGATATCTTGGAAGATCTTGAATTGCATTAATAGATATCTGTCTGTCTTGGTATACTTATAAACATTAGCCCAAACCGAGTCCCAGTTTTTGAGAGGGAACTGCCCACGAGAAGACTTTGGACCAATAGTTGCCCAAATCTAGGGAGGATCATCAAGCAAATTTTCTTATGAGAAACAGAATGGGGTTCTGAAGCCCTCTGTGTTAAACCAATGACATTTTGAGTATTAATACCTGCATTGATACCTGCTGGTGGTTGGGAATAATGACCTTCCTTGTGGCATGCTGAAGCTGCAAAATAAAGTAAGCATCTCTCATGGGTATCTGATAAACCTCTTGTAACTGAGGACAAGTAATCTATCTTCCATGGTGCACCAGATGGATCAAATATGTAATGGATTGTGCCTGCCAATCTGGTTTGATAATAGTTTTCCCAGCAATTCAAAAACTGGTGTTTTCCCCCATAACGGCTGACCGATTGGGGCTGTAATAGAAGATTTTGACATAACTGAGCAAAAATGGTAAGAGAAGTGTCAATAGGTGTGCCCTTCAAAGGCTTTGGCAAGATTTAAGCTTTTGAATATATTAGAGAGGATAAAGCAAGACCCTGTTGTGAGCTTATTCCTTCCTCAGTGTCCGTCCATTGCGAGCAATTAGGAGACAGAAAACTGGAGAACAAAACGCTGACAACATAGAAACATAGAAGTTGACGGCAGATAAGGACCGCAAGGCCCATCCAGTCTGCCCATTTCTTTTTCTACCTTATAAATGTGCCATCGGCCTTTGCTCTGTCAGTGACCTATCTATTTGTAGTCATTTGTATTGCTCCCTTATGCCTATCCCATGCCTGTTTGAAGCCCTGCACTGTATTCATAGCCACCACTTCTTGTGGTAAGCCATTCCATGCATCTACCACCTTTCTGTGAAAAAGAATTTCCTCACATTCCCCCTTAATCGGCCTCCTCTACTCTCATGCTGTGTCCTCTTGTCCTGCTATTTTCTTATATTTAAACATGTTAGACTCTTTCACCTTGTTTATGCCCTTAAGGTGTTTAAATGTCTCGATCATATCCCTCTCCCTCCTTTGCTCAAGGGTATACATATTGAGCTCCGCTAATCTGTCCTCATGTCTTCTGATGCAGTCCCTGCACCATTTTGGTTGCCCTTCTCTGGACTGCCTCAATTTGGTTAATGTCCTTGTGAAGGTGTGGCCTCCAATACTGCACGCAGTACTCCAGATGGGGCCTAACCAATGTCTTGTACAGAGGGATTATTACCTCCCTCTTACGACTTGTGATACCCCTACTAATACACCCTAACACCCCCTAGCCTTATCTACTGCTTTAGAGGTCTGCTTGGATGATTTTAGGTCATCAGTGATGATGATGCCCAAGTCTCTTTCTTCCTTTGTGACTGCTAGCAACTCCCCTCCCAGCCTATAAGTGGCTTCAGGGTTTCTCTTCCCATGTGCATGATTTTGCACTTCTTTGCATTAAATCCCAGTTGCCACTCTTCTGACCATTCTGCTAGTTTATCCAGATCTCTTCTCATTCTGCCCACCCCATCTGGATCATCTACTCTGTTGCAGATCTTGGTGTCATCTGCAAACAGACAAGCCTTACCCTCTAGTCCATCTGCGAGGTCACTAATGAAGATGTTGAATAGGACTGGCCCCAGGACTGATCCCTGAGGTACCCCACTTGTGACTTGCATCTCTTCTGACTGTATACCATTTACTACCACTCTCTGTTTTCTGCCAGTCAACCAGTTTGCCACCCAGTTGACCAACTTCTGACCCACCCCGAGCCTACCTAGCTTATTTATCAATCTTCTATGTGGAACAGTGTCAAAAGCTTTGCTGAAGTCAAGGTAGGCGACATCAACTGCTCCCTCTTGGTCCACCACTCTGGTTACCCAGTCAAAGAAATCTATGAGATTAGTTTGACAGGACCTTCCTTTTGTAAACCCATGCTGTCTTGGATCCTGTGCCCCTATGGATTCCAGGTGTTGCACTATCCTTTCCTTAAGGAGTGCCTCCATAATCTTGCCCACTGCTGAGGTAAGACTGACTGGTCTGTAGTTCCCCGCCTCCTCCCTGCTACCACTCTTGTGGAGTGGGATCACATGAGCCCTTCTCCAGTCTTCTGGGACCTCTCCTGTGCTCAGAGACTCACTAAACAATTCTGCTAATGGCTCTGCTAGTTCCTCCTTAGCTCCTTAAGTACCCTGGGATGTATGCCATCAGGTCCCATTGCCTTATCCACCCTGAGCTTAGCAAGCTCTTGTAGGACCCTTTCTTTTGTGAAGGGAGTAGTGCTCACCTCCCTCCCCCTGTGTCCATGATGCTGAGCTGTGGGCCCTGCCTCACCTTCTCTTCAGTAAATACTGAGCAAAAGTATCTATTTAGGATAGATGCCTTTACAGGTCCTCCTCCTCACATGCTCCTTTCTCCATTAAGCTTAGCAATACCCCTCTGGACTTTCTCCTTTCACTAATGTATCTATAGAAAGTCTTGTCACCTTTCTTTACTGTCGTGCTAGTGTTTCCTCAGTTTGGGACTTTGCCTGCCTTACTGCCTTACCTGCCTCCTTAGGGCAGTTTGGTATGCCTCCCTATCTTCATCCCGCTGTGTTCCTTATATTTTCTGAAGGCCAGCCTTTGGCTCTGACCTTTCTGCTACTGTATTTGAGAACCAAAGTGGTTTCCTTCTTCTTTACACTTCCTTTCTGTCTAACACAATGGGATGTTGCTTCAAGTATTGTATCCTTAATGCTTGCCCACTTTGCCTGTACCTCCTCACCTGTGTTTCTTTTGCCAGGGCTAGCTTAACTCTGTTGGCCATCTTATCAAAGTCAGCTCCTCTGAAGTCCCATATTTTTGTCTTGGAATGGGATGATTTAGATGTAGTAGCCAAATTGAACCATACCATGTGATGGTCACTGGCCCCCAGGTGACCTTCTACCTGGAGATCTGTGATCCCTTCTTTGTTAGTCAGTACTAGATCTAGGATAGCCCTGTCTCTTGTGGGTTGCTGTACCAGTTGTTTGAGGCCCTCCCCCTGCAGGGAATCCACTATGTGTCTAGTTAAAATCAAGGGTCCTGGATGGACAAAACATTAAAACAAATGACTATGACAGATTTTTTTACAAAACAAATTTCAGCTTAAACATCTGAAGCATGTCTGGCAGTGGCATACTATGTGTAAAGGGCATTTTGGGAATCTTGCAGCTTTCCTTTCAAGAACCATAGTGGTCTCTTTTTCCTCTAGTTTTTGCTTACTTGTTTGATGCAGAGGTTTGTTGCCTTTACTATGCTTCCTTTTAGCGTAAACTGTTCCTCCACCCCATCCAGGTCATCAATCCTGCGAGGTCATCCCTGAGGTATTCACCCATCTTTATAAAATCTGCCATCCTGAAATCCAGGACCCTTGATTTTGTGTGGTTTGAGTCCACAGCCATCCTTATATTGAACCACACTTTACAGTGGTTACTGGTCCCCAGGTGGCATCCTACAATGACATCTGCAACACTGTCCCTGGTCAACGAGTACCAGGTCCAGCATTGCCCCATCTCAAGTGTGTTTGCTGACTAGTTGCCTGATGAATGCCATCTGCATAGAGTCCACTACATGCCTGCTTCTAACTGAAGCCGCTGCTGCAGGCTCCACTCTACAACTGGCAGATTGAAGTCTCCCATCAGCAGCACCTCCCCCTTTCCTGACATCTTGCCAGTGGCTTCCACCAGTACCTTATCTAATTCCTCCCCCTGTGCTAGAGGTCTGTAGATCATTCCAGTGCAAATAGTGGTTCCATTCCCCATCACCTCTGCCTCCCCCAATATTCCCAGTATCTCTGTTGCTTTTATAAGCAAATAAGGTTAAGCAAGAGATTAGGAAAACAAAGGGCCTCCATTATAGACAAAAGGTAAAGAATACAACTGAGCCAAAACATTACTGGAAGTTAATAACGAGCGTAGTAAATCACTGCCAGGGTCAAAGAGATCATCCCCTGATGGAAAATGGTAAATCAACAGCTCGGGGAAAGGGCGGTGGAGCTCCTAAACCACTACTTTATTAATTTACATGACTTGGCTGTGAGACTAGATTCTTTGGGCTCGAGAAACACCACGGATCTATTGGAGGCCCAAAATTCAAATGCAAAAGAGAACCAATAACAATAGCTTTACCAGATTCAAAAGATAAAATATTTTTCAGCTTATACATTAGTGATTTTTTTTTGGTTAATATTACAACATATGGATTTGATAGGATCAGAAGAAGAAAATAAAGGATCCAAAATAACACCAAGGTATCTGAACTGAGACACTTGCTCAATTAAAGTACTTTGATTGTCATATAACTCAAGTAAAGGACAATTAATGCACTTAGCACGTGAACCAAAAATCATGGATTTTGTCTTTTCTTTAAATTTAAAATAAGTCAAATGTCAGAAAACCAATTATGAACAAAAAGAAAACCAGACTAAAGATTTTTAACCAACTTAGATTGTTCTTTAGCTGAAGAAAAAAGAATAAGATAATCGCCAGCCATGCTGTGTGGAGTTGTGTTCACCGGCAATTGTATTGCCAAAAACTCTTACCATTTACTGTATCTCTGTTGCTGTATATAACTCTCCCGGGTCGTGCCTAAAAATGGGCAGTGTCATTGTCTAGAGCACCTACCCAGTTAACAAATACAAAACAAACTAAATAAAGCAATAATTGACAATTTTTGATAACAGAAGGAAGGGAATTAATAAACAAAGTAAATAAAAGTGGTCTAGTATGGTCATGTCCCAGTCATGGTTTTCAGTGCACCATGACTCGGTAATGGCTATAATATCCAGGTCATCCGCTGTCATTATGGCCGCTTGGTCTGGCATCTTATTTCGTAGACTTCTAACATTGCAGGGATTTATATAACTCTAAAAACTGATTAGCGTTTTGCTCATAAAAGTGCTAAATCTTTGTGAAAATGCATAGCTCTTGCCTCACTGTGTTTAACAAACACAGCACTTCTAGAAAACCTATATAAATACTTTCTGTACAGTTAGTATAGTCCCAAGAAAAAAACTGCTAATCAGTTATTTAAAACCCTGCATTGGCACACATTATTTACCAGATTTTGTTTCCAGTCTGCTTCTTACCTCCCTCTGTTCCTTTTTGTACTCCTTCCTTCCCCCTTCTTGTTTTAATGCTCCCATTCCCTTCCCCCTTCATCTCTGCCTCCCTGCTTCCTTTATTAATTTGTACCCTGGGGGATTCCTATTCCCTCTGGTTCTTCCTTCTCTCTATTTCAGCTTGTGGTGGAGGCCAGCTTCTGCTGCTCCGATTCCTTAACCACCCTCCATGGTTAGTTTAAATGTTCATTCAAATAACATTTAAACCGTCCACTGAGGACTGTGGTTCTTCTCCCGGATGGATGCAGGCCATCCCCCTTGTATAGGCCCTTATCTTCCTAGGTGAGTCCCCAGCGTAGCCAAACCCCTGCAATTCATCAGCATTCCTTCAGCCATGAGTTGAAGCTCCTGGTGTTCAGATATCTTTTCTCCCCCTGTCGTAGAAAGGCAGCACCTCATTGAAAAGCCACTGAGCACGCTACCAAGACCCCTCCCCAGTTCCCGGAACTGTCCCAGCCCTGTCCCTATCTAGGTCTTTAGTCTCCAGGTGGATGATGATGTTCTGCTGCCTTAGCAATCCTCATGATCCATTTCCCATTACTCCAGACCATAGTGCAGCATAGGCACCTAACCTGCCTCCCTCCCCCCCTTCCCAATCCCAAATCTATTCCCTTCCAGTCGAGTCCCCCACCACAAGTTGCTTCCTCCTCCTCTGGGGTCCTCTACCACCCTCCTTGGGGTCTCCACTATGGAGAGCCCCCACATCTTCCTTGGTCACCACTATTGGTTCCTTCTCCCTGCAGTCCTGCTCTGCTAGAGTGGCACAGGGGTTACACAGTAGTAGTACCGAATGAGGAATTTGCCTCTATCTCACCATCCCCTCCCTTCCAGAGCCCACTATAGTCCGGCTGTACCTCCTTCCTAGCTTCCTCTTGGGTGATGGTGGAAGACTTGGGTGAGCCCCAGGACGCATCTGGAATCTAGCAGTAGCTTGCTCAGCATGCCTTCCTGGTTAAACGCTTAAATAAATTAAATAAGCCCTGGGTGGGAGAAGAGCGGGTCCCTTAAATCTTAGCCAACTCTGCCTGGAGTCTAGCGACCTCCTCCCATCAACCCAGAGAGGTGTGTACAGATAGCACAGCACCACAATCTGCAGAACTCACTGAAAACTGTACCCCACAGCCACTGTATTGCTCCACTCCCAGTATTTGCAACTTCTACTCCATCTCTCTCTCACCTGGAAATAGTTTTATACCCTTATCCCTGATAGGTGTTTCTAGTTTTCCATTTTTTTTTTTTTTTTTTTTAGTTTCTATTTGTGCCCCCCCCAAACCTTGTTCAAATGCCTTTATACCCCTATCCTAAATAGGGTGTTGCTCCTGTTCCTAGTTTTGGCCTACCTTTTACCTTCTATCCCTCCCAGTAGTGACTGTTACACAGTAGGGAACAGGTGCCTTACCTTAGTCACTGGCAGAGTCCCTTGCTTCCTTGTGTAACCCCTAGGGGGGTTGCACTTGCTTACTCCTGCCGAGGCCTAAGATGCCAGTAACCTGTTCCACTCCCTCGCAGTTCCTTTCACTCACTGGGACAGGAACAAATATTAAAATAAGTTTGTCACTTTTGGGAACATGGTAAAACATGACCGACTCAATTCAGCTTATGTTTTATGTAGTGTCTGCATTTGTCTCCTCTTTGTTCTACGTTATTAGGTTACTTTGTATGGAAGTGGGATGCTTGTCCCCTAGAGTGCATCTTTTTTCTGCTTTACTGACATCCTAATCCACTGTTTTTGACATCACAGTTGGTTGCTGCGAGAATAATTTTAATGTCACAAATAGTGCGACTGCAACAAGGATTAAACCGGAGAGGGCCTCGGACTCGCCCCGTTCTCAAGTGGAGCACTTGGTTCTGATGGCAGGGAGGGAGATAAAAGTGCTTGATTGGGCAGGTCGTCCAGCTCAGTAGAAACACTCTCCCGGATAACACAAAGGTTAGGGATCAGTGGATACAGGACCTAAGTAGAGGTATAACAGATGATTAAACTGAAAGAGTAGCTCAACTGTATGGGGACAAGAATCCTGCTTCCATGTAAATAACCAAGTGATGGAAAAATTAAAGGCATAGCAGAACAGAGAATTTGTAAAACCTAAGCTAAATTATGTTTTTCAGAGTTGTTCCAAAAGTGCCAACTCACTAAGGTCAGTCCTAATTTTGGAAATGAGTTCTGGTTAGGAGTTGGGTGGTGGGGTGGGGGTGTATTTCAGTTCACGCACTATTTCAGGCTTTAAACACGGTTTAAAAGTCAACTCTTTGTTTTGTTGAATTAAACAAATGTTTTGTCTAGGGGATGTTGGTAGAGTTGTTCTTTTTGCCACCCTCATGTTTAGTGAGACTGCTGTTGTGTTCCTGATTTTGAACCTGTTGAATTTGTGGGTGGAATTTCAGATGAATAATATTCTATTAATAGGGCTTTCAAATGTTCCAAAACCTAAGGGGCCTAGGTGCTGTGGTAAGATAAATGGTATCCTGTTAGTAAAGCCCTGTTTCTTTGTTTTTTGTAGCTCGAAAATGCTGAATGTGGCACGGATGAGGCTAGGGTACTCCGCACCATGGGATTCAATGACTGGTTGAAAAACTGGTGCAGAGCTCAAGGATTTAGCTTCACTGGGGACTGGGGCTCCACCTGGAGGGATGCAGACCTATACTGGCGCAATAGTCTGCATCTATCCTGGAGGGGAACCAGGATCCTAGGTGATAGGGTTAAATGCTTCATTAGCAAGCATTTAAACTAGTCAAGGGGGGAGGCACTGAAAAGGAGAAGGAAAATCCTAGCCCCACCAAAAAATCAGGGTAGTTAGTGAGATAAACACCAAGATAGAGCAGTCGATAGGGAGAAGGGCAGGGGGAAATGGAGAAAAAGACAAAGGCAGTAAGGACAGGGATGGGGCAAAAGGAAAAAAAGCCATAAAAAAAAGGATGGTAATGAGTACCAATGCCTGTAGTCTAGGTGAAAAGCTCCCCAAAATGGTGACCTTGATGGAAGAGGGATGCCTGGATATCGTGGCAGTCACAGAAACATGGTACACAGAGAACCATGACTGGGATATCAACATACCAGGGTATGCAATGTGCAGGAGGGACAGGGAAGGAAGAAGAGGAGGAGGAGGAGGAGTAGCTCTCTATGTAGAGGAAGAGATCAAAGCAATGGAACTAAAGGGTAAACAGGGAGGAGGGGAGGCACTGTGAGTCACCCTGGAGACTGGAAATGGCACCACAATCCGCATAGGGGTTGTATACAGACCCCCATCTCAGGGGGAGGAAATGAACAAGGAAATGATAGAGGCATCCTTAGGATGGCAGAGAAAGGGGAGATATTGCTGATGGGGGACCTGAATATGCCAGATGTTAACTGGAGCACCTTTGCTGCAGCCACATCCAAAAGCAGGGCCATTCTCGATGCCCTACAGGGGGCATGCCTCAGACAGCTAGTTTTGGAACCCACTCAGGAGGGAGCAATCATAGACCTGGTACTCTCAAATGGGAACGGAAAGAGGATCTCCGATCTTAAAGTGGGTAGCCATCTGGGAACAAGTGACCACCAAACAGTGTGGTTCACGATAAACTTAGCTGTAGAGTCAAGCCATACAAAAGTGAAGGTACTGGACTTCAGGAGGGCTGATTTTGTCAAAATGGGATAGTGCCTCAAAAAAGCACTAGCAAACAGGCAAGAAGGTGGGGTGGAGCAACAATGGGGAAACATCAAAACCGCCATCACAAAAGCAACAAGCCTTTGTGTGAAGCAAATAAACAAATCAAAACAAAAGAAAAACACACTGTGGTTCTCAAAAATAGTGGCGGGGAAGGTTAGGGAGAAAAAGATAGCATTCAGGAAGTATAAGGAAACACAGAAGGAGCAGGACAGAGAACTGTACCAGTTAAAGCAGAATGAAGTGGGGAAGCCAGTCAGAATAGCAAAGGTCCAAACAGAGGAAAAGATAGCTAACTCAGTTAAGAAAGGGATAAAACCTTTTATAGGTACATTAGGGAGCAAAGAAAGACTAAGGCAGGGATACTGAGGGTGAATAAAGAGGAAGGTGGTTGGGCAGAGTGCGACAGTGAAAAAGCAGGGATACTGAACGAATACTTCTGCTCAGTATTCACAATGGAAAAGCAGGGGGAGATACCTAATCCAGTCAATAGAAGCACTCTGGATAGGGCGGTTGATATTTGTCCTTTCATAGAATAAAGGGTTCTGAAAGAACTCTTAAAACTGAAGGTGGATAAAGCAATGGGGTCTGATGGGATTCACCTCAGAATTCTTAAAGAACTAAGGAAAGAACTAGTAACACCACTGACTACCCTTTTTAATAAATCATGGGAGGATGGTGTGGTACCTGAGGACTGGAGGAGGGCGGATGTGATTCTCATTCACAAAAGTGGGAGCAAGACAGAGACAGGAAATTACAGACCTGTCAGTTTGACCTCAGTGGTAGGGAAAATGATGGAATCTCTTCTGAAGGAAAGAATTGTTGAATACCTAGAGGCCAGTGGGGCACAGGACTCAAGTCAGCATGGATTCACAGCAGGAAGGTCATGTCAGACAAATCTAATTGATTTCTTTGACTTGGTGACCAAAGTAGTAGACCAGGGAGGGGATATGGACATGCCTATCTAGACTTTAGCAAGGTATTTGACACAGTCCCGCACAAAATATTTTTTTTAAACAAATTAGCCAGCCTGGGAGTGGGTCCCAGGGTGGTAGCCTGGGTTAAACACTGGCTGGACAACAGAACACAGAGCGTAACAGTAAATTGAGTCCACAGTAAAGAAAGGGGTGTTACTAGTGGGCTACCGCAGGGTTCAGTACTGGGGCCGGTCATTTTTAATGTCTTTATAAGTGACATTGCAGAGGGACTGTAAGGAAACGTATGTCTCTTTGCAGATGACACAAAGATCTGCAACAGGGTTGATACGCAAGGTGGGGTGGAAAGGATAAAAAGGGACTTGGCAAGGTTGGAGGAATGGTCAAATGTATGGCAGCTTAGATTCAGTGCAAAAAAGTGCAAAGTTATGCACCTGGGAAACAGAAAACCCAAGGGAAGAGTACACAATGGGGGTGAGATACTGACAACAAAAATGGAAAGGGACCTGGGGTAGTCATATCAGACGTCCTGAAGGTGGGCCAGTAATGTGAGAAGGCAGTAAGGAGGGCTGGGGGATACTGGGATGCATAGCAAGAGGCATCACCAGTAGAAAACAGGAAGTTGTTGGCCCTCTGTACAGACAGTTGGTATTACCCACATCTGGAGTACTATGTACAGTTCTGGAGACCCCATCTCCGCAAGGACATAGACAGGGTGGAGGCTGTCCAGAGGAGGGCAACAAAATGATGCCGGGTCTGCACCAGAAAACACATGAAGAAAGACTAAAGGAGCTTAAAATGTATAGCCTCGAGGAAAGGAGGGAGCGGGGGGACATGATAGAAGCTTTCAAATACTTCAAGGGAATCAGCAAAGTCCAAGAGGGTAGCATCTTTCAGAAAAAGAGATGTACAAGAACAAGGGGGCACAATTTGAAGATAGAGGAGGGATGGTTCAGACGTAATGTGAGGAAGTATTTATTCACAGAGAGGGTTGTAGATGCATGGAACAGCCTTCCTGAGGAGGTCATAGAGTCAAAAACAGTGGGGGAATTCAAGAATGCATGGGACAGACATAAGGCAATTCTAGTGGGGGGTAGGAGGAAGTAGGTTGTTGGTTAACTAGGATCTGCAGTTATCCGTTAGGTTGGGAAATGGGCAGACTAGGTGGGCCAAGCAGTCCTTATCTGCCATCAAATTCTATGTTTCTATGTGCCTTTTCATCCTTGAGCATACGGAAATGACTGCTGTTAATAAAGGGAACATCAACCCTGTTTGTTTTCTAAACATAATTGTAAATTTGGGCATGTTTGAAATCTGTTTGATAACCCATGTGTGGTGTTTTGTATGTGTGTTTTGAAATAGTCCTATTTTTACCTTATTGAGGGTCGACCCCTTTTAATTCTGCCTTTCCCTGCCCAATAGTTGAGTTTTAATTTATCAGTCCTAGAGCAGTGTGATCTCGGTGGAGAGTAAGACCTGCATGAAAAGCTTCATCGTAAGCTTCAGATCAACTGATGGCAGTGAGTTTCGGAATGACTAAGTATCTTAAAAGTGATGAATATTGGGAGTGGGGCTGCATTAAAGGAGTAGTACACCTAGAATTTACAAAACACATTATGGTTTGCAGAACGTCCATAAGAAGCACAGAAATCACCTCAGATCATCAGTGCTATAATTAGTAAAGACTCTAGCTATTTTCTTACAGAAAACCCCACTCAGTTAGCTCTCAAGTATTTGCTAAACTGTAAATGTAGGTACCAGCATTCTGTTATGTAGAACTGGCAGTTAGTGATGATTTTGCTCTGTGACAAGATTTTCACTTTTTTTTTTTTTTTTTTTACAAATGTGAAGTATTTTTTAATAAAGTAGTTGTTTCTTATTAAAGATAAGTGTGTATGTGTGAGTTTTTTAATTAGATTGCCATGCAAGTTTAAAAGCAAAACACTTACTCCTGCTAGCTAGACCTGACACACACAGAAAACAAAAATACTTAGAGCTATTTAGTAGCTGTTTTCTTACAGAAAACCTTCTTAGCTCTCAAGTATCTTTTTTATTGTCCTGCATCCCACACCAGGACCATCTGCCCAGTCACGGGCTGTGGCTACTCGAATTAGCCGCCCTCCCCTGAACTCCCTGGCTTGCCCCCCCCCCAGGGCGGGGTCCCGGTGCCTTGACCAAGGGCGCCGTGAACTTGGGAAAGGCGGGAGTCGGCCTGAGAGCCTATGCAGCTGGAATGGGCATCATTAAGGCAGTGGGAGCAGGTTTTTTTTCCCCCCTTGTGTGCAGGGGGCGGGGACGTGTAATGACGTTCTGCGTCCGCCCCGCCTCCTGAATCCTGGCAAGCGCCAGTAGCTGTGGTACCCCTGACTTCCGCCAGGGGTCCGTCAAGCGCCGGACGATATCCCCACCCTCCCCCCGGAGAAGGAGAGCAGTCTCTGGGATGCTCCATCCTTTTCCTCCGGTCGGCTCTCCAGCGACCCGGGTCAGTTTCCGAACCCTGGTCACTGGCACCGCAAGCAGAAATCTAACCACTGCGTTGGCGGGCCGGCAGCTCTCAAGTATCTGCTAAACTGTACATGTAGCCATTTGTGCTCCACTGTTGTGAACTAATTCTGAAGTAGTGCTTGCAGCTGAATCTATGGTCTTGGCTACATCACTGTCACATGAGACAGGATGCATTGTAAGAACAAGAAAAGCAATAAATCTGTCTCAGATGAAGATCCCTGGGGGTCATAAAACTACCCTAAAGCTAGCAGGCTAATTTAGGAAAAACCCGTAATAGCAGACAGAGGGGAGGACACACTAGGACTTCACACACAAATCAAAACATATGTTTTTTTGCAACTTATGGGTGTACTACTCCTTTAACAAGGGACGGTGTACCTTGGTTAAGGAAACAAGGGACTATTTCAAAACAAATGCTCCAGAAAGTGTAGTGGGGTTATTAAACAACTTTACACAAGCCCAAATTAGCAATTATGTGAAAAATGTAAAAAAAAAAAAAAGTTCACGTTCTCTTTATTATTTTTTTTACCCTTGCATGGCTGTGGACTGATATATCAGTCCAAAGTTCCTGTATGTTCTAATTCTGTTGGCAGCCTAAGGGTTAAATCACAAAAAAGAGAGGAAAAAAAGGAAGATGCTGCAGGGTACTGAGGGGTGAAGACAAACCATGAGTATGGAAAGGAACTTGAAAGGAAAACATCAAATGGTTGGAACGCAGCACTTTGCTTTTTAACCCACCTGATGTGGTGATTAGATGGAGCAAACATTGAGTGAGAACCCTGACCTGAGACCCTGCCAGCTCCCACCCCCCACGTCACATTTTTCCCCCCAGGTCTGAGGCCCCATCTGACGATGACAGCCTTTAAGTACCATCTCTTATGATGAATCCAACTTTCAAAAAAACAAAAAAGAAAAGGGAAAAAAGCTACTAGCTACTCTGACAAATCCCTGTAGCATATTGAAGGACTGGAGTGACCTGAAAGTGTTAACACATGGGGAGGAATGTATTGTGCTGGCGGACTGTGAAAGCATGAAAGCCAAAGAACAAAGTGCAGATGTGAAGGAGCTAAATACAGGCAATTGCCATGGGGTCAGAATGTCCATTTCATAAGGCCGATTACAACCTGTGCTCAGAAGGCTGCCATGGGTCTGTTGCCATGAACCGAATGTGTTTGATCTACTTGCTGAAATATTGTGCAACAATCATCGATTTTGTTTTAAAAAATTTTTTTTTTTTTTTTTTTAGTGAATCTTGCTTGATTAATAAAGTTGAACAGAAGTTGCTGACTATTTTGAATTCCACAATTTCACTAGGAGAGTATTGCTCACATGCTGTGGAGAGTGTGAGTGTGTGTGAGTGCCATGGGTGGTGTCGGTGTGTTTATATTCGTGCATCTATTTATGCAGTAGGTGTTGACACAATATCCATTAAATGCATTTATTTCCACACTGCTAAATACGTTTTAGAACCCACATTTATTTTGCCCTGAATGTGTCATCCACCATTTATTCTACCCTGAGTGTTAATAACCCCCCTCTTACCGGCACTACTTACCTGCTTTCACTTTTCCTCCCGTACTATACCCCTCTCAATTCTGCACAATACCACCCACCTCGCCAGCCCCCAACTATTACTGTAAAAACACCCTAATCTTTCAACACCTGTAAAAATACCCCTGTTCCCACCCAATACACACACACACCGCATTCTACGTATTACATTTTTTAAAAAAGAAGAAAAAAAAACCTACTGCCCCCACCGCAACATTACCAGGTCACATCTAACTCCAACTGCCTTTTAGAAACTGCAGACAGCAGCATCTGTTGCCCACCAATATGCCCAGTGATAAACAAATAGTTTCTATAAAAGTACCTTTGTTCGCCATTTCTCGTCAAGTCCTTAGCACTCTGAACTCAGATCCCATACTGTGAATGGCTGTGCACCTACCTAACATCCTACATGCTGACTCAGGCTTACTATCGAAGTGCCACCTCACTGCATTCAAACATGAAGCATTCTTCTGTGGTCCACATTATTTTTCGTGGCACACTGGGAACTGTACAGAAGAAAAAAACATGCTTCCGATTGCACTTGCTTGGTCCCCGACCTGAAGTTCACTGGCTATACCTGCGAATTGCAAAAAGCAGGATCAACTAGATAATTAAACTGTTAATAACGGGGCTGTTTTTTTCATTTCATATATAGGAAAACCTGATTATAATTTGCTTTCCATATGGAGTGTGAAAGTGGCAGTTCACGCTTGCTGAGCCATGCAACTGTCTGTCGCAAGCTAGTTTTCTTAAAACTCTGTATATTTATCAGAAAAAATTAACTGGAGGGAATAATGGTTGGCACAAGGGAGTGCATATGGCTCGGAGGGAAGAAGTCGAGGCCTATAGCACCCAGCTGGTTTAGCACTGAGGTTGCACAGGTAGTATGGGATAAGCCTACAGGAAATTCAGGAGGAGCCAGAGGGAGGAAGACAACAAGGACTACCTGAAGATGGCTAGCTTAGCAGGATAAGGTAGTCCAGTGGGTTGAAGCTCAGAAAGAACTGCAACTAAGTGAGGGAATGAAAAAGCATTAAATGGGAAAAGAGAAAAGAAAGATGGGATTGTCAAACACAGGAAAGGGGATGGGGTGGGTGGAGGAGAATGGGGCAAAGCAGAAGCACTGAAGAAGTACTTCTGTCTTCACTAGGGAGAGAGAGAGAGATCAGTGCTACTAGTGGGAAAGGAAGAGGAGATGGGAGGCCGGTTCATCGATGTTTTGATAGAGGTGGATAGAGTGAGGGCAGGACTGCTAACACTGAGGGTAGATAAATCCCCAGGCCCACATGGCAGTGACAGCGGTAGGGTCCAGTTGGACCCACCTATGTAAAAACTGTGGGTCAAAATTCAGTTTTGGGGTACAAAATATAAAAAAAAAAAAAGGTCAAGAATCAAAAATGGTTTCAATTTATTGACCACTCTCCCTCTTCATTTCAAGATAATGTTGTGCTTGCTTGCTTGTCTTGAAGGCTCAACATAGATATAGGTGAAGAGCCTAGGAGGCGGGGAACAAATTTGACCCTAGAGAGAGAGTCAGTGGGCAGCAGCAAGAAATGTAATGGTGTGTTTCTTTGTTGAAAGCAGGCTACCTCACAATAGTGCTAAAAATGTCATATATGCCTGGCCATTGTTGCAGAGTGCACCTGCTGTATTGATCATCCCACAATAACCCTTCACCTGACGAGGGCAAACAGGAAAGCACAACCAGATGATCTCTCTTCTCTTACTAACAGGCCTACTGGCCGAGAATGAGACCCTCACATGGATGACCTTCCTTGACCAAGACCAAAGAGTTCATTACCAGCCATACCCAGAAGCCCTTTTCCCCTTGGTGCCCCCTTTGCTACCTGTCCTGGAGTAAGTCTGCTCTGGCAGTAACCCCCAGTATTTGACTCTCCATCAGCCTCTGGCAGGCTGCAGCACTCAACTGACTCCATTAGACAGGCGCATTCACTCAATCCACCACACATTTTCTCACCCAGGTGCATGCATTGGGATGATGGACCATACGTCCAGTCTGCTGGGCTCACTGCTCACCAGCACATATGCACAGGTGCAGCACTTATATTCAGTCTTGCATACACATACATACAGACACACACACACACACACACACACACACACACACACACACACACAGCTATTAACATAATTACTTTCTCTTGCACTGATGACTGTACCTAATGAAGGCCCCACCAGATCAACTGAGCTTCAGTTCTGAGGCCCATGTAACCTAACATAACCCTCTGTACCCTGCTTGAATCCGTGACCTTCACCAATCTGGTGATTTTCGATCATTGCTGTCACCTGACAGCTCACTGCCTCAGCCGTTGGGCCCCTCCATTGGCTTGCATGCCCAGAGCTGCTTTTTCTAAGTGGCACTGACTGCTACACCCAGTAACCTCCATAGGCTTCCTGCTGCCATGTGAGGGAAGGGGAAGTGAGATGGGGTGGAGCTGCAGGTAGTCAATGCATACACATTGTTGGGCAGAAGGCATGGTCTGATGATGCTACCAGTCACTGTCATGGCTACTTCCTTCGTTCTTCTGCGCTCCTTGCTTCCCATGTGCTTCCATGGAGCCGAACCGGGGAAAAAAAAAAAGGTCTGACTTGTACTAGCTTGCATTCATCATGTGGGCACGCCTATGCCTTAAGGATCAAACATAAGCATGAGGCACCAGGATACAGTGATTATTGCAGTTTATTGAATAAATAACAAGAACAAAACAATACCTTGCTGTGCTAGGCCATTCAGTGTAGGGACCCATCTTATTTGATGAGTTTTGCCTGAGATGCTTTTTTCAAGGGTCCCTGAAAAGCCTTCTCAGGCGAAACCAGGTCAGGTCGTTTTTCTTCCGAGGATTTTTTTGCACTTTGAATGGCCTAGCACAGCAAGGTATTGTTTTGTTCTTGTTATTTATTCAATAAACTGCAATAATCACTGTATCCTGGTGCCTCATGCTTATGTTTGCTCCTGTTATTTTTTCACGTTATGGCACAGGAATAGTAGCTGAGCAGCTTGTGTTTTGCTTGTGGTGATGCCTTAATGATGCATGAACCAGGCATACAGTGTGCATCCATTTTCATGTGCAGTCATGGCAGAAGTGTGTCTAAGATGAATTCATTGTGAGGTGTGTTTTTTCCCCTGTCTTGGTGCATGTTACTGTGGTCAGTGCCAGATGACATACAGTCAGTGGTGCCGAGGGAGCTGATGGAGGAGCTTGCAGATCCCTTGGCTAACCTGTTCAACAGTTCACTAGAGTTAGATGTGGTGCTGCAGGACAGGAGAGCAGCACATCTAGTGCCCCTCCATAAGAGGGGTCCCAAGGAACTACAGACCGGTCAGTCTGAGCTCGGTTGTGTGCAAGCTCCTGGAGACCTGACTTAAGGAAAAGCTATTAGAGTATCTGGATGATAATGGTCTCCAAGATGAGAGGCCACACAGGTTCATGGAGTGGAGGTCTGATTAACTTCTTGACTGGGTCTCTGAAAACAGTGGACAGGGATCAAGTGGTGAACATCCTTTATCTAGACTTCAGCAAGGCCTTGGATGCTGTACTCCCCAAGAGGTTGATCAGGATGTTGGCAGATCTAGGGGTTGGTGAGAAGTTGAGTGGGTAAGTGGAAAACTGGCACAGGGGAAGGACCTAGAGCATGGTGGTGTGAGGTGAGCTTTCCATCATCAAGGAGGTCACCAGCGGGGTCCTACAGAGCTGTTCATTGTCTTCATCAGTAACATTGGGGATGGCATTAAGGCTATAATTTTCCAATTTGTAGATGACACCAGTCTCTGTAGGAGGGTGGACACAGCCAAAGGGATACAAGACCTAAGGGAAGATCTGGAAAGGTTAGAGAAGCGGTCCAGTATTTGACAACTTAGAAACAGAGAAATGTTTGACCATTGTAGCAGAAAAAGACCAGAAGTCCATCCAGTCTGCCCATATTCCCTATAATCCCTGGAACCATATTTATTTATTTAGCTTTTGTTGACCAGGTAGGTACACTAGACAAGTTATATGCCTATTTTCAGGTACAACCCGGGAGAGTACAAAAAAAATACAGGTTCAAGCAGGGAACATAACACAAGCACAATAAAAATACAGGTTCAAACAGGGAACATAACACAAGTAGGGTAATGGACAGAGTCATCCTCCTCGTCCTATCCCCATTCACCTCCCTGGTCTTGTTGCCCCGAGTGACCACTGTTCCCTTCATTCTGTCCCAGCCCTGCTTGAATCCCCTGACTGTGTTTGCATTTGCCACCTCTATTGAAAAACTGTTTCAAGGTTCCACGGCCCTTTCCATAAAGATGTACTTCCTCGCGTCCTCCTGAACCTCCCTCCTGTTAATTTCCACCCATGATGGTGAGTTGGTATTCTGGGTAAATAATTCCCTGCAGTTTACCTTGTTATTTCCCTTAAGGAATCTTAGGGTCTCTATCATATATCTCCTCTACCTTCTGGTTTCCAGTGAGTACATATTTAGTGCCTTGAGGTGCACCTCATATGCTCTGCCCTGCTGGCCCTGAATCATGTTTTGTTACTCTGCAGTGCACTGTTTTCAGTGGTGACCCATGATATGGGTGAGTCAAATTGAGCGACTCAGTTTGACTGCCTGTAATAACAGTGACCATTAAGGAAGGGTGAGTAGATAGGCACAAACATTGGCGAGTTGTATGGAGCGAGCGGCATAGGGACCTATGGAGAGTGAGGATGTAGGAGCATGTTTGGCCAGGCAGTTCCCAACTGACCATTTGGTGCTGCAGTTAGAGCCATGCGTCTGGTATGGGTGACCTGGGTTCGGAGCTGGGTGGGTGGAAATAAATGTGTGTTTTTTTTTTGTTTTTTTTTTTTAGGTTTGTTGCACTTATGTATGTTTTTTAAGTATTTCCCCACCTGATGGTCTCTTCTGTGAGGTCCCCCTCACGATTACTTGTCCCCCAGATAGCCCCCTCCCAAATTTTTGCCATTTACCCCAGTATCAGGCCCCCCCAAGTTGATTATAAAAATAATGGGGTGGGGGTGGGGCAAATCCCCCACTTAGGGGGGTGCAGGGGGGCATAACTCCCCACATAAAAATATTTGTCCAGATCGCCCCAGTAGAGAATGTTTTGGAACCTCGCTCTTTTTGGTTCCACTGTAGTGCGCATCGTCGTTGTTGCATTCGGTGATGTGCACTCGCCCATGTTGTAGTAACGGTATTGCTGTAGCTCATATCACATGGTACAGTTTTCAACCTATCCCTGTCCTTTCTGAGGTAGGGGCTCCAGAACTGGATGCAGTACTCCAGGTGAGGGCTTACCAGGGATCTGTATAGGGGAAGTATGACCTCTTTTCTTCTGCTATCAGTACCCCGCCCCCCAGTACATCCCAGCATCATGTTAGCCTTGCTATAGGCCTTGTTGCACTTTGCTTCAGTGTAAAGAAATGTAAGGTTTTGCACATTGGAGCCAGTAATTCAAGGACTGAGTACAGCCTGGGAGATGTCTGGGTATCTGCATCCGAGGAGGCAGAAGAGCAAGACCTGAGAGTGATGATCACTAATGACCTGAAACACTCCACGAAATGCAGGAAAGCAGCAGCTAAGGCAAATAAAAACATTTTTTTGTCAGTTCTGTTTATTCACCTAGTTTACCGGACTCTCTCTGGCGTGGACACTCGACATGGCTCTTCCGCCCGCCTGAAGCCTCCAGCTCCCTATCTTTCTGGCTATGCCCTTCTCCTCTCTGCCTCTCCTGGCTGCACAACCCCCTGGCTCTGAGCCCCCCAGGACAGGACTGCCAAACTCCTCCTGGCGCTCCATCTACAATCTAGTAGAGCGACCAGGGACTTGGAGGGAGAACCGGAAGCTGGGGCTGGGGAGCCCAGCATTGGACGTGGGGCCAAACACTGGTCCTGCCTTTGCCTACCAGCAGACTGGGGTTTTACTTGATTTACTCCCCCTATGGTGTGGTCATGCAATGGTGACAGTGCACAGAGAATGCACTCCCACCCCCTCCTGCAGTCGCCCACCCCCACCATCCCCATTGCCTGCCCCAGTATGGTGTGAACTGTCTCCAGTCGCCACTAGGAGCCACCACCATACAGGGAATCCCCTGAACCCACCCCAGGAGAGGCGAGCAGTCCACCAGATGCTCAATCCTCTCCTCCCTCTGTCGATCCCTGGCAGCCTGAGTCCACTTCTGAAACCGGGTCGCCGGTGTAGCGTGAGGTGTGGCTTCCAACGCCTCAAACCTCGGTGCCACTGAGCCGGCCCGGTAAATAAAATGTTGTGTTTCATTGCCAGAGGGATCAGCAGGAGGAGGTAATACTTCCCTTGTACAGGTCATTGGTGAGGCTACATCTGGAGTACAGTGTACATTACTGGTGCCTGTACCTTAAAAAGGATATTAAATTGCTTTAGACAGCCCAAAGGAGGGCAACGAAGATGATCATGGGCCAGCAGGGTAGGGTGCACAGTGAGAGGTTGGAGGCCCTGAACATGTACTCCCCAGGGGGTGGAGGGGGCGGGACATAATTGAGATCTTCGAGTATGTGAAAGGAATAAATAGGGTGGACAAGGAGGGCCTCTTCAAGCTTACTGGGAACTGAAACATGAGGGGACACAGTCTCAAGTTGCTGATAAACATGTTGAAGAGGACTGGACCCAGGAAAAGATCCCTGTGGAACCTCACTTGTGACCTCCCTCTCTTTTGATTTAACTCCATTGTCCATTACCCCTGTTGCCTCTTCTTTAGCCAGTTACCTACCCAGTTTGCTATGACCTTAGCCGCATCCAGATCCTCCATCTTTTTCAGCAAGAGTTTGTGGGGTACCGAGTCGAAAGCCTTGCTGAAGTCTTAAGTACAGCAAATCCACAGCATGGCCCCCATCCAGTCCCTTGTCACTCAGTCAAAGAAAACTACCAGATTGGTCTGACCTGACAAGATTTTCCTGCCATGAATCCATGCTGCTTACCGTCCTGGAGACCATTGCTCTCCAAGTACTCCACAAGATCCTGTTCGACCAGTGACTCCATCGGTGTTCCTACAGTAGAAGTAAGACTGATGGGTCTGTAGTTCCTTGCTTGTTCCTTGTCTCCCCCCCCCCCACCACCACCACCTCCCGATGGAGTGGAACTATGTCCACCACCCTATAGTCCTTAGGAATCACCCCTGTTGTTAGAGAGCTGTTGAATAGACCTACCTGGGGATCAAACAGTTCCACTGCCAGTTCCTCGAGAATCCTCGGATGCAACCCTTCTGGGCCTGAGGCCTTATCTGTCTACTGCCAGCCCTTTCAGGACCCTTTCACTAGTAAATGCTGGCTCCCTAATCTCTGGGACCCGATTAATGGCTGCTTTTATGCCACTCTGACAAGGGCCCGCCATTCCCCCTAGTGAAAGCTGAGCAAAAGTAATCATTAAAGGGACACTGTTAACCTTTTAGTCATCATTATTTTCAGTTAAAAAAATACATTTTGTGATTGCTTACCTTCTCTAAAATCCATTGATGTTGTTGATTGTTTCATCTGCTTCCTTTCTTAGTAGAAATAAAATGCATGCTAATGGTGTAATTATACACAGCCTTGTTGATCCTTGATCTACTTGTGTTGCACAATTCCTGCCCTGAACATTAGGAACACCCCAAGACAGTGCAGCCACTCATGATGCAATAGTCTCCTCTCCTTTCACTGATCTTAAGTGGCTAGATTATGTTGGGGGTGTTCCCAAGTCCAATCAAGATGCAGTGAGAGTTGGTCAAGGAATGTAAACAAACATATTTTGATGTGTTAATGCCTGTATGGTTGGCAGTCTTGTTTTTCACTTTTTTAAAATAAAAAAGGGATAAGAATCAAACTACCAGCTACAACAGCAGTCTGTGCTGAATGTGAACAATCACATAATATCTTTGTTTTTTTTAAACTAGGGACATTTTGCGGTCTAAGGGGGTTGACCGTGTCCTTTTAATGACAGTGGCCTTTGGGCCGTCCATTTCAATCACCCTTTCTCCCTCTAGAAACATAGAATTTGACGGCAGATAAAGACCGCTTGGCCCACCCAGTCTGCCCATTTCCCTAACTAATGGATAAGCTGCAGATCTTAGTTAACCAGCAGCCTACTTCTTCCTACCCCCACTCCTTAGAATTGCCTTATGACTGTCCCATGCATGCTTGAATTCCACCACTGTTTTTGACTCCACAACCTCCTCCGGAAGGCCGTTCCATGCATCCACAACCCTCTCTGTGAAAAAATACATCCTTAAATTACCTCTGAGCCACACCCCCCTCTATCTTCAAATTGTGCCCCTTTGTTCTTGAACACCTCTTTTTTTGAAAGATGCTACCCTCTTGGACTTTGTTGATTCCCTTGAGGTACTTGAAAGTTTGTATCATGTGCCCCCTCTCCCTCCTTTCCTCGAGGCTATACATATTAAACTCCTTAAGTCTGTCTTCATATGTCTTCCGGTGCAGATCTTGCACCATTTTAGTTGCCGTTCTCTGGACAGCTTCCATCCTGTCTATGTCTTTTCGGAGATTGGGTCTCCAGAACTGCACGCAGTACTCCAGATGGGGTCTCACCAGCTGTCTGTACAGAGGGATAATAACTTCCTGCTTTCTACTGGTGATGCCTCTCACTATGCATCCCAGTATCCCCCCAGCCCTCCTTGCTGCCCTCTCACATTGCTTGCCCATCTTTAGGTTATCTGATATGACTACCCCCAGGTCCCTTTCCATTTTTGTTGTTGTTAGTATCTCACCCCCCATTGTGTACTCTTCCCCTGGGTTTTTGTTTCCCAGGTGCATTACCTTGCACTTCTTAGCATTGAATCTAAGCTGCCATACATTTGACCATTCCTCTAACCTTGCCAAGTCCCTTCTCATCCTTTCCACCCCACCTTGTGCATCAACTCTGTTGCAGATCTTTGTGTCATCTGCAAAGAGACGTCCTTTTCCTTCCAGTCCCTCTGCAATGTCGCTTATAAAGGCATTGAAGAGGACCAGTCTAATACTGAACTCTGTACCCCCACTAGTAAACCCCCTCTTCTGCGAGTGACTCCATTTACTATTACTCTCTGTGTCCTATTCTCCAGCCAGTTCTTTACCTAGGCTGTCATCTTGGGACCCACCCCAGGCTGGCTAACTGTATATTAATCTTTGTGTGGGACTGTGTCAAATGCCTTGCTTAAATCTAGGTAGGCCATGTCCACAGCCCCTCCCTGATCTACTACTTTGGTCACCCAGTCAAAGAAATCTATCAGATTCATCTGGCATGACCTTCCCTCTGTGAATCCATGCTGCCTTGGGTCCTGTGCCCCTGTGGCCTCTAGATACTCGACATTTCTTTCCTTCAGAAGTGATTCCATCATTTTCCCTATCACTGAGGTTAAACTAACAGGTCTGTAGTTTCCTGCTTCTGCCTTGCTCCCACTTTTGTGAAGGGGAATCACATCTGCCCTCCTCCAGTCCTCGGGTACCACCCCATCCTCCCATGATTTGTTAAAGAGGGTAGTCAGTGGTGTCACTAGTTCTACCCTTAGTTCTTTTTAGAATTCTGGGATGAATCCATCAGGCCCCATTGCTTTGTCCATCTTCAGTTTTAAGAGTTCTTTCAGAACCCTTTCTTCTGTAAATGGGCTGGTATCACTTCTGTATCCAGAGTGTTTCTATTGTTTGTTTTAGGTACCTCCCCTCTTCATTTGTAAATACTGAGCAAAAATATTTGTTTAGTATCTCTGCCTTTTCACCCCCCTTATTAAGCCTCACTATTCCTCCCTTGGTCTTCCTTCTCTCCCTAGTATGTACCTATAAAGGTTTTATCCCCTTCTTAACTGAGTTGGCCATCTTTTCCTCGGTTTGGGCCTTTGCTGTTCTGACTGCCTTCCCAGCTTCCTTTTGCTTTAACTGATACAGTTCTCTGTTCTGCTCCTTCTGTGATTCCTTGTACTTCCTGAATGCTTTCTTTTCTCTTGAACCTTCACCACACTTCCTTTGAGAACCATAAGTGGGTTTTGCATTGTTTTGTTTTGTTTATTTGCTTCACACAAAGGCTTGTTACCTCTGTGATGGCAATTTTATTATTCCCCATTGTTCTTCCACCCCTCCTTCCTGCCCATTTGCTAGTGCATTCCTTAGGCACTCACCATTTTGCAAAGTCAGCCCTCCTGAAGTCCAGTACTTTTGCCTTTGTATGGCTTGACTCTATTGCTGTGTTTATTATGAACCATACTGTTCGATAGTCACTAGTTCCCAGATGGCTACCCACTTCTACATCTGTGATCCTCTCTCCATCTCCATTTGATAGAACCAGGTCTAAGATTGCTCTCTCTCGAGTGGGTTCCAATACTAGTTGTCTAAGGCATGCCCCCTGTAGGGCATCTAGAATAACCCCACTCTTTGAAATGGCTGCTGCAACTGCCCTCCAGTTAACATCTGGCATATTCAGATCACCCATGAGCAATATCTCCCCTTTTTCTGCCATTCTAAGTATACTTTCCATCATTTCCTTGTCCATTTCCTCCCCCTGAGAGGGGGGTCTGTATACAACCCCTGTGCTGATTGTGGTGCCATTGCCTGTCTCCAAATTGACCCACAGTGCTTCTTCTCCTCCCTGTTTACCCTTTTGTTCTGTTGCTTTGATTCCTTCCCTTATGTAAAGAGCTACTCCTCCTCCTCCTATTTTACTCTCCCTGTTCCTCCTGTAGATAGTGTATCCTGGCATGTTTACATCCCAGTCATGGTTTTGTGTGTACCATGTTTCTGTGACTGCCACGATATCCAGATGTTCCTCCTCCATCAAGGCCACTAATTCAGGAAGCTTGTTACCCAGACTACGGGCATTGGTACTCATTGCTCTCCATTTTTTTATGGCTTTACCTTCTGTAGCAGCATCCCCCACTGACCTTTCTACCTCGGTCTTTTTCTCATTTAGTACCCTGTTTTGTAGGGAGGCTGGTATTTTCCTGCTGCTTATCAGTGCCTCCCCCCTTGACTAGTTTAAAAGCTTGCCAATGAAGCATTTAAACCGATTGCTCAAAAGACTTGTTCCCTTCCTGGACAGATGCAGACCATCCTGCCAGTATAGGCTGGTGTCCCTACAGGTGAAACCCCAGTCCCCAATGAAGCCAAACCCCTGTGTTTCACACCATTTTTTCAACCATTCATTAAACTGCATGGCGCAAAGTACCCTCGCCTCACCCATGCCATTGACAGGCAGCACCTCTGAGAAGGATACTGTGTGTGCTACTTGTCTTAGGCCCCTCCCCAACTCTACAAAGTCCTCCTGCACTGCTCTAATCTCATGATGAGCCAAGTCATTTGTCCCTAGGTGGACAATGACGTCCAGCTCAGACTCCCATGCAGCTGTTCTCGTGATCCTGAGGATGCGCTTCCTGTCCCTCCAAGCCATGGCACCAGGCAGGCACCTTACTTCAGTTTTCCCTGCTCCCCCCAGTTCTATACCCCTAATAATTGAGTCCCCCACCAGGAGCTGCTTCCTTTACCTGTGGTGTCCTCTGCCTCCTTCCTGTGGGCCTCCCTTGTGACAGTTGTCCTCAGCCTCCTTAGTCTCCTCTTCGGGTGTTAGCCTAACAATTCCCCCTCTTTTCTTCTTTTTCTTCAGTAATGTACCTGAAGAACTGTTTTTCTGCACTATTGCCCCCCTCCACAGTACGCAGCATTGTCTGCTTTTGCTTCCCTAGCATTTGGCCCTCACTGCTTCCCTGACCCTTGCAGAGAACTATAGTGGTGTCTTGAACCTGTTCTTTTTGGTTACCGTTCTTGTGCGTACCTTGGATACCCAGAGAATGGCCCTCTTAATTGCCCTCCATCTCTCTTCCGCCCCATCAGTGTTGTCTACCCCTACTAACTTATCCCGATCAGCTCCTTCAGCCTATTGAAGTCTGCCTTTCTCAAATCAAGGACTTCAGCTCTTCATTTCATTTCATTTTATCTGTGTATTTACCCTGGAAAGGCACATTGAGCAATATTGCCATTTTTCAAGTGTGACTGGCATTTACAAACAAAAATACAATACATGATATAGAAGACACATAATTACATTATTTACAGCAACAAGATGATTGACCATCTAAAAACTTGACAAATGTTTCTTAAAAACAGGTACTGATCTATTAAGTCTTAACCAATTCTGGTAAACGATTATAGGTACTTGGTCCAACAAAATCAAAAAGTCTTTGCCAGAAACAAGTTTCATGACAAAGAATTTTTAACAAAATTAATTCCTGGGATCCAGTACAATAATTGTTATACTGTGTTGGAAATAGTTCTGCTATTGAGCAAGGGACCTTACTCAGGATGACCTTGTGGAGAAAAAAACTAACATTTTTATTTTCACCTGGTCATCCAGTGACAGTAACAGTGCAGCCTGATGCAACAAATAGTAGTGAACGTTAAAAGGAAGTCCAGAGATAAAATGACAAATTGAAATGTAAGCTACTCTTACCCTAGTTAATACCCCACTTTTGCACCTGAATAAATTAGTAATCCAAGACCGATAATAGTAAACTCTTTGCCAAAAGAACACATCTTTATGGCAAAAGATTACTCCGTACCCTGTATCAGGAGCCCAAACATTGGTGTATTGTTTTTATCATATTATTACCATGAGGTTCATAAATCATAGCACTGTCCAGAGTAACTCCCAGATACCTAAATTGTTCAACTGTTTCAATAGGCTCACCATCAAGGGCTCGCAACAAAAATTCACTATTCCCTATATTTTGTGTTCTACTAAAGATCATAGTTTTAGTTTTCTTAGTGTTGCGGACCATAACAGTGTACTGAACCAAGATTGTAATTGAATAAACTCTTTTTGTAGGATGTCATTTAGGGCCCCCACATCCTCCTCCCCCCCCGACTGCATCATCTGCATATAGGGGCATGTCAGAAGGACAAACTGAAGGCAAGTTGTTTAAAAAGAATGAAAAGGGAGTCAGCCCGGTGGCGCAGAGATGCTATGCCTCGCCTCTCATCACGCCGGCGACCCAGGTTCGGGAATGACCTTGGGTCGCCAGGGAGCCAGCATGGAGGGGAGGGAAGAGCAGGATTGAGCAGCCTAACGGTAGCTATCCTCTCCTGGGGAGGTCATCGCCCCCCTCCCCATAGTTCCGCTGCCACCGGGTAGAGGTCCAATGGCAGTGTAGGCATGAGGGTGCAGCAAGCAGCGGGAGGGTGCCTCGGAATGTGGTATGCATGTGCTTCCATGGGCAGAGAAAAATCAGGGCTCTAAAAAAAAAAAAAAAAAAAAAAATTGAAAAGAGTAGGGTTCCCAAGATGGAGGCCTGTGGGACACCACAGCTAACCTTAACAAAACTAGAATGGTGGGTCTCATTAATAGTTCTGTGTTCACGGTCTGAAAAAGATAGTTCCCAAACCAGTTAATAACATCATTAGAGAAGTTACATTGTTCATGAGGTTGGGTCTCAAAAAGGCCATACTGAAAATTTGGTATAAAAATATGTGAAAATGGCAAAGCTATGCTTCAGAGTTGAAACCCCTATTGAAATACCTTGAAACTCACCTACTCCAAATGAAACCTGTTTTTAAAAAAAAAAAAAACCCTAAGTACGAAATCCTTTTTTGTGAGACAGGTTCCTTTTCCACGAGTTCGAAAAAGGATCCTATCTCGTGAAAAAGTATTCTAAGTCCAGAATCCTTTTTTGTGAGTAGAAATCCATTTTCAAGAAAACGAAAAAGGACTCATGAAAACTAATTAGCAAGTCATGAAAAAGGATATAAAATGCTAAAAAAGCCTTGCAGGGTCATTTTTTCAAGCTGATAACTTAAGAATCCACCTAATTAGAGTCCCAGTTATCAAGATACATGTGTTGGTGTCTCTGGATGAGTTCATTTTTGTGAGTTTTCAAGATTTTTGGAAAATAAGATGGCTCATGAATAAGGAATTTTTCTCTTGAAAAAGGGCAACGGGTTAATATTTTTTCACCAAACCAGTGAAAGGCTCTTCTGTGGGGCAAGCACTTTGGCTTTGTACCTGGAAAATTTCAGACCAAAATTCTAAACCATCTAGGCGCAGTGTGATGACAAAAAAAGGTGAATTTTAATGTTTTAGCACTATGCGCAGCTTGAAATCTGCCAATCCGACCAAAACAAACCTTGGCACATCAAGAGACGTACCACAAAAAAGTGCGCTTGCAAAATTTTTATACAAATTCATTGAACGGTTACAAAGTTATTAAAGTGCAAAATTTGAGGTTTAACATTAAAGCGCCTACTCAACCCTAACTATAGGGGTGCTACTGCGTCACGTATATATAGATAGAGATAGATATATACACACACATGCATACCTGATGAGCAGGAGTGTGATATGGAAAATATTCTTACTCCTGCATAGTGAGCTGTGGATACTCCCGCGTGCCGAAGGCACAAGTGAGAGTATCCAGAGCTCCATGATGCAGGAGTGAGAATATTTTCCATATCCCACGATCTGCACATCCTGTATGCGATTTATACAATAGGGGGCAGAGTTATGGCATTTTTATTTGTGTGATTTGGTGGTTTTATTTTGTTTTGTGGTATTCTTCCACTGAATGTGTGCTTGCTTTTCTTGGTATTCAGGTGTGTTTTGTGAATGGGCGTCACTGTTGTAGTGTGATTGATTGGAAGCATGAATGTGATTTGTTTCTGTTATTTTATTGGTTGTTTGTGTTGGTTGTAGTGTATGTGGTCATGTTGTGTATGTTTGTGAGATGTGATTGGCTGTTTGATGTTCAGTGGGCGGGAGTTGGGTTGGCATCGTTCTGAACGGGGTTGCGTGAAAAACTTTTTATTTCAATGGTCAGACATGTGTTCTGCGTTATTTCTTTACATTGATTTGCTTTATTTGTCATGGACTGTAGTGCTGCATATGTTGTGTGACTATTTTCGTCCTTTGTTTGTTCCGGTTTCTTTCACCGGCAGTACAGGTAGATTACTTTCGCTTTCCAGGCCTTTGCATTTGGAGGAACGCCAAGCAACACAGAATGAACATTGAGCAACATGGAACAGATATAGGAGGTAGTTTTGCAAATCATATGTTTAAACAACTGTGGAAAGTTTTGGGAAACTGTGTTTATGCTGCCGTGATGATATATGTTTACTTTGGTATCTGTGTCAGTGGTCCGAGTTGGAGTGTACTGCCTTATGGGGTTTGATGTCCATTTTCAGGACATCAGTTATGTTTGGCGATTTGGTGTTCTGTTCATGCTCTGTGTGCGTCAGCTGAAAATATTGTTGGACATATTAGTGTGTTTGTGCTGTATTTAGAGCTTACTTGCATTGAAAAGTAGTCCAGTCAGGGAGGTTGCCTGTCCTGAAGTAAGCACAGTGAGAATATCACTTGCTGACGTAGGCACTGTGTGTATAAATGTCAGATATTATCACTGTACCTACGTCAGCAGGATTTATCTCACTAGGGTGAGAAATAATTTTTATCACAAGGGATATCAGCTTACCCCTATTGTATAAATATAGATATGTATGTATACGTACATGTAACCCCTAGTTGGCGCTATCTCAAGGGCTTCTCCCCCTGCCGGCTTGGCTAGTAGCAGGTTAAGGGGCCTAGGCTCGATAACGGTGCCTCCACCCAGAGGTCAGGGTTCGTAACGGTCAAACTAACCAGGGCACAGCCCTCTGGGACACTGTGACTCCACCTCTGTTCCTGCCAGTGGCCCACACAATACACAATAATTACTTTCACAATACCTCTGATATGCTTTGCAAATACCCACACAGTTTGCACTTACCCCCAGAGTGGGTTTCTCCAGCTCGAACCTGGGGACCCTCTGTAAAATAAGGCTAGACAGAACAAATGGCAACAGTACAATACTTCGAGCACAAACTGGAACCACAGTCTGGTTGGATTGCAGAAAAAGAGTCGATCTGATTTATTCAGGGGGGTTTGAACGAGGGTGAGGTTAATTAGCGTAAATACTCTATTGTTCACACTACTGTACATGCATTCAGAGTCCCTACTACAGTCACACTTTCTGGGTACCCAGGTGGAGGGAAAGTGGGCTAGCCAGGACCGCTGCCCGGGGTAGGCCGGCGTTACAGCCTGTCGGGGTCCTGTGAGGAAGAAACAGACATGCACTGCACTCTAATTGCAATCCGGAGCTGGAGGGCTCAATTCGTGAAGAAAAAGGTAACAAAACAATCAGGTGACACACTTTTGATTTAGCTATATTTTGCAGGGAGCTACCCTGGAGATTACTCATGATACCCAAGACAGGACACAGGATGGACGAAATTGAGACAGCAGGTGAATTCTCTGAAGTGCCAGGAGAAGCAGGGCCCACACAATTCGCTGAGGCATCGTTCCTGTTCAGGTGTGGAGAAGGGAAGGGCTGCTTCCCTGGCAGGTCTCATCGATGACTCTTCTCTGTGCAGCAGAGTAATCTGGCGGGGCCCTTGTGGCAAGGCCCAACCGCATGGAGCTAACTGCAGATTTAGTCCATTTTGTGCTAGATACAGCTTCCAGCAATCAGCACACAGTTCACACAAAAGGGGAACTAAATCGCAACCCCCATTCAGTACACAGCACATTTATATGTAAGAAGGAATTACTATACCAGGCAAAGTGCTCCTGATCACGATCGTAAAGTCACTGCTCAAAACCAGGAGCTCAGAAGTAGCTGAAGTCCCTGACAGGCCGATCGCATTTAGCAAAATCTTCGGTCTTCTACAGATTGAGCCTGGTTACACCTCGGCAGCTTCTTTGCTCTCACAAGATTGGATTTAGTCCAAAAATAATCCTCTTCTCCCTCTCAGGGCAGAAAACAGACAAGCAGGCCAGAAGTCTGGCCTTCCACAGTTCTCCCGCGCGAACTACTGCTCGAAGTATTCGAGCTATTACTCTTCTCAGCTTCCCACTTAGATCTGGCTTGCCAGCGGACAGCTCAGGATATTTCCCTTAGATCCAAAAGGTTCGGTTGGTCAGTTCAGCTGTCAGTCACAGTAAGAGCTCCCCCTTCTGTTGCAAAAAGGCGCCAACAGTCCAAAACTACACATGCCAAGCTCGTAATCCACACAGTCTCATTTCAGCAGGCTCCATTTTAGAGTCCCCAAGTACTGATTGGTCCAATTCGGCAGTTCGGGACCAAAATGGTGGAGACAGACAGAAACCCTTTGCTGCAAAGAAGGCAGGTTAGAACAAACTACATTATCATTATTACTCTAAGCGATTTACAGCAAATAGTTACATCTTTCCACAGGGCTCCCTCGGCGCAATTAGCGATGGCAGAAACAGAACAATTAGTCAGCAGCCCGAGCGGAACTCGAGCATGGAACCACTCAGTTCCCCCTTTCGGATTAGTTATATCTGCAAGAGGCAGCTCTTAAAGGGACAGTACATGGAGGCCACACCGGCATTCACTGGCAATTCATTTAAATGGCTGTAGCGTCGAACACCAACTGGACAGCGAGCATTTAGGCAAGCTCTAGGAACACTTTTTGGGAACCCCAATTTGTAGGGGGGGTTACACCCATACATACGAACATACAAAGAAGCCAGCAGAAGGAAAGCCATTTGGTCTATCAAGTCTGCTCGTACTGCAGGGTCCGCAGCTTGAGCTAATGTCCCTGCCCTCCCTCCCCACTCCATCCATCCTCCCTACCCATGATCCTTACCTTCCCCCATGCCTATCCCAGTCTCTCTTAAAGCTGTCCACTGTCTTCAATGAGATGACCTCTTCTGGCAGCACATTCCGAGTGTCCACCACCCTCTCTGTGAAGAAGTGCTTCCTGACCTCCCTCCTAAACCTCCCACCCTCCAGCTTAAGACTGTGCCCCCTCATGTTATGGTTGCCACTCGGCATAAAGAAACTCTCCTTATCAGCCTTATTTGTACCTTTCAAGTACTTGAAGGTCCCAATCATGACCCCTGTTTCTCTCCTGTCTTCCAGGGAGTACATGTTCAGTGCCCTCAACTGCTCCTCATATGCCTTGCCCTGCTGACCTGCTATCATCTTTGTAGTCCTCCTCTGGACCTTCTCCAGCAGGTTAATGTCCTTTTTGAGATTTGGGCACCAGTACTGAACTTCATACTCTAGATGCGGCCTTACCAGTGACCTGCACAAGGGCAGTATAACCTTCTCTCTCCTACTACTGGTCCCCCTAGCTATGCATCCCATCATCTTGTTTGCCTTTGCTGCTGCTTTCTTTCACTGTGTGGAGTGCTTCAGGTCACTAGTGATCATCACTCCCAGGTCCTTCTCTTCTGATGCAGATACTTGGACTCCACCCAGGTAGTACTTTATCCTGGGATTCTTGGCTCCAGTATGCATAACTTTGCATTTCTTGGCATTGAAGCCAAACTGCCAGATCCTGGACCACCTCCCCAGCTTTTCCAGATCTTCCTGTAGGTCCTGTATCCATTCAGCTGTGTCCACTCTCACACAGAGCTTGGTGTCATCCACGAACAGGCACATTTTGCCCTTAATGCTATCCCCAATGTCATTGATGAAGACATTGAATGACACCGGCCCCAACACTGAGCCCTGTGGGACCCCATTGGTTACCTCTCTGGTGCTAGATAACTCTCCCCCTACAACCACCCTCTGGGTTCTGTCCCTCAGCCAGTTTTCCACCCATCTGGCCATCTTTTCCCCAACTCCAGGATTCACCAACTTCCTGATGAACCTTTTGTGGGGCACAGAGTGAAAAGCCTTGCTGAAATCAAGATAGAGGATGTCTACTGCTTGGCCCCTGTCTACTTGTCTTAGTGACACAGTCAAAGAAGTCAGTCAGATTTGTTTGACATGATCTCCCCGCCATGAACCCATGCTGCCGCTCATCCTGGAGACCATGCTCCTCTAGATATTGCACCAACCTTTCCTTTAGTATGGTCTCCATGAGCTTGCCCACTATGGAGGTTGGACTGACTGGTCTGTAATTCCCTAGATCATCCTTGGGACCGCTTTTGTGGAGGGGCACTACATGTGCTGTTCTCCAGTCCTGCGGTACCATGCCTGACTCTAGTGGACTATTAAATAGGTCTGCCAGTGGCCCTGCCAGCTCCTCAGCCAGTTCCTTTAGTACCCTTGGATGTACTCTTATTTATTTATTTAAAAAATTTGGTGACCGGGTAGGCCCACTAAGCCCCGAAGGTTCCTTTTTCAGGGGCGACCCGAGATAACAATACATATTTTCATACAGAGAAAGACTTGGGTTATAGAGTAGTTTCAGGTGTGTGAGCAGGTTACAGCCATGGTTATCATCATGCATCAGTCCTTACAAATATGTTGACAGTAGAATTAACAAAAGGTGCAGAAGAAATGTAGTTTTACATGGTAAGCTCATTGTTTACTACTGGCATGGTTCAGTGGGACGGTAGCTGTGGTACTATGCCTAGAGGGGAGCACCGTGGAACCTGATAAGGTGCTTGGACTCTGTCCAGACCTGGTGATTTGTCCAACTTCAATGCCAGCAGACACACCCTCACTCTATCCTTCTCTATCACTACATCTGTGTTCCCCTCCCCACCGCTCCTCTTTTCCCTCCTGAAAGCTCTGGTCCGTCCTTCTCCCTGGTGAAGACAGAACAGAAGTATTCATTTAGTATCTCTGCTTTCCCCCCATTATCCTCCACCCACTCCACCCCTTTCTTATGCCTAACAATCCTTCCCTTCTTGTCCCTTTTCTCACTTATATAGTGAAAGAAAGCCTTCTTCCCCTTCTTAATTCCTTTAGCTATCTGCAGCTCCTTCCGTGCCTTTGCTCGCCGGACTTCCTTACTTGCCTCACTAGCCAACATTGGGTGATTTTTCCCTATCCACCTCTTTCTTGATCTTCCTGAATTTTCTATAGGCCAGCCTCTTTTCCCTTCCTGCCTTGGCAACCCCAGAACTGAACCAGCTAGGTGCTTTGGCCATTGTGTTCTTCCCCCTGAGCCTAACGCACTCATCTGTGGCAACCAGTATTCCTTCCTTAATGATGGACCACCTTTGGTCAACCCCCATATCTGCTCTGATACCCACCAGATGGCTCCTTAGCACCTTGTCCATTTTCCTGAAGTCTGCCCTCCTGAAATCCAAGATTCTGGTCTTAGTCGGGATGCTTTCCCTGCCCATATCCAACTGGAACCATACTGTGCAATGGTCACTTCCACCCAGTGGCTCCCTAACCATTATTTCCTGTACATGCTCCCCATTTGTGAGCACCAGAACAAGAATTGCCTCGGCTCTTGTTGGTTCAATGACACCCTGAGTCAGGAACCCACTCTGCAGTCCTTCCAGGATCACCTGATTCTTGGCACATGTTGTGGATGATATGCTCCAGTAAACCTTAGGCAGGTTGAAGTCCCCCACAATTACCACCTCTCCTTTCCCCGCAGCTTCCAATATTTGTGAGATCAGTTCCCTGTCCCTCTCCTCATCTTGATTGGGTGGTCTGTAAACCACCCCAACCTCATCTTTCTCTCTCTATTGGACCTTAACTGAACCCATAATGCCTCCACCTCTCACTCCTCCCTCATGCAAGTTATTGCCTCCCTGATATAAACTGCCACCCCCCCCTTCCCGACTACCCTGCCCCTCCTGCATAGTTTATATCCAGGGATCGCATATGTCTATGTATTTATGCAGTGCCAGTGAGGATAAATTCTGGCAAATATTTGTCATAGCTAGAGGGTGGTCACACCTACAGTGAGGATGTCATGTTTATCCTCACTGTAGGTCCCCATATGGCAGAATTTATACACATGGATTGGCTGGAGATGGCAGAGTGAGCAGCACTCAGCTGCGTGCCGGCTCCACTGTCAGTTTCATTATGCTGTTGGGGATCTCGAAGTACTTTCACTGTCTCCCTTCTAAAGATTTCGTCTTTTTTTCTCAACTTTTTCTAGCACAAACATAATAAAAACAATTTACCCACCATCACAGTCCCCTTACCTCATCAAACAGCACTGCCAAAATCTTTTCACTTCTCTTACTTCCCCCTCCATTGTCCTGTCATGTTGCTCACTCTCTGATCAGCACCCTATTCTTCTCTTGCCCGGCATCACATAATGCTTCCCAAGCTTCTCCTTACCCAGCACCCACTCGCTCTTATACACTGACCTGCTCTCTCAGACATGGAACTGGCACACAATGCCATGACGCAGGGATGCACACTAAAGTGTCAACAAATCAAGTGTAAACAAACTGCTCGGGCATCCAAAATCACTGAAAAATAACAAATAAAACAAACAGAACTACTACAAATCCATTGCAAATAACATTAAAACACAAACGGCATGTACATAAATAGAATATGCCATGATCTTGCTATAAATATCCCTGATATTCTCCTTCAAGCACTTTGACCTTTGACATAATTTGTGGCTTCGTCACTCATGATGTCAAAGGTCAGACTGCACATGGTAGAATATAACTGATATTTATGGTAGGCCTTGGCATATCCCTGTGTGTATATGTGTACGTAATGTGTGTGTGTGTGTGTGTGTGTGTGTGTGTGTGTGTGTGTGTGTGTATGTATGTGTGTATATATATATATATATATATATATATATTGTGCCAGGGGCAACGCTGCTTTCAGGTCCTGATGCACGCTTCGGAATCCATGCTCAAACTTGGGTTACTTACTCAGTAGTGCGTACTAGGTAGTCTTGCAGCCCCAGGCAGCTCCCATGTTGGACTAGTTTTCCTAGTGATGGTGATTTTATTCATGCAGCTCTCAAATATGTGTGAAGTTTCTGTTTCGCGGCTTTGCACCAGGTATGGTTCCAGAAACTGAAGATTTAAATCTGATCTACATAGCTGGAGATTGCGTCTGTATGATTTCAGCTGTTGAGCACTGTGTAATGGCTTGTTTTCTGCCTTTCACATTTTGAGAACATTAATAATCCTAACTGATCTGTCTGGCATTTGACAGCATCATAGTTTCTTGGTTTCTAAACTTCAGCCTCTATGAGAACCTTCTTGTGTTAAACTTCTGTAAACAAATTAAAAATAAATAAAATAACGTGGCGTCTCAACAGCTGTAAGTTGTGAATATTATTTATCAAGAATCTAGATTTTTTACTAGACTGTTAAATAAGTGGCTGTATTGAATTTATGATTCTTATAAATAAAAGCACTAAAACTGTCCCAGTCCATCATACAGTATTAGCTTTTTTGCATAAACATTGTCGGAATTATTTAGATGTGAACTCTTAGGAACACGGGCCCTGAGCTGGGAAATCCAACAGAGAAGGTTCTAACTGTGAGCTGCAGGGGCGCAGTGCAGGGGACAGGGCTGGCTAGTGACCAACTGAAGGTATTATCATAATGAAAAAAACAAAGATATCCCTGCACCCAACATTTCCAAGTAACTGTAACAAGATTAGGACTGCACTACCTGCCCGCCAGCGCAGTGGTTGGATTTCTGCTTTGGGAACGGACCCGGAAGTTAGAAAGCTGGCTGGGGGAGAAGGATCAAGCATCCTAGGGACTGCTGTCCTTCTCTGGGGGGAGGGTGGGGAAGAGTGTGTGGCGCATCACGGACCCTAGCAGAGGCGGGGGTTACTGCTACACCCACACCAGTACATTCGGGGTGGATTCTGACATCATTGCACATCCCTGCCCCCAAGGATCAAGCACTTGAAAAAAGCGGTCCCCGGCATGGCGACCCACCCGGCTCCGCCGTCCTCTGCCTCTGGCGTCTTGCTGGGGGTGCTGCTCGCGTGGCCCCAGTGGTGGGGGGGGGGAGTAAGCTGGGGCTTTGCCCACAGTGTCCGTTGTGGGCCCCCCAGTGGCCCCACCCAGGGGGGCAAGCCTGGGCATGGGGTGGCGGGCAGGAGGGTCTGAGTTCAAGGGGGAGCAGGAACAAACAAAAAAAATTTAGGATTGCACTAAAAATAACACTGAGTTATAGCACCAGAAAAAATTCCAGCAACAAGCTAATGGCCATATTTCTTGTTTGATTATGACAAAGCCACTGATACAAAGTTTCTGCCTGTAGTTGTCGTAATTATAACACCATTGGGATACCCCCTGGTGAAGCTTGTGAGGAGCGAAGCGTCGGGGTTAGGAGGAGGCAGCTCGTCCTGGGTAACCTGCAGGCTCACAGAACCATATTTACTACTGCACAAATATGAAATGATAATTTTTGTGAGATACAGTCTATTTTTGTACATTGATAAGCACCTTATTGCACTATTTTTTGTATGAAGTAGAGATTATTGTATAGCCATTTTCTTCCTGCTTTGAGGAGGCAGTATAGCGCAGTGGGTTAAGGCTCTGAGCTGCAGATCGGGAGACCTGGGTTTGAATCCCAGAGCCACCTAGGTGCATACTGTGTGATCCTGAGCAAGTCACTTAACTTCTTCGTGCTCCCAGGTCGCATCTGGAAACAAGCTTCGGCTTAGTGTGCAACTCCTGGTTAAACAATGTTCCCTTCCCTTCCCTTTGAAATCAAATTCAGATGCTGCTTATTTGCCGATGATACTATAATTATGATATCTACAAGCAGAAACTTTATCAGTGGTTTGTCATAATTAAATAAGAAATACGGCTATTACCTTGTTGCTGGAATTTCTTTCTGGTGCTACAACTCAGTGTTATTTTTAATGCAGTCTTAAACTGTTTACATTTACCGTAAAAAAATTGAGATTGTGGATACCTTTTGTTTTTTCATTGTGAGATGGGATCAGACGATCAGTCCTTGCAATCCATGTTGACCATGGAATCCGTTCATGTATTTCCACTGGTTACAAAGTGGGACAGTATTACTTTGTTAGGTTTCTGACTCTGAGGAGAAGAAACACCTCTGGGAAACCAGAGCCCTGCAGAAATGCCGGCTCTTCCCAGGCACACTACGTAAGCAATAAGCCATGATAGGGTGTGGGTGACTATTTCTAAACCACATGTCCAGGTGTGTTGTGAGGCATGAGGCGCATGTACCGAGTACCATCAACCACCAGAAAGTGCAGTTCAGGAATAGTAACCCACGACTGAGTGGCTTATCACGCTTATAAGCTGGGATCACTGTAATAAAAATTAGCAAAAGCGCAAACCAATGTGGATATTATTCCTGAACTGCACAGCTTTAAAACCTTCTCCACCAGTCAGGAAGCAGAATTTTCCCTACTCGTTTGTTAATGCATTTTAGCCAGTGTGACTGTAGGGTCTCCCACAACTACAATGGGAGGGAGTGATGAAAAGCCATTGATCACATAGGGTCAGTTGTCTTATACACTGTATAGAACCTACGAGCAGACTGGATGGGCCTAGCGGTCCTTGTCTGCTGGCAATTTCTATTTTTCTATGTTTCTTATCCCGTGGTACCACTAACTCACTATGTTATTCTGTATGAATTTGTTTTAAAGCCTCTATGCTACTTGCCCCCTGCCTATTCCTCAGAAAGTGTGTGTGTGTGCTTGTATGTACGGTGATGCACGTGTGCGTGCATGTGTGTGGGGGGCATAATATTGAATAGCTTACATTTTTCTCTTTGAGGGATCCTGTTACTCCAGTGCCCCCGTGGGGACAATCCAGAAAATGTATTTTATACACTTTTCTTTTCATATTGTTTTTTGCTTCAGTCACCGAAGACCAGTTAGGGTCTGCTGGGACAGACTAGGCTGAGAAACTGTATTCCAAGTATCTGTATATAGTGTACGGCAGAACGCGATTGTGTATGGAAATCTATACACACGAAAAAGTCGTTCTGCTGCACGAGTGACGTACCTACTAACTCAAAACTTTTCGTTTCTGCGTTAATAGGCATTACAATGCAAACTTACCGCAGCAACACTGTTCATAGGATAGCGCGATCGCATGGTGTGAGCTGGACTGGCCAGCGAACATAGGGGAAATGTGGGTCCCTGGTAGCAAATGCTACCACAGAACGTGAAAAGTAAGTGATCTTTTGGTTTTTGGGCACCATACACTATAAAGAAAAGTGTATGGGAGCCCAAATACACAACCATGGTATTCTCGATACCTCATGGTTTCCATGACGAAAAGGACCTCTCCAGCTTTGCTTTCAAGGTCCTCGTCGTTACGGAAACCACTTGGTATCAGAATAGTATGGCTGTGTATGGGCTTCCATACACCATCCTGTATATTGTGGCTGGAAGTGTGCTCGGGCACTTTCTTGTACTGTCCTGTACGTACAGTTCCCTGGCGGGATATGAACCTAGGGACTTGATATTGTCATTCCAATTTACGAAAGGTGATGTTTATACTAAGCGATAAGAGTTTAAACAAAGTTTTAGAACACTATAGAGTGCTACATTCAAGTTAGCTACTGCATATTAATGCTATAAGTGGGCCCAATTAGCCATCCGGTTTCCAGTGGCTCAGGCGGGCTTTGCACCTTAACATATGTGTATTTGCAGCTCCTATTTTGGTAAAATAGCTGTTCTTATTATTGGATAAAGGAAATTTCCCTTACCACTTAAAATGAGGAGTTACAGCACTTTAGCATAGAGTTAATGTTTACATTTATATGGCTAGTGCGCCCTAACTGGTTAACAAAAATTAAATAAAAATAAATGATGTAGCTTATTAGAGCATTGTTTAAGTGTGGGGGGTAAATGTATTTATGTATGTTTTTAACTGCACGCTGCTTGCACATATTGGTTAAAGCAGTACACCTGATGATGATGATGATGATGATGATGATGATGATGATGATGATAATTTTTATTTATAAGGTGCCTTATCCATAACCAAGGTGCCTAATAATTTTAAAAACAAATCAAACATCTATACAATTAACATTAAAATAACAGTATACCATTCATCAAAAAGGAAGATCACTCACTGAATGCCTGGTGCCGCAAAAAAGTTTTTAAAGCTTGCTTAAATTTCTCCACAGTTGTGCACTCCCATAACCAACGGGGTAGAGAATTCCAAAGGATAGGGACTGCATACATAAATGCTCTCGCCCCGGATGATTTCAAACACACTCTTGGAATCTCTAGCAGCCCCTTGTCGGCCGAGCGAAGTGATTGTCCAGGGCAGTAAGGGACCAGGAGATGAAGATGATGATTATCTGATTGGTCAGTAGATATAGAAGGAGCGATTGGTATTGCTGCAGTTTCACTCCGTGAAAAAGCACTATTTTTAGCATGTAACATCACATGAGGGGGTTTGGGGTGCATGCGGCCGCTTGAAAGTCTGTAAGTTGCTTTTATGTTATTTTTTGTAAAAGTTTACTTGTTTGAAAGTCTAGTATCTAGACTCCCATTTTTTACTGGTGGTGCCTGAGCTTCGTTTTAGATTGTCTGGACTGTTTTTCTCTAGATGTGCTTGGTCATACCAAGAGCAGCTCTGTATTTCTAGGGAAAAGGCTGGGCAGACTGGGTCGACCAAGCGGTCCTTTTCTGCCCACAGATTCTGTTTCTATCCTCTTTGCCTGGCCATCCTCATCTGGTCCCACTGGAAACCTTTTAGCACTGATGCTACATACTCCTGACATGTGTCCCCTTAGGTGTGGCTGAGTCTTCAGGGACATCCCATCTCCTGAGCAGGATATTTTATATTTATTAGTGCAAAAAAGTGTCTAGAAAGCATGGGTGCTGCCAGTTTTGGTCGCATTTAACTTGTGGAATTTTCCCTGGTCTATTAGCATCACTTGGTTTGCAGTCACTGGCATTCTGCATGGTTGTCAGTGGAGGGATCACTCACAGTGGTGGAAGCGGTGGAGATGGTTATATTAGAATGTGGTCTGCCAGTGTTGGAAGTGGCAGGGGTAGCAGTGTGGGACCATATGAAGACCCCCCCCCCTTCTCCAGCCTTATCCATGATTAAGTGCCCTGACAGTAGCAGTACATCAGGGTACCTGGGGCACTCAACATTGCCCCATCAGGGCCAGCAGTGACCAGGGGGAGCTGAATTCAGGGGTCAGCAGGAGGCCTCCCCACTGTCTTCAGGGTATAGAGAGCAAGGTCTAATATAGATGGTGCGGTGTCACGGGAGGCTTTGCTATAATCATTAAAATCTGTTTTTAAGGTATCCCACCAAACATATCTGCATCCCTCCCAGTCAGTAAGATCTTGGTGAGGTGGGGCTCCCCCACTGTACAAAACAGGGTTTTAACCCACAACTCTGGAGTAAAATGTTTCCTAACATCACCTGGTGTCCCCCTTTCCCTTTAGTCTAAGATATGCCCCCTACTTTTACTGTATCTTACCAACTGAAATAGAGATGCTTATTAAATATTATCAGTACCCTTTCTCCACCAATAGTTTAGTTTAGAGAAGGACTGTTACAGATTTTTGTTGCTTTGACATTCAGTTGATTTACCCAGGATAATTCAGGTTTCAGCAGGATTCGGCTTCTACACAGATTTACAGTCTGATGGACTGGAAGACTGGAATATCAGAGGTGACTTGTCCAAGGTTGCAGAGTATGCTGGTGGCTATGCTCGTGGCTTCTACAGTAATTGGTTCACCTTTATGTGCCGTTAAAGAGCAGCTGACCGCTTCACATTCTGGCAGGCCAACTTATACCTAGGAGTTGCCGGGCTACAGGACTAACATAGCTGTTTTGAGAATTTGTTTTTAATAAGTGGTTAGTTAAATAGGATACCCGGTAGCCTCACTCAGAGTATGCCATTTATCTTCATGAGTGAGGGCACAGGACCGTAACTCGTGAGTGTCAGAGCCACGAGTGAGTTATGAAAGTCCTGCCCTCTCACAAGTGATGATTAACATCGTATTCTGAGATCACCATGTTTCAAATATGTAGAGTGTATTTTAAATTGTAGAGGGTTCAGATTAGTTCTCTTAATGATTGTTTAACTGTTTCTGTTTAATTTCATTGCTGTGCTTTGAATGTGGCAGGGGTCATTGAGGTGTCATCAGGCATTGTTCAAGCTGCTTTCCCATTGGCTAATCACTCGTTTGTGATCCACCTGAAGTAATGATTAAATGGTGATGATCCACCCAGAATGGCTATAGCTCATCAAAAAACAGCTACAAAAGAGAAATTGGATCCAGTGTCCAGGTTTTCCCAGAACTGTTCCAGCACAACAGTCAGCACTGTGGTTGCCACTCTACACTGCCACACAACCTCCTCCTTTGAGCAGCCCCTTCTTAATCGCATGTATAACTGGGAACTTGGAGCTGCCATCCCCCCCTTCCATGCAGGGTTGACAGTCTTAAGTGTCCTCCCCCACGCAGCTCCTCGCCTACCTCGAGCACACCTCCGCACCCCCCTGCCCGCCGGAAGTTACAATGGGCCATGCTTCTAGCAAAACATCTATTGACCCTGCTGCTCCTCCTAGCCAGGGATGTTGAGCGTAACCCTGGTCCAAACTCCCCCCTATACTGGAAACCTCAATACCCCTGCCCTCCATTTACCAAGGGGTTTCAAAATAGCACACCCAAATATTTGCAGCTTCTTGAACAAACTCACGGCACTCCAACCAAGCATCCTATCTCTGTGCCCTGATATCCTAATCATTACTGAAACCTGACTGAAGCCCCACAATCCAGATGCAGAGTTCTCTATCCCTGGCTGCTCCCTCATTCTGCAGGACCGTCAGGGCAAAAGGAAGGATGGGGGCACTGCCATGTTCATCTCGTCCAAGCTCCAGTTCACCCCAATCATGCTGTCCTTGCCCACGCAGTCTATAGAATCCCTGTTAATCAAAATCTCACTCCCTCACTCAATTCCATTATACGTGGCAGGGTCCTACTGCTCCCCAGGTACCCTGCTGCCCATCATCTTGGACCACTTGAGCACCCTAAAATCCCTCGCTTCCGGTGGTGAGCTACATATGCTTGGTGATTTCAACCTGAACTGGCTGTCCAGTTCTAGCTCCAAATTACGAAGCCAGGCGAATGTGCTAAACCTGTCCCAACATATCACAGAACCCAGTTGCCTGAACCACAAATCTAAGAGCCATACCCTGTTGGACTGGGCCCTAACCTTCCACCCCCATCGTGTACTTGACGCAGATCTCCTACTGGACTCTCTCAGCGATCACCACATGATATACATGGTGCGGAAAATATTCAGAGCTAAGGCACTGCCCCTCCCTGGTACTCTACTCACTAGGTCCTATAAATCCTTGGACCTGACAGAGCTCCTATCTGACCTACATAATGTCGATTGGTTCTACATCCCACGGACACCCTCCATCGATGCTCTCCTTGAATTCTTCATGGACAGATTTCTTGCCATCTGGGAATACTATGTGCCACTCAGAAGGTCCAGGGTAAGGAGTGCCCACTTGCCTTGGGTGACCGCTGACCTCATAGATCAATTTCGAGCCAGAGACCAAGCCTGGAAAACCTGTAAGGTAACAGGTTCTCAAGTGGCACTTCAACACTACCGTTTGCTGTGGAATGCCTGCACGAGCCTTATCCAGCAGGCAAAAACTAATTACTTCAAGGCCTCCTTCCACTCTAACTTTAATCACCCAGCAAAGTTCTGGAAGTCCATTAAATCTCTTTTCTCCCCTCTGGCCCAACCCCCCACACCTGCCCTCAATGTAGCAGGTAACATTGTCACTGCTTCAAGCACTGTGGCCACTGAGTTTAACTCCTTTTTCACAAACTCCACATTCTCTCTCTCGTCCTCTATTCCATCCCACCCCATACAGCCACCCCCTTCTATCCCAGCCACTCCTCTGTCCTCCCACTTCTCCTTTCGCCTAGTTACCCCTACAGAGGTATTAAAAGCCCTTGGGTCACTGAACCCCTCCAAAGGTAAATGCCCCTCAGGACTTGACTCCAGAATGCTCCACCTATCTGCTCCAGCCATTGCCAGCCCACTGGCCACTCTCTTTAACCGCTCCTTCACGCATGGATCAATCCCATCTAAATGGAAACATGCCACAGTCGTCCCCCTTCATAAAGGTAGTTATCCCTCTTCCCCAGGCAACTACCGCCCTATCTCGCTTCTCCCCATCCTTGCCAAAATCCAGGAATGCTTCGTGCTCTCTCAGCTCCCCTCCTTTCTCGACTCCACCTCCTTCTTCACTCCGTACCAGGCAGGTTTTAGGAAGTCACACTCCACCATCACCTCTCTACTAAGACTCACCGACTCCATCCTCACGGAAATGGATAATGGAGGTATCCCCTCAGCTATTTTCATTGACCTTGCAAAGGCCTTCGACACAGTCTCTCACACCCTGCTTCTGTCCAAGCTCTCCCTTGCTGGGCTATCAGGTTCTGCCACCAGTTGGTTCCATTCTTACCTGGCAGGCAGGTCCCAATCTGTCCGAATCGGCTCTTCCACTTCCACCTCCCTCCCTGCCACTACAGGGTTCCCCCAAGGATCAGTCCTTGGCCCAATGCTGTTTTCCATCTTCCTAAATGATCTGCCTTCAGCCTGCCCAGATACTTCCATTCACATGTATGCAGACGATACAGTACTGTATGCCTCTGGTCCATCCTCCTCTGAAGTATCAACCAGACTCCAGCAGGACTTCTTCAATGTCCAGCTCTGGTTTCGTTCCAATCAACTCTTTGTAAATCCTAAGAAAACTGTCTTCCTCACATTCGGCACAAGGGCAAAACTCTCCCAACTTCATACCACCCCTGTCTATCACACCCTTGATGGCTCCCCCCGGAGGTGTGTACATCATTCCGTTACCTTGGAGTCTGGCTAGATCAGCACCTTGACTTTTCTGAGCATATTGATGTGATCCACAAGAAACTGTACCCCATTCTGGGTACATTATACCTCAATAGAAGTTGCATCCCCTTGCCAACGCACACGGCAATCGTGCAAAAAATGATTCTCCCTATACTGGACTACAGGGACGTAGTGTATAGTGCAGCTCCAAAGTCCTCTCTCGCCAGACTTGATCCTTTCTTCAACTCATTCTGTCATTCCCCCCCACACACAACCCATCACTATCATTTATATTGGTCCTTAGACCTCCCTTCTGTCCAAGACCGGAGAAGGATCCACTGCGCCAGGACCACAGCTAAATTCTGGGCACAGTCCCTCCCATCTTACCTTGCGGCTGCCCTTGCAGCTCTTCCCCCACCTGCTTATTCATTCAGGAACATGGATTCCTGGCTTCTCCTCGTCCCTCACATGTACACCACTACTGGCCAGGCTGCCTTTAAATACTGAATGCCAAAATTATGGAACTCTTTGCCAGTACACATTTGGCATACCACCAGCACACAAATGCTCAACTCTCTCCTCAAGACGCATTTCACCTCTACATGCTCTTGCAGCTTGCACGGCTGAGGGCTTAGAATCGTGCCTGTCGCCAGCTTCTACCTAGTTTACTGAGCCGCTCTGCTCCACACTATTTTCACTGACCCCTCCCTATGCTATACCACAGTGTACTGTGTTCTATAACCTACCACTGCAGATACTGCTATGCATTATAGACCCCCTCAGCTGGTAGTTAGTGGTCCAGTACAACGGTACCACTGCATTCATTGATACGTGTGCATTATTGCCTTTTTCTTTCGTCACAGCACATCCAACCTGAACATACTGTGCATGTACTCCATTGTATTTCTACTGTTGCCTAACTGTATATTCAGTTGTATCTTCTATGGTATTTGTACTGTATTTTATTTATTTAATTTCTTTTTTCCCACTCCCCCACCCCCAGGGCATATCTGGAATCTAGCGGTACCCTACTCGGTATGCCTGCCTGGTAAAACTCTTAAATAAACAACGGTTGACTGAGAGCAGTGTAGAGTCCTTTGGTCTGGTACAGTAAAGCCAAAAAGAATCCACGGTCTGAACTGGAGGGTCAGAAATGAGAGTTGCAATTACACCCCCCCCCCAAAAAAAAAAAACAACAAACAAAAGGTTTGGACTTGCTGAACATTTCCGGACACTGGTTCGGATCATTTTGCAGTGTGTGCTTGTCAAACATACTCTACTCATCACATTATCAGTGCTGTGAGATCCAATAGCCTACCCCACCACCAAAATATCAGGGATAGCTGTGGCATATCAGCAGTGTTTGTATTTGGCTGGCTTCAGTTTGGATTGTGGTTTGCAGGAGTGCACTGGTTGTGGGTTGATTTAATTTTCTGGAGCCAGGACAGACAGTCATTATGCCTACTAATATTGTATTTAGATTGTACAGTATAGTTTGTGTGTTGCCCTATAGAAATGTAAGCCTGTTATTTAGTAAATTCTGCCTTTTTTATTTTTACGTTTTGACAATGTATAATAGCCTAGCTGGGATGAGACATCTTGTTTTCAGTGTGGTCCCTAATTTTGTTTAGCCTAATGGAGCTTTGTATTAGCAGGTTTTATACCATGTGCCCCAGACAAGTGCACTTTTCTTTATTTAATTGTGTGTGTGGTGGTGGAAGGCAGTGTGTGTGTGTGGGGGCGGTGTGTGTGTGTGGGGGGTCTGTTACATTGAAGGATATGGTTACCCTTTGTTGTGCATGGATTTCCATCCTAACTTAGAAGATGTGTGTTCCACAGTTCAAAAGTCATAGAATGCTGTTGTACCCTTCTGTGGTACAGTAGCATTTTTAATTAGAATGGAAACTCGTGCCACCTGCTGTTTTACTTTCATCACGCACACACACACACACACACACACACACACACACACACACACACACACACACACACACAGAGCACCCAGACATTCTCCTAGCACAAATTCTTTTCTTGTTTCATCATTTAAAAAAACACAAACCCACCCCTCTCCTATGTGGGTTCTGAGCAGCAGGGTGATTTCTTTTTCCTTTTTGTTTTTTTAACTAATAAAAAGTTAAACCCATGATTTCTTGAAGAAGAAACTGATTTTTATTATGTTTTAAACCATTTACTATACAAAATAACACATGAGCAACCATACTCAACCTGGCCAAGTTTCCATCTTGGGGTTCTGATGACATCTGGGACCTCTAGAGCTTCGTTCTCATGATCCCTATGATGTCTTCAGAACCCCTCGACGGAAACATAGCCATGTTGTGCATTGTTGCCCATGTATTATTCTCTGTATTGTGCACCTAGCTCATTACCCGTTCCCTAGAGCATCAGTTTTTACTTAGCAAGAGAATTACGGGCATGAAGCCTTGGTAGAACACCATAAAAATGGCTCCTTCCTCCCCCCTGAAATGTTCATCATGGGGTGGAGTTTGTCCATCCAACCCCCATTTTATGACTCGGCAAGGGGTGAAAGGCTATTGGGGCACACAGGTAAGTGATGGACTGTTAAAAAATATTTTAAAAGCCTGGCAAAACTCTTAGTTGATGATTACTGTGTGCCAAGAACTGTCAGCCCAAAAACCAGAGGTAATACATCAACTCTTTAATGTGTGTTCAAGCATTTAACAACCATTTCACTGCTATTATAGTTCTGTCATATTCAACTCTTAAACACATTACATTAAATTTATTACATTTTTGTTTATTTACAGATTTTCAGCGAGGAGGAAGAAATAAATTCAGAAAAAAATGGATATACAGGATCCCCAAACAATAGGCGTTATGGTCTTTGGTAGTTTTATGGTCATCTCAGCCATCGGGATTTTCTTGGTGTCTACATTTTCTATGAAAGAAACCTCTTACGAGGAAGCCTTGGCTAAGCAGAGGAAGGAGCTTGAAAAGGCCCAGCAGCAGAAGACTGAGAAGAAAAAGAAAGACAAGCCCATTGAGAAGAAAGGAAAGGCCAAGAAAAAGGAGGAGAAGCCAAATGGAAAAATTCCAGAGCAGGATGCAGCTCTGGATATGCCTGAAGTCTCCAAGGAACCAGAGGAGACCCCCATTATGGCTACTGAACCATACATACCCGAGCCTCCCGTCGTAGCAGTTGTGGCGTTGCCTGCTCAGGAAAAGCCTGCCCCGTCTCCCAAAGACAAGAAGAGGAAGGAAAAGAAGGTTGCCAAAGTTGACCCAGCACCAAGCCCTGTAGTTACCGCTGCAAGCCAGGCCCCAGTCGCTAAATCACCTCCTGCTGTGGAGGCCGTTGCCAAGGAGGTGCCAGTAGTTGCTGTCCCGCCGGTCGGAGTACAGCAAAACACAATATGGCCCGTCGCTGCTCCTGTTAAAAAGCCAGAAACTGTGGTACCTGTTAAAAAGCCAGAAACTGTGGTGCCTGTTAAAAAGCCAGAAACTGTGGTGCCTGTTAAAAAAACAGAAACTCTGATGCCTCTGGAGGAGTCAAAGCCAGAAGTACCTGCTAAGAAGAAAACTGTAACTAAGAAGAAGGCTGAGTCATGTAAGTACAGTCCCTCTGTAGCTACCTTCCAGTTTCCTAAACCTCAGGGTTAGTTAGTGAACACAACAAAACTTGATTGGTGCTTTTTTTGTACTTGTATATTTTGCTTATTCATGGAGAATAGTAAAGGGCCTTGTTAGGTCGAGTGGTGCCCTTGATTTGTTCAAATTGGTCCTCTAAAATGGGGGTAGTTTAAAAACGACCTTAGAGAAATGCCCTCCATACTCTTACATCGCAAAACATTGGGGCATTTCTCCAAATCAGGAAGTGGAAAGGATCAAGCTTTTGGCTTCACAGAGCCACAATACGATCCCTTCCCTTCCCAAATATAATGTAAAATGTTATATAATATTGGTGTTAATAGAATGTGACTCACTGAACAACTGTCTTAAGTCTTCGAGGAAGGACTTGGTTGGTCTGAAAGCTTAGACATTGCTTTCTTTTTGTAATATCTATGTTGGGCCAGTAAAAGGTATCAAACTATTTGCTTCTGGATCTGTTCTCCCAAAATATAGGCAAACTAAAATGAAACATTTGCCAGCATTGGACTTTGCGGCAGGTAAGGGAGCTACTGTGGTTCTGGGGTGAGCACCAGCAAAGGTACTTTTTAAGAAACTGTCATCAGGTTTTTAGACCTTCTGATGATACTTTTATTGCCAGAAAAACTGAGCAAAAGACATAACTCAGACAGTGCAGGACAGAGCATAAGTATTGCCATTTAGGTATCAGCGAGGCTCAGTTGACAGCACATTTGCCTCTGGGCCAGAAGGTTGTGGGTTCTAGTCCCACACTGGTAGTGGGCTCCTAGCATAAACACTGGCATCTGAATGCAGTACAAGGGGATGCCGTACTATGGGGGGGATGCCATTCTTTGGACGACACATGAAACTGAGGTCCCATCTGCCTGTTCCGGTGGTTGTTCAGGTGGATGTTAAAGATCACATCTCGCTTCTCAGAAAAAGAGTAGGGCAATTTCTCTGGTGTCCTGGCCAAATTTCTCCCATTCACTAAGTTGAAAATGTATAGTATTACTGTTGCCACTACTACTACTTCTCTACTGCTAGTATTGTCTAACCCTCCTTTCCTGGTTACCTAAAAAGTCATATATATTTGTTTTAATTCTGCACAATATGTTCTAAAATTCTACAGAATTGTTTTTCAATATATTCAGCTTAAGTTGACATTTGTTCACACCATCTGTTTAGTTATTTGGTCAGAAATTTACATAACAAACTGAATGATGACAAACTGTATTGGAGTATCTAAGTAACATGAGAGCTTTTTGATCTCCTCACTACATTGTGTTTCTGTGCTTTTTCCATGTTGTTTCATTTTCCAAAAACCGTTTCGCTTCTTTATCAGGCTAAAAGCTTATTTTTGATGAAGTTTGCAGTATTATCCACCACAACTGGCAAAATATGTATTTTCTACACTGAGCAAATGAACAGAAATTTGGAATGAGTGCAGTGTGTGTGTGTGTGTGTGTGTGTGTGTGTGTGTGTGTGTATAGATAGATATATAGATATATATGTATATATGTGTGTGTGTGTACACATAAACACAGACACACACACACACACACACGTATTAAGCTATTACAGGTGTGTGTATTAAAAGACATATATATATATATATATATATATATATATATATATATATATATATATATATATATATATACACCACACACACACACACACACACACACACACACACACACCACGTAAGTAGAGAAGCCGTACATGTATTAGGATTTTCATGCATTCGTGGTGTAGTTAGGCACAAGGTCAAGATCGAGTGTCCTTACACCTTTGGGAAGTGCATTAAAATCTTTAATGCACACCCTGGAGTGGCTTATCACACTTACAAAATGGATTTACTGTCACTAAGGATTTCAGTTTTTTATGAACATCCCCCCAAGTAAAAACCACAATCTATTTTAACTTTCTTTGCAAAGAAAAGGGTATTTTAAAACACAGATAGTCTCTTGTCTGTGTTTTCTTTATTGTAGCTGTATTTCCTTCTGCCAGCAGAAGGTGCTGTGGCATTGTGAGCCCGTTTGTGCTCTGCATTTGGCGTTTGTTCCACTGAACTGAGCGCACTGTATTGCTGTAGGAACCTGCCCCAGTAGTCCTGCTCTGTTCTCACCTGACCCGCTTGCGGTGTTTAGCGCTGATGTACACAACTCCCTCCACCTCTCCAGGGCTGACTGGCTCTCCCAGCCCTTTCCAGCTTTGGTAACTTACTTTTTGCACTGCTTGCACTTTGAATGAATCAACACTTGAACTTAACTGCTAAGCTATTTGCACCAGATATGTCTAGCACTTTATGCACAGTACTTGATGTGAATTATATACAAAGAGCCTTTGTTGCTTATGTAGCATAACTACTTTGTCACTGAATTTTTGAACTGTGGCAAGGAAGATGTTTGCATTTTTAATTCGTAGTGTTTAATTATTTGAAAAAGTTTTACCAGGAAAGGCATACTGAGCTAAAATAGCTTATTTCAGATGCATCCTGGGGAAGGGGGAGATGGGGTACAATTCGATAGCATGATACATAATACAATAAGCAGAAACAACAAACAAAATCATAACAAGCTACAAAATTGGGACACAAAGGACAAGCAATTCAAAAATGATACAGTACTTAAACCAAGGATGTGAGGAAATACTTCTGCACAAATATATATATATATCTCTATATATCTCTATATATATATATATATATATATATATATATATTATTTATACTGGCGTAGTAACGCCAGTATATTAGGGTTACGAACATAGGAAATTTGTCAGCAGATAAAGGCCTAGAGGTCTATCAAGTCTGCTCGAATGTGCAGCTAGCACCCCTTATTCTGCAGCTGCCCCTCCCCTCCACCCTTCCCCTTCATTAGCCCTCCCCCTTGTCATGTCCCATCCCCTTTTGAAGCAGTCCACTGTTCTACTGGATACCACTTCTGCAGGTAACGCATTCCACCCAGCCACCACCCTCTCTGTAAATAAGTGTCTCCTCATCTCCCTCCTGAATCTTCCTCCCTCCAGTCTCAAATCATGGCACCTGTTGTCCCTCCCCTCCCTTACTTTGAACAGCCCCTCTGTACCTGTCTTGTTTATTCCTTTCATGTACTTAAAGGTTTCAATCATGTCACTCCTGTCCCTCCTCTCCTCCAGTGAATACATGTTCAACTCCTTCAACCTCCTCTCGTATGATAAGTCCCCCGGACCCTTGATCATCTTTGTCGCCCTCTGCTGCACCCCCTCCAGTAACTTAATGTCCCTCTTCAGATATGGGCGCCAGTACTGCACGCAGTACTCCAGGTGCGGTCTAACTAATGACCTATACAGTGGCAGAATCACCTCCTCTCTCCTCTAAGATATACCCCTTGCAATACAACCCAGCATTTTGTTGGCCTTTGCAGCTGCTTTCCTACATTGTGCTGAGTTGTTCATTAATCCTGTAATGAGTACCCCCCAGATCCTTCTCCTCCTCTGTCTGGGCTAGCTGCACTCCCCCCAGCTGGTAACTCCTCCTTGGGTTCTTCATCCCAAAATGCAGCACCTTGCACTTTTTGGCATTAAACCCCAGTTACCAGGTGTCTGACCAGGTTTCAAGCTTTGCCAGATCATCCTGCAACCCCTGCCATCCCCCTAGATCATCCACCACCGCTCCTACCTTGGTATCATCAGCAAACAGACTGATCTTGCTCTTGATGTCCAGTGATATGTCTGCAGTGAATATCCCAAACAACACTGGTCCCAACACTGAGCCCTGTGAAACACCTCACGTCGCTACCCTTGGGTGTGAGAGCTCCCCACCCACCACCACCCTCTGTTGCCTTCCTTGAAACCAGTTCCCTACCCATCTCACCAGCTTTGCACCCGCCCCTGTGCCTTCTAACTTACTTCCCAGCCTTCCATGCAGCACTGAGTCGAATGTCTTACTGAAGTCCAGATACAGGACATCCACTGCATGGCCCCTGTCCAGTTGCCTAGTTACCCAGTCATAGAACTCCACCAGGTTGGTTTGGCAGGATCTGCCACATATGAAGCCATGCTGTCTGCTGTCCTGTAGTCCTTTGGCCTCTAGGAGGGCCACCAGCTTCTCCTTCAGGATAGTCTCCATTAGCTTACCAACGATGGATGTGAGGCTCACCGGTCTGTAGTTTCCCGGATCATTCTTGAGGCCACTCTTGTGGAGGGGCATCACATGAGCCATCCTCCAGTCCTGAGGTACATACCCCGAATGTAGTGAGGCATTACATAGGTCTGCCAAATTGCAGTTGAGTGCAAACGTCTGTTAAACCCAAAACTTTGAACCTTAATAACTTTGGAATGTTCAATGGATTTGAAAGATATTTTGAATGCATAATCTCTAGGGGTAGGTCTCTTGACATGTCAGATTTCTTGTGAATCAGTTTAGTTGTGTCTGAGACATCCTAAATTTACCAGTGTGTGTTTTTTTTTTTTTTTGCATTTTTGTCTACCTGTATTGCAGAAACGGTTTTAGGTTTTGCACTGAAATTTTCAGGGTAGAATGCCTTTAGGTCACAGATGTGCCCTTTGAAGGTTTGGTGAAAAAATATTAATCCGTTCAAAAGTTATAAAACATTTTCTTTTCCCGTTATTTCCTATGGGAGAATTTATATGTCAACTACCACATCAAGGTTGGTGTCGCACACTTCTTTGTGCACTTGTATCTCCTGAAACGGTTTTAGGTTGTGCTCTGAAAATTTCAGATTACAAAGCCTTTGGGTCACAGATGTGTCTTTTGAAGCTTTGGTGACAAAATATTAATTCGTTCAAAAGATATATCACTTTTATGTTTCCCATTATTTCCTATGGGTTAAGTGTTCGGCACGAAAGTACCGTATTTTCGCAAATCATGGTGCGTCTGCGAAAATAGGTGTCCCTATTTTGCACACACACCATGAGTTCAAAATAAGGTCCTCATTGCTCATAGCAGGTGCCCAATCCACCTGTCTGCATCCCTCCCACTACTGTGGCACACTGGGAGGCCATCCCAGTGTGCAAATCATTGTTTTTTGTTTTTTTTGTTTGTTTTTATGTTTCCGACACCGGGGTGCCCACTCCCAGTGTCGGTTGCCCACAGAGTGCTCAGTCCTCCTGTTGGCAGCATGTATCCCCTCCAACTCATGTGGCACACTGGGAGACCACCCCAGTATGCTCGAAAGTTAATTATTTCTTTTTTTGAATCTGTAAATAAAGAAAACTGTCCCCTGGTGGCTTTTTTTTTTTTACCTGCAAAAAAGAAAACGGTCTCTTGTCGTCTCCCCAGTACCCCACCCTCCAACTGAGCACCTACCTCCCCGCGCCCCATACTTACCTCCAGAAGTCGATGCTGTCATCTTCTTTGGAGTGGGACACATCTGCACTCTTCAAAGCCGAACCGGGAACTGAAGAATCAAAGATAAGCGCCATATAATGGCAGTCAATGTGGGTTTCAACTTAGGTTGATATCTCAGCCATTTTTAGGAATTTTGACCCCCAAATTTTCAACATGGAGTTCTTGGGACCCCACTTTGTAAGCAATGTTACTGTCATTATGTTAGCCCCAAAAGGTCATTTCGTGGTCGCTGTGTGGAATCACCTTTTGGGACTGATTAACAAAACAACAGTGCCACTGTTCATGAAATGGAGTCCCAAAAAACCCATGTTGCAAATTCGATGAAAAAGTTCCAAACAGTGACTGCGTTACGAGCCTGTGTTGCAGAGTTTCTATGCACGCTTGTAAATTCTCCAATTTTTAATATTTTGACTTCAGATTTTCAGCATTGCCATTTTGTTACACCTGCTTATGAACAGTACAGCTGTCATTTTTCACATCCTGCCAGAAATGTATTTTCACACCTGTGGCAAAGTTTTTAAAATCCTAGTTCGTGAGGTGGCAAAATCCCCGTTTATGTGGTCAATCCCTGTTTGCAAGTTGACAGAATCCTCGTTCGCGAGGAATCCTTGCTCGTCAGATTTTGGCCATCTGGTCTGGAAGTTGCAAAAGGAGATTTTGTCAGCTCGTGAAAGGGGATTTTGGCAGCTCGTAAGCGGGAATTTTGTCAGTTCGCGAACGAGGAATTAAAAAAAAAAAATCCCCTTTCGTGAGCTGACAAAATCCCAGTTTGCGAGTCGATCCCCTTTCGCAAGGTGTCAAAATCCTCGCTTAGGCCAATCCTTGTTCGTGAGAAGGACCATCTGGTCGAAATGACAATAAGGATTTTGTCAGCTCACGAAAGGGGATTTTGACACCTTGTGACAGGGGATTTTGTCAGCTCGCGAAAGCGGATTGAAACAACCCAGTCCCCTTTCGCGAGGTAACAAAATCCCTGTTTGTGAGCCGATCCCCTTTCATGAGCTGTCAGAATCCCTGTTTGTGAGCCGGTCCTTGTTCACGAGATAGGGACCAGATGGCACTAAGTTGCAATCAAGGATTTTGTTACCTCGCGAAAGGGGATTGGCTTGTGAATGGGGATTTTGTCACCTTCAGAACAAGGATCGGAAGTGAGTCGTGAACTAAGAATTTTAAAATCTAAAATGGCTGTTTTTTTGGCCAAAACTAAGGAAACCAAAGGCATAGGTTTGTAGAGGGCATCATCCTGAACAAAACTAATGCCTTATTTATAGAAGAAGTCACCCATGGGGCAAGCTACAACATTTTGTTTGGGTGAAAAAATGAAAACAAAGGGGGTAGGGATTAGAAACAGCTGCAGGAAGGAGGGATATAGTTATGGAGAAGACTATACAACAAACTAGAGGACAGGGTGGAGTGAATATCTAAAGGGTGGGAGTTCCAAAGATTGGAAAAATGATAGGAGAAGGCAGCCCTACCTGCGGTGGAGGTATGGGCAGGGAGGACTAATGTCCTGTTATGGGGAGTTGCGGAGGGAGCAGATGAGCAAAGAAGTGAATGTAGATAGGATGGAAGGGAGCCAAGTCAGAACTTCCCAACTAATGAAGCACTATGGGCAAGGCATCTGGCCCTAAGAGGAGGAAAGAGAGAGCGAAGTAGAGGTCACAGTGGTGAGTACATGGCGGACAGTTTAGGGCAAAGTAGCAGAAAGAATTTAATAGGGTGTCCAATCTGGTGAGGGTTGTCTTAGGAGCAACACTGTAAACTATGTCTCCATAGTCAAATATCTGGAGGATCATCTTCTGGATGATTTCACTGTAAGCCTCCGGGGGGGGGGGAGGTGCAGCTACGGTGTCTGTACAAAGTGCCAAGTTTTGGATGTAGCTTATTATTGATAGCATCTACATGTAGGGAGAGGTCAAGGTTCTTACTGAGCCAGAGCCCGAGGTATTTAAAGGAAGAGAGATCCTCTAATAGGGACCCATCAATAGTGTGGAAGGTAGGTGTGGCAGTAAGTCTAGCGAGCGTTTGCCTTGAGCTAAATGTCGTAGAGACCATCTTTTTAGCATTGAGGGATAGTTGGTTTGAACAAAACCAGTGTTGGACATTATTGAAAGCCAGTTGAAGGCGGGCCTCTACGTCAGATGGGGAGGTACCGGAGGTATACAAAACATTATCCTCCGCATACATGTGGATGTCATGTATTTAAGCATGAATAAAGGGAATTTCATGACAGCAAGCATAAAAGATGTCTGGTAGCTGGCTGCTTTGACTATTGTAAGGTTGCTTGTGCATAGCATGTGCAGTTGTATCGTTATAGGTACTGGCTGTTTAGCACTGTTGTGCGCATCCCCCCCTCCCCCCACCTGACCAGCAAAGTGTAAGAGCTAACTTGCTGTCCAAGGCTGCAAGTAATAGACAAGCTGACTCACTCTCCCAGCCCCAACGACAGATGTGCGCTATGCCAGTCCCCCCCTCCCCCACCAGCTGAACTGGTGGGCCGTTTTGGAGCGTGAGACACTTGCTGTGGCTGGAAGTGTCAAGTAAATCCTTTGAGAATGGAAAGACGCAAATGTGCTCCTGTTTATGCAGCTTCTCACTTGCCCCAGAATTGCTCCTTTTACTCTTAGTGAATGTTGGGTCCCCACTTCAACCACCTGATGCAGCTCTCTTCCATGTGCGCCCCTCACCGTTTACTGGTTGTGATCCCCTGCCAATCCACCTGGCATGAGGGATAGTTCAGCAGCAGGAAGAACAGCTCCAGTTGTGTCTAGCTGCCCCCAACCAATCTGCACAGTGCCACTCTGCCCATTCTGAGGCACGGAAGGCGGCTTGTTGCTTCAAGGCTTCTCTCCTGCTCCTCACAGCTCGCTTCTGACGGAGTTGTGTAATGTATGGTGGCTCAGCAGCAGGGGATGTTGAGCTGCCTAGTCAGTAAGTTTTAAACAGAAATGTGGTGGGGTTATGTGGCAAAAGTAAAGTATGAAATTAATATGGGTGAAAGTGATTTCTAGGCCCCTGATGGCATCTTAGCGGGGGAGTGAGTGAAAGCAGTGTTTTTTTTTTTTTATTTTATTTTTTTTTTCTTTCTCATGGAGGCCACAGTTTATTTGCAGCTGTTATCAGATGCAACGTTTTATTTAAGTGGTGGGGAAGTGTTCTGAGTATGTGGAACAAATCTATAATTGTACTTTGTGTGCTCAAAGAATGCAATCTTTTGTTTTTTTAAATATGAGTTTTTAATATTGTAGTAGTAAAGGCTAGTATTTTCAGTATGGTGGCTACTGTATAATTTTTTGCTGTTTGGTGGCATAGTGACATTGTTCGATAGGTAGTTTTTTTGGGGAGCTGACTGTTTGTTTACAGATTTAGTGCACCATCAGCTGAAGTCTCTCGGCCAGTGAAATTACTTTATTTTTTCCTTGCTATTTTAAACTATATAATGGGATATGCATTGGGGTGATTCAACATATGCAATTTATTTTCATGTGAGGGCTTATGATCTGCCACTCGTGAGTTATGGAAGTACCCCCTCCGGTGATAATAAATTGCCTGCTGAAGTATTGTAGATTGCATATATAGCGTAGTTTAGAAGCTGCAACTTTTAAATTTGTAGTTTGTTTAAAGATCTTTGTGTTTTCTCTTTGACTTCAACAGCAGGCTTCGGTACTGCACTAGGCATTATGATGTCTTTAGCATTGTGGAAGCTGCTCTCTGATTGATTCAGTGTTCCACTGTGATGACAGTAACCTGAATTTTCTGACACGTGACAGCAACCAGCAAATTACTGTATGTCAGATCTTCTTTGAGGATATCGCCCTCTGTTGAGCCACATCATGCAACTATAAGCTGCTGGTGTCAAGACCACGCAGAAATTTTTGTTGGCTGGGGCTGCTCACGTTGACGTGCCTCGCCAGTGCCTATATAACATGGGCATCCCATGCCCAAGTTCTTTCTCGCCATCAGTATGGATCAGTCCACCATCTAAAGAACTCCATGGAGCTTGCAAGTATTCACTAACGCTGCTGCTTCTCACATGTTTGTTATTTTAAAACTCTCTTTTATGGGACCTCTGGTGACATCACCAGGATGACTGCAAGCTAACTCGAACAGCTCCGCTCCCGCCTAACAAAATTTAATATCTTCTAACAATTAAGTGGCTTGTCTTCAGCTTACAATGGCAGGCAAGCAGCAACGCAGGAAAAATCTAAAAGCTTTAACTAATTAAGCAAAATTAAAGCAGTTGGTATTAGACGAAGACATGGAGGGGTTTGTGGCCCAGTCGCACCGCAGAAGAACGCCCTCTGAATCTTCTGGAGAACACGAAATGTCAGAGGCTGCTGATCCTGATAACATGCAGTGGACCTGCAACAAATCCTTTCCATAGTTAACAGAATCGATGCATCACTTACAGACTTAAAAAAGGATGTGCAAACTCTAAATAAAAAAAGTAACGACCAATGCTACTAACCTTTACCTAGTGTCAGAGGCCCAAGAGAGCTTGGACAGACTGGTGCTGCTATTGCTGCAAAGAGATGGGGAAACCCAGCGTCGATTAGAGGACTTAGAAAATAGGTCCCGAAGAAATAATTTCAGAATACATGGTATACCCGGAGGATGCGGAAGAGGGATTCCCTTCAACAGTTGACTTTGTGCAGCACATCTTGCGCTCAGTTTTATCTCTGCCCTCGGATATCAAGCTAGAGATGGACCGAGCACATCGTTCCCTCGTGGCAAAGCCCCAGGACCCAACTGCAAGGCCGCGCTCACTGGTCATGTGGATGGTCTTTTTTCAAAGTAAGGACTGGATTCTACAAGAAGCATGGCGACAGAGAGACCTCAAGTACAAGGACTCCCAAATCTTCATTGATCAAGATTTCTCGTCGGCATTACAGGTGGAGCGCCAAGCAGTTAAAAACGTAATTAGAGAGTTAAAGTTCAAAAAAAGGGATTAAAGCCCAACTGTTGTTTCCAGCTAGAATTAAAATACACTTGGATACCAGCATTAAAACATTTTCTAACCTGGTGGAAGCCCTACAAGTGCTGTAGAACCTGGACATATCTCTCCCCGACCTAGAAATGCAGAAATTGGAAAACAAACTGAAATCGGAGATGTGGTCTAAGGTCTAAGTGCCCTGCTGCCACATTGTAATTAAGAGTGTTCAGAGAGTTCAGCATACTTGGGCCCAAGTGCAGATGAGCACCACTAAATACCCGCTTTGAGCTTAGACCTCTGTGTCCTTCTGTAGAGCCCGCTGCATGTGCATGTCATTTAAGAGGTCACATTGACTTTCTGCAGCTGTATTTGGATATAAGTTTTTGTCATCAGTAAGACATGTGACACTGTGCAGCATATGAGACTTTTGAAAACAATGGAAATTTCAGGAATAAGAGGCTATATTCAGAGCTGGCTAGCTGCCACCCAAGTTAGGTGGGGAAGTGAATGCCACTGAAGATAGTGCTGTACAGCAAGACCCAGATGTACTGGAAAAACAGCAATGTGGCACACAATGTTAAGCGTTGATAAATGTGTAACAATGCATCTTGGCAAAAATAGCCAGAAATGCCAAATATTATATAATGGGAGGGGCCTTCTGTGAGAAGGATGTAGGCATTATTTCCAGAGACCTGAAACAGGAGAGACAATGTGCGTAAACTGCAGTAAAGGCAGATAAGGTACTTAAGTCCACCTGTAGAAAGCTAGAAGTTGTATTGTACAGAGCCACAGTACAGCTGAACCTGGAACACTGTGTGCAGTTCTTCGCGCTGTTCTGTAGAAAGATAAGCTGGAAGCAGCAAAAGTTCAAAAGGTGACCACCAAAAATAGATGGGTTAGAAAACTTTTTATACACAATGTCATTGGAGGTGGGGGTGGTATCAGAGACTAGGACTAGGAGGATTCAAAAAATACTTCAATCATGCAACACAAGCTGATCTTTCACATATTGCATGTCTTTCGAGTACTAACAGCATAAATGTAAATAACTATACTATTAGGATATTCTTAAAGTGCAAAATATTCAGGCCCCCCCCCCACCTCGCACAACTAATCCAAGAGCCCACCCAGCTCAATGACTCCTTTCTAAACCAGTCCCTTTATAAACAGGGTTTTCATTCCCACCGCATTGTGGAACCTAGCACCTCCCAGATGTGGTGGCGAGTTCTGCTATTTATGGCTGGCCTCCCAGATGTGCTCAGTAACCATCAAGTGGTCTAGTATGCAATGTAAATCATTCCAAAGTCCTCCTAACGTTATTTGGCCTAGGTCCTTCAGGACCCCTGTGCTGTCTGCCCTGCTGTCTGAGTTGTTCAACATCAGTTGGTCTTCCATCACTTCCTCAAATGTTGACAGGGTCCCGCAAGCTTCATTCAAAATTCAAAACTACCTAGGACAAACATGCCCCTCCCTCGGGTCTCAGCTGAGCTTGTAGGTTGCCTTAAAGTTTGAACTCTGCTCAGCTGACAAGCTAGCCCGAGTGTTAAAACATCCTCACTCTGCCTACCCCCTGAGATCCGCTTATAAGTCCTACCTTGCACAGCCAAAGTGTAACACAAAAATGGGTGAAAACGCCTTCTCTGTTAGTGCTCCAAAAGTGTGGAACTCCCTCCCGTTGGCACTCAGGAACTCCCAACCCCGAGTTGTAAGCAGGAACTCTGTAAGGTACTTGCTAATTCTGAGCTCTGCTTCTGTGGTGGATGTACCCACTTCTTGCCTGACCCTCTTAGCTATTGCCCTGGAACTGGTTCCTATCATGATCTCTCAGAGCTTCCCCTGAGCCATTTATTTGCCTTGCACTTAACCCCCCATTTGCACAATTTTTGATAATGTCATGTACTGAGGCTCTTATCTGTTGAATCTTTGTCTATGCCACTATACAGTGTAACGCCTGTATTATCCCATGTCCGACTCTGTCTGCATTTTGTTGCTAGCTGACTATATGCTTTTGGCTAATTGTACTGCTTGCTGTCACCCGATTTATTCTCTGTATTGAATATTGTTTTCTTACCCATTGTGTGTAACCTACCGGGCTGTGGCTGAAAATAGGCAGCTTTGTTGTCTAGCGCACCTACCCAGTCAACAATTACAAAAATTAAATAAATAAATACCTTCATAAGGTCCCAGCTCCCTAGAAAACTTGGCGGTGTCTAAACGGCTAAGGAACTGCGCCTGCACAAAAGCATCTAGGTTCTAATCTCCACAATAACTGTGGTCCTCCTCCCAATGCCTCCTCTGCTAGCTCAGGACTACTACTGATATGGGAGAGAGGGCCTTCTCTATCGCTGCCCCCCCAAGCTCTGCAATGGCCTACCTGCCTTGGTTCACTCATCAGGCTCCCTACAATTATTTAAAGTACACATTAAAAATGCCCTTCTATCAGTTATGGCCTGCAAGTGTAATAATAATAATAAAACTTTATTTTGATACAGCGCCTTTCGAATATCAAGGTGCTGCAATTCCTGATCATTCCATGTGACGGGGTGCCATTCCTCATGCCACTCGCAGACTGTAATCCTCTTTCCGTTTGGCCACTTCCGCTCTTATGCAGTTTTTTTCATTATTTTATTTCTTTTTGCACTAACTTGCTTGTTTTTATTACCTGTTTTACCATCTCTGTCACCTGCGTTAACCTGTATTTTGCCTGTGTATTGCATTGTTGAATCTAGTGTATGATACTCTCATGCACGGTATCTGCATTTGCTCATGTATTTTTTTCTTTCCTTGTATTGTATGTGCCTGAAAACAGTCCCTGGTACTGGTGTACCTACCCAGCTAACAAGCAAACAAATGAAATAATATTAATAACCCTTCTGGAAGGTCATCCACTCTGTAGTTTATTCCCCCTCCTAGCCTACCATTTTGGTCGTCAGATTAGGTAGCTGAACTAGTTCTGATCCCTTAGAGGCTGTTTCCTCCTTTTAATGAAACACAGAAACATAGAACGTGATTGCAGAAAAGGACTGCCAGGCCCACTCAGTCTGCCCAGTATGCCTAGCAAGCTGCTAGGACTTTATGTTCTTTATCTGTGCGCGCCCCCCCCCCCCGACTCTGCCTCCCCAACCCTTTCTCCCACGGCCACAGCCTCCTACTGTGTCTGCTCTTTGGTCCCTCAACCCCACTAAATGTTAATAGTGCAACATGCCATCCTAGTCATACACAGTATTTTAGTTAAAATAAATACATAAAAACGTCTCTTTTTGTGAGGAATTCCTGACATGATATCAAAAGGGTATGTGGAGTGCAATAGTCTTAATGTGAAGGAGGATTTAAAAAAAGTAAACTTTATGTACATATTTAGTAACAAAAAATCAGGCAGTGGAGGCTGGGTGTGTCTAATGAAGCATGTTGAAAGGATCCCATAACAGATCTGGGAATTGCATGTTTTTTTTCCTCTCGTCATTTTCTGAGTAGTAACCCTTTAGTCTTCCTTTACAGTATATGTTTCTCTCGCTCTCAGCTGTATTTCTACAATAGTTTTAATTAAATCTTTCTATCCATTTCTTAAACTATTCTTAACCAGTCGAGAGTAAACAGGGCTGAGGACCTCTCCCTAACCCTGACGCCAGTGTCCAATTATCCACTGCCCACCGCCACTTTCCAGTGAAAGGTGAGTCACTCACTTGGTGACTTGATGTGTTTCCAGATGATGCAGCACAGTAACTGAAACTTGATATATCCAAGGAAAGGGGGCTGAAATGTCAGACTCCATTGGGAATTTTAATCCGGACATTCTGGACACAAGACCTAGCTTCGTCAAGGCATGACATTTGAAATCCGACTCTCTTCCCAAACTGACTGCACTTTTAAAGTACCGGTAGGGATGGAAACACAAATTTTCTTTTGTAGAGCCTGGTACTTCATGCAGTCATCCAAGGCATTTTTGCATTAAGTTGATCTTTCATAGCACATCAGTTTTATTTAGAAGCATTGGTTTGGTGGGACAAAAAATGATTTTAGGTTCTCATGGATAGCTTGGCTTATTAAAGGAAAGCTGTCGAAATCTGTAACACCCACCCCAAAGCTTACCCACCGATTAAGCTTTTCGCAATGAAAAGTATTTGTTTTCCTTGTAGTAACCTACTTTATTTTATTTTAACACTCTGGGAGTCGGGAACATGGCTGGACGGTGTGCAGCTCCATTTACTGTGACAGTGCGGCACCACACTGCTCGCTTCAGTACAAATAAATTGAGCGAGCAATATGATGTCGCACTTTCACATGTAAATGGAGCAGACACATGTTCCCGACTCCTGGAGTTTTCGCAATAAAAATAAAGTAGGTTACTGCAGGTAAAAAATGCCTTTATTGCAAAAGCTTAATCGGGAGGTGTTTCTTGTGGGTGTGGCGCTAAAGATTTCAACAGCTTTCCTGTTGTACCATCACTGGCTCTGGGTCAGCACTATGCCACTTTGAATAGAATCTTTGTAAAATAATTTTATTAATACATAAACATTAACATAATTATAACACATTCAGAACGCGGAACCAAATCTGCTACAGCTATAAAAATAAATAACTAAATGAGCAGTTACATGTTATTTATTTGTAAATTTTTTTTTATTCTCTCTCTTTCACCCCTTCTCTCCACATCTCTCCCCCTTCTTTGGGAGACACCACAGGCCTTGTATGTCTCCGCTCACCCTCCAAGCACCAGTGCAGACCATCCCCCCATGAAGCCTTCGCTATTCTCCCCCCCCCTCAGGTGGGTATACGACAGGGCCCCCAGTCCCCCCGACGTGTCTGTAGTTTCGTCAAGGGTGCTGTCACTTTGGTGCCGGTATGGGCATTGGAGATCCTGCCAGGTGCTCCATCTACTGGGAGAGGTGCGGGGTGTTTCCTGGTTTTTCTGGTCCTTCCTCTCTCAGGACGTCAATTTGTTGCAGAGAGCCAAGAGGTGGAGCATACGCTGCGGCTCCTGACTGACATCCTCCCTCTCTTCCTACCACCGTTTCACTGCACCTCCACCCGTGCTCACCCAGGTGGTGGTATAGTGGCGGGACAAGTGGCCCACCCTTCCCCGGAGAAGGAGGGCAGCTTCTGGGCGCTCGATCCTTCTCTCCCTGGCTGACCCTCCAGCCGCCCGAGTCCGTTCCCAAACCCGGGTTGCTGGCACCATGAGCAGTAGCCTTACTGCTGCGCCGGTGGACTGGCTATTTGTAATTATTGACCAGGAACGGCACACTGAGCTATGAGAGCTTGTTTACAGGTGCACCCTGGGGGGTGGGTTGCATGGACCTGTTTTATTGATGAGGAACGTTGGTCTTGACAATGGCGAAACTCCCCTACTCCACTTCCATAAGTGCCATGGTGTCTTTTATTTCCACCTGGATAGTGACCAGAGATTGGCAGAATGAACCACAATTTAACGTTTCATCCAAAAGATGACACCTCTGCAGCGCAGGCCCCACCTCCCCCCAGTACTACACTGAAGTGTTATTTATGGAGTTCCAGTCAAGGATAAGCACTACGATGATTAGTTAGCCACTGTGGCTTAAACAGCCTGAATATTTGAGCCACACCAGTAAATTAATGCGAAGTCACATAGTAAGTTAATGCAAGAAGGGAACCCTGGGTCCATGAAGTCCCCCCCCCCCCAATATAAGCAATGACCAACAAGTATGCTTATTGTAAAATACATTTCCCACGTCTCTGCCACTTGTGAAGGGATGGGGAAGGGTAGAAGGCAGACACACAGAAACGTTTAACACACTGAATTCCATGTGCCGTTTATTAACCCTCAACCCTTAGTCCTCCAACCACTCCCTCCTGGACTGGATGCTGTCTTCCCACCCCCATTGCATCTCAGCTGCAGACATTCTCTCAAATGTGTTCAGTGATCATTGCCTAACCTACAGTATTATGAAAGTCACCCCCCCAGTTCGCCTCCCAGGTACATCTGGCACAGGCCTCTCGGGTCACTTGACACTGATGCGCTCGTAAGGGATCTTGCCTCTGCAGACTGGTCCCCTGTATAGTCTGCCAAAAACACTGACACAGCCCTCTCACTCTTCACTGTGATCTTAACCAGCTCCTGGAACACTCCTGCTCCCCCCCTTTAGAAAAAAACAGAGTGAAACACTCCCACCACCCCTGAATCACATCCGACCTTATTGAGATGTGCAAATCTCAGGACCTTGCATGGGTTTGCTTGAAAACCTCCCACTCATCGTCTGACCACCAACATTACAGGTCCCTTAGGAACTCCAGTACTAAGGCAATTCAGTAAGCTAAGGCCCACTATTTCAAATCCAGCCTTCAGTCCATCCCAAAATTCTCCCTCCAATTTCTGGAAAGTGATCCACTCCTTATTTGATCCACCACCTCAGCCTGCCCCTCTCTCCAAGCAGATGGCTCCCTGGTCTCCGACCTCCTTGCTGTTACTCCCCCCCCCCTTTTTTTTTAGTTCTTTATTTATAAAATAACAGAGTATGATACGTTTAGCAAGGTATCAACATTACAGCCACTGTTACCAGGCAATAAATATTGCTCTGCCCAAACAAGCAGAATATGTTATACAGGCAAAGTCACAGCAGTAGGATAAATTCTTGCTAAGGCAGACTTTTTGATCTAGGGTTCTCAAACTTCCCTATACTGTTTCATATTCCTACTCTCAGGGTCTGTCACTTCCCTTTTTAACAAATGCGCCACCACCTGTGCACTACCCTATCAGTCTTCAAATGTACCCTCCTCGTCTACCTCATCTGAAGGCTTTTGCTTCCGTCCTGTCTGCCCACAGAAAGTCTTTCTTGCCCTCAAGTCCCTTTACCCTTCAAAATACAGCCCTGATGGCCTGGACCCCTAAACTCCTTCATGTCGTCGTCGTCATCATCATCATCAAATCTTTATTTATTTATTTATTTAGGCGAACATCATTGAGCAAGGCTCATTTACAAGATGGAACTGATAAGGTCAAGGTTCAATAGTTGATACACAACAGATACATCATACACTTATGTAAGACAGTTATACATACAGGGGAAAATAACGTTTATAAACACAGTGATGTACAGTAAATTCACATGATAAAAAACGGTTACAGGAAAGTTAAGCTAATATTTACAGTATGTACAGTATATACATATCCCAGTGGTGGGGCATGGCAGACACTCAACATAATGTAATACTAGGATGGTGCCGGTATTACTGGGTGCCATAAGATGGGGTGTCTGTCTGGAAGGAATATGCCATATATGGTTTGGAAGGAAGATTTGTGAGATGACAGTGCTAGCTCTAGTGGTAGCAATTGCATTTCTTTTTGAAGAAGACTGTACAATGCTGTTTAAAGGATGCAAATGGAATGATATTGGACAGTTTTAGGGATTTTTGCAGGGTGTTCATGTATTTGCTCCTGCTGTCATTCACCTGCTCACGCACCTCCTCAACCTGTCCTTTCCCTTTGTGCCAACCCACGTGCCTAGAAAATTGCTAAAGGACTCCCTCTTCATGGGGGGGGGGGGATCCCTCTCCCCTAGGAAAGTATAGGCCAATCTGACTTCTTCCCTTCCTTGCTAACTACAAGAGTTCCTAGTTTTCTCTAGACTAGTCGACCTTCTAGACTCCTCTTTCCTCTCTCCTTTTCAAGTCTGGCTTTAGAAAAACAAATTGCACCATCTCCTCCCTACTACATGTAACTGATTTCCACCCTTACTGGGACACATCACAGCAGCCATCTTCATTGATTTTGCAAAGGCTTTTGACTCTGTATCCCACCCTCTCCTCCTGAGTAAACTGGCCTCAGCTGGACTGTCTATTCCTCCTTCTTCAGTTGAGTGGTTCTATACTGGTAGTAGCCCCCTCAGGGCTCCATCTTGGTCCCCATACTGTTTTCCATCTTTCTTAATGATCTCCCTTCCGCCTGTGTCTCTTTGCGTATATGCATGTATGCTGACGACACAGTCATCTATGCATCAAGTCCCTCTGAATCCTCACTCTGGAACAATTACTACAATTTGTTACGCTGGTTTCATGACAAACAGTTCAAAGTTAACACCAAAAAGACTGTCCACGACCTTTGGCACCAGCCAGTACTAGCAAGGCTCTCGTCTTCCCCAGTCTTTTCCACCCTCTGGCACCCAACTGGAGGTTGTTCCCACATTCAAATACCTTGGTGTGTGGCTTGATAGCAAATTAGAGTTCTTAGTCCACTTCAACGCTGTACACGCCAAACTTTGTCCCAGGCTTGGCATCCTTTACCGTAATAAGGACCATCTCCCCACTGAAGTCTGCAGGGATCTGTTAATCAAAATGATCCTCCCTATTTTCGACTTTGTGGATGTGGTGTATAGTGCAGCTGCTTCCTCCTCCCTTGCCAGACTGGGTACCCTCTGCAATGCTTTCTATCAGTTTGCTTCCAACTCTCCTCCATGCACCCACCATTATTCTTTCTATTCTTCCCATTCCATCACCCCCCTACCCTTGCATTGCCAGTCCCACTGCTCAGCCTTCATTGGTAAATACTGGTTTGACGACTTCCCCTCCTACCTATCTTCTCTCCTTTTCTCCTTCATCCCTTGCGCTCTAGGGAATACCACACTATCTCTATTCCCCATCCCTGCTCACGCTCCGGTCAAGCTGCTTTCTCATACTGGCTCCCCTTCCTTTGGAATACTCCCCCTCTCTTCTCTTTTCCACCTAGCCCCCTCCCTACTATCCCTAAAATGTCTACTAAGGCACACCACTCTCCCTGCATGTTTCTGTCACCCCCCCCCCACTAATTCCTTCTCCCTTCCCCCGTCACCATTTCTCCCATATCAACAGACGTTCCTATTTTTTTCATGTTCCTCACACCCCTGTCCTCTCTTACAAGAGGGCCCATCTCACCCTAACTCAGTTTCTAGATCTTATGCTGCCTACTGTTGTGTAATTGCGAGCAGCCTATGTATAGTCTCTGTTTTAAATGTTTTAATTATCAACTGAACTTTCGCATTTATAATTGTCATTGTGCTTCTCATTCTTTGTAACTGCCTGCCTGACTACTCCCCTATCCCCCCCCGATCGCACAAGGAAGTGAGCCTCTGCAATAAATACATGAGTGAGTGAATGAATGAAGACAGATGCTAATTCAAGATACAAAATAAGAAAACAGACCTTAAATGCAGGACAACACATATGTATATGTATATGTATATGTATATGTATACACACACACATATACTGGAACTGCAACAGCCCATAACGCTAGATGGTCTCAGAGCAACACTAGAGGCCATAGGTGGAAGCTGGAGGGGGGAAGATTCAGGGGAGAAAGGAGGAGGTGCTACTTCACTGAGAGGGTGGTGGAGCTATGGAATGCACTGCCTAGGGGGCTGGTGGAGGCAAGAGCAGAGGAGGTTCAAGAGAAGTGGGACAGGTACAGGGGAAGGGTTCTGGAAGCAAAATCCAATGCAGCAAGAATATCCGGAACTGGGAAGGGAGAAGCCAGAAAAGGCGAGGGGGACAGCAAGGTCAGCACCCAGGTTGGAGACTGACCAAACGAGCAGACACGAAAGACCGTTAGGCCTATTCTGCTGGCATTTTAGTATGTTAGTAACAGATATTTCTAGTGTTTCTACTAGGGGTTAATCTGCAAGGCCGCTTCCTTTCCTAGATCATCTCTCCCACTGTTAGACGGAGTGAGAATCTCTCTCCTGAGAAGGAGACCTTATTCCTTCTCTGGCTTAAGAAGAATGAGCCGGGCTTCCTCAAGTCTATGTGAAGGGGTCTCTTATACTCCTGGAACATACTGTACGTTCCACCCCTTCTTCACATTAGAAGGTGTTTGGTCTTCAGTATCTCAGTATAACCAAGTACAGTAGGCATACAATACAAAACACTTGATTTCGAGCATATATGGAAACAACTTTAAAGAAACAAGAGTGCAAAATGTTCCATAATGGCTTAACTTGTAACATCAGATAAACCAGGCATTTTTTACCAAGACAGGAAGCAGGGCTAAGGAGAACAGGAATGGGACAGAACAAACCTGTAACAATGACAGCCACTTTAACTTTTTGCAGGCTACCTAAGGGCTTAAAAAATCACTAGAATGTTTCTACACGTTATAACTGTATCTAAGAGTATACAAAGAAGAAACCCAGAAAAGGTAGAAACAAGAAGGTGTGTAAGGTTAGAATGATTGCCTACAGGTGACCATCCTGCAGACAGAAAAAAAAAAACAGTGCTGTGCAACAAACTTAGAGATGTAATGCAAGGTACAGAAAGTAAAATGCTACAGAAATGTTTCTCTTTCTAGGATGTGGACATGTTCTATTTACACTGTCTGGCAGAATCCTTTCCCCTTTAAGAAGTGCTGGAAAGCCTTCAAGCTGGCTCCTTCCACCCAGCTATATGGTATATCCCTTGGCTCCACCCCATGATGCCAGATCTTCCTTTCTGCTGGAAGAAGCAGGTTCCCTCCTTCACGCATCAGCATTAAAGGCCCTAGCGCTTTCTGATCCCTTTGGATTGCTTCAAAAACTTTCATAACCGTTTCAGTTTTGTCTGCAACTTCCTAACCATGATGGACAAGTCTGCATCCGGATTTTTTTGGTGCCTGTGCGGGCAGAAGATCTCATACCAATCCCCACTCCACGTGTGTTTACTGCCTGGGCCATGGACATGACACCCAGGCCTGCAATATATGTCAGTCTTTTCACACAATGGTTCTCGAGGACCGTCTCATCTGCCTTAAGTTGGATGCCTGGAGAAATGGCATCCACTGGTCAAATCTAAAGACACCCGTTGGGTAGTCTCCTCGGCTGCGGGGTCCGTCGAACAGCTAGAACAACATGGCCTTTGAGGAGGAAGCGGCTTGGGCCATCGCCCACTCCTTTTTGGGTTCTGCCTTCATGCCACTTCAGTTGGGCTCCACTTTTACAGGCTCCTTCAAGGAGCTCTGTCAGTCCCTCCTGATGAAGGGTCAGGGTCCTTCTGAACCTCACAGCTCTAAATCTTAAAAGGAGAAGGAGTTGAAAAAAGAGAAGACTCATCATTGACGTTCGTGGGACCAGGAGCGTTCTTGGTCTCATGAGACTTAGGTTTTGACTACGGTCAAAACCGTAGCCTTGGCCGCTAGCTTCACAGAGACCCCATCAGGCCAGTTGGTTGAGACTCCAGCCAGTGATGCAGCTAAGATCTTTCTTGACCTCATCAACCGGTTGTCGTCTTAAGAGGCCGATAACTCTCTCTTCAGGACTCCGGTCCTGCCTGTGGCCATAGAAGGGGCTGCTCAGTCCGCTGACCAGAACCCTCCGGTCACCAACCCAGACAAGTGGGAACCGCGGCATTCCCCAGCTCCCTCAGAGGTCCCCTGTCTGCATCCCCGGCAACTGAGGTTGAGGGCTTGGTCCTCATTCAGTGGGTTGAGCAGTTCCCGCCGTCATCGGGGCTCCCGCTCTCAGCACCTTGGGAAGCGGTGCCGCCACCATTCCTCATTTTTGTCCTCCTCAGATGAGGAAAGGCATTGGCGCAAGTTGTGGCCATGTTACGGAGATCTTATGTGGCAACAGTTGGTGCTGGCCGGTGCTAAGCTGACCCAGGTTTCCACATTGGCCATCACTTGGCTGTCACCCGATAGGCCGACATACTCCTCTGTCGATCGAGACCGGCCCTCCCTCAGCGGAGTCGGTCAAGACCATTTTGGTTCGGCAAAGCCGGCCTCTCTGCCAGTTGTGGTGGAGCCGCCACCCAAGCAGCCACCGACCAGCGTGCTGACTAAGGAGTCTCGGCCGGCCAAGGGGCTTCCCAATCGGCTGTTGGTCACTGTCTCACCTGACCGCCTGCAGAGGGTTGAAGGTAACTTGGGCGATTGGCCACTTTATGCAGAGTCCGAGGATTTCTCACTGCTCTCCCATCCAGTTGACAAGGAGTCCGTGGGGGACCTATCGATGGAGGAAGGGCCCTCTTCCTTCTTGGGCATGCTCCACCTTATCTCTGAGTCCACTGGGATGAAAATGGAGCCTGTTTAGAAGCTGGCTCGCTATCCCCTTACAGAGATTCTGAACAAAGGGGACTGTCCGACTGAGGCTTTTCCAGTGGCCAGGGCAACTGGCCCAGCCCTGGAGCTTTGACAACACCCTATGTTCTGCCCTGCACCCTCTGCCCAGATGGCCTGCAAGTATGTGGTGCCCACTGGTACCCTCTCTAGTTTCACGGAGCATCTCTCGGCAGAGGGACTGGTGGACGACTCCACGTTTCAGCACTTGGGCAATATCAAGGATGTTGACAAGCTGCCAAACAAGGAGTCCAAGAAATTGGACCATGTGGCTAAAAGTCTCTGCTGCCTCCTCTCTGTCTCTGTCAGGTGAGCTCGGCCATCTTGATGGCACACTACTCCCATGCCTTCTTGGGCTCTTTGGGCAAGGTGATTCCTCGCCTACATGCAGAACTCCAGACCATGGTCAGACAGGTCTGAAATCAGGGCTGGGCTGTGGCCAAGCAGCAGCTGCAAACAGCTCTGGATCTGGGAGATTCCTGTGCCTGCTCGGTGATGGCTGCAGTAGCCATGTGCCATAGGGCTTGGCTGTGGATCTCGACCTTCATGGCAGACACTCGGCACAGGCTGGAAGATGTTCCTTTCTAGGGCACTGACCTGTTTGGGCCTGGTGTGGAGGGTCACCTCCAGTGCATCGAGAAGTCCAGTGCCGCCTTGGACTCCATAACATTTGCACAGAAGGATCCCAAGGGCTCCAGGCAACAGAAACGAAAGCCCTTTCGGTCCTCTACTTCTTCGGCAAAACCAGCCCAGCATCACACTGGCCAGCAGACTCCGTCCTGGTGACCCCAACCCAAGCCAGTGGCCTCGGTGGTCCGTAAGCCCAGAGGGAAGGGGCACGATGGCACCTCAGCCGGGCCCTCCTCCTCCTCCAAGCCTGCTTAGTGATGGGATGGAGGATGCCACCCTCATACCCATCACGCCTCCCCTGGGTCCTCCTGTGGGGGCCGGCTCCATCACTTCCTTTCTGCCTGGTCCGCTGTCACCACGGACAGGTGGGTTCTAACGTGGTTGGTCAGGGTCTGCCTCTGGAATTCGAGTAGTGCCCTCCAAGCCAAGCCCGCTCCCCTGGGAGGACTTGGTATCCGCAGACAGTCAACTTTTCAAGATGACATCGCCCAGCTCCTCTGCAAGGAGGTCGTGGTAAGAGTAGTGGATCCTATGGAACACCCAGGATTTTTCTCCAGGTACTTTCTGGTGCCAAAATGGAAGGGGGGCTAGTGCCCCATTCTAGGTCTGCATGACCTGAACAAGTTCCTCAGGTCACACACCTTCAGGGTGGTAACTCTGCCTCAGACCATACCATCTTTAGAGCAAAATATGTGGTTTTGCTCAATGGATATTCAGGACGCATTCTTTCACATCCCGATCCATCCATCACACTGAAGTTTCCTCCACTTTCGAGCCAAGGGAACCCTCTACGAGTTCCAGGCCATGCCATTCGGCCTCTCCTCGGTCCCCATTGTTTTTGCCAAATGTGTGGCAGTGGTGTCAGCTTACCTAAGGCACCAAGGGGTCTGGGCGTACCCCTACCTGGATGACTGACTGACTGCAGATCCCTCCAGGCAGGAGGTGGACCGGTCCAGGGACCTGGCACCCCCCCCCCAGACCTGCACCTCTCTTGGCCTCCTGATCAACGAGGCCAAGTCAGAACTCGTGCCCTCGCAGGTGGGCAGTTTTATTGGAGCAGAGCTCAACACTTGCCGAGCCAGAGCTCTGCTCCTGGCAGACAGGGTGGAGGTTCTCTCCACCTTTGCCCGATCATTTCAGGTTGGGCAATTGCATCCTGCCCGGGAATTCCTGCGCCTTCTGGGTTACATGATGGTCTGCACTAGTGTGGTCTGATGGGCCCGTTGGTATATGCGCTCCCTGCAATGGGAGCTGGCCAGCCAGTGGTCTCAACACAAATGTCATTTCGACCAGTTGGTCACTGTGACCCAGAAGATGTGGGACACCCTCCAGTTGGGTCCGGTTCCACAGCACCTGCAGGAAGGCATCTTGTTTGTCCGCCCTGAGCCGACGGCACCTCTCAATGGTTGGGGTGCCCATCTTGGGAAGCACAGAGTCCATGGGCTCTGGACCCCCGATGGCACAGCAACCTGCTGGAGCTCTGGGAAATTCAACTGGCACTGACTGCATTTGCTCCACATATTTGGGGTCAGGTGGTCCAAGTCCAGATGGACAACACCACAACCATGCACTACCTCAACAAACAGGGCTGGATGCACTCCTTGCCTTTGCGCAAGGAAGCTCTCCACATATGGACCCTCGTGAGTAGCCTGGAGGCAGATCTTCTAGCCATCCATGTGGCAGGAGCCTCCAGTTAGGTGGTGGATGCCCTCAGCTGAGTAGGCGATGCGTCTCATGAGTGGTCTCTCCATCCAGAGGGTGTTCACAGCCTGTTCTCCCAGTGCAGCACCCCTCAGGTGGACCTGTTTGCCTCCAGGGAGAACGCAAAGCTGTGGCTGTTCTGTGCCTGCCCCCATCAGCAGGGCTCACTGCAGGGGGAGGGGTGCCTTCTCGAGGGCTTGGACCCCAGGCCTCTTCAGTAGCACGTCATAAGGGTGAACCAAGAACGCCGACCTGTCAAAAGGGTGACCGAACAGCAGCGCCAACACATTAGAGTGACCTTGGTTTTGCCCGATCCCTGGGTTGCACCCCCCAGAGTAGGAATTTAAATAAAGGGGGTATGCAAAGCCCCCCACATGAAAACACTTTCTAAAAAGTGTTTGCTCTGTGGGTTTGGCACCATTGTGACGGGTCACTGTTATTCATTTGCCCCTTTGACGTGGAATCAGCCTCTTCTATGCCTTCCCTCTACTTCCCCTGATCCACAAGGTGCTGCTCAAGGTTAGGTGGGACAAGGTGCAGGTAATCCTGGTGACTCCAGACTGGCCACGCCAGTTTTGGTACCCCGATCTCCTCAGCCACATCAACAGGCTCCTGAAGCGTCTACCACTCCACCCAGATCTACTTGTCATCAGTCAGGGGAAGGTTCTCCACCTGGACCTTCAATTCCTGCACCTGACCACCTGGTTCCTGAGCTGCTAGAATTCCAGGCTTTGGGTCTTTCTGAAGATGTCCTCACTGTGGTGGAGGCATCTTGAAAGGAATCAACCAGAAAATGCTATGCCTTCAGATGGAAGAGATTCTCCATTTGGTGTCACAGCAAGGGGCTGGATCCCTTGACTTGTCCAGTGGCCAGCATTTTGGATTACCTGTGGTCCCTTTCCAAAGGAGGCCTGTGGTCGATGACCCTTAAGGAGCACCTGTCAGCCATCTCTACTTATTGGGCGCAAGCTAGTCAGCAGTCGGTGGTGCAGGAGAAGGTGGTTTGGTGCTTTTTCAAAGGCTTGGATCACATTTCCCCTCCGGTGCGTGAACCACTACCACCACCACCGTGGGACTTGCTGCTGGTTTTGGCAAATTGGCAAAGCTCATGTGCAAGCCATTTCAACTGATGCACAGGTGTGAGATGTTTTACCCATCGTGGAAGACTGACTTCTTGGTGGCTGTCATGTCAGCTAGGAGCTCCAGGCGCTTTCAGTGGAGTCTCCTTACTTGGTCTTCCACAAGGACAAGGTTGTCCTGCGCCCCAACCCGAAGTGCTTCCTGAAGGTTGTGTTGGAGTTTTGCCTTAATCAGGTGATGACTCTTCCGGTGTTCTTCCCGAATCGCACCTCGGAGGCTGAACACAGGCTCCATACTCTGGACCTGAGGTGAGCGCTCGCTTCTTACAAAGAATGCACGGCTGGAGTTTGGCAAGAGGTTCACCAGCTGTTTGTCACCTACGCTGAATCTGCATCTGACAGACCTGCAGCCAAACAGATGACTGACAGGTGGATTACTTCCTGCATTGATCTCTGCTATAGGTTGGCAGGTAGGGAGCCTCTTGGAGGGCTAAGGGCTCATTCCATCCATCATACCACTGCATCAGTGGCTGCTTCCAGGGACATCTCTATCCAGGAAATCTGCAGGGCTGCTACCTGGAAGTCTGCACACACCTTCATTTCCCATTTCCACATTAACCTTTAGTCATGCCAGGATGCTGGGTTTGGGACCTCAGTTCTCCAATCTCTGTTCCCTAAATAGGGGGAGTGCGCCTTGCCTCCCTCCTGCCAGAGAACTGCTAGGAGTCTGCCAGGTAGTGTGGCTAGAACAACATATCCATGTCCCTAGAAGCACAGGTTACTCACCTGTAACACTAGTTCTAGGAGTTGTATATGTTGTTCATCCACAGGTGAGTGTCCTGTGTTTATTCTCCTAGTGGTTTTCCTATTTTTATTCCTAGCAGGGAAGCAGGGGTAGGGAATTAACCCTGTGTCACATCCTCCTTTCAAAAGGGAACCAGTCACCCGAGAAAGACTGGTTACCTAACATACAGCATATTTCAGGAGTAAAAGGGGTATCCACAGTATACATTATTCCTTGGAGTCTCCTGTCAGGTGCTTGTATCTACCTTGCAAACAATGGAAAGTGCAAATAATCAGGCACCATGTCCAACACAAGCATCAGTCAGTATGCTCATTCTAACCAGGCAAGTAATTTTTTTATCTCGACACCTGCACCATTTTGAGATGAGATATATGCTTTCTAATGTTAAGAACCAGCCTTATGATCCACACTAAACTTATACGGTTGAAGCTCAAGGTACCATCGTGTGAGTCTAGGATCTTTACCCTTCATCTGTTTCCAGCACAACAGATTGTGATCAATGACCAGCTTAAATTCTGTACCCCACAAACAGTACCTGAGTGACTCAATAGCCAATTTGGCCGCTAGACATTCTTTTTCTATGGCTGAACATCTGGTCTCATGGTCCTACAACTTCTGACTTTTATGTACAGAATAATGGATGTTCCTCCCCTTTCATTTCCTGATATAATACTGCCCCAGTACCTACTTTCAATGCATTAGTCTGCACTACAAAAGGCTTGGAGAAGTCTGGGCTTTTCAGCACTAGTGCTGAACACAGAATATTTTTTTTTTTAACTTTATGTTTATTGATTATTCATCAAACATTCAGTTACATTTCACTACCATTTGATACTCATGATGGTAAAATAAAACCATGAGGGCGCCACTCCTCTTAATACATTCAAATAGTCTGCAAATGCTAAAAGATGCATGATTGGAGGTTATTACAAATAGAGCATTTAATAAATTGTCCACATATTATAGGCTGCAAACGAACCCATGAGCTGCATGGTGTTCAGTGCGCATGTCCAAAGTCCTGAGCTGCAGATGTTCAGACCCCTGAAATAGGGGGAGTAATACCACAATGCCTTTTCTAAATGAATGCACTAATATGTGCACACCTCATTTAGACAGAGCATAACATAAACCAAAAAGAAAACTTTGCTCCGTATACTTATTTAAAAAGAAAGGCGCCACAATGTTACACAATACGTGTCCTCTCATTTTAGTGTTACAACCCGCTAACAGGCTAGAAGTGCGGCTAATTAAACGGTGTATCAACTAAAAAAAAATTGTAATGGCGCATTTAAAATATAATTCAGGAACATCCGCTTTAACAAATCATACCTGTTCCCTATCAAGATTAAACTTTTAGGATACAGGAAATCGGGGGAAGGAACATTTCTAACCCAAGGTTATGAAAGGAACTAATTAAAACTGATGACAACAAGTCCTCCTAAATAAACAACCTAGGTAAAAATAACCTCTTCTCTCCCCATCAAAAACAGAGCTTTCATTGTCCCATTTACTTATCGCAAATTCAGGTTTCCTCTTCATCAGATGAAAAGTCCTCTCTGGCCGCATCTCGAGGGTGAGCTGCAGCATTTCTTTGACACCATTTGAGTGCCTCTGTGGGATCCGAAAAGACATGTAATCCACCCCGAGACACTATCTGTAACCTGTCTGGGAAAACCAACCCATGGGAGATGTCTGCTTCTCTCAGAATTGCACGAGCACCATCAAACTGTTTGCATTTTTGACGTGTAGCGTAGCTTAAATCAGGGAACGTGTTAATAGCCTGGCCGTCCTGTAGTAACGTTTTCTTGCGCCGTGCGAATGCCAACAGGTGATCTTTGGAGCCTACCCCATCAGTTACCACCACAACAGCCCATGTTGCTTCTGGATTATTAGGCAGTCCTCTCGATGTGATCCGGTATGCCTTCTGAAACCTTTGCACTACAGCACTAGCTTCCTCGCCCAATTGCTGAACTAGCCATTCCTGTAGGTACAGCAGCAAATGATCCCCCCTCACACCACTCTGTTAGTCCGAGCAGTCTTAAGTTGTGAGCTCGAGCTCGATTCTCCAGGGTTTCAATTCTGGACTTCAGGTGTGAGTTTTCTTTCATGACTGCCGAAACAGCTCCCAATGCTGCGTCTGCCCGCTTTGTAACATCAGCTGTTGCTATCATGTTGGCTTCCACACTAGCTTCGATGGCCACAACTCTGTTAGTTAGATTGTTGAACTTGTCTGACAGTCATGCCACCGATTTAATCAACCGGTTAAGTTTAAAACCAAGCGTCTGCAATGTTTCCTCTGTTCCCTCCTCTGCAGCTTCGGAGACGTGGCTTAAGGTGGACCGTGTGGTCTGGGGTACTGGAGGATTTTTAACTTTTGCTCTGTCTCCCATTGATTTATCCTTATGAGGGTTCCCCATCCTTATCACCAGCCTTTCTAACACGCTGAGCTATAAAGATACACTAGTTTACTGTACAAATAACGTTGTTTTCAGGCGTTTTAAGTAGCTATGTATGAGGAGCTCTGTCTTCAGGCTTCCATCTTGCTCGGGCTCCACAGCGCCCCTCAACACAGAATAGTTTTTAGTGCCCTAAAAGCATCATCACAGGCTGGTGACCATGTAACCTTGTTCGCAGTATGTGTTTGTTTTTTTTTTCCCTTAAATCAGTAAGAGGTGCAGCATTTTCACAAACACTGGGCACAAACCTCCTGTAGTATCCAGCCAACCCTAGAAAGAACCAAACCAGAGAGTTAGATACTGCCTCGATCTTAAGATACCTCAGTTTTGACACACCCATTACTCAGTACCTAATCTGGATACCTGGCCTCCTTCATCGTTATGAAGTCCAAAGGGCATTGTACAGAACTCGTAGAACCTGACTGAGGTAAAGAAGGTGCTTTTCTCCTTTGAACCCTTGCCCAAGGGAATCTGCCTGTAACCCTTGGTCAGCTCCAATGTTGTGATATACTCAGCTCCACTCAGTCAATCTGTCAACTCATCAGTACAAGGCATAGGATAGCCATCAAACTTTGAAACACTGTTTAACATGAAATCTAAGCGACCAGTATCCCTCTCTCATGAGAGATGACCAGGCACTAGTGGAGGGCACAATTATCTCTAGTGTCTCTATCTTCCCTTTTTTTTTTTTTTTTTTTGTATGCTATTTTTATCCCCCTATGTGCCCCAATGGCCCCCAACCCTTCGGGCTGCCAAATTCCTTGACACCCTGTCTGTCCCCACTCGAGCCACCCCATATCCGCAGCCAACCTGAAGTATCTTGGCGTAATCCTTCGCCGGGTGGGTCCTCCTCCTCTGAGAGGAGGGCATACTAGTGCACTCTTGGTAGGTTCGGGTGCTGCTGAGACCGAGAGAACTCCCTGGAGAACTCAGGTGGTAGTGGAGAACGGCAGCTGTCATCCGGCGGCCCACTGGCGCTGTTTCCGGTTTTTCTGGTTTTTGTCCCTCCTGTGCCACTACTTGTAGTGCCTCTGGTCTCCACTGGGAGCCATTATAGAGTGAGGGTTGCTACCCATCCCACCCCAGGAGAGGAGAACAGTCTTCTGGATGCTGAATCCTCTCCTTCCCTTGCCAGCTCTCAGCACCCTGAGTCTGGTCCCGAACCCGGGTTACCGGTGTGGTTTGAGGTGTGGCGTCCAGTGCCTCGGCCCTCTGCACCACTGGGCCAGCTTTCCTTACCTTCTTAATGACTTCTTGCGCTAGCTTTCCTTACCTTCTTAATGACTTCTTGCCTCATCTTATCAGGAAGACAATAGGGTTTCTGCTGAATAGGGTTCGCCTGTACTCCAGTTATGGAGTGTATGACTCCTTTGGCTGCACCAGTCACAGATGTAAAGGGGTCACTGAAGTTTCTAAGGAGATCAGTGATGTTTACCAGCTGGGATTTTTCTAAGGAGGGGTTTATGCTGACACTATCAATCTGGCTGCCCTTCTGTAGTCGGGTGTATGCCATATCTAAGTCACCCTTTTTTGGTCTCGTTTTCAGGGATTATCATTAGCGAGGGTTCTGCCTTCTTCTGCGTAACCCACTGCTTCAGCAAATCAGCATGAAAGATTTGATGTTTCTGCTTTTCTCTGGGGTCTCTGTTTCATAGTTCACAGGACCAGTTATGCAAAGGACTTTGTAAAGCCCTTGCCACTTCATGAGAAGTTTGTTCTTACCTGAGGGTAACAGAAGGAAAACTAGATTCCCTTCCTTGAACTTCTTCTATTCTACCCTAATATCATATCATTCTTTCTGTTCTTTTGGGGTAATACACAATTCTGATGTGCACTCCCCACATACTTCACTAGTTTCTTGTGCAGATTCACCCAAAAAATATTTACCTCTTGGCCCTTATCTGTGTACCCTTCCCAATTTTCTTTCACTACATCCTGGGCCCCTTTAGAGTTTTTACCATATAGCAACTGAAATAGATAATATCCTGTGGATGATTGGGGCACCTCATGATGTGCGAACAACAGGTATGGAAGGAAAATGATCCCAGTTCCTCCCTTCTCCCTGCATACATTTTCTCAACCTCCCCTTTAAAGTCTGGTTGAAACACTCTTGTCGGACCATCTGTCTGAGGATGGTATGGGGCTTTATGTACATCGTTAGTACCCAGTAACCTGTATAATTCTTTAAGCATCTGGGAATTTAAATTACTGCCAGATCGGACAAGATTTCTCATGACATGCCCACCCGACTGAAGAACTTTACCAGTTTAGTGGACACTTTTGAAGCAATAACCATTTGCAGGGGACCGCTTCTGGATACTTTGTGGAATAGTCACAAACAACTAAAATAAGAGGGTTTCACTTTGAACTCTTTTCCAAAGGACCTAGAATGCCTGTACAATTAAAGGAGCAGTTAACAAAAGGAGTGGTATTACGGGAATCCTGTCCTGCTTTCCCACCGGAGCCATCGGCTGACACTTGCTACGTGCCTTACAATACTCAGACACATCCGAGTGGATGTTAGACCAAAAGAACCTAGTGAGCAGCTGGGAGGAAGTGCGTTCTCTACCAGCAAGAGGTATATAATGGGCTAGCGCCATCAACTACTGTAGGTACTGAACTGGGAAGGGACTACCAGCTGATCGACACTCTCCTTGGGTTTGGGGTTTTCCAGTACCCTGTACACAACACCATTATGCATTTTAATACAAGGAGCACCTGTTTCTATTTTCATCCCCACCTGCCTGTATAAATTTCACAAGGTAACATGCTGTTGCTCTTTACTAATGTCACTGCAATTTAATACAGGTGGTAGTGTCTCTTGCAACTGGCCAGCAGTTGCAATCCACTTTCTTTTAGCCTTCTTCCGTAGGCTTTGGGGATGGCTTCCTGGCACTGGGGAAGGAAAAACCTCTGGTTCTTCAAAAGAAAAAATCTTCCCCAAATCAGTGTCCTTCTGAGCCATGCTGCTAAGTTACCCAGAAGTCCCTCTTGAATATGTCCCGCAAAATCGAGGAAATCATGGCCCAAAATGATAGGAACTGGAAAGGAGGGAACAATACCAGCCACCATCTGTTGGGTTTTACCATTTACCTCTAGAGATAAGGAGGTTTTGGGATAACATTTAGTGTCATCATGTATGCACATTACATTAGTCCCAGTACCTTGTTTGCAATGTCCAGGTACAACCGCAGCCGTTGCTAGGATTAGCTTGCTTTCTGAATCAATAAATCCTTGTACCTTGTAATCCCCTATCTCAGCCGCAGTCGTGTACTGCCCCCAGTTTGCTAAGATGAGGTGGCTGGCCCCACGCTTCTTTTTAGGACATTTCCTGGCAATATGTCCTACCCCATGGGCAGTAGTAACACATACTTTCTGCAAGAGGTGTTCTCTCTTTCTCGCCTTTAGGCTCACTTTTTGGGGTTGCTTTATATCATGTAAAAGGGGAGTATCTTACCATACCAGGGTGTTTAGATGGTCTTTCAGTGGTTTGCTGTCTCACCATCTGGTAGTCATCCAACAGGGACACTGCTTTCTCACCAGTCTCTGGGTGATGCTCCCTAACCCAGATTTGCACATTGGAGGGCAGGATATGCAGAAATTGATCTGTAATTTTCAGGGTTGTGACCTGTGCTGTTGTCTTCCATTCTGGCTGGATCCACTGCAGGAACAGTTCTCTTAACCGTGTAGCGATCTGTCTCGGTGCATGTGTGGATTGGTACCTCAGTGCAGAACTTTTGGCGATATGTCTCCCATGAGATGTCACATTGCTGCAGGATAGTCTTTTTCACCAGGTCATACCTCAGTGCATCATTTGAGTCCATGTGACTGTAAGCCATCTGGGCCCCCCTAAGGTATGGTGCTAGCTGGATTACCCACTGGTGCCATGGCCACTGGCAAACTTACGCCACTCTTTCAAACGTGGTAACATATGCCTCAGTGTCATCATTAGGCATGAGCTTTATTTTAATGTCTTTCAGGCCTGAGCTAGTGACCTGTGATCCTCTCCCAGTGGCTGTATCTCCTCGATGCAGGGCTCTTAGGGCTTTGGTCCAGATAGTCTCTTGCCTGACACTTGCTGGTCAGCTTCGATCTGCTTTATGACCAACCATCGCAGTAATTCGGAGATGCTCTCTGGAGGCTCATCAGACATCTCACTTGTCTCGTCAAATCCTGTGGCCGGCAGGATTGTATCTGCCTTAGGGCCTTTTGGCTGGACTGCTGGTCCCAGGCCAGTCATCAGAGGTTTGCCGTTTTCTTCTGCCATCCTTCTGACCAAGACTCCGTATACTCCAGAGAAGTGTTGATATTTTATCCTTGCACACCTCCTAGATACTTGGGCAGATACCTACTAGCCACATCCCTCTTTGGCCTAAATGTTGACTAGTACCACCAGTCAGTCCCACATACACAAATAAATTATGTTTAACACCATGACTTCTGTGAGCCTTTTAGTAAAGCCGATGATAATTTAGGATACAAAAGTAAGAAACTAGGACTTAAATGGAGGACAACACAAGCAACCAGAGGCACTCCCTATCAAAATGACTGACAGGCAGATGGGTCTCTCTTGCCTTCCCTATCTACTGTATATGTTTGCTGCTTCCTCCATTTCTGTGGTTTGTTTTGGCTTCCATATGAACCCCATCCCTTTCTAAAAATAAAGCTCAGGGGTCAAATGGCTGGGAAAATCCACTGCCCCCCTCCCCAACTTAACCTCTGCTTCTTGAAATATTATCTCATACTTGTACCTATTTCAAGCCAGAAGGGCCAGTTAAAGGACGTTTTTATTGGCCTAATGAACAAAACCTACTAGCAGTTTAGACCAGTGAATTTGTGATGGTGTCCGTGTCATTCCCTGAAGCTATCACATTCCAAAGCAATCTTGGAATTTATTTACTGCATCACAGCTACGCTATCCTGAGTATCTCATTACAATGGGGTCCTACATTTACCCTTTTTTTTTACAGTCAGGTGGCTTAAATCACCGAGAGGTTAAATGGCTTTTCAGGGTCACACAGTGCGTAAATGGCTCTGAAGAGAGTTGAACCTCTAGCTCTCCACTGTCTCCTGATTCCCAGGCCCGTGCTGTAGCCACTAGACCCCACAAGCTTGTATCATTTTTATTTTCTTTTTTTCTTGACTGTTCTCCTTTTTGTTGGACAGGGGGAATCTTTCTAGTCATTTTTTTCTTCTCCCATTACTTAAATAGTGTTGGAAATAGAAAACATTCACCAGGGAAACCCACCAACTTTAACGTAGGATCAAACATACCTTACAGGGGTCTGGTGACAGCTTTCCTCATTGTACAGTAGGTAACATTTTTACATTTCAGTCAATTTTACGCGGGGGAGGGGGGTACATTACATAAGTACAGCCCTCTATTTTGTTCCTGGAACTGAGTCGGACATAATTTTGTTCCTGGAACCAAGTTCCCTGCCCCCAATCTCCCTTGTAACCTTACCTTTCCAACAGTGTTCTTAACTCATGAAACTTGTGGGCTGGTGAGAAAAGCCCTGACTCAGGAATGTACGGGGCTTCTAAACGGCCCATGATCCTTGCAGTTACTGAAAGTGGAGGCACAGGAAAGAATGGAATTTAGTGCATTTCTCATTGAAAACAACTGTAAAGACCCACCAATGCATTCTGCTAATTGCTTTCGACAGTTTGGTGAGTGAGCAGTATAGCATAGCCTCTGCTACAAAAGCTCTTGGTGAGACTGACTTAAAAGAAAGTCACTAATCAGATCAGGGCTCACCTGCAGCAGGATCCCCATGGGAGATTGTAGTACAGGGGCCCTGAAAGTACCATATGCTCTCTGTTTTGACACTGATGACAGGGAAACAAGCTAGTTTACTGGCGCTACATCTGGCCTGCAGGTGCTTTCTGAATTGATAACAAGCACATTCTCGGGTCATAGAAGGGTCCCTGAGTGCCTGAGACCTAAAGAGAGCCTGCTTTACTGTAAAAGGCATGCGTGCTGCTACAGTAAAGGGAACAATGTGAAGATTGTTCAGTTAAGATACTAGACTGATTGATGCAACTAGACATGAAGAAATCAGATACCAAACCCCACAGTTAGCAGTACAGCACAGCTTGGTGAAAATGGGTGCTGCAGACTTGGGCTATTGTTTTTCGGATCTTAGTAGCCTGACTGGTGCTCTTGCTTAATATTTAACTGTGCCCTGGAAAGCTTTAACTACATTTCCACCAGAAGCTAACATTTTAACCTCTTTGTCAAGGTTGTTGGCTGTTTGCTAACTTTTGCTCTGCCGTGCAACTTGGGTCTCAATTTCCGGAGCTAGTGCTGTGGCTTTACTTTGCTGTGCAAGACCCCTTTGAGCCACCACGTAGCCAGGCTCTCCAGCTGCTCTGGCCACAAAGATTTCTATTCACTTGAGCATCCTTAGTGCAGAATGTATTTACACCAACTGGTGTGTGGCTGCAGTAGCATGAGAATGCTGCCACATGCATTGGCAGAGGTCCACTTTGGACTGGATAGAATTGGCAGGGGAAGGTGTAAATATTATGCACTTCAAAGTCAGGATTTGTTTTAAAGAAAATAGCACTACAGTAGCATATGGCTTATGGCAATAAATAATGCAATAAGATTTTATTTTATATAGCACTTTTCATACAAACTGTCACAAAAAATCTTTATAAAGCTCTGTCAGATTGATGAATAACAGAGACCTTAATTAAGCAAGGCGAGTGGATGCAGAGTTGAAATAAATCACAATATCAAATACATGGATGCAACATAATGCTTTTCTATATTTCCTGAGTACCAGAAGCAGTCATCGCAACAAGCACAACACTGATTGATCTTGGATAAAAGCAAAAAATAGTCCGCACCGGGATGGAGGCGCCCATGACACAAAAAATTAACTTACGAACTCAAAAAGTCAAGCACTCACCACCTTTGGCTCAAAATACCAATACATGTTAAAAAACAGATGTGCCTGTATATAACTGACACTTTTCGGAGCCATGATCCGAAATGCATCAGGTGTTTAGAGGGACATCTCTTTTTTAACATGTATCGGTATTGGGAGTAAACCTATTTCTAGGGATGTGGATATGGTGCACTAGCCACACTTCTAGCAGCACTTCCTTTTCCTTTAAGACTTGCGCTAACTCCTCCCACACACCTGCATGGTATCCCCCCCTCAGCACCACCCCATGACGTCAGATCTTCCTTACTGCTGGCAACATCAAGTCACCTCCTTCGCAGCTCTGCATTGGGATGTAGGCCTAGCTTTACTAGTCTTTGAGCCATTCAAATTCTTTCGCTTTTGGGTTATTTTACCCTTTTTCTGATCCCTCATGGATCACGAAGAACCCAAATTGGTCCTGGATTTAAGCGGTGCATGGCATATTCACAAAAAATGTCACGCAGCAGTCTGAACGCCTTGTGTGTCTATTGCTTAGGGGCCCAGCATGAGCCGCAGGCTTACGGCCTGTGCAAGATCCTTCAGCCGACCACGTTGGAGGATTGCTATGCCCACCTTCTCTTAGGCCGCCTGGACCAATGAGATTCACCTGTGAGGTCTGAGGACACCCACAGGGTGGTTTCTGTGGTAGCTGGTTCAGCTGAGCAGCTTGCCGCCTTTGAGGAGGCTGCAGTCCATGCTGCTTCAGGCATTGCTTTATTCGCCTTGGTTCTGGTGGTCTTAGGTGCCTTATTTACTGGGGTGTTCAGGGACTCCCTTGGGGTTGCCTTCCCTGTAGCGGAGGCCAGCCTTGCTCCCGCCCTGGAGCTGTGGCAGCTCCCTGCCTCCTGTCCAGCGCCATTGACCCATATAGTCCACAAGTATGTGATCCCTACTGGGTCTTTACCTGGGTTCACTGACCATCCTTCAGTCAAAGGATTGGTTGCTGACTCAGTGTTCCGATGCACGGGCAATGTCGGGGCTGTTGACGAGCCCCCGGACAACGAGTCAAAAAAGTTAGACAACACATCGAAGAAGGTATACAACACTTTATCTCTGCGCCTTCAGCAGGCCAGTTCGGCCTTCATGGTGGCCAGCTTTTCCCATGTTGTCTTGGAAACATTGGACCAGGTAATTCTCTGCATTCCAGTAGATTTGTAGCTTGTGGTTAAGCTGGTCCAGGACCAGGGATGTGCTGTGCTAAGCAACAGGGATGTGCTGTGGCCAAGCAACAGTTCCATACAGCCCTGGACATCAGTGACTCCTGTGCCAGGTCTGTGGCTGCAGCGGTGGCCATGCGGTGCTGGGCGTGGCTGAGGATTTTGAACTTTTCGGCCAGTATCCAGCACAAGTTGGCGGATATTCCCTTCATGGGTACTGACCTGTTTTGGCCAGGTGTTGATGGTCATCTCACCCATACTGAGAAGTCCAACGCCACCCAGGACTCAGTCACATCCTAACAGAGGGACTTGAGGGTCAGAAACAATGGAAGAAGCCCTTTCAGTTTTGGCCCTACTTGGCGCCTCCAGTCAGACCACTGCAACACCAAGCTGGGCAACATCAGGCCTGGCGGCCCAAACCTAAGCCAGCCTCCTCTGGCTGCAAGAAATCTGGAAGCCGGTGGGGCCAGGGCTCCATTGGCAGCCAGCTTCTGAGCTACCTCCAAGGCTGCCCAGTGATGGGTTGGAGGGTGTCATTCTTCTGCCCATCCAGTCCTGCCCGAGACCTCCTGTAGGGAGTCACATCTGCCATTTTGTGCAAGCCTGGTATACAATCACCTCGGACAAATGGGTGCTTAAAATGGTGGGTCGCAGTTTGCCTCTGGAATTCAAGGCTCTCATGCCCTGCTGAGCCTGTTCCCCACAGGAAGACATGGTGTCCATGGACATGTCATCTGCCCTTCAGGAGAACATTGTCCAGCTTCTTCAAAAGTAAGCTGTGGCCGATATTTTCTGGTTCTAAAACAGATGGGGGGTTGGTGCCCCATACTGTTTCTTCACAACCTCAATAAGTATTTGCAGCCACGCAAGTTCCAGATGGTCAGTCTCAGGGCTGTGACCAGGGGGGTACAAGTGATTCGGTCACAGTAGGGCCTGCACTGTTAGGGGCCCACTGCCTCAGAGGGCAAAAGTAAGAACGCTATGTAAAGTCAGAGACAACCCTGTAGCCGTGTTTGTGCACATTGCTTATCCAATTGTACTTAGGACTGTCAGCAGTGGAAGCTGTGGGGCCTTTGCTGCAGATTCCAACTCTAGTCTCAAGGGGTGGGGTGGGGGTAGAGTACAGAACAAAGACGCAGGAGGGCCCATTACTAAATTATCCAAACCTGGTCCTAGAGATACTAGGAGATGCAGGGACAAACTACATAATTGACTGCCTCAATTGGTGTGCCCGGTAAGGGGGAAAGGGGGCAGCACAGACAGACTACAGATGCCTAACATGACTTATGCAAATTAACCTACAAAATATATAATGTATCTGTGCCAATGGATGTAATTGCACATGTTGTTGGGGAGGCTAGGCCCTGTAAAATAATCTGTAGGGGGGCTTCTAATATCACTGGCACAGCCCTGGTCACTCTGAACCAGATCATTCTATCCTCGGGACATGTGTTTTTTCTCTCTGGATCTTCAGGATGCCTTCTTCCACATCTTGATATATCCATCCCCTGGTGATTCTTGCGGTTTCGTTTAGAAAGGATACTTTACAAGTTCTGGGCCATGACGTTTGGCCTTTCCTCTACCCCCAGGGTCTTCACCGAGTGCATAGCCATGGTGGCAGCATTCCTGTGGAGCCACAGAGTCCGGGTGTACATATAAACACAGAATTTGATGGCAGATAAGGACCGCTTGGCCCACCTAGTCTGCCCATTTCCCTACCTAATGGATAAGCTGCAGATCCTAGTTAACCAACAGCCTACTTCCTCCTACCCCCCCACTAGAATTGCCTTATGTCTGTCCCATGCATTCTTGAATTCCCCCACTGATTTTGACTCTCTGACCTCCTCAGGAAGGCCGTTCCATGCATCTACAACCCTCTATGTGAAGAAATACTTCCTCACATTACCTCTGAGCCATCCCCCCTATATCTTCAGATTACTCCCCCTTGTTCTTGCACATCTCATTTTCTGAAAGATGCTACCCTCTTGGACTCTGTTGATTCCCTTGAGGTATTTGAAAGTTTCTATCATGTCCCCCCCCTCTCTCCTTTCCTCATGGCTATACATCTTAAGCTCCTTTAGTCTTTCTTCAAATGTCTTCAGGTGCAGGCCCTGCACCATTTTGGTTGCCCTACTCTGGACAGCCTCCACCCTGTCTATATCTTTGCGGAGACTGGGTCTCCAGAACTGTACACAGTACTCCAGATGTGGTCTTACCAACTGTCTGTACAGAGGGCCAACAACTTCCTGTTTTCTACTGGTGATGCCTCCCCCTATGCATCCCAGTATCCCCCCAGCCCTTACTGCCTTCTCACATTGCTGGCCCACCTTTAGGTCATCTGATATGATTACCCCCAGTGTACCCTTACCTGGATGACTGGCTGATCACTGGTTCCTCCAAGGAGCAGGTGGAGCGGTCCAGGGAATTGACCCTTTTGACCTGCTCAGCTTTGGACCTTCTGGTCAACCCAGTCAAGTTGAAACTTGGCCCTTACAGGTCACCCACTTCATCAAGGCAGAGCTTGACTCCCTTAGGGCCAAGGCCTGACTCCCAGTGGACAGAGTAGAGGATCTTGCCTCCTTTGCCTGATCATTTCTGTTTGGGGAATCGCGCCCTGCTCAGGACTTCCTGTGGCTGCTGGGGTACATGGCATCCTGCAGCAGTGGGGTCTGGTGGGTCCGCTGTCTGATGCACCCCCTGCAGTGGGAGCTGTCCTGTCAGTGGTCACAGTGCCTTGGTCACCTCGACCAGTCAGTCACAGTGACGCAATGTGGGATGCCATCCAGTGGTGACTCTACATGGAACATCTTCAAGAAGGAGTCCCGTTCATCTACCCAGAGCTGACAGTCACTCTCACAGCCAACACTTCTCTGGGTTGGGGAGCCGACTTGGGGGGCCTACAGGGCCCACGGGCTACCTCAACAAGCAGAGTGGGACACATTACCTCCCATTGTGCCAGGAAGCTCTCAGCGCCTGGTCCCTTGTATGCTCTCTGGATGCCAATCTTCTGGCGAGCCATGTGGCCGATGCCTCCAACCAGCTGGCGGACACCCTCAGCCGAGTGGGCGAAGCATTTCATGCATGGTCTCTTCACCAGGAGGAGTTGATCACCTATTCTCCCAGTGGGGCACTCCCCTGATTGACCTGTTTACCTCCTGGGAGAATGCGAAGCTAAGGCTGTTTTGTGCCTGCCCCACTCAGTGAGGGACACTGCTGAGGATGCTTTTGTGAGGCCCTGTACCCTGGGCCTCTTGTATGCCTTCCCTCCTTTTCCTGATTCACAAGGTGATGCTCGAGGTATGGAGGGACAAGGCATGGATGATCCCAGTGGCTTCAGACTGGCCGTGCCAGTTCTGGTACTCCAATTGCCTCAGCAGCAGGCCTCCTTGGCAATTTCTTCTCCACCCAGGCCTTCTCTCTTGCTGTGAAGGGAGGGTCCTCCACCAGGACCTGTAGTCCCTGCACCTGACGGCCTGGTTTCTGAGTGGCTAGAGTTCCAGGCGCTGGGTCTCTCCTACAAGGTCCTCCTCTGTGTCATTGAGGCTCCTTGAAAGGAGTTGACTTGCCAGTGCTACGCCTTCAAGTGGAAGACATTTTCCATTTAGTGTCAGGCCAAGGAGCTAGACCCCCTGTCCTGTCCACTGGTTAGCATCTTGGATTACTTGTGGTCCCTCTCTAAGTTGGACCTGAGGTCGACAACTCTCAGGGTGCATACTGGGCACAGGCTGGTATGCTGACAGTGGTGCAGAAAAAGGTGATTGGGTGCTTTTTCAAGGGCCTTGACTGCTTGTCCCCACTGTTGCATGTACCACCACCACCATATGACTTGTTGCTGGTACTGGCACTGCTCATGAGCAAGCCATTTGAACCCATGCACTAGTGTAACATCTCCCAGCTGTCTTGGAAGACCATCTTCTTGGTGGCTGTCACCTCCGCCAGAAGAATCAGTGAGCTTCAGGCTCTCTCGGTGGAGTCTCCTTATTTGATTTTCCACAAGGGTAAGGTTGTCCTCCACACCAGCTTAAAGTTACTCCTGAAGGTTGTTTTGGAGCTTCACCTTAGCCAGTGATTAACCTCTTGGTGTATTTCACCAACCCAGCCTCAGAAACCAAGCACTGGCTTTGTACGTTGGACCTGAAGTGAGCACTTGCTTACTATAAGGAGCACACAGCTGGAGTTCAGAGAGAGGTTTGCCATCTCTTCGTCGCCTATGCTGAAGCCAAACCTGGCAGACTGGCAGGTAAGCAGACAATTGGCAGTTGGATAGTCTGCATTGATCTCTGTTATAGATTGGCTGGTAGAGAGCCTCCTGTTGGGCTTAGTGCTCATTCCAACAGACACAGTGGTGCCTCAGTGGCTGTTTCCAAGGATGTCCCAATTCAGGAAATATGCACAGCTGCTACCTGGAAGTCAGCTCATGCCTTTATCTTCCATTATCAAATCGACCTTGAATCACACCAGGTTGCTGGTTTTGGGACCTCGGTTTTCCAATCTTTATTCCCTAAGTAGGGGGTGTGCACCTTGCCCCCTCCTCTTGGAGAATTGCTAGGAGTCTGCCAGAAGTATGGAAAGAGCACCATATCCACGTCCATAGAAATGAGGGTTACTCACCTGTAACTAGTTCTAGGATTGGTATATATTGTACATCCATACAACCCACCCAACCTTCCCTGGCAAGTGGCACACCGATCCTTGTTTCCAGCATGCAAGATCTGACTTTACAGGGTGGTGCTGAGGGGGATACCACCCAGGTGGGTGGGAGGAGCTAGTTTGAAGATCTCTGGCAAGTCTTAAATGGAAAGGAAGTACTGCCAGAAGTGTGGATGTGCACCATATACCATTCCTAGAACTACGGCTACAGTTGAGTAACCCTCTTTTTTTTTTTTTTTTTTAAGCAGCTCTTATAAATATTTTGAACCAGAGTGCATTTGTTTTGTTTTTTTATAGATGGTGAATGCCTGACAAATTCATCTTAAGCTACTCCCACTATCGTTTCTCATACATTATTAGATCAGAAGGCTGCCAACCCAGCCAAGCCTAATAAGCGTGGGTTTGTTGCCTTCTATGTCAGCTCCACGGCCAGTTGGAAATGTGACATCACTAGAGCCATGTAATTCAAAGAGGTGAACTGCAAGTGCTCTTTGTCATCCCCTCACCCCACGATGTTCATGCATTCTACTGTTCTGCATATGCAGTGGCAGTGAAAGCAGACATTGAGTTATATCTTTTTCCTTGCTTATTATTCCTCCGGCAACTGAGGCAGTGCTAATGCATTATGAAAGTTCCAATATGCAGAACGACTACATCAGCTTAAAGAAATATTAGTGGAAATATTAGTGGCATATGCATGATGGGATTAATAAGTCCCCACTGAAATTGGGAAAGGAACAACATTCTTCTCCTTTCCTGATTTATTAGTGATGTACTAGAATGATCATCAGATGAGGAAGGGATACAGTGGCTAGGATGTGCAAGTCAACATGATATCAAGCTTGCTGTAATCTTGAGTGAGAACAGTGGGGGAATGCCACCAGGCAGTGACCAGCTAGTATGCAGAGTTCTGCAAAGCAGGGTAAGTGAAGTGAGCAGCAGTCCCAGATAGAGCTCTTCTGCTTTACACACTGGCTTAGTGTGTATTCTAGTGGTGCTTTACCCATCCAACTTTATGGCTTACGTTGCCTCACTGTGGTCAACTTTAGGTTCTTTTTGTTCCATCTGCCCAGATCATCACTTCTGATCTCGACCCTTCATTATGTCCAGACTCTCCTGAATCTCACACCCATGGCCGCTCACCTGACTCTGAACCTTTGGCCCTTCTCTCTGCACTTCTGTGCTTCACTCTTCCTGATTGTACATGTGCAGCAGCCAACATGTTGGAGCGTAAATCCTCAGGGCTGTCTACCGAGGGCATGGTCGGGGACCTTCAGTGGCCATGGCTGCCGTCTCTAGTCAACCACACAGACACCTCCCTGTGGCACAGGAGATGTAAACCTGCTGCCCACACCTGCACTTCTACTAATACAGCACTCCCTCCTGCACAGATCTAAACATGCTACCCACTCCTGCACTCCTAGTAATACAGCACTCCCTGCTGCATAGGAGATTTAAACCTGATGCTCACACCTGCACTTCTAGTAATACAGCACTCCCTCCTGCATCGGAGATTTAAACCTGATGCTCACACCTGCACTTCTAGTAATACAGCACTCCCTCCTGCACAGGAGATCTAAACATGCTGTCCACACCTTCACTTCTACTAATACAGCAAACATCCTAATTAGCACTCCATGTTAACTGCTACAGTTAGGCTTTACATCTTTGATGCCGAAACAACCACCTTGGTGAGGTTTGCTTTGATCTACAACTGTCATTAAGACTTTAACTAACATTTCTATGCTCTCTCATTGTGGTTACGAAAATCCAATGCAGCATTTCTCCACTGAAAATGACTGCCATCAATTATATTGGCATTCAAGAGGAATGCATTGGAGGGTTGAAAATTTGCTGCCCTTTTCTGCAGAGAGATGTTTTCTCAGCAGTTTTGTTTAAAGGGAAAGGAATGTGGTTTGTGCAGTGTTCTCAATTCAGTCAAACTCATTGCATTAAAGTATACTGCACCCAGTTTTAAGGTTGTTGAATTTCTATCCCATTTCACATCTGTACAGTACATAGAGGCTCAAATTAAACTGGCCCACTAGCCAGAAACGTGTGGATTTTTGTGTTGGGTTTGAAAATTGTTCTTTAACTAGACCTGCTCACCTGTACTGAAAAAGATAACCTTTCAGTATGTACACCAGGTGAGCCAGTAGAATGCTGGTGTATATATTGAAATGGGTACACCAGGTGAGCCAATGGAATGCCAGTGCACATATTCAAATCGGTACACTGGGGGAGCCAGTGGATTACTGGTGTGTATATTTAAATAGGTACACTGGGGCAGCCAGTGGAATGCTGGTGTACACATTGAAATGGGTACACCAGGTGAGGCAATGGAATGGTGGTGTACATATTCAGATCAGTACATTGGGAGAGTCATTGGAGTGCTGGTGTATATATATTTAAATGGGTATGCCAGGGCAGCCAGTGGAATGCTGGTGTACATATTGAAATGGGTACACCAGGTGAGGCAGTGGAATGGTGGTGTACATATTCAGATCGGTACATTGGGAGAGTCAGAGGAGTGCTGGTATATATATTTAAATGGGCACACCAGGGCAGCAAGTGGAATGCTGGTGTACATATTGAAATGGATACAACAGTTGAGCTATTGGAGTGCTGGTGTGCATCTTAAAATGGGTATGCAGGGTTGGGGGGTGCCAGTGGAATGCTGGTGTGCGTAGTGAAATGGGTATACTTGGGGAGTCAGTGGAATGGTGGAGTACATATTGAAATCGGTGCACTGGGTAAGCCAGTGGAATGCTGGTAGGGCTGGAGGGTTTTGTAGGCACTAGCCCTACTGACTGTAAAGCATATGCAGTGCATACTTTGTGTGTGCGCTCACTCTGACAGCTTCGTTTCAATCTTTCACAGTTGCCGTGGAAGGCGATTACCATATATTCATTTTTTTAATATTCTTTATTTTTCAGGTCAGTATTACAGCAGGTATACATTTATACAGCAATTTCATTGTTTAGAATATACACACACACACACACACACACACACACACACACACACACACAGTGGAAATTCATATGTTACAGGATATTCTAACCAGTTTGTACAATTTGTAAAATTCACTTTGGACATATAGTGTCCATTAGCAATATACAGTTGATGATAAGGTACATGGGGGAAGAAAGACGCAGGCACCAAAGGGTTTATTTCGTCAGGGGATAAATTAGTCATCTATTGGGGAAATATAGAAGACCCAAGACCTCCAATAAATTTCAAATTGGGGAATGCGGTCAGCTCGTTTAGCAAAGAGTCATTCCAGATAAGATCTCTGACACTATAGAGTGCCAGTGAGTCAAATTTGGGATTGTGGACTTCCGCCATAAGCGGGTGATCACCTTCTTAGCTGCAGCTAAGTATAAATAGAGTTTACTCTATTTTGGAGGCACTAAACCCTCTTCCCCTATGTATAACAGAATCATTTGATTTGTTAACACCAAGTCTGTATCAATTAATAATTGGAGACTCCTGACAATTTCTTTCCAATAAAGGGAAATTTTGGGGCATGAACAAAAAATATGGGAGGTATTAGCCCTCGCCTGCCCACATTCTCTCCAACACATTCCTGGGTTTCCAGGTAAGAATTTGGCCAGTTTATCTGGTGACATAAAGAAATGCATACGACACTTTCAAATATATTCAAGCCAATAGGGGGCTGAAGAAGCCTTCATAGACGGAATAATTGGCTCCAACCATTTATCATATGTAAACTGAGTATTTCATTCTTTATTCCACTTAGAACATTATCTGTGGTCTGCTTCCAGTTTCCCCTCAAGGCTCTATATAGCTGACCAATTAATTGTGTTGGAAGTTTTCCCTCAATTGCCTCAATTATCAGATTCATCAAATTGGGCTTTGGGGAGGGAAGAACCAATTGAGTGGGTCCCAGATTCATCAAATATGAGCGTACCTGCAAAAATCTAAAGTGATGTTTGAAGGGGAGTCTGAATTTAGACTGCAGGGAGGCAAAGGGCATTAGCCCATGAATATCTCGAAATTGGTAAAACATTGAAAGGCCTAATCTATGCCACTCCTCATAAGCTTTGTCTTGTCTGGCTACTATAAACTGTTTTTCCTTAGTCACCAGTCAAAATTAAAAAAAGAGCTCTGCAAGTTCCTGGGCTGACCTAAGCTCGTACCATATTTTTAATATATTACGGATTCCCCACGTGAAGTCCCTTAAAGATGGAATGGAGTCTAATGGAGAAAACGAAACAGGGAATATATTAAAAAGTTCATTCTGGGTAAATTCAATTAATTTCCACGGAGGCATAGTATGTCTATTAAGCCAAATAAGAATGACCTTAGATGTTGTGGCTCTGTGGTATTCTCTTAAATTAGGAAGGTTTAAACCTCCTTTAGCGATAGGTAATTGTATGGATGATCACTTTATCCTTGGATGTTTCCCAGCCCAGACAAACCTGGAGAATATTCTATCCCAGGGGGAAAAAAAAGTAAAATCTAGATGAAATTAAAGGTAAAGTTTGAAAAAAATATAAAATCTTTGGAAACACAGTCATTCGAATAGTCTGGATACGCTGATGAAATGATAAATGCAGGTGTGCCAACCTTCCCATTAGTTGTTCTATGGCTAAAGTCACCGGCTCCAAATTCAGGAGCCTCAGAAGTTCCAGGTCTTTGGGAATAACGATTCCCAGATACCGGATTCTATTTTGCCATCTAGCTGGTAATAGAGCACTCAGAGCCTGGGATGGAACAAAGTTGAGTGGTAAAATCTGTCTTTTGAATATTAATCTTATATCCAGCAACTTTCGAGAACCTCTCTATCACCCCTAGAGTGGCCGAGACCGAGCTTTCAGGGTCTAATAGAGTCAGCAATGTATCATCCGCGTATAATGAGAGAGTAAATTCTCTCCCCCCTCCCCAAGGTATCCCATAGATGTCAACATTTCGCCTAATGGCCTCTGCCAGTGGTTCAGTATGTAAAGCAAACAAAAGTGGCGAAAGTGGACAACCCTGCCTGGTCCCCCTGCCCAGATGTATCCTATGTGATAGCTGACCATTCATCTTGATATGTGCCTTTGGAGAGGCATATACCCTTTGTAGCAGGGAAATAAAATCCCCTGGAAACCCGAACTCGGAGAGGGTCCTTGGGAGGAAAATCCAACTAACCCGGTTGAAAGCCTTGTCAGCATCTAAGCTGACAAAGGTTGTCGGGATATTTCTCTTATTCACAGGCACTGTCCTTCGAATATTATGCAAAGTTTGTCAGTTCTGGATAAACCCTGATTGATCTGAATTCACTAGCTCTGGGATCATTTCCTCTATTCTGTGAGTCCATATAGACATAAACAACTTATAATCCATATTAAGTATGGATATTGGTCTATATGAGGTAACCAAATCTGGGGGTTTACCTTGTTTTAACACCAGACAGATATTGGTATAATCCCAAGAAGGGGGGGGTCCTCCCTCCTGAATCTCCTGAAATGTCTTAACCAATACAGGGGCAATCTGTTTGTGGAAAGTTTTATACTACGCCGCCGGCATTCCATCAGGGCCTGGGTTTTTTAAGGTTGGTTTTGCTATCTGTCACCACTCTTAAGTTCTTCCAACCTAATCGGGGTCTTCAGTCTCTCTGCCACATCTTCTGCCAAATGGGAAAGAGTGAAGGAGTGAAAAAAGTTCTCCAAATTACTTGGGTCAGTTAACACGGGCAGTATATAGCTGGGAATAATAATTCTTAAAGCAAGCTTGTATTTGCTCTGTGTGAGTTAGTCTGGTATTAGATGTTAAATCAGTTAAGTGTGAAATGTATGTGGCTGTCCTCTGGCCTCTTAATCTTCTAGGTAAGTTCCGAGCCCCTTTTGGACCTCCCTCAAACCTATATGATTTCAAATAAAACAAAGCCTGTTGTGTTTTCTCATCCAAGAGCTTCTGCAGACTCGCCTCTGTTTGCTTCATTTGTATCCTAATCTATTCACTTATAGGGACATGAGCCTGTAGGTCTCTCAATTCACCATGAAGTCTAATATATTGCCTTTCCCAGATTTTTTTCCTAGCCTCTGCATAGGCTTTGATCTCCCCACAAATCACAACCTTAAGTGTGTCCCACAGCATAGATGTGGAGACCTCCCCTCCTGAGTTTTCTGTAATTACCTGAGCAATTTTAGCTTTGAAACTATGTCTAAAGGCTATATCTCTTAGAAATGAGGTATTCAGACACCACCCAGTGGTTTTCTTAGGAATTTTAAAGTCTAGTTTTAAGAATAAGGGTGAATGGTCAGAAAGCAATCTGGGACCAATTGTCGGGTCTTGTAAGTAATCCGTATGTTGCAGAGTAATAAAAAAATAATCCAATCGAGAATGGGAGTCATGATGGGGAGAATAAAATGTATATCCCCTTGTCGATGGGTAAAAAAACCCTCCAGACATCGGTCAAGGCCACTGCTTCCATGTTGGCCCGGAAATATTTCAGGGCCGGAGAAGATCTATGTTTATGTGGGGCAGATGAATCTAAATGGGGGTTCAAGGCAAGGTTAAGATCCCCATCCATAATCAGAGATCCCTGAAGATTGCCTATTAATTTGCCAAAGAATCGTTTCAATACTGCTACTGGCATCATTGGAGGGAAATACACATTTACCAGTTTCCCAAATAATGTCCCCTTAAGGATCACATACCGTCCCTGAGGATCAGTGAGCTGTGAGGATAGGTGAAAAGGAGAGGTCCGAGGGATAAAAATTGCCACCCCACGTCGGTTTCCATTAGGGAAAGACAAAGCATAAACCTGGTACCGCCCCACTCCCGACAACTTAGTGTTCAACGTCTGTCAAATGGGTCTCCTGTAAATATGTGACATCAGATAGATGTTTTCTTAGATATTGAAAGAGTCTTGCTCTTTTGATTGGGTTATTCAACCAGTTTATATTAAGGGACAACGCGCTAATTATTTGGGTCGCCATTATAGGAGACTGTGCTGCATTAGGACCTCCCCCTTGCACCCCCCCCCCCCAATTTGACCTGTATAACAGGAGGTGTAATTTAGATCCACTACAAAGAAATATTATAATACATTTCCTTAGGTTTGATTCTGGTCCTTTGCCCCTGTCTCACCCCCAAGAGCGTAGTCCACCTATGTATATGCTTAATCCAACATTACTGTCAACCCTACTATCCTGCTGTAGCTGTAAATGTAACTGGAAAAATGGAATGACTATTTTTTTTTTTTTACATATTTTAAGTGTGTTGGTCTGTACGAACTGTATAGCTAACAGTGTGGACCAAAAGTTGAGGAAAAACCACACCTTAAGACATGAGCTATGTACATCAACTACGACTTCCAAGGTAGGGGAGATTCTTTGTATTCTCCCTACATGTTCCTCCAGACCAACAGAAGGAACCGGAGGTAGTCCGAGTGCATACTGCTCTTGGACCTCCAGAGGGTATAAATTCCCTCTAAGGTTAAGACAAAAAATGAGCAGGATGTTAAATTGAATTCCAAAAATAAACCACCATATAATACTGTGCTGCCCTTTTAACTCAAACATAAGCCTAATAGCCTAGCTGTAATCGCAGGCTCCCCCCTCAGCTTTGGATTATTTTCTTTAATAAACTTTTGGCTATCATACATATCTCCTATTATTTGTACACTGAACCCTCCTTCTTTCTCCTTCATTTACTTTTCCTTATAATTGTAAAGCCATATATATAGTGGCTCCAAGCTGAAAAAACAGGGTTCCATTGTAGGCCTATTTATACCAGCCTGAAATTGTCCCTGCGCAACATCCGAGATTCAGGCCTCGGCCCCAGATAAGGAAGTCTCTGCAGTAAAAACTCTCCAAAGGTCTATCTGTAGACCAGGTTCATTAAGCACTTCTCCATGTTGTTCTAATTTTAAGTCAGGTTCTGCCACGGGTAGGTCTGCAAAATGTAGCGAGTCGGCTCTTCAGACTGTACAGTTTCTGCTCTCCAGCTTGTCGACGCTCTTCTCGTGTAGTCGCTGTCTGCCATCTGGGTACCCTCGGCGAAACCGGAGGTCTTAACTTGGCCCTCTTCTTAATCTGAATCCCAATTTTGAGCAGTTCTTCCCTGGCCTCCTCTGCGGAGTGAAATTCCTTCCCGCCTGTCGGGTGCTGCACAATAAGACGAGCAGGGTAAGGGTTGGAAAACTTAATATTTGTCTCTTTCAGAACTGGGAGAATGCCAGCATAGGCCCTCCTATTCCACATGGTTTGGGGGGGCATAATAGTTATCTAAGTAAATTCTTGTCTCCCCGAAGAAGATCTTCCCCTTGCGCCATGCTGCTGTCAGAATCTTTACTTTTACCGCATAGCTGAGGAAGCGGAGTATAATTGACTCAGGTCTAGCATTTGGATCATTAGGTTGTGGGCCCACTGCCCTGTGGGCTCGCTCTAATTCCATCGACATGTCCGAGGTAATTTAAGGCTGTTCTCAGAACAGTTATGATGAATTCTAACAAATTCTGGCTCTTCTGAGCTCCGGAATACAGTAAATTTGTGTGTTCTTATGTTGGGCCCTGTTCTCTGCATCTTCTTGTCTAGAGTGGAGAAGGGCCTATTGATCTTGCAGTTCGTGTAAAGACTCCTCTATATCATCTACCCAATTTTCTACTACAGAGATCTGCCTCTCTATAGAATCTGTTCGTTGTTCTAAATTCACCACATCTCTTCGCAGCTCCCCATACATATCTTTTATTTCCGCTCGGAATGCTAGCAGTTCTTTGTATATTGTATCAAGCTTCACTCGTTTGTTCTTTATTTTGCCAAGAGCTGAATTAATCTGTTTGGAAATTTCAGACTGGGCCATCAAGAGCTCAGAGTCTGAGGCCTCCCGGCCGACATCGTGGCTGCTGGATTTTCTCGGTCCTGCTTTCTTCTGTGTACAAGTAAGCAGTTTTTGTATCATTTTAGCCGCAGTCCCTGCAATTGTACTTCTTTCTAGCTCTCAAAAGCAGTAAAACTCGGTGGATGCTAGGGATTTAATGAGGGGGGATCGCGGAGCTCACAACTAAACCGCCATCTTGGTTATCGGCTCCACTGGAAGTCCTACCATATATTCATTTGTTTATTGGGTGTGGCTCTGTGAAAACCAGTTCCTTTAGCGGGAGTGACCCAGAATCTCTCTTTGGCTGTGAACACATTGCCCTTGTTAAACCAGTTTAAGCAAGTTCATTTGGTTTAACAGTGCTCATATGATTGCAGTTGGTATCCAAACTGCTGCTCTGGTAGAACTTTTTTTTTAAAACTGTTGTTAAGACCACCTCAGGAGTTAGTTTCAACAGCGATTTGAACTATAACATAAGGCAACCCTTTCTTTCACAAAAGTGGTGGGGGGGACAGGATAACACTGGAATTTGCCATTCAGTTTCACTCCACATTGTCTGTGGGAATCTTTACACATGGATAAATAAGTACCTTGACCAGGTGCTCATTACCCATATGTAAATATTACCAATTGGCAACTTCGGAGCTAGAAAGAAATTACATTATGTCTGATAGAATTTCTTCTTAAAAAACACCTAGAGTCAATTCTTCATACAAAAAAATGTTTGCATCACATTTACAAACACACTTGTCACCAAATGTGTGTAATAAACAATAAATAAATAAAATGTGCACTACAGTTGTGTAAAACATGCTGATTTGCACTGTTTTGGGGGAAAATGGGTTTTAAGATTTTGTAACCTGGAACTGCCCATTTTTGAAAATGGAAAATCAGTGGCCCTAATAAGTTTTGTCATTCTGTCTGCAGTGTGACTGCATGAGTATGTATCTGTGGTGTGATGCACCTCCTGCAGCGAGTCTTCTAGCGTCCCATATTGCTGCACCTTGACGATCTCAGCTGCTGCTGGTGAGGAGAGGATGGACTTTGGCACCCCGAACGTACCCATCCTTGGTCCCACTGATTCCCCAAATACCCTACCTGCTCCATTACTCCAGATCATCCATAAAAGTAAACAACTGCTGATCCCAGCTCCTTCAAGTATGCAGTGAGCAAACTTAGACCACCATCCCTTTTATCTCTCCCCCCCCAAAAAAAAAGTTTGAAAATTTCAATTCACTTTTAGAAAGTAATTATTAATTTAACCTGTAAAGCTTGCACGTCAAACCCATAGTGGCTCTTCCTTACAGTTCCTGTATCCTGTAGGGACAGTGGGTCCCAGGGCTGAATAGGGAACTCTGGCAGATTGGATGGACCATTGTTTTTTCTCTGCTGCCATTGTCTGTGCTTGTCCAATATGCAGATAAACTCTCTTAAAAATAATATGTTAAATAGTGCCTTTGAGGGGAGTCTTTTATTAGTATACGAGACTCCAAGCATGAGGTTTAGGTGAGAGGACCATGGAGTGAAGCTGAGTTGTGACTACCCAGACCTCATGAGAAGAGTCCCTTATACTGTATGTAAGAGACGCCATGCAGAGGCCCTATTAACTCATAAATCACACAAGATAGCTGTAATTATTTGTAGAGACCTAACTTGGCTGACCCTCAAGTCCAGTGGCACTTTCGCCAAATACCTCCCCTTCATAGCATCTGTACCAAAGCAGCCAGGCTTGTGAAATCCAAATATTTTGCATCCATACTCCAGAGCAACCATAACCATCCCTACATGTTCCGGAAGGTTATCCACTTCCTTTTCTCCTCCTCACCCCCATTTCTCAGTAGGTAGCTGCTGCATCTCTCATCCTACTGCCGCTTTTCCATCTTTCAGCTTCTTTTTTTTTTTTTTTTTTTAACCTCTTGCTTACACTCTCCTGCCCCCCCAAAACAAACATTCTCCTTCCCTCCCATCTGCCTCCCTAGGGGTCTTCCTAGCTCTTAACACCCACAAGGGTATGAGTGAGCCCTGACAGTCTTGACTCCAAGTTATTAAATCTCTCTGCTCATGCCATTGAAATCCCTTTTATGAATATGCCAGTAGATAAAGGCCTTAAGGCATATCTAATGTGCTTGATTGTACAGCTCCCTATGTATTTACAAAGGAAAATACCCCCTCCTTGTTTCCTTTTTGACCTCCCTCAACTCCCCTCTCCCACCCCACTCAGACCACTTCTAATGGCAACTTTTCTAGTTACCCTGTTCCAGCCCCTTGATGCTGTGCACCATTTTTAGGGATATGACCTCCTCTGGCAGGTCATTCCACTTGGCCACCACCCTCTCTGTGAAAAAGTGGCTCCTGATCTCCCTCCTAAGCCTTCCCTCCACCAGCTTTAGGCTGTGTACCCTGTGGTCTTGTTCCCGCTAAGGCTGAATTGGCCCTCAGTGCTCACCCTGTTAATACCTTTAAGGTACTTGAAAAGCTTCGAGGATATCTCTTGCAGCAAGCCACATCTTTGGAAGTATAGCCATTAGGCACTTGGACCACATGAAACTTTAGAGCTATCAGTGTGTGTGTGTGTGTGTGTGTGTGTGTGTGTGTGTGTGTGTGTGTGTGTATGTATGTGTGTGTGTGTGTGTGTGTGTGTGTAGATAGATATATATATAGCGCCGTGCCCTCCTCAGTTCTTTTCCCGCTGTTGACCAGTGCACGTCCTTGGAGACATGCCATTTCAGTTGACCGCCAAAACTTCACTTTACTTTATTTTCTTTATTTTCTCACCCTAGTTTGTTAAATCACTTTATTTTAAAGTGCTTCTCTGGTTCGCCTGTGTATGCTGACTGGTTCCTTGAAACTTTTAAATTTCTACGAGTGCAGTAGGAAAATCTATGACAAGGACAACCACCTCGTCTGTATTTGCTGCCTAGGCCCGAACCACGATGTGAAAGCCTGCAAGATCTGCCATGGGTTCAGCCAGGCCACACGAGACGCCTCCAGGAGGACCTTGAGAAATTCCTGCTGGAGCAGCAAGTTAAAGCTATGGAGAAGTAGCTACAGGCCAGAAGTCCTTCTCCCTCCCCAGTCCTGTCCTCTGGCTCCCAGCCCTCTTAAGTCCCGGGGCAAGTTGTCAGGGAAGCACACACAGAGAAAGACAAACACTAAGACTGGTCCCCCCCCACCCCACCCGGTCTGCTCACAGTCACCATAAAAGCGCCGGCTGCATCTTACGTCACTGTCTACAGTGTCAACTTCCTGCTAGCTCACACCCTTTCCCAGCAGGGTCAGCAGATTTGCAGCCCTCCTGTCCCTCCGGGTGAGGGGTTTTGTGTTGGGCTTGCTCTCGCCCCTGCTGCTTTCTCAACCCCTGCTGTTCCGGCCTCTGTTTATTTTTTTCAGCAGGCCAACAGTCAGGGAGCTCTACCAGCCTGACGCCAGTGGGTGTGGGGCAGTCATTCTCCTCCGGCATCGCCTTTGGCCCTTATTTCAGGCCCCCAACCAGGTCTTCTCCATCAGTCTCCCCTCGGCCAGCACCGGCCCATCACCTTCAAGAGTTCAGTCTCTCTACCGGTGATGTTCCCGGCCTCCTCTGTGGGCTCTACCATGACATCGGGAACACAATCTCCCCTGTCACCGCCCCAGGTTGCTCCCTCTATTATGGGGACCCAGCCTCCCTGTCTACGTTCCAGGCGAATCTAACAATGCCAGGCTCTCAGATCCTGCTGCCAATGTCTTGGCCTGTTCTATCAGTGCCCAGCCCTCAGTTCCCCCTCTAGCACTGCAGCCTGCCCCTGCAGTGCCTACAGGCCCTCAGTTTCTGCTGCCAATGCTACAGCCCACTCTGCTGCCAGTCATCGATGTCCAGACTATGTTGCTTTCATTTTGGGACTTCACGACCATCTTGCCCCTCTGACGATGCTGGGGCCTACACTCCCAGGGCTTACAGTTCCTCACCCCATGCCATCGCCTCCCACGGCACCGCACCAGAGTCACCTCAGCTCTCACGCGCCATCAGTACCTGCTTCTGACAACAGTGATGAGGACGAGTACCACCCTGACTTACTGCTAGAGGATGAGGAAGATGAGGATGTTGAGGACGGCGCTGCTAGCCCCTCTCCCTCTTCCTCTGCAGTTTCATCTGCAGGAGAGGACTCTGTGAATTCTAACCTAAAGTCCCCCCCAATGATCCTTCCTTCCTTCATAGCCATTGTGAAGCAGCTCCAAACTGCCATGGGCTTTGAGGCAGAAGAACAGGACGTTGTCAGGAGGAAACTTACAGGGTACCTGGAGCTACCAGACTCCCATCCTGTGATAATACCTCCTCTCATTCATGCATATGAGGATGTCACCATGGCTGCCTGGTACAGGCTAGACATAATCCCTGCCATGCCCATAATTTATACCAGGCCCTCTCAGAGAAACCTTTCGTTGGGGAACAGCCACAGGCAGACTCGGTGGTCATTAATGTAGCTCTCTCCTCCAGACAAGGAGTCCAGAAAGCTGGACCTCATTTATTTATTTTATTTATTAAGATCTCGGATTAGCCTTTGAGTACAGGCTCATTACATAGGTTCTACGTCAGGGTCATTACAGAGCTACAGCTTACGGGAGGCCATAAGAGGACAACAACAATTACAGCAAATTAGGCAAGAGGTTACGTGTGTGACTGAAATAAGCAAACACTAAACACAATGGGGCTTGCCACCACAAAAGGAAAAAGAGGGAGCAAGAGAAAGTGAACAAGGGGAGGGGCTGGCTCAAGAAGAGAGGGGTAATAGTGAGAAGACAAACGAGAGAGAGAGAGAATATATACTGAAAATCAGCCCAGAAGATGGGCCTTATCACTGGTGAGGGAGGCTTATACTAAGCATTCTGGCAGTGCCAGTAGCGGGAAGTGCTAACAGAGGGTGTCAGATGAGGGTGAGGAGGCAGTGCAGGATGAGAGCAGGATGTCAATACAAGAAGGGGAAGAGGGAATGGGAGCAGATGGGGAGTGGTGGAGAGGGGAAGAGGGGAGGTAGGGTAAAAGGTGAGGGGAGGAGGTTGGGTCAGTTAGGGAGGGAACTAGTAAGGGGTGGAGAGGTGTCCGGCGGTGCAGGGGTAGAAGCGAGGGGGAGGAGGGTGGTACTGTTTAGGGAGGGAAGAAATGGGGGGTATAGACAGTGCCTGAAGGTACTTAGGTTGACGAACAGCCGGGGGTTGGAAGCCTTAGTGGAAACAATTGCAACTTGCTTTGGTAACCAGATATGGCCATAGCCCGCATTTGAAAGGGCCTAGCATTGGAATCGCAAAGAGGCTTGGTGACAGGTTGGTAGTCCGTTTGAGTGCCTCGTGGGCAAAGGCCCTTTGTCCTAGAGTGGTGTGACATCTTGGAACCTTGAAGACCATGCTCCCGGAGCTTCTTGTGGGGTGGCTGCATTCAAAGGGGGTGAGGAGCTTCTGGACACCTATGGGTAGCATGCCTAGACTTGTTTTTTTGGCCAGCAGGCAGGTCTGGTACTGAAGTCTGCTATTGAACTGGAGCCAGTTGGTGCGGGTATAAAGGTCACAGATGTGGGTTTGACGTTCTGAACCAGTGGAGAGGTGGCACGCCTTACTTAAGGCGACTTTGATACGGTGGAGGGCTGTGTCCATTGCAGATCCGTAGATTGCAATACCATACTCCACAAGAGAGACAACTGAGCTGTGGATGGCAAGGCTGAGTGCTTCATGGGTGAGACTGTGCTTATGCCTGTGTAGGAGGCCAATGCATATACTGAGTGATCTTACTATATTGTCTATATGGTAGACAAATGACATGGTACTGTCAAATGTAACCCCTAAGTACTTAAAGTGCTGTACCTGTTCAAGTGATGCACCTTCATCATTGGTAATGGTAAGTGCGTGTGATCAGTGGTGATTCTGCGGGCTGGAGAACATCATTGCCTTTGTTTTTTTTTTTTGTTTTTTTTTTTTATAATTCATGACAAGTTTGTATGCCTTGAGCCATTTTTCCACTAAGGAGAAGCTGTCTTGTAGGGTGAGCTCCAGCGACCTGGGGTCTGTGCCTTTGGAGAAGAGGACAGCATCATCTGCGTAGAGCAGAATTTTGCTAGGACAGGAACTAGAAAACTGATTTAGAAAACAGTTAGGGGACTCTGTGGAACACCCGAGCGAACTGGTCTGCTATCAGAGTAAACATGGTCTATCCTAACTTGCTGGGATCGGTCAGAGAGAGGATTTGAACCATCTTACAGTATCGTGTGATAGACCAGTATCATCTGGTTGCTCAGCGAGGAGGTCATGATTAACTGTGTCAAATGCTTTTGACAGATCGATAAACGTTGCACCAACCAGCTTGCTGTGCTCAAGTGAGTTGTGAATAAAGCCTGTGAACTCAAGCAGTGCTATGTGCTTTGCGGAAGCCATGTTGTTCAGGGCATTGAATGTTGTATTTTCCAAATATTTCACTAATTGGTCAGTGACAATCCTCTCTAGTACCTTGGATAAGGGAGGGAGAATTGAAATGGGTCCGTAGTTTCCTAGCATGGATCGATCACCATACTCAGACTGGGGTCACTAATACCACCTTCCATTGTTGCAGGACACTGAGAGAATCTTAGTGAGGTATTGATTATGTAGGTTAGAAGCTTCCAAGATGACTTCCAGGGATGGGGCTACAAATGTTAAATCAAGGGAGTCTCCACTGTATCATGACTTTCCCAGGACCTTTAGAAGATATTTCCTGGCTTCATTTAAGGAGGTGGATCTGAACTGAAAATGAGGGTTAGTAAGCAGTTGGTTCATTGTTTGCATTGTGACAGAGGAGTTAGAGGGGTGGAAAAAGTATGAGGGTAGCACTCCAGAGAGATCGGTAAATGCTTTAAGTTAGTTATCAATAGTTCCCGGGTCAGTAGTAGGTATGCCATCAATGTTAAGCATGGTAGGGGCTGGCTTGTTGACTTTCCCTGTGACCTCCGTGAGGTTAGCCCCAAATTTGTTACCGTCATTCCAGGACTGGGTAAGCACATCCTTGTAGTATTGTTTTTTTGCTGCCCATATCTCCCTAGTGCAGTCATTGCGGGCTTTTTTTTTTTTTTAAGAGTTCAATGTCTGCCTGCTTGCCTGTCTCCCGGGCTTTATACCAGAGGCAGTCTCTTGCTTTTAAATGCTCAAGAAGCTCATGAGTGAACCAAGTGTTGCTTCGGCCTTTTATTATCTGTTTTTGTATTGGAGCGTGTGTGTCACAGACTGCATTGAATAACCTGATGAAGCACTCCAGGGCTGTATCTACAAAAGCAGAGGAGTAGACTTGGGACCAGTCCTGCTGACTTAGGTCGACTCTGAATTGGTCTAGGTGGCCTTGCTTAAGGACTCTGTTTGTGATAGTTCTAGTGGAGGGTTTGGAGTAGGTGCTAGACCAGCAACTAGAACAGGTGAGTGATCGCTGAAAGCATCAGGTAGGACAGAGGTTTGGGAGATGTGTTCCAGCCTATTTGATAGGGCCCAGTCTAGCAAAGTTGATGTACCAGTCTTGTCGTCTACCCTAGTGGGTGAGGAGACAAGTTGGGAAAGGTGCACAGATGTCACTGCATCCCTGTATGGAGTTGCCACAGTGGAGGGCCAATCTGCGTTGAAGTCACCTAACAGTAGAATTTCAGAGTTGAAGGTACTGAGACATTTGAGCAGTGAATCAAGTCCACTGGATTTTTGTCTAGGTGGGATATATACCGAGAGGACTGTGAGTTTTGTTATGCTTTCCAAGACATATTTTTACTGCAAGGACTTGCATGCTGGTACCCGTATCAGGTAGGGGTAGGATGTGGGCCTGTAGGTAGTCCCCGAGATATATAATGCAGCCACTTCCTCTTTTGGCGAGGCGATCTGCCCTGAACACTGTGTACTCTGGGATTGAAATGGAGGCAAACACAATGTTGGGAGAGAGCCAAGTCTCAACTACTGACAGAATATCAGGGTTATGTTGTTGTGTCCAGGCATACAGGTTGTCCATTTTTGATAGAAGGCTACAAATATTGAATGAGCAAATTATAAGTTTGCCAACATTGCCTTGCAACCCATTCAGGTGTGTTCAGGGGCTCAGGTTGGGGTGAATATTCCCAGAGAGTAGCAAGAGCAGCAAGGCAAAAGGATTTTGCCTCTGCCACTCTGACAGTTAGGGTTCTTACTTTACCACGTGGCCAATATAATTATCAAAATTCTCTCTGGAGAAAGGCCAAGGCTGCAGCAGCGGCTCTTCCAGAGACAGGAGCTGCTTAAGGCCCTTCAGGCAGGGTCAGACATGGGCAGGCATCTCTTAAGGTCTGCCTGTGGTGCTATCAATGCTTCCTCGAGAGCAGCCACAGTGGACGTTTGTCTCAGGTGGCATTCTTGGCTTCGAGTGTCTGGCCTTGCTACAGATGCTTAGCTGTCCATCTTGAATGCCCCGTTCAGAGGCTAAAAACTCTTTGGGGCAGATGTGCAAGACATTCTTTCCAGCCTACAGGCCTCAGGTAGGACCCAGCGGTTGGTTCACTCCCTCCATCATACTTAGTCAAAAGGTTCCCAGAAGGTGCCCTTTTGCTGAACCTACCACAAACCTAAACAGACTACCAGGCCCCAAGCCAAGCATAGAGTGGTTGCAACCCTGCCAGCCCCTCTCACCACAGCTGCTAAAGCTCCCAGAGGAACTGGTGCGGCCCCGGCTGCTGGTGTCTCCTCAGCTTGACTCCTTATCAAACACCACCCCCCCCCCAATCTTCAGGAGGTAGTGGTCAGGGGTTGTTTCTGCCTTCACCTCGACAAGTGGCAGGAGATAGCAAATGCCTGGATGTTACAAATCGTAGAACATGGCTGCACTCCGGAGCTGCTAGAGTGGCCTCCTATTCTGTCGCATTACCCTCCAGACTACATTCCCGTGCTGCTGGGGGAAATTCAAATCTTGTTACAAATGAATCATTATACCTGTTCTGGTGTACAAGGGGTTCTATTCTCACTTCTTTCTCATCCCCAAGTCCACAGGGGACTTACGGCCTATTCTGGACCTAAGGAATCACAGTTCCTACATCCAGTACAAGAAGTTCAGAATGGTGACGCTGCAGAGCCTATTGCTCCTACAACATCCGGGAGACCGGATCTGTTCTATGGATATGCAGGACGCATACCTGCATATCAAGGTGTTTGTCCTCCACTGGCAGTACCTTGGGTTCCTCTTCCTGGGCGAGCATTACCAATTCTGTGCTTTGCCTTTTGGCTTATCCTTGGCACCCCATAGTGGCAGCCCTCAGGAGGGAGAGCTTCTACATCTTCCCTTACCTGGATGATTGGTTGCTCAAGGCACCAACCAGGGACCTATTGCTTCAGACTTTGCAGTGAACCATCCAGTTGTTCCGAGAGCTGGGCATTACGGTCAATCTGCCCGAGTCAGTTGCGACTCCTGGGCAACACCTTCAGTACATTAGGGTGGTTCTGAACATGGCTCTGGGCCTTGCCTTTTTGCCACAGAGCACACAATCTGAGGACTCAGGCTCAGCTGCTTTATGACAGTCAGTATATAACAGCCAGAGCCTACTTGAGGCTCCTAGGCCTGATGGCCACGGCTGTTGTTACAGTGCCTCTGTCCAGGTTGCACATGAGAATTCCCCAGTGGACTTTAAGGGTCCAGTGGGATCAATGCACTAATGACCTCGGAACAGCCAGTCCTAGGTCTCCCCTCCCAAAAATAAGGTGCTGCAATGGTGGATGGACCATGGCAACCTACTGAGAAGGATTCCCTTCCTCCTTTCTTCCCCTTGGCAGGTCCTCACAACAGATGCTTTGGGGCTGGGCTGAGTGGCTCATCTGGGGCCCCAACAGATCCAAGGGACTTGGTCTTCAGTGTAGGCTACCCTTCACGTCAACTTCCTGGAGATGAGGGCCGACCTGTATGACGTTCAGGCCTTCCAGGCGCACTTGTCTCTGGGACATCTGCTGGTCCAGACGGGGCTCTACAACACAGTCTAGAACTATTAGCTGTCCATGTTCCAGCTATGCAAAATGCCCTGGTGGACAGTCTCAGCCACTCACAATCCAGGATGAATGAGTGGGAGCTGCTGACCTCGGTCATAGAAGACCTGTTCGACAGGTGGGGCCATCCAGAGTTGTACCTTTTTGCATCCCCACTCAATACAAAACTGCCACTTTTCTGCTCACTCATTCCAGGGCCTTGAGTTTCCCCGCGAGATGCATTGTCCCTCTCCTGGAAAGGGAGGTTCCTTTATGCCTTCCCTCCCTTTACCCTAATCCAGAGGGTTCTGATCAAGCTTCACATGGAAGGATGCACTCTGATCCTCGTGGCTCCCTTCTAACCTCGCCAGATATGGTTCCCATTACTGCAGCAGCTGGTGGTGGAACTTCCTGTTCCTATTCCTCTATGCTTGCTTTCACAGGAGCAGGGCACACTAGTTCATCCAGACCTCAGGTCTCTTCGTCTCCATGCATGGTTGCTGAAGACCTAGCCATCGCAAGGTTTGGAGCTTCCCAGAAAGTGGCTGATGTTCTGGTAGCCACCAGAAAATCCTCCTCCAGTGTCACTTATTCCATGAAGTGGAAGTACTTTGCTCTGTGGGCTGCTTACCATCACCTGGATCCTTTCACTTGCCCAGTGAGTCTGGTTCTGGAGTACTTGTGCTCCCTCTTCAAAGCTAGGCTACAGTACTCTTCCATTCAGGTTTACCTGTCAGTCATTTCAGCCTTCAGCTTGCCCATTGATAGCTGTACAGGGCACAGCTGGATGTGTCCTGTATGTTTTTGCAAGGCATCCATGTGATGCCCTATCCACAACCCAGCTCCTCCTTGGGATCTGAATTTTGTGTTAGAGAAGCTTACTTTGACTCCATTTGAGCCAGTCTTGTCCTGCGAGCTACACTTTGTCATGGAAAGCATTATTTTTAGTTGCTATTATTTCTGCTCAGAGGATTTCTGAGCTTCAGCCACTCATGTGTGAATCTGCTTATTTGAATTTCCACAAAGACAGGGTGTCTTTGCGTACTAATCCTAAGTTTCTAAGGTGGTGTCTGAGTTTACTTTAAATCAAGCCATCCACCTGCCAGTGTATTTTTCGGAGCATGCTAATCCAGGGGAAAGATTGCTCCATACCTTAGATGTACATAGGATACACCAGCATTACGTTCACCGTACGAAGGACATTACGAAGTCCTCTCAGCTGTTTGTGTCTTTCGACCCTGGGAAAGAGGGCATTCCAGTTTCAAAGCAATGCTTGCCTGAATGGTTGGCCAGCTGCATTACCTTTTGTTACAGGAAGTACGGTAATGAACTTCCTGGTCCTGTGCATTGCAGGAAGGAGAAATTGTCATGACAGAGAGACTTTAAAGACTTTAAAGAGAAAGCAGAAGAGGCAGAGCAAATTGACAAGGGAAGAGAGGACCAGAGTTTAGGAAAGTGGTATGAGAAAGCAGACTGACTAACAGCAGACTTTCTAGAAGGAATAATGAGGGCATGAGAAGTATTATTGCGTAGAGAGTAGTAGGAAGTTGAGAGAGAGGATAAGATGGCTGTAAGGTAGGAGGGAAGGGAACCAAACCAGAATTTAGATATAAAGGATGCACAGTGGGAAAGGCACCTGGCATCAAGAGAGGGGAGTGAAAGGGTAGAGTGGAGTGAGCAATGCTGGACACAAGGGGGACAATCTAAAGCAAAATGACAAAAAGAGTGAAAGAGAGGGGATCCAGTCTGACAAGGGAGGATTTGGAAGCTCCGCTATAGACTATATTACCATAATCAAAAATGGGGAGCATCATCTTTAAAACAGTCCCTCAGTGGACAGAAAGTGAGATACTCTCATTGTTCCAGTACAGTGTACCAAGCTTGGGTTGGAGCTTTTGGTGAACGACATTAATATGCACCGAGGAATCAAAATGATGGTCTAGCCAGACCCCAGAGTACTTAAGAGGTTACTTCCTCAATAAGTCACCATCAAGGGTGTCAAATGAAGGGAGAGGGTTAGTCTAGAAAGCCTGTGATAGGTGCCAAAAGTCACAGAGACTGTTTTTTAGTATTGAGGTAAAGCTGGTTAGCCTGGATCCAGCAATGAATATTGTCAAAATCCAGTTGAAGCTGTGAGTGAGGAGGAGCCAGATGCAAAAATAACTGCAACATCAGCATACATATGAATGGATGCAGAGAAACAGACAGAGGGAAGGTCATTCAATAATATGGAAAAGAGACTAAGACCCAGGACAGACCCTTGAGGAACACCTGAGCAGACAGTGATGATGAAATTGTGCTTCCTGTCCAGACAGCTTAAGATCTCTCCAGGTAAGAATGAATCCAGCTGACTGCAGTCAGAAAGTCCTGCTGCTTTAAGCTTGTCCAGAAGGAGAGGAAGTGCCACTGTGTCAAAAGCTTTAACAAGATAAATGGAAGATATAATCAGATCCTGATTCATACCTGCAAGGATGGAGTCAGTGGGCCGAAAGAGGGAAGTGGAAGTGAAGTGGGATTTCCTTAAACCAGTCTGTAAGGGGTGAAGGAGCAGGAGGAGAGGGGGAGGAAGGGAGAGGGAGAGAAAGAGAGATGTGATAGTATAAGGTTTTCCTATAACTTAGCTAAGAGAGAGAGATATAGAATGGTAGTTACCAGGAGAAGAGGGATCACCATCTTTAGGGATAGGAATCACAGTAACCTGCTTCTAGGCATCAGGAAATGTTGAGAAGCAGGTTGGTAGGCAGTGCAGTGGCAGGGGCTGAGAGAAACAGAAGTCTGGGATCAAGGCCATCAGGGCTACCAAATATGTGAGGATTAAGAGCAAGCAAGGACTTAAGGGAAGCAGAGGTGGTGGTAGAAGAGAAGAAAAGAGAGAGATTTAAAGAGGAGTAGGTAAAGAGAGGGGAGAAGGGGAGGAGGAAGGGATGAGGGAGAGGGTACATGTAGTAAAGTAGGAGTTAAAGGAAGAGGCAACAATAGAAGGGTCAGCATTTTACTTTATTGTGTTTTTTTTATGCATAATTAATTGCTTGTTGTATTTCTTATGCATTATGAATGGCTAGATTATGTTGTGGGTATTTCCAAGTCCAGGAAAGATGCAGTGGAAGTTGATTGAAGAATGAAAACAACCACATTTTTGTGCGGTAACACCAGTATGGCTGACAGTCTGTTTTTTACTTTTAAAAGGAAAAAAGGAATCTGAATCAAACAGCCAGCTACATCAGCAATCTGTACAGAATGTGAGCAATATAAGATGTGTTTTTAACCCTTGTTGTGTCGTGGACTGATATATCGGTCCAGAATTCCTATGTGATCAAATGCTGTCGGCAGTCTAACGGTTAATACAGGAACAGTTTGAGGCTTAAGGGAGTTGACAGTGTCCCTTAAAGGTAACTGGGCTTTCTGCCTCTTCAGTTAGTTGGCTCCACTCCTACCTCGAGGGCAGGTCTCAAGTTGTCCTCATTGGAGAAACCTACCCCGACACACTCGCTCCTATCTGCTGAGGTGTGCCACAAGGGTCTGTCCTTGGTCCAGTTCTCTTTTCCTGAGTGACCTCCCTGCTGCCCGTTCCTCTGCATCCATCCACAAGTAAGCAGATGATATGGTGCTTTATGCCTCTAGCACCTCTGCCCATACTGCCTGGCTCCAGATGGACTTTCAACAACCAGCGCTGGTGCAAATCAGGTGCCCCTCAATGCCAAGAAAACATGACCTTTAGCACCAGGCAGCAGCTTGCCAGGCTCCCCCCTCCCCCACCCTTTCCATACCATTGATGGTGCAGTGATTGAGGATGACTTTTTTAAATACTTTGGTGTCTGCCTGGATAGTCTCCTCTGCTTTTCGGTGCATGTAGATGCCATCTTAAACTTGGTGCGCTGTTCAGGAATAAAGCAAGTATCCTACTTCCTGCATGTTGTGAGATCGTCTCAATGATGATTCTCCCCCATCTTTGATTGTGGTTACATAATTTACTGTGCTGCTAATAAGTCCGCCCTAGCCAGACTGGACCCACTCTTTCTGCTGCTTTGCCCTGGACTGTCCACCTTGCATTCACCACTGTGTCCTGTACTCCTCCCTCTCCCTCATTTCTCTTGATGCCAGGAGTCTCGTCCACTGTTCTTCCTTCATCTCCAGATTTTGGCTTGGCTCCCTTGCCTTTCTCCTTTCATCCCCCCTCTCCACACCTCATACTCTCCTTGCAACACTGTTTCTCGTTCCTTTTTCCTTCCTCCAGAGAAAGCTACTGCAGGTTAGGCTGTCTTCTCCTTTCACTTCCCTAAGTGCTGGCCCTTTCTCTTCCCCTGACCATCTACTCTGCCTCTTCCTGCTACTCCCTGTAGTCCCTCCTCTGTGACTTCACAACATAGGTCCTGCAATTGCTCCTGACCTTATGTCATATGCTGCTGTCCACCATCCCCCAGCCATTGTCCTCTCTTGCCTCCACATTTGCATTGGTGTATTCCCCCCATACCCACCCTCCGCAGTTTTGAGTAGTGTTCTTACTCTCTACTTGTATTTTTTTGCACATTTGCAAATGTTTTTAATCTTATGTAGCTTATTGTATTGTAGTTCTCTGCAGCTGGTGTTGGTGCATTGTTGTTACTGCACCTTGTTGTACTTTACCGTTCTCCCCCACCCCCTCCCCCAGGATGCATCTGGAAATGAGCTGTTACCAGCTCAGTATGTCTTTCCTGGTTAAGCTTTTGAAATAAATCAACCAATCGTAAGTTTTCAGTATTTTTTTTAATTTTATAAGTTAAATGATGCCGCTTGACCCGGCTGTGAAGTGGAACGTTCCTCGCCTAACATTCCTTTATGAGAGGCCACTGTGACCAGGATAAAGCAGTGCAGTGGCTCTGTACGCTGATTGGTGGAAATCACTTTAGTAATTTATAATACCTCCTCTCATCCTGGGTTTTTGTGATTCCTTGTAGGCATTTTATCTTATTGGAACCAATGTGGGGGTACTTTATGAGGAATTAGTGCAATACTCATTTAATGCAGTGTACCTCACATAATGCGTCTTTCATGATTTTAAATGATAAATTAGTTGCTCATTGCATTTTTTGTGCATAAATATCTTACAAAAGTATTTATCTTGGTTGATCTTGTTCTGGTGGGGAAGTGCCATTTCCCCTTGTGCCCCCACCCCCCCAACTCACTCCATGCAAGACTGGTGTCACTGCAGCTGCTTTTGCTGCTCATACGTAGGGTGCTGTGTAGTCAGCTGCTGGCACAGAGGAGGGGGGGTGCATGGATTTTCCTGAGCCCCTACTAAGACATCCCCCTTATATACTGTATGTTCAGTGTTCAGTCACAATCAGTTCATAAAAATAAATCCCAATTTGACAAACGAAAAAATATTGTGGCTGACCAGATGGAGCAGCAGCTGGAAAGCCAGTTGATAGGCCTTAAAGCCCAGGATCTTGCTGCGGGCTAGCAAGAGGAGGATTCAGTCATTTTTTTAAAACCTTTTTTTGGTACTCTGTTTATGCCCTATTCTCTCTCTGGCTTCGACTTACCTTATGATCACCCATGGTGTACCTGATCCTCTGTACCACATAACTCGGATGTCTTGGCCTCCATGGAATCTTGGTCCCCTCCCCAGCGGGGACGGGATGGGGGAATATACCTCCAGTTTATAAGTCATCAGGCCGCTGCATCCAGATAGTGGCGTGGAGCCCAGATTAACCCTGGGTCGGTTTTCTCCAGAGTCTGGGCCATGTTGCTGTCCCTGGAAGCATTGTGTGCACTGACATTAATGGTGCAGTTGCGGGCAGTGCACGCCAACATCCGCATCAGGCTCCTCCCTTCTTAGTCCTGCAGCTGCACTGCCACCTTTGGTCACCCTGGTTGCAGTGCTTAGGTGGAGGGCTCGACCCACTCTTCCAGGAGGAGATCATCCTCCTGTGGGATGCTCAACCGTTCTCCCCATGCTGGCTCCAACGACTTGGGCTTACATCCAAACCTAGGTTGCTGACGACATGAGCAGTAGCGCTAACCATGTACAGATGGGTGGGCTAAATGATCACTTTTATTTTTTTATGTAGAGCCTTATGCAGAGGTTCAGGGTGCTTCTCACAAGGGTATGAACCAGAGTAGTGTAGAATGGCAATGACTTCGATCTACATTACAGCTGAAATGCAAACGGACATAAAACCTAGAGTATGAACCAGAGGCAAGGAAAGCCAGTGAACAAAAAGTGGAGGTCTCTGATGTAGTAAGAACCCATCCAGGTGGGACCCAGAGGCTGCTACTCTGTGGGGCTTGAGGGTGGGAGTGTCTTGGTTTACACTGGTCCCTGATGGCCACAGGGATACAGTGCAACCATGAGCACGCAATTGGTGAGAGGGGAGGAGATATATGCATTGGTTCATGCCATCTGAATGCATGCACTCTTGAGGCCTGCTTGTACACCAGGACTCCGAGGGAAGGGGAAAAAGCAGGGGAACTACCATTCCAAATAGATGACAGCCAGTACTCTTGGGGGGCCCACGCTGTCATCGTGGCCACTAAAATAACAAGTTCGCAAAGAGGGCCAGAGGTACCCCTGCCCTTTTGTTTTTTGTTAAGTTTATTGAAATCAGTGTCTTGGGGAAAAAAAAAACAGTTACGCATTCTAAAAATAAACCTAGATTTCTTTTTTTTTTTTCCCCCTTCAAATTAAGGGTCATATTCACAAATCTGTTACAGTTCAATAACCCTTTCAGACAGCTGTTTACTAGCTAAGATTAAATGTGGTAGGAAAATGCACTCCTTTGCTTACAGATACTCGTATGTTCCATCCTAGCTTAAGTGCCTGCCTGTACTTCAGGGTAGAATTAATTGGAGGAAATGCAGATGTTCTGACTGGCAGTAAGTGTATATGCGCTCCATTCAGAGTTTGCTTTGTTTATTCTTGTTATTAGAGGAATTAAGAAAGCGCATGCAGAGGGGCAGCAGTTTGACTAGGATATAGTTACGTTTCTCTTGGCCGTCTCCTTAGACAGCTGAAGAAAAGCTTTGGAGTTCCACTGACGTGGCACAAGCTGCTTTTTAGGACCCATGAAGTTTTCGACTTGTCTGACATGGAGGGAAATAGTCTAGCCAGTAATAGTCTGGCCTGTTTTTGTGTATGTGTTAATAAATTTACATGGAAATCTGTTTGCTATTATGTAAACATGTGTTGAGTAACAAAGACAAGAATTGTTAAATATGTAGCAAAAATGGTGATGAGTTGCTACAGACTGATTAGTGGGGCAGAGTAGCAGAAACGGAAACAGTGCAGTCAGACCGCATGGGTTGGGAGCACATCCACTGATTCCCAGTGGTAGAAGCTACATTATCATCAAGAGCTTTGTACTGGATGTAAAGCACTTCTGATCTAAATTGTATACTTTCGCTGCTGCTTGGACAGTACCTTTTGTCATTGGCATTACTAGTGTGCACTGTACATCAAGTACATGTTATGTGAAGAAAATGTGCAGTGTTCCCACTTAACCAATTAAATGGGTCCCTGAACCCGTTACTTTTGCAAAAGGCTCTTGATTAAAGAATTGGGGAGTCCTAAAAGTTTTTTTTTTTTTTTTTAATGGGGCTCTTTCACACTGCACAGAAAAACAAAAATGGCATGAATATCCGTAGCACTGTGGAGGCAGTATAACCTAGTATTTGGTACTTAAGTGCTGTAAACCTGTAGACCCAGGTTTGAATCCCGCCACTGCCACATTCTCAGTGGCACCTTGATCAAGTTACTTAGCCTCTTTCTTTCCCTCTGTACTTAATTTCCATGTGTTTTCCTCAACTATGAACCCTGCTTTACCATCTTTTAATATAACTAGAAATTAAGTGGTTGTAGCCTCCTTAACTCTCCATACTGTGTGTCTTCTTCTTTTGTTGATGCTACCTTAAAAAACCTTGGGGGACTTGACCTTTGCGGTAGCTGGCCTAGTCCTTTGGAATTGGCTCCCTAGAGCCCTGAGGGAGTCCTCCTCGGCAGAGGCCTTTAAGAAGGGCTTTAAGACCTTTCTGTTTCTTTATGCTCTCTTGGCCTAGTTATCCCCTCTGTCGAGCTGACATCCCAGTTATTTATTCTGTTTTGGTTTGTTGCCAAAGTTAGTGATACAGTTTTTTTATTCTGTTTAGTTAATGGCATTTATTTATAACACTTGTGCACGTTATTGCAATGGCACCCTGAGTTTTCGGGGAAGGGTGACAAATGTAAATAAAAGTTTCTACTGGGGGTGGCGCTGCTGAGCAGCTATCGAGGAAGCTGCAAATTCTGGAGCTCCCAAGAATAATTATATTAACTTGCTTAAAACTTGCAATTTCATTGTTAGAAGTGTGTAAGCTGGTTCATTGGATTTTGGCAGAATGGGCAAATCTCATCAAGCAAATGCCCCTTCAGCATATTTTTTTTCCCTGAAGAAACAGTGACAACAGCATGAGGAACGGCCTACACTACCTGGTGGAGCCCAGAACTCTGCTGATCTGCCACACGGGGGAGAAACCCTAACTTCGATCCAGGCTACCCTACACCAGCTGGTCAAATCGGTATAGGATCTAGACCAAATGTTTGGCATCTTGACTCCCAGAGTTTCGGCTTTGGAATCGAGAATGGATTTCTGTGAACTGACGGTTCAACAGACTGAAACCTCGGTCCTCAAGTCTTTGGCTGCGATGGTGAAGCTGATTAAAGAAAACATACTGCTGTGACAGTGCCTGGAGACCATGGAGAACCAAGCCAGGGAGAGGAGTTTGCTAGTGGTGGGGCTTTCTGAGGTGGCAGAGTGGGAGGATTGCCTCAGTTTTGCAAGAACTTTCCTGCACGGTATATTGGGGATCTCTGAAGATGACCCCTCTCCCTATCGAAAAGGCATATCGTATCACACCACACCAGGCAGCAACAGACCACATGGCTCCTCGAACATTGGTGGTGGTGTGCATGGGAATTGGGGACCGGGACTGAGCACTAGCTATTGCCAGGAGGCGAAGGACACTAAAGTATGGGAAGATATACTTATGCTCTTCCCAGACCTCTCATATAGCACCAGACAATGGCGCAAAGAGTTTGATGGGCTCAGGAACTGTCTCTGCCAACTAAAAGTCCAGCATCAGTTATTGCTTCCAGCTAAACTGCATTTGACATGGAAAGGGTGTCAGTATCAATTTAATGATTCTAAAGATGCTGAAAAGATGGTCCGTTGCTTTGAACAGGAGCTGGCAGCAGGAGCAGAGGACAGAAACTCCTCAAATGAGGACTGACGATTTGGGATGAGTTGTACTGTAAGTTTTTGAACTTGGGACTAGGGCTGATCAGTTTATCTGCAGGCAGTGGTGTGGTTGGAACTGATTTGAAATAATCAGACTGAGTTAAGATGGTTCTCCTGCCAGCTTCTTAATTGTTGAGGGAGCTACACACAGCCGCTCTATTAGAAATTCTACTTACTGCTCGCAGATGTGGTTGACAGACTGCCTGCCACCCCAGGATCTATCTGTCTTGGACTTTTTCGGACCATATTGTAAGCCAGTTGGGGGGCTGTTCTACATGTTAAGCATGTTTGTTCTACTGTGCTGCTCTTTGCGTTATTCTGCCGTTACCGTTTTTATGGTAAATGATGTTGCTGATTTATTTTGTTGGAACCCTTTGACTGTTGCTTTTCCCTGGGAGGTTGGGAAATTATTGCAGGATATGTGTTACACGACTGCTTTGAGGGAATCTTTCTGACCATTTAGTTATATTGGTCACTATTTTCTATAAGTTATTTATCCAACTGTATGTCTGATTCCCCTTTGTCCTTCCTCAGCTGCATGCAGTGGGAATGATGATGTTTACTGTGGGTATTCCCCCTATGTTGTAGCTCATGAGGAGGTGTCCTATAAGGATCCTTTGTAAGTGAATGTTTGGGTAAATTATGCTTTATTGGTATCCTCCTGTGTACTTATTGTTTTGTGAGTTTGCTTGCAAAATCAAGAAATAAAATATACAAAAAAAGTTACTACTTAAGCATTAAGGCATGACAGGGTGTGTGTTGTTGTGTAATAATGTCACGCATCAGGTGGTTGAAGCACGAGACCGCAGGCAGAGTGCGTTCTGCACCTGAGAAGTGACGTTCTTACACAGTAACACACATCCCTGGAGTGCCTTATTGCTATTATACAGTGGTTCCTTTGTAATAAAATTATATTTAAAATTTTTTTTTTTTAACTGTGTAGGTAAACATAGTGAAAAATAGCTGTTGTATTGTTTTCCCATTATGTGCAACTGCTGCTTTTTGGTATACTGGGCTTTATATCCCCCCCAACAGTCACTAATCTTTGGTGACACCTTCTGCTACTAGAGTCATTGACCCAGTACCGCTGCTTGGCCTGGGATGGGTGAAGGTGTGTGTGACTTTTTTTATTTATTAATTTGAAACTGGAACTGTGATATGTTCAATGCAGCTTTCTGGAGAAACGACTAAGGGCAGAGGACCGAGCGCGTGCTGCAGGGACACTGAAGCCAATCGCAGAGACTGGCTGTTTCTTACATTAATTTAATTTCCTAAATGCTACTATATTGAATTGCGTGGCACTGCTTAATTTCAGGATACAAAATATTTGACTTTCATGTCACTTGAATCAAGCGGCTTCACTGAACCTTGCGACTTGGTGGTTACGGTCTGGCGGTCCACTGAAGCCACTCGGTCGGGGAGGGACCAGCATGTAAATTAATTTTATTTTATAGGCTGAACTCTGATGTTTATCGTGACTAAAGGGACTAAGGAGAGTTGGTGTTTGGGGGGCGAAGCCATGAGGGGTTTAAGATCTTGCTTCTGTGCGAGGACGTGGGGATTAAGCTGGCACTGATTCATGACATGGTAATGCGGTCTTTTGGGTGCCTGTCCTACATACAGTGATGTTATCGTTAAACAACATCACTGTCTGAAGGGCAGTCTGTCCAGCCAGAGCCCAGGATTCTTCCATGCCATTGTATAATACTACGTATTCCCCACCATCTGATATTCAGTTCCAGAGCCTGGTGGCCTCAGCTGAGTGGAGACCCTACAATGAAATTTCTGCTGTAAGCCTCAGTTCAACTGGTGTCACTGAGGTGTGGAACTGATCAGTAATTATAAAGTGAATATCAGGCTGGGAAAAAGGCCGCATCCACAAGGAATCCTAAGAAAGAAAACATAAAGATTATTTCATAGCAAACAAATGAAACCACACAGTATGGGGACTGAGAGGGTGTGCACATCCCCAAATTTCCAATAGTATTGTACTGTAAAGCAGGGCTGGCCCGTCAGCGCAGCACAGTGGCTGCTGCTCATGAAGCCAGTGACCCTGGTTTGGGAACCAGCCCCGGAAATGGGGGTCTGACTTGGGGAAGGGGAGGATTGAGCGTCCCAGAGGACATGCTGCTTTGGGCAGGGAGAGCAGAAAGCTTTGTTGCACTAAAGCCACATGGGTGATAACAGATCAGATCAGACTTTATTTATAAACACAATTCCAAAATTATCAAAGTGCTGTACATAAAACAGTAAAATCCCAATAGGTAACAATAAAAACTTGAATTTAAAATTGTTTAAAACATAATCATAAATATAACTGATGGTGTTAGGCTAGATTTCACTTGAATCAGGAAATGCTAAGCAGAAAAAATGTGTTTTTAAAGCAATTTTAAGGCTCTCTATGGTCAAGCATTCTTTAATCCGAGGTAGAGTATTCCACAGGGTAGGGGCTGCAAAAGAGTGGGCCTCAGAAGTCTTTAATTGAGCCTTGGGAACCTCTAGCAGTCCCTCATCAGAGGAACAGAGTAGATGGGGGTAGGGGCGGTAGGGGCAGAGAAGATCTTGCAAGTAGCCAGGTCCCTGTCCTTGTAGGACTTTATACTGTAGGTCAGTAACCTGACCTTAAAGTTGATCTGCCAATGTACAGGCAGCCATTGCAGGCTGCGGAGCACATCAGTGACATGGCATAATCTCGGTAAGCCAGTCAACAACCTCTCTGCCTCATTCTGCACTAGCTGCAATCGGCAGATATCAACCCCCTGGTGGCCCTAGGTAAAGGGCATTGCAGTAATCAAGGCATGAGGTTACAAAGGCGTGAACCAACGTTGAAAGAGTGCCAGGCAGGACCAAGCGCTTAATCCAGGCAATGTTCCTCAGATGGTAAAAAGAGGTCTTTACGACAGCAGACACCTGAGATTTTAATGTCGGCCCACTATCAAACACAATGTGCAGATTTCGTGCCCAGTCTGAGGTAAGCAGCTGTACCCCCCGAACCAAAGCCCAGAAGGCTGACCTGCCGACAACCCCATACCTTGGCGACCTGGCTCCTCCACCACCAATACCTTGGTTTTGTCCGAATTCAACCTCAGCCAATTGGCACTCATCCAACTCTGGATCTTGGAGAGGTAGCTGTTAAAAACTAAGATTGCCCCACCCTGCGTGGGCAAAAAGGACATGTAGAGCTGAGTATCGTCTGCATAGCAGTGAAAACTCTGCCCATACCACCTTGTAATACCTCCCAGTGGCAGCATGTACACTGCAAACAACATGGGGGATAGCACGGAGCCCTGCGGAACCCCGCATGACTGGGGGAATGGAGCAGAGGAATAAATCCCTGACATCAGTCTCAGAGTCCTGCCAGTGAGGAACAATCAAAATCACTTGAGAACTATACCAGACAGTCCACAGAGAGTCCACGGGCACTCCAGCAACACCCCATGGTCTACAGTGTAAAACACTGCTGAGAGATGGAGAACCAAGATGGAATGGCTCCCCACAATCCCTTGCTATTAGGAGATCATTCAGTACCCGAACAAGGGCAGTCTCTGTGCTATGCCTCTTCCTAAATCTGGATTGGAGAGGATCATAGACATCGTGAGTTGTTAAATGGTCATCAAGCTGCACCGTAACTACCTTCTCAATAACCTTGCCCACAGAGGGCAGGTTAGAGACAGGCCTATAGTTTGCTAGGCAGTCCGGGTCGAGAAAAGATTTCTTCAGGAGAGATTCCGCTACCGCTTCCTTCAAGGGGTCCAGAAACACTCCTGTTTCCAATGAACACAAGACTATCCCAGCAAGGACTGGGCCGATGACTTCAATGCATCCCACTAGGAGGCGCGTTGGGCCCAGATCCAAACTACAGAAGGTTGGATGCATACCCTGGACGACCCACACAATATCTATAGTCGCCAACTGGCCGAAGTCGAACCAGATAGAGTGGGTGCTTGCAACCTCTTGCCGACCTCCGCAATACCCGTTTGCGGGTATGTGGCAGTGCAGCCAGAACAGTGTGTGGGGAGAGAGGACATGCCGTTTGGCGCTGGGAACAAGCCATGCATGGGCATGGGTGCATGTTGCCCATGCTGAAGGTATCTGAGGGGGGAAGGGTGCAACAAAAGAGGGAGGATTTTGAAGTGTGAAGAATGATGCCCAGCACTCTTGGCCCATGCCCTCTTGACTAGCCTCACCACTTCCTGCACCAGAGGGCCAGAGGGGCAGCTGAACAACCCCCCAAAGAAACCACCACAGGGCAGGAGCTGCACTGTGATATTGCGATGTTGGAGTTAAGTGTCAGAGAAGGGATTGGTTGGAGCTGGGAGTTAAGGTAGGAGGGGACAGCACTGGTGATTGTGGGGGAATAAAAAGAATACTTAAATAAAAAAGGGGTGTTAAATCAAGGATTATGTTCCCTTAACTTCCCTCAGTTTCCTTAATTTCTCTATACATGCTTAATGTTGGCTGCAGCGGTGTATGGCTTGTAGAGCACTTTGGGATGCACTGTCTGTGGAAGGTGCTATATACAGCCAAATTCATTTTGCTTTTCTATTGAGCATGCACATGCTTGCATCATTTACAAATGTATTACAGACACAACTGAATGTACCCTGCATTAATAGATATTATTACGCATTCAAAACGTCTGCTAGAGTTGTTTTGAAATAAGTTTATCTTCTGATTCTGCAAGGAACATTTATAAGCACCACTTCATTATTTTTGTAATTTAATGAACCCACCATGGAAACGTAGTGTCTGTCAGTACACAAATTCTACTATTAATATTATTATTTTTGTCATGCACTTGACCCAAAAAGCACTATTTGTTTGTTAAAACAAAATCACATTCCTGTAGTTAAAATGATTTGAAAAACACATCAGTGCATTTTAGATATGTTGCGTTTAAAATAAATCGGGTTGTTTTGAAGTTGATATCTCCAGAACTGTAACAAATCGAATGGTTAGGGTTCCCCACTACCCCCAAATTAGGGCAGTGGTACACCCAGAGGAGGGCCATAATTGGAGGACAAGTGAAAATAATCTCACATATTCCAGCTGAAATATGGTGTGGATTTCACAGCACTGTTGTTGGTTTTGGGTGCCATAAAAGACCCTGGTATCCAGACTGCAGACTGCTTTACATCCTTGGCAGAGGCAGAGAAATCTGCCTCACTAAAGGGGGGGGGGTACTCACAGCTAGTCGCCAGTCAGGATCAGGAAGCTGCTAGTAGGGCAGTATCCAGGAGGAGGGATGGGGCACAAATCAGGGAATACTTATAGGCAAGTATTAGTAATGGTGGGCTCTGTGATTAGAGGGACGGAGGAGGTGGTTGTTTTGGTACAGTAGGAGGGGAGGTTAGTTAGATGCTTGCCTGGGGCCTCAGCTAGTGGGGATGTTCTCAGGACAGAGAGAATAGTTAAGGGGATGGGAGGGGAGTCGGAGGCGTTGGTCCATTTATGGACGAATGACCCAGTGAACCAGGAGATAGAGGAGGTGAAGGAAAATTTCTGCATGCTGAAGGAGGCAGCAGTATCAGTTGCCTTCTTTGAGGTTCTCCATGCATGGAATAAGGAGGATGGAGGATAGGGGATGATGAAGGATTTCCACAAGTGGCTCAAGGGGTGGTATGAGGGGGAGCAGTTAACATTTGTGGGGGACTTTAAGGACAGGAAGCTGCTTAAAAGGGATAGGCTCCATCTCACTAGGGAGGGGGTAAAAGCACTAGGCTGGAAATTTGATGTATACATGGTTAAACATATAAACTGAAAGGGGGGAGGTTGGGGCTATGGATACCCTAAGTTGACAAGAAGGAGAAGGGACCTAGCAAGGGGTCCCCTAGAATGGGGTAAGTGATGCCTAGAAGTTAACAGTAGATTAGGATGGCATGGGGTAGCATGAGACTACATGAGTCACAATGGGGGAGACAGAAGGGGAAGAGGGGCATAGGCAGGGCTAGCAAAGAGTACAGGGGCGGGGAGATGTGAACCAGACACAGATAAGCAGAAGGCAGAATCGGGCAGAAACACTGTCAGGGGGCATGTGGAGGGCAATCAACCTCAATGTGAGGAGCTTGGGTAGCAAAATGAGAAATTTTCAGGCACTAGTAATGGAGGCAGGTCTCAGTATAGTGGCTATAATAGACATGGGCAATGGTGGGATCTTGCAGTCCTGGGCTACGCAATATTCAAAAGGGATAGTGGGAAGGGAAGGGGGGGTGGCACTATACATATGGGGGTGAATAAAGGCCACAGAGGACTTTGCTATCAAGGAAGGGAGGTTGGATCAAAATGGGTACAATTACAGGTGCGTGGGGCGGAGGGGTCTGTCTAGGAGTGATCTACAGACCACCTGGTCAGAATGAGGAGGGAGATGGGGATTTAGTGGAGGAGATTGGGGAGTGGGGGCAAGCAGATGAGAAGTGGGGATTGCAGTGGATCTTAGTATGCAGGACATAGACTGGGAGGTTCCTACAGCTACAAGTGGGAGGAGTCTGTCACTGGTAGATGTCATGCAGGAATGCTGCACAGTGCAGTGGGTCATGCAGCTTACCATACAGGAGGCAATTCTAGACCTGGTACTGTCCAACAGTAAGATGGTGGGGGCAGTCATGGTTGGGAGCCCTTGCGGTCCAGTGACCTTGGCTTGGTTGAGTTTGAGATAGCCACAGGGTGTCACTGGCCATCATCCAAGGCTGTGGTACTGGACCACAGAAGGGCGGATTTTGAGGGTATAAGAACACTGATCAGCGCAAACTAGACAGGGTGAGAAGAGCGGTGGGGGTCAAGGCTATATGGGGAACAGTAACGGGGTCCAAAAGGGAGGTAATAAACTCCTACATACTGATAGTTGCCAAAAAGCACATGAAACCAATCTAGTTTTCCAGGGAGGTGGGAAGGGGCTAAGGGCCAATACAAAGGCATTCAGAAGGTAAAAGTTTATGCAGTGGAAGAAGAGTGGGAGGAGTACAAAAAGAAAATAATGGATGCAAAGGGAACACTGTAGAAGACCAAAGCTGAGTCATGGATAGTGGAAAGAGTGAGAGTGGGGGACAAGGAATTATTCAGGTACATCAAGAAAAAGAGGAAGACGGGGGCGGGGTATAATAAGGCTACAGGAAGGTGAGAGGGTGGATGACGATGACTGACAAAAGGCCACAGTACTGAAAAACTTCTTCTGCTCAGTATTTACAGTGGAAGACGGGGCTACAGTACTTGCCAGATAGTGGGGTGAAGGCATCAGGAAGGGGAATAGGAAAATTGGACAGAGTGGAGGTCACAGTATGCAGGGTCTGCAAAGGGCTTGAAGCCCTTAAGGTAGAAAGAGGCTTCCAGTTCTGATGGTCTACACTCCAGAGTGTTGAAGGAGTTGGGGCCAGAATTGGCAGCACCACTGGTGCTCCCTGGAAACAGGAACATTTCCCAGGGATTAGAGATCTGTGGATGTAGTGCCACTGCACAATGGGCAGATGGGAGGGACCCAGGTAACTACAGTCCCATTAATCTTACGTCAGTTGTGGATACGCTTCTGGAAATAGTTATCATGGAAAAGGCAGTGGAATGCCTGGAGACCAGCTGGTTGCAGGATACCGAGTAGCATGGGATTTTAGGCAGGTAGATTGTGCCAGACCAACCTGTTGATGTTGTTTGTTTAGGTTTCTAGAGCAGTGGACAAGGGAAGGCATTAGATAAGTTATGTAAATATTTCAAACAGAGTTTATCAGTGCTTACCTATTTAAGTAAATAAGACTCTTCCAGCAAGTGCATTCGTTTCTCAGGGAAACTTTGCAGAGCATAGGAGGGCCAAATGAGCTACCAGTTAGAAATAGCACCCTGTTTCTCAAAAGTCTTTTACAAAGAGCAGTGTTCCCAAACAGCCAACCCTTCAGCATATTACAGAGCAAAACACCATAGACATAGCAACATCGTAAATTCCTTTTTGAGATGTTATGACACAAAGCTCTGCGGCAGGGGGAACAACATGCAGAAAGTCAGGGAAAAGAAGAAAGACCAAGAGATGCTGGAAAGGTGGTTTAACGTCTGGAAACTGAAGTTCAGCACCAAGAGGTGCAAGGTGATGCACATTGGCCCCCCCCCAAAAAAAAATCCAGTCAGACTACTGTATGAGGGGGGTGGGGGGGTCCAGATAGCCAAGATGGCAGAGGAAAGGACCTGAGGTGCTTATTAGTAATGGCCTCGAAAGCGCAGGTCAGTGTAACAAAGCGTATAGTAAAGGATGTTGTGTTATATTGGGAGGGGGTTTGACAGTCTGAAGAGGAAGATGATAGTGTTGGTTAAATTTTATTTTTATTTTTTGTTTTTAGTGTTAGGTTGACTGTGGTGTTGTTTTATATTTTTTTTTTATTTATTGTTTTAACTTTTGAGCAGCCTGATGTGTCGGCTGGCTCCACCTGTCCTACGTTATTTGGCCTCCGCTCTCCATGGCCTCCGCCCCTTCTTTTTGCCCTCCTTGCCTGTTCATGTTTATCATCGGTGTCGGGCACTAGGGATTGTGCGAAGGGGGAGGGGTAACAGGGAAGGCGTGGGGGGTTGTGGACAGCGGAGTGAGTGGTGCTCTCCCATAGGGGTGGTTAGGCCTAGAAGACACCCTGGGGCGAAATGGCTCCTGGAGCGTGGTAGTTCCGTTCTGGTTCCCATCCCCAAGGGCACCTCCTGTTTCGGAGGGCAAGTGGTTGGGACAACTCGTCATCCTCGTCCAACTCGGGCGCTGTTGTGCAATGCCAGATCTGTCTGCAACAAGACTGGTCTTATTGCAGACTTTGTTGCAAGGGCAGATCTGGCTTGCATTACCGAGACCTGGTTGGATGGGAATGCGGACCCTTTTTTAGAGGCCGCCGTTCCCGCCGGGTTCTCGGTTATATACCGCCCGAGACTGGATCGCGGGGGGGGGGGTGGTATGTTTTAAGACTGAATTGGGCCTTACTGGCGTGCCAGTTGAGGAGGCTAGATCATTTGAGTGCACTGTGGTGGCTGGTGTGGGGTGCAGGATTGCCCTCATTTACTGTCCACCAGGGGATGAGAAGCTTTTCCTGCAGGAAATAGCAGATTTTGCTGCCGACATGGCCTTGGAGTAGCCCAGATTGATGGTGCTGGGCGACTTCAATGCGTGGGTCGATGACGAATCTTCACTTTTTGGTCAACATTTCCTCCAGGTGATGACATCTCTGGGCTTTACACAGGTTGTTTCCGCAGCTACACACAAAGGAGGTCACTCTTTTGACCTGGTTTTCCTCCTGAGGATTGAGGCTTCCGACTTGGTGGTGGAACCAGTCGGTTGGTCTGATCATTACTCAGTTGGGTTCAATTTCTTGAGGCCCCCCGCAGGTCGGCCCCGTGAGTTGGTCAGGTATCGCCATTGTGGGACGTTGTCCCTGAAGACCTGATGGCGGTTATTGACCTCGTTGTTTGATGAGCCATGCACTGATCCCTGAGCAGCTGGTAGTGGCCTATAATGGGGCCATATCGGCTGCACTTGATCAGATTGCACCAGCCCGTGTTCGCCCCCTCCCGCGCCGTCCCGTTGCCCCATGGTTTGATGGGGCGTTGAGAGGGCTGCGGAGGTTGGGGCATAGGTTGGAGCGTCGTTGGAGGAAGACTGCCTCTGATGCCGACCATCTTATTTTGTTAGAGCATTATAAGCTCTACCCAACAGCAATTTCCCATAAGAAGGCAGAATTCCTGTCCAGGGAAATTTCTGTCGCCCGGAATCGACCGGCTCAGCTCTTCAGAACTGTCGACAGACTGTGCAACCCAGTCTGTCGGCAGATCCATCGAGCTTTTACGCAAACTGATCGTGAGGAGATCGCCTTCGATTCTTTGGCGGGCAGGGAAGATATCTGAGGCAGTGCCTCCACCTCACTTAAGGTTGTTGCAGTTGATTAGTGTCTTGCCGCAGAGCCCGGAGTTTTCTGGAGTTCCTTTAACCTACTGGATCTCGTAGACACTATGAGGATTGTCCGTGAGATGCGCCCAACATGTTGTAGTTTGGATCCGGGCCCTACTTCCCTGATTATGGGTTGTAGTGAGACTATTGGCCCGGTCCTTGCTCGGATTATCCAGTGTTCTTTAGAGACGGGAGTTTTCCCTAGCTCTTTGAAGGAAGGGGTGGTGACTCCCTTTCTGAAGAAAGCTTCTTTAGACCTGGATGACCTAGCAAACTACCGACCAATCTCTAACCTCCCTTTTGTGGAGAAGGTTATTGAGAAAGTTGTAGCTGCTCAACTGGATAACCATTTGACCATCCATAGTTTATACGAACCTCTCCAGTCTGGTTTTCGTAAGAGGCATAGCATCGAGACTGCTCTGGTTCGGGTGCTCAATGATCTCCTGATGGTGAGAGATCGGAGACACCGCTCTATTTTGGTTCTCCTTGATCTGTCATCAGCTTTTGATACTGTGGATCATGGGGTTCTGCTCGAACACCTGAGGTCCATTTGTGGACTATCGGGTGTGGTCCTCAGATGGTTTTCATCCTACCTCGAGGGGAGAATGCAGAGAGTGGTCTCGGGTTTGCATTCATCTGGGGCCTTCTCTCTGCCTTATGGGTACCTCAGTGCTCGGTGTTTCCCATGTTATTCGTAGTATATATACCCTTGAGACATGTAGAAGATGGTATGAGCTGAGGTTTCACTGCTATACTGATGATACCCAGCTCTACCTGTCTTTTGCACCTGACCAGGTTAGTGCTATCTCGGTGCTGAATAACTGCCTCGCTGATATCCAAGACTGGATGAATACCAGTGGTTTGAAGTTGAATCCGGGAAAGACTGAGGTTATGGTGGTGGACCTGGGTCGCAGGGTTGAGGGTTTAAGGGTGGGGTCCCCCTCTGGATTAATTCTGGGGGTAGACCAGATCCCCACCTCCCAACGGTTGCGTAACCTGGGTGTGGAGCTTGACACTGGTTTGACCCTTCGTTATCAGGTGTCTGCAGTTGTCAAGACTGCATTTTTTCATCTTGGAAACATCGCCAGGATTAGGCACCTGGTTCCACCTTGCGACCTGCCGGTTTTGGTCCACACCTTCATGACATCTCGTCTTGATTACTATAACTCTCTTTACCTAGATCATGGGGTTGATATCCGCCACTTGCAGCTAGTGCAGAATGCAGCAGCACGTTTGTTGACTGGGGTTTTAAGAAGGTCCCACATTACCCCGGTGCTGCGGACTCTGCACTGGCTGCCAATACAGTGGCGGATCACCTTTAAAGTGGGTCTTTTGACCTACAAAGCCCTACACAGTCGAGGTCCTGACTATTTGAAAGAGCTTCTGGTGCCCTACACCCCTCTGAGACAGCTCCGCTCGGCTGATGAGGGGTTGCTGGAGATTCTGAGGGTAAATTTGAAGTCTTCTGGAGCCTGTGCCTTCGGTTTTGCGGCTCCCACCCTCTGGAATTCTCTGCCTCGTCAGCTCCGTGAGAGTACGACGTTGGGAAGTTTTAAAAAGGCCTTAAAGACTTTTTTATGGGAGAAGGCATTTCCTGCTGTGTTGTAATTGGTTATCTTAGCTTGGTAATATTCGTTTTGTGTAGTTCTATGGTATGTATTGATTATGCTTGTGCTTTTATGTTTCTATGTACAGCGCCTTGAAAAATTTGAAAGGCGCTTAATTAAATAAATTTTATTATTATTATTTATTATATTGCCCATATACAGGCCCCTCGTAAGGCCACACCTGGAGGACTATGCACAGATCTTCCTCAGTGATATCTCCTACATTAGGCCACAGCTTTGGGAACTGTAAGCAGTTAGTGCCTGGATCACACACAAACATTTTGTTAGCCATGGCTCACCAACAGTGACATGCAGCATCGACATGTATGTAATGTAGGCAGCCCCATCACTCCTCAGTTCTTCTGCCATCAATCATCCTCATGGGACCTGGTGAAGGAAATATCATTGACTAATCCATTTTCGTTTTATTTATTTATTTTCTATACTTTTCAAGTGTTACTGTCATCTCTGCATGCTGCTGAAGTTGAAATATGCTTTGTTTAGATACTGTATTTGTGGTTATAAAATCTACAAAGATGACATGCACTCCATTTGTGTGTGCTGTTTGGGCCTTTCTCATAATGTGAGGACTTGTGAGACTTGCCAGGGTTTCAACCAGGCTACAAGGCAACACAGTGTTGTTAGGCTCTAGAAAACTTCTTTGCTGAAAAAGCTTTAAAAGACTGAAGAAGGAAAAGGGCTTAGAGTCTGCTTCCCTGTCATCACTGTCTAAGAAACAGTCATCGAAACTGAAGGACAAGGAAAGGGCATTGACTTGGGCGTCATCATCATCATCATCTGGCCATAAGCACAAACATAAGGATAAAGGCAAGCCAGGCCTGGCTACCTGCAAGACCTCCTGTGTTCCTATCGCCCCTCCTGACCCCTTCACTTAGCAGCCAAGGGATTGAGATTCCCAGGATTTGTTTAAAAACATCCAGGGACCGTGCCTTTTTTTTTTTTTTTTTTTTGCGGCCCCAACCCTGTGGCATGCTCTACCTCGTTATATCCAAGAATCCCCTACACTTGACATATTCAAACGGGAGCTGAAAACTTTATTTATGCAAGCCTTCCCTCACTATTAGATAGGGTTTTATAGATAATTTAAAACTGATTGTTTGAATTCAAAAAATAGGAATGATCTGTTTGTCTGTATTTATCTGTATTATATATTAATGTTTTTAAATGTTTTAGAAATTGTATGTAAAACATATTGAATCGCAGTGATAATTGCGCTATACTAAATAAAACCTGACTGACAAGTCTGCTTCTTTGGCGAGGTCCCGGTCACCGCTGAAAACAGGTGTGTCCTCATCAATGCCCACTCCAGCGGTGTTGATGAAAGCCCCCAATCCTTTGTTGAGACACCAAGGTCGAGATCTGACTCGGGCACTGCTGTACCTACTATGGATGGTACGTTGCCATCGTAATCGAGCTCTGGCCCCTTGACGTAGTTAGTCCGGACCCTTTTCATGATACCATCGACTCCCAGGCTGTGCTAGCATAGCTTTTAGATATGATTCGATGCATTCAACCGGCATTGCCATTGCAGGTAGCTTTTCTGTCGACAGGGCCTTCATCAATGGGTTTTACAAGAACGCCACTGATTCCTGCCTCTCAGTCACCACCGGTGCCACTGGCTCCTTCTATGGCTCCCATTGTTCATGATTATGGCGATGTCATGGAATATAATCCTGATCTCATGGACCTTGAGGTGGATCTAGAGGAGGAATATGAAGGTGAGGAGCAGTTTGTAGAAAGAAACCTACCCTCTCACCCGTGAGGCCTCAGTGGTTTATACCTTGAGGTCTCGTCCTGAGGACCCCTTTTCTTCAAGCCGTGATGCAGCAAATGCAGTCTGCCATGGGTTTTGCTGTGGAAAAGGAAAATTCCATAATGAGGAATCTCGTGGAGTTGTACTCCCCCCATTATGATTTCACATGTGTATCCTGCCTTAGAGGATGCTACTTTTACTACATGGCATAGACCTAACTCATTGCCTGCAGTCCCTAGAAAGGCTGATAAGCAGTACTCTGCTTCTTCTGCTAAATCTTGTTATGCCAACCAACCTGAAACTGACTCTGTAGTCATCATGGCTGCTAATGATAGGTCTAGAACTCCTAGACACGTGAGTACTTTGCCTCCTCATAAGGCGTTTAGGAGACTGGATGTTATGGACAAACGTACTTATGCCTCTGCATCCCTGTGCCTTAGGATTGCACATTACCAGGCCCATATAATGAAATACCAGAACAGCCTGTGGAAAGCTGCTCTTACCGCTGCCCAGGCTTTGCCTGATGGTTTGGCCAAGAATGATATGCTTAAAATATCATCTGCTGGCACCAAGGTTGGCAAACATTTGCTGTGCTTATCTTATGATGTTTCTGATGCTTCTGCCAGGACTGCTCCCTCTGGCATTTGCACTGGACGTTATTCCTGGCTCAGAGTGGGTTTTACTGCTGATGTGCAACAAGCAGTGTTTAATGCTGCCTTTAAGAGTTCCAAACTGTTTAAGATGTTGAAGAAGCCTTCCATGGATTTCGAACTTCTAAGATGTCTCTAAGGTCTGTTAAGTCCCTCTATTCAACTCCTTCTAGAGACTGCGGCAGGGGCTTTTTTCATAGGCCTGCTGCCCAGGGTAGTTGTGTCTACCATAAGCAAGGCTGTGGCAGAGGTGGTGTTCCCATTCTGGGTCTCTTTCTCCCCCCTGTGGCCATGCTAAAGCACCAAAATAATTGGTTCCAGTGGCCCTGCCACTCCCAGTTCTGCCTGACTCTCTTCCATCTTTCCTCTCCCCTTAGCCATTGCCTATACACAGGGATGAGAGTTTGGGGGGGGCAGGAACTGCCTGCATTTAAAACATTAGCAGGGGATCACCAGGGATGAACAGGTTCTGGAGATAATTGCAAGGGGACATGCTCTGGTCCACAGGCCCACTCCAGTCTATGTTTCTACACAGACATAAGGCAATTTGTGTGGGGGATAGGAAGAAATAGCTGTTGGTTAAATAGGATCTGCAGCTTATCCTCTAGGTAGGAAAATGGGCAGACTAGGTAGGTCAAGCAGTCCTTATCTGCCGTCAAAGTCTATGTTTCTATGTTTCCAGTGGGGTAGGATTCCTTGAGCTACAGCGAATCCCCTTGTGACTGGATCAGGAAAACCCTCCTCTGTCCTTCTAGGGCGCTCTCTGGATTTACAACTGAACATCCGCCAGAGGATCCTGGGGCTGCTTTCTCTCTGTGTGAGGGGTGAAAATACAGCCTCGAGTTTGTATTCCTAGAAGAGAACCCTCTTGGCCACTGCAGAGCAACCCAGAAAAGCCACAGGCGTGTATAGGGCTCAGGGATGCCCTATACACCCGATATGTGTCTTTTCCCAGAAAAATGCAGAGACTGGTTCAGACCCCACAGACACCTTTGAGAGACCTTTTGTATTCCCTACTGCTTTCATTCTCAGAGTCCCTTCTTGGATTCTATCTGGGTAGTGTCTGACCTTTAAGTGTTAGACAGGTGTAGTATTGTTTGAACAAACTTTCCCAAACCAACACACACAACAGACTCTGACACAGTTATTTTAAATTAAGCCAAAGGCTTTACTTACTAGTTACCAAGTAATATAAGTAACATAAGAGAAAATGTTTTACATATTGGCTACAGGATATGAAAAGAAAGTCGGAGAGTATGCAAAAAAGATATATTGTTAAAACTAGTGATATAGTTCTACCTTGAAAAGTCTTTAGTGGCTGGAATGAAAAGTGTTCTTAGAAAAGTAGCTGATTCTCCCATCTGTTTGGTGGAATTTCAGACATGGGTCCAAGTCTTAGTCCTTGTTGCTGCCAGAGTTTCTGAGAAAGTAATGCCCCTAGCAAGGCTCTGCAGGCTCTTTTAAGAAAATTCAAAAGTCTTGCCTCCGGTGTTCCTTGCTGCGATAGGATGGCCTCGTCACATGCTGAGAAAAGACCAGCCAGCTCTCCATGTTCAGATTTACAGTTTCTTAGCTGGAGGGGGTGGTTGGAAAAGACAGATGCTTCCCCCCTCCCCCCCCGGCCTGTGATTGGAGTCAGCAGGTCTCACTCCTTGCTGGATTTGCTAGTCCAAGGTCGTTTGTTCACCCTCTGTTCCCAGCAAACCATTTAGCCCTTAAGTGGCTGCCATTAATTTGTAGTTGCTCCATTCCAGGTGCAGAAGTCCGAAGACAATGGAACTCCAGACTCCGTGGCACCTTTACGCTGCTTCTGGGCCCAGAGCCTTTTGTAAGGCAAATAGTTTTCAGTAACCCAGGCTTGATTTTAATAGGCCTACCATTAACCTTTAATGACCCCTCCATTTAACATAGTATTCTGGAGGCCCAAATCCCTTTTTTCAATTTAAGCAATATTGTTATAAAAAAAAAAGTCACCTAGAAAGCTACAGGGTTGCCTATCCAAAAACACAGGGAATTGTACCGTTTCCAGGATACCATATTGCATCTTTATTACCCAGAATTCCTTGCAATTAGGCTTATGCAATGGTGCCTTTTTTAGTGAATTACTTAAACTAGCATAACATGAGAACACAGCAATGGGACATGGCGTGATCCCCGCCATGCTCTGGCCCTGATAGAAATCCCGCTAGATCATCCTCTGCCTACTTCTGTTTATCCCTTGGGACACTAGTCCCTTCTAAAGGAGGAAATTCAGAACCTTTCGTGCCATAGAAACTGTTCTCCTAAAGAATGGAACAAAGGGTTTTATTCCAGATACTGCCTAGTCCCAGAATGTACAGGGGATCTGCATCCTGGGTTAGAGCTCACAGATTTCATTTTGTACATCGAATACAAAAGGTTTCAAATGGTATCTCTACAGGCCTTAATTCCCGTACTACAAACAGGGGGCTGGCTCTGTTCTCTGGACATGAAGGATGCATACCTTCATATAAGGATCAGGAACTTCCACATACAGTACCTCCGCTTTATGCTGGAGGGCAGGCACTGTCAGTTCAGGGTATTGCCCTTTGGCTTGTCCTCTGTGCCCATGGTCTTTACAAAATGCTTGGCAGTTGTTTCAGCTGGTCTTTGCAGGGTAGGTCTGTATGTTTTCCCTTATCCAAACTGCTGGCTCCTGGAGGCCAGCTCCAGAAAAGCTGTTTCATGCCCTGTACAGAACGTGTCGGTTGTTTGATGACTTGGGTGTCACAATGAATGTGCCAAAGTTGGTGTTGACTCCATGCCAAAGATTGCAGTACATAGGGATGGTCTTGGACACAGAAAAGGGATTTTCTTTCCTGCCCAGGAGAGGGCGGGCACTCTGATTGCACAAGGACACTTGGTGTACAGGAGCCACTATGTCTCTGCACGAATAGTGTTAATGTATTCTGGGCCTCTTGGCTGCAGCCATAGTAATTGTGTCCCTAGCCCACCTTCATGTGAGGATACCACAGTAAACAGTCGGTGTCCTGTGGCATCAGTTAACGGGCGAGTTGGAACAAATGGTTCTTGTCACGTCTCCACTTACAAAGCATTGTTATGGTGGATGGACCATGACAATTTACTTAAGAGTGCTCCATTTCTTGTACCAGCTCCTGTACAGATCCTCACCACGGATGTCTCAGGCTCTAGCTGGGGTGCTCATCTCTTCCCTTATCAGACACAAGGGTCGTGGACCAAGGTAGAGGCCCAGTAGTACCTTTTTGCATCCCTGCACACATAAAACTGCTGCATTTCTGCTCAAACGTTCCAGGTCCTGGAGTTTTTTGTGAGACGTGTTATCCCTCTTTTGGAAAGGGAAATTCCTATAGGCATTTTCCCAGTTCCTCTAATACAGAAGCTTCTGCTCAAGGTGAGGGTGAAGTGCCACTCTTATCCTCATTGTTCTGTTCTGGGCTCGCCAGATTTGGTTTCCATTCCTTCAGCATCTGGTGGTGAAGCATCTTCTCCCTCTACCTCTGTGTTGAGATCTGTCACAGGCAAGGGTTCCCTATTCCATCCGGACCGAAGATCCCTGCACCTACATGTATAGCTCCTGAAAATATAGCCATTACATGTTTTGGGGTATTCCCTAAGGTGGCTGATGTCCTTCTTGTGGCTAGGAAGCCTACCACACATACTTATTCCCTGAAATGGAAGCGTTTCACTTTGACTGCTTCTTGAAATATGGACCCTTTTACATGTCCTGTGAATTCTGTGCTTGAATACTTGCTTTCCCTGTTTGACTCAGGCCTGCAGTACTCCTCTGAGGTGCATTTGGCCACTATATGAGCTTTCCATGCCCCTATTAGTGGTTGTACAGTTGCCCAATTAAAGGTGTCCTGTACTTTTCTGAGTGGTACTCGTCATATGAAACCTCCTATCAATAATCCATTCCTGCCTTCGGATTTTTTCATACTCGATGCTCCTTATGAGCCTGCCGCGAGTTGTGGCTTGGGTTTCCTGTCATGGAAGACGTTGTTATTTTTGGTTACTATGACTGCTGCTTGGAGGATTTCTGAGCTTCTGGCTTTGATGTGTTGGCCTCCTTATTTGATTTTTCACAAAGACAGACTTTTTGTGCACAAATCCCAAGTTTCTGCGAAAGGTGTTATGAAAATGTACACAGAATGCCTTCCTGTGTATTATTCTGAGCATGCCAGACAGGGCGAGACACTGTTCTCTACTTTAGATGTAGATAGAACTCTGAGATACTACTGTATTTTGCTTCCACCAAGGACTGCAGAAAGTCCTCTCAACTTTTTGTTTCATTCATCCCTGGGAAAGAGGGCACTCCTGTATCTAAACAATGCCTTCCCAAATGGCTGGCACATTGTATTACGTTCTATTACAGGCAGTACGATACGGAACTTTCTGGTGCTGTCTCTGGTCACTCCATAAGAGGTATGGCCACTTCTGTTACTTGTTTCAAAATGTCCCCATTGCTGACGTGTGCTGTAGCCACATGAAGCACTGTTCATACTTTCACTAAGCATCACAGTCTGGACATCATCTCTAGTAGATGTGCTAGTTTTGGGCTTACTGTTCTGCAAAGTCTTCTGTCCTGATCACCTACCCGACTGTGTTGTACTCCCAGATTGCTTTGTGCTACATAAGAACTTACCTTAACAATAGATGTTTGAGAGAATTCTTATTTATTTATTGAAATGTTTCACCAGGAAAGCACACTGAACAACAAGTTGCTCATCTCCCAGTGCGACCTGGGGAGGGGTTACATATTGATGTGACGTAAAACATGCAGTTAATATTAACATTCCTGTCCAATACACATTCAGTTACATTTGTAGAAAGACACATATACAAACATAAGAAAATTGCCAGCAGCAAAAGGCCATCATGGTCTATCTAGGCTGCTCGAGATTGCTGCTAGCTCCCTATTCAGCAGCTGCCCTACCCCCCCTTACCTCCCTTTACCCTCCTCTTTGCCCTGTCCCACCCCTTCTTGAAGCATTCCACTGTGTTACGTCACCACCTCAGCTGGTAGTGTGTTCCACTTTGCCACCACCCTCTCTGTAAAGAAATGCCTCCTCACCTCCCTCCTGAATTTATCCCCCTCCAATCTCATGTCATGGCCCCTAGGGTCTCTCCTCACCCTCATCCTGAATAGACCCTCTGTGTCTGTTTTGATTATCCCTTTCATGTATTTGAAGGTCTCAATCATGTCCCCCTGTCCCTCTTCTCCTCCTCCAGTGTGTACATGTTTAACTCTCTTAATCTGACCTCATATGGCACATTCCCCCAGGCCCTGAATCATCTTTGTTGCCCTACGCTGCACCCCCTCCAGAAGCCTAATGTCCTTTTGTAGGTACGAGAGCCAGCACTGCACGCAGTATTCCAGGTGTGGTCTAACCAACAATCTGTATAACGGTAGAATAACACCCTTCTTCTCGAGGTAATGCCTCTTGCAGTGCACCCCAGCATTTTGTTGCCCATTGCTGCTGCCCTTCTGCATTGTGCGGAATTGTTCATTGCTCCTGTGATGAGCACCACCAGATCCTTCTCGTCTTCTATTACCTCCAGCTGCACTCCTGCCCCCCCATGGTAGTTTCTCCTCGGATTTTTTTGTTCTGAAGTTCAGTACCTTGCATTTTTTTGGGTTGAACCCCAGCGGCCATCTGTCAGACCATGCCTCCAGCCTTGCCAGATCCCCACCCCACCCCTGTTCATCCACTGCCACTCCCATCTTGGTGTCATCCACAAATCGGCTGATTTTGCTGCTGATGCCATCTGAGATGTCTGCAGTAAATATGCCAAACAGCACTGGGCCCAACACTGACCCCTGTGGAACACCACTTATTACAGACTTAGGGGCTGAGTATACCCCACCTACCACCACCCTGTGCTGCCTATCTTTTAGCCAGTTCTCCACCCACCCCACCAGTTTTGCCCCTGCCCCTGTACCCTGTAGCTTGCTTCTAAGTCTCCCATGCGGTACTGAATCGAAGGCCTTACTGAAGTCTAGGTACAGGACATCCACCACATGACCCCTGTCATTTTGCCTAGTCAGTCAGTCATAGTATTACACCAGGTTGGTTGGGCATGACCTCCCCTTGATGAAACCATGCTGTCTCCCATCATGCACCCCTTCACCTCCAGTAGTGCCACTAGCCTCTCCTTTAGGATTGTCTCCATTAGCTTCCCCATTATGTACGTTAGACTTACTGCCCTATAGTTCCATGGTTCGTTCTTGGGTCCACTCTTGTCGAGCGGAACCACATGAGCCAGTCTCTAGTCCAGTGCTATAAATCCTGTGTCTACAGACAAATTAAATAAGTCTGCCAAGGGTCCTGCCAGGACCTCTGCCAGCCCCTTCAGCACTCTCGGATATACTCCATCGCGGTCCTGGTGCCTTGTCTACCCTCAATGCCCTTAACCCCTCCAGCACCCTCCCCACTGTGATTTCTTCATCTGTCACCTCTCACCCATCTGTCTCTATCCTCCCTCCTACTTCGGGTAGCATCCCCTCATTTTCTTTCATAAAGACTGAACAGAAGTAGTTGTTGAACACTTCTTCCTTTTCACCCCCCTCTTTCACCCATCCCCTGTCCTTCTTAATTCTTACAATTTGGTCCTTATAGCTTATTTTCTCCCTGATGTACCTAAAGAAGTCTTTCTCCCTTTTTCTTATGCCCTGTGCCAGCTTGAGTTCCCTTGCTGCCTTGGCTGCCCTTACCCCCCTGGTCACCTCCTTTGCTTCTTTCAGATATTCCTCCCTATCCTCCCCCCTCCCCAATTTTCTGTATCTCCTATAAGCTGCCCTTTTCTTCCACACCCAGTCTAGCACCCCCTTTACTTATCCAGCTGAGTTTCTTTCCCCTAGCCTTCTTAGTCTGGACCCTACAGCAAGTTTCTGTTGCCTTCACTATCCCCTGTCTTATCAGTTCCCACCTTTGTTGTGTGTCTATACCTGGTTGAATTTTGCACAGGAACCCCTGTACCACTTCCCTCATCATCTTAAAGTTGGCGCTTCTGAAATCCAGCACCCTTGTGCTAGATGCGCACTCTCTTTAGCCATCTGTAACTGGAACCATACTATCCGGTGGTCACCCCCCCACAAATGGTTCCTCCACCCTCATATCCCTTACCCACTCCCCGTTTTTCAGTACGAGGTCAAGGGTGTTCCTTTCCCTAGTTGGTTCCTTGACCAGTGGTACTAGAACATTTTCCTGGAAGCCGTCCAACATCACATGCTCCCTTCTGCTCTTTGTGGTAGATGTGTTTCACTCCACCCCCGGCAGGTTGAAGTCCCCTACTATCACCACCACACCTTTCCCGCAGTTTCTCCTGATCTGATCTGCCAGTACCCTGCCCATCCCTTCAGATTGAAAGGGTGACCAGTACTCCATCCCCAGTCTTGGTGATCTGTTTTTGGGATCCTGTAGTTGCACCCACAGTGCTTCTGTATCTCTCTCATCTCCCTCCTCCCTTACACATTTTAATCCCTCCTTTACGTACAGCGCCACCCCTCCTTCCCCTTTTCCCTATCCTTCTGGTGTAATCTGTACCCCAGAACCATCATGTCCCAGTAGTGGATTTGGGTGACCCATGTCTCGGTTATTTATTTATTTTTTTTAATATACTTTATTCATTTCATTACATGTAACCGGACATTTTGTTTTATGCTGAATACAGCAAATACATTCTTTAAACAGCCACTATGGATATAAAACACACCGAGATGTAACTTTGAGTCCATTACATTAGTTCCTCTCACATTAGCCTACGTCTCTGATAGTCCCAATCTAGGCTAATAAGTAAGTTATGTCTCTTTACCAGACACATGTAGACAGACTCGTATCCTAAAATATTATTTATCCATCACTTAATGGTTTTTATCAAGAACAATTAAAAAACAATAAAAACAATTTAACCAAACTTTAAGGTCAGTAATCTCTTTAAGATAACTTCATTGTATAATCAGAGTTGTAAATTGTATCAACCTGTTGTTGTATACTTGTCTATATTTATCCTCCTACATTGTTCCATCAAGGATACGATGGCCTTCTCCATACCCTCTCATGCCACAGGCTTTCAGCATTGCCTGGCCTTGGGGGAGATAACTCCCATCAGGGACTTATTTTGGGCAAAGGAAGTTCCATCCCATGGTCTAGTTATTTTTAATTATCTTGACCCCTCCAAACCACCCATCTTGTGCATCAGTTCTGAAGAGCTGTGGTTCTCTGCTGAAGCTTAAAAGTAAGTTCCTCAAGTTGCTGTATCTGCTGAACCCCCCTCCAGCCACTCCAGTATAGTCTGAGGATTGACCTGAAGCCATTTTCTAGTTATTGCTTTCAATGCAGCTACTGCCAGGACCTGCCAAAGATGCAGCTTCCTGTCCCCTAACCTCCCCAGGAATCTCTCCCAGTACCAGGGTCTCGGGTCCTAGCTGACCCTGTACCTGGAATATATGTTTTAGGGAGTTAGCTATATGTGCCCAGTATTTGATACAGGCTTGGGTAAGACCAAACAATATGGGTGTGCGTAGCTCTGGTCTCCCCACACTGTCTCCAGCATTGTGAGATTGTACCTGGTTGTTGCCTAAAAACCATTGCAGGTACTCTAAAGTATCTAGTCCTCAATTTTCATAGAAACTCCCTCCACGAGGGTGAGGAGGTCACCTTCCAAGTGTTCCTCCAGCCCTTTTCCCATTATCTCTCTGAGATAACCATATTAATTTCCTGTTCCCAGTCTTGTCTAATATACTCAGTGTTCACATTAAACTGCTGGATATATCTTCTATACAATTGGGTTATTGCACCTGGGGCATTATCAGATTTCCAAAGCTGTTCAAAAGTCTTCTCCCTGATCTTCTCACCCCCTGTGAGCTGGTCTCTGCTACTTGTTTGGTTTATATAGCTACAGATTTGAAGATATCTCATTTTATCAGCTGGAGCGAGGTTAAACCGTCTCCGAGCTACCCCGAAGGGGAGCAGTCCTCCCTCCTGTAATAGCTGCCAGGGTGCCTGGAGACCTGCCTTTGCCTTGTTGTGAAACCAGGAGTCCAGTGCCACCGGAGTGCATTCAGGATCCACTGCCCACCATTGATACCTCCAGGCCCTATCCGGGTTTACCCTACCTAAGGTCCCCCTTTTCCAACCCTTCAGTGTTGTCTGAGTGGTTGTGAGCCCTCCTATCCCATTTTCTGGTTGATCCTTAGGGTGGAAGGGAAGAGCTGACAAGGTGGGAAACAAATAAGTTCCCGTTTCTATCTCTTTCCAGGTGGCCTTATAGGTTGGATTTACCCACAATAGTTCTATCCACATCTGAGTGGCAACCCAGTAACCAGCAAGAAGGGGCACAGCCATACCTCCTTGCTCCTTAGAAAGAAACATAGTTTGTTTCCGGACTCTGGGTTTCCTATTAGCCCATATGTATTGCATAAGTATTCGTTGCCAGGCTTCTACATCCTTATTTGAGATGGTACACAGAGCACCTTGAAAAAGGTATAAAAAATGAGGCAGTGCGTTCATCTTCACTGCTTGTATTCGGGCATGAAATGGGAGTGGTAGGAAATTCCATTTTTGGATATCTAACTTCATTTGGTTCAATAAGGGTACAAAACTGAGTTGAAATAATTGTGAGGCTAGAGTACCAATGTTAACCCCTAGATATTTCATCTGTTTTTAATCCCACCTCATTGGGTAAGTAGCCCTCAGGTGGGGGAGTGTAATAAAATGATAGTATCTCTGTTTTAGAGGTGTTTAGAGAATAACTGGCCAAGGTGGAAAATTGTGCTAATTTGTTCATCGTCTGGGCCAAAGAGTTCACCATGCCTCGGTTATGGCCACCAAGTTCAAGCTCCCCTCCTCCAGGAGAGCCTGCAGTTCCATCCCCTTATTCCCCAGACTGCTAGCATTTAGTGTTACCACCCTCCAACCCTTGTCTCTACTCCCCCCCTCGTTCCCTTACGTCTGCTCCCTTAGTGGTTGCCTTCCTCTTTGCCTTGCTGTTACGGAGGTAAGCCCACTTGGTTTCACATCACTAGGCATCTGAACACCTCTATTCATCATGCTTTACCCTCCTCTCCTAGTTTAAATGCTCCTCAATGTGCTTCCCTATCCTTGCCTTCAGTACATTTTTTCCTTCCTCATTTAGGCGCAGTCTATCTTTTGCATACAGACTGTTGTTCTCCCAGGTCCCCCAACTACCCACCTGCCAGCCCGTAGTCCTTTTCCCTGACACCAGCCCCCAGCCATTCGTTAAACTCTTAAATTCTCCCTTTTCTTGCCATACTTGCCCTGGGAATGGGAAGCACCTCTGAGAAGGTGACAGATCTACCTGCTCCCTCACATGGAGGTCCCAGTTCCTCAAACATCCTCTTAACCTCCCCTACCATCCTATCAGCCAGGTCATTTGTCCCCAGGTGTATTATTAGGTGAGGTCTTTCTCTTCTCTTGCTTGCATACCTTAGCATGGATTGCCCCACCCTTTCCGCCTTCATTCCTGGCATGGCTTCCTTCCAAATTGTACTGTGCCTCTCCCCTTTGCTGCCCCACCTGATCCCTCTTAGTATTGAGTTCCCCAACACCAAGACACCTCCCTTCTTCCCCTCCTTCTCTCCTCCTTTCTCCTGCACAATGTTTCCTCCTGTTGTCGCTGTTTCTCCCCACATGTTCACTGCTGTATTCAACCTTTCTTGCCCCAGTTCACCTATTTCTCCATCACCCTCCCCAGCCATTTTGTTCTTTGTACCCATGGACTGCGCTTCCCCTTTCTCCTTCCCCTCTTTTGACTCTTCTGTTAGAGGTCTGCCCCATCTGAGCTTACTTCGTTGCCAACTCCCTGTACTCCTTCCCCTATTCCCCTTACGCATTTGTCTCCCATACGTGAGTCACCCTCACTGCCCCTTATCCTGACTGCCTCTTGTCCCACCCATCTTTTTTCTTTTCCAGGATGTCTTTTGTACTTTCCACATTCTGTTCTCCACCTGACCTAATACACCTCTTCATCGTCTTTGACACGTCCCCCATTAGCCTTAGTACTTCCTTCTCTAGCCTCCCCAACCTTATACAGACTGGGAACCCCCTGTCCTCCACAGGGTGTCCATGAATACTGTCCCATCACAGTTATTACGCCTCACGATCTTTCCTTCCCTGTGACTTCTGTTCCCCCTGTCCCCGACTTCTTCCCCCCCCCTCCACTGACCCTCATTCCTGCCTGCCCCACTACCTTGTCCCCTTCCCAGATGGCCCCACGCTGTCGCCCTGGCCCCATTACCCTTTCGTATTCTTTGTTCCTTCTGCTACATTCTCCCTCTCGTGGTTCCTCTTCTTTCTGTCTTGACCCTGTCTGTTGGCAGCACTATTTCCCAGCTCCCCAAGCTCCTCCCTCACAACCTTCAAGTACAAACCCCAGTGGCCTTTCAGTATTTAAGAAAGGCTGGTGGAGGAGGTGGGGGCTCAAACCAGCCACAGTGCTCAGCCAGCAACTGTTAACTACAGATTTAAGGTACAAATTCAAAAACGCCAGCAAAACTTACAGAATATCTCTGAGACAAATAAGCTCTCGGAGACAAACTCTCCTCCTATTCCAAACTCCCCTCAGACAAAACATAAATCATTCATTAGGTGATGCCGTACCCCCCCCCCATATTAATTATCCTGAGGCATCTATCAGATGCCCAGCCTAAAGCCTTACTCCATCAACATGTTTCTAGTCCCATGCCTCTCCTTGTTTGCCTGGTACTGATCTAATCTCCTGGTTCCTCATAGTTAGAAGCCCTCAAAGACTAATCTCCAGTGGGGAATTAAGGAGTAATGGGGCAACCCATATTATATATGCATTGACGCCACACGTTGTTGTGGGCGGCCCCAGATTAGAAAAAAAGTTTCCACGTGGTCCTGATGCTGACGGCTTACAGTTCAGTTGTAAAGGTGTGGCCTAATGGAGGAGATTCTCTTGAAGATCTACTAGTATTGTAAGTTCTTCCATAACTGTTCTTTCTGGAGTCCACATCTGAAGAAGGGTAAGGATGGGCTGGAGCTGGTGTAATGCAGTGTCACCAGAGTGATCCTGGGGAAGCAATGGCAATGCAGATCTTTCGAGGAGAGGCTGTCACATCATAACATTTACATGCATACCGGGGGAGGGGGGAATGCGATTCATTGAAACCTACACGTTCCTAAAGGGAGTAAACAAGGTAGATAGTAGGGTTCTGTTCACCAGGAATGCTAACATGGTGAAGAGGGGTCACAGGTGGAGACTGGTTTGGGGGGGGGGGGATTTAAGTTGAATATCAGAAAGTACTTCATCGAGAGGGTGGCGGAGAAATGGAATGGGTTATCAAGGGAGGTGATGGAGGCTGGGTCACTTGTCTCCTTCAAAGAAAGCTGATTCAGGGGACTGGTAACCCGGGGTGGAGGGGCAGGGATTTTAGGGAAGAGTGGAAGGGGGTTGGAAACATGAGATAATCAACCAATCTGGCAGTAGGTCGATAAGGTGTAGATAGGGGTTTGGGGCAGGCTGGATGGACCTTGAGTCTTTATCTGCCATCATTTTTCTAAGTACTTTTGTTTCTGAACACCAACAAATGCCTGAAAAACTATAATTTGTCTTTTTGTGCAGTGCTCAATTTTCATTGCACTATCATAGCCTACCAAAATTCCGTTGCAATTGCATATTTTTTTTTCAGATAACTAGCACAACACAACCAACAGGAAATACAGTCTGTAGTGGTTAAAATGATACATGACGTGTGTGTTGTATTTATAATACCATGGTATGGTGGATGCTGGAATGTGGTGTGGGTGGGGCGTCTCATTGCAGGTTTCAGAAGTGGTTAGGCAGATAGGGACTTTTAATAGAAAAGTGACTGGGATCCAAGGGGCTGAACATTTCTTTTTTAAATTTTCTCTTAAGAATATTCTGATTACGGGCTGCCCACTGGCACAGTGGTAGAAGTGTTGCTGCTTGCGATGCCAATGACCTGAGTTGGGGAATGAACTCAAGAACTTCTGCTTTTTCACCCCCCTCTTCCAGCCATCTCCCCTCCTCCTTAATTCTTACAATTTGGTCCTTATAGCTTCTTTTCTTCCTGATGTACTTAAAGAATCTTTCTCCCCTTTTCTTATGCCCTGTGCCATCTTGAGTTCCCTTATTGCCTTGGCTGCCCTAACCCCCCTGGTCACGTTCTTTGCTTCTTTCATATATTCCTCCCTATCCTCCTTCCTCACTCAGTCTAGCACCCCTTTAGTTATCCAGCTGGGTTTCTTCCCCTAGCCTTCTTAGTCTGGGCACTACAGCAAGTTTCTGTTGCCTCCACTATCCCCTGTCTTATCAGTTCCCACCTTTGTTTTGTGTCCATACCTGGCTGAATTGCACAGGAACCCCTGTACCACTTCCCTCATCATCTTAAAGCTGGCGTTCCTGAAGTCCAGCACCCTTGAGCTAGATGCCCCCCTCTCTTTAGCCATCTGTAACTGAAACCATACTGTCTGGTGGTCACACCCCCCTGCCCCCCCCCAAGTGGTTCCTCCACCCTCACATCCCTTACCTACTCCCCGTTCATCAGTATGAGGTCAAGGGTTTTCCTTTCCTAGTTGGTTCCCTGACCAACTGTACTAGAAAGCTTTCCTGGAAGGCGTCCAGCATTACCTGTTCCCTTCTGCTCTTTGTGGTAGGTCTTTTCCACTTCACCCCTGGCAGGTTGAAGTCCCCTACTATTGCCACCCCCTTTCCCACAGTTCCTCTTGATCTGATCTGCCAGTACCCTGTCCATCCCTTCAGATTGAGAGGGTGGCCTGTACACCATCCCCAGTCTTAGTGATTTGTTTTTGGGATCCTGTAGTTGCACCCACAGTGCTTCTGTATCTTTCGTCTCCCTCCTCCCTTACACATTTTAATCCCTCCTTTACGTACAGTGCCACTCCCCCTTCCCCTTTTCCCTATCCTTCTGGTGTAATCTGTACCCCAGAACCGTCATGTCCCAGTAGTGGATTTGGGTGGCCCATGTCACGGTTATAGCCGCCAAGTTCACACACACCCTCCTCCAGGAGAGCCTGCAGTTCCACCCCCTTATTCCCCAGACTCCTAGCATTTAGTGTTACCACCCTCCAACCTTTGTCTCTACCCTCTCCCCCCTTATGTCTGCTCCCTTAGTAGTTGCCTTCCTCCTTACCTTGCTATCATGGGGGCAAGCGCATTTGGTTTCACATCACCAGGCCTCTGAACACCACTATCCATCATGCTTACCCCCCCCCCCAGTTTAAATGCTCCTCAATGTGCTTCCCTATCCTTGCCTTCAGTACATTTTTCCTTCTTCATTTAGGTGCAGTCTATCTTTGTGTACAGACTGCTGTTCTCCCAGGTCCCTCACCCCACCCCACCCTCCTACCAGCCCTGCTTCTTTTCCGACACCAGGCCCCAGCCATTTGTTAAACTCTTGAATTCTCCCTTTTCTTGCCATACTTGTCCTGGGAATGGGAAGTACCTTTGAGAAGGTGACAGATCTGCTCACTCCCTCACACAGAGGTCCCAGTTCCTCAAACCTCCTCTTAACCTCCCCTACCGTCCTATCAGCCAGGTCATTTGTCCCCACGTGTATTAGGTGAGGCCTTTTCCTTCCCCTGCTTGCATACCTTAGCATGGGTTGCCCCACCCTTTCTGCCTTCATTCCTTGCATGGCTTCCTCCCAAATTCTACTGTGCCTCCCCCCCCCTTTGCTGACCATGGTTTCAGAAGTGGTTAGGCAGATGGGCACTTTTAATAGGAAAGTGACTGGGATCCAAGGGGCTGAACATTTTTTGTTTAAATATTTTTTTAAGAATACTCTGAATACGGGCTGTCCACTGGCACAGTGGTAGCGCTACTGCTTGGTGCCAATGACCCGAGTTGGGGAGTGAACTCTGAGCGTTGGAGGGTTGGCCTGGGGGAGGAGGATCGAGCATCCAAGGGACTGATCTCCAGGGAGGGGATGGTGCAGTGCCTGGCATTTGCTAGGCCCCTAGTGATTACTGGGGGCAGGATATGGGAGCTGCAAGGCGAGCGTAGAGTAACATCAGATGGTGGGTACACTGTGTGCGGAAGCATGTGTGATGTCACCCTAGGCGTCTTGCATGCAGTCTCCTTGGAGAGGGGAAACAGAATAGTGGAAAGCATCCTGGCTTACAGGATGACCACCGACCCTCTGCACTCCCTGCACCGGTGACCCATGCACTGCCTGAAACTGCATCCTTGACTGGTGGATCGAGGAAGTCTCCCCATCACCCTGCCATGGGGGTTTGGCCAGGTAAGTCCAGGGAGAAGCTGGATGATGGAGCTGGGGGAAGGATGGGTGAGAGTGGGGCCAGCTATGACAGAGGAGTATAAACAGATGAACTAAAAAAAAAAAGGTTCTGATTATCGGCTTATATTCAGCATAAACATACAAGAATGTCATAAAGTAAGTGGTTTGCACCTTCCTTTAACTGTGTAGCAGCATCCCAAAAATCCATGTTCCTCTTCTCACCATGTAATTCTCCTGTGCTTTTGCATGCTGTGCCTGGAAAAGCATTGGAAGATAATTTATTTATTTACAGTTTTCAGCAGGGGAGTATGCTGAGGCAAAGCTTGTTTCCAGGCATGACTGGAGTAGAGCCCATCTGGAGTACTGTGTGCAGTTCTGGAGACCCAATCTCCGCAAAGACATAGACAGGATGGAAGCTGTCCAGAGGAGGGCAACTAAAATGGTGCAGGGTCTGCACCGGAGGACATATGAAGAGAGACTTAAGGAGCTTAATATGTATAGCCTCGAGGAAAGAAGGAGAGGGGACATGATAGAAACTTTCAAGTACCTCAAGGGAATCAACAAAGTCCAAGAGGTAGCATCTTTCAAAAAAGAGGTGTGCAAGAACAAGAGGGCACAATTTGAAGATATAGAGAGGCGGCTCAGAGGTAATTTAAGGAAGTATTTTTCACAGAGAGGTTTGTGGATGCATGGAATGGCCTTCCGGAGGAGGTTGTGGAGTCAAAATCAGTGGTGGAATTCAAGCATGCATGGGATAGTCATAAGGCAATTCTGGGGGGTGGGGGTAGGAAGAAATAGGCTGCTGGTTAACTAGGATCTGCAGCTTATCCAGTAGGTAGGGAAATGGGCAGACTGGGTGGGCCAAGCGGTCCTTATCTGCCGTCACATTCTATGTTTCTATGTTTCTAGAGGGAGAGGTGACAGGTACTGCAGAGTGTCCTGTGCCCCTGGCAGACAACTGCCTTAATTCACATTCACCAGTGCTGCTGCCAGACTGTTGAGTTCCTGTCTCGTCTGCACTTTATGCGCTTGCTCACACAAAACCAGGCATCTGGAAATAGACAATGTGGCAGCGTACCCCAAAGCACCGGAGGTATTCTGTAGCTCCATACCATGGCATGTTGCAAGTTGTAGGCATAATCTTTGTACTTGTTTGAAAAAATAAATGTGCAGTTTGTACTTTAGCAGAGCAAAGTTTTGAAGTACGTGCTGCTGTTTTACTTCTTTTTGTTCTGGAAATAGGACCCCCAGTTCACTTCAGACTCTATTGAAGATTCTCCTATCATAAAAACAGTGTCATTTTAACTTTGGTACATGCTCATGGACACGCACCCCAGAATTTACCAGTAAAATACATTACCCACACCTTTTAGAAACACTGCTTAGTCATAAATGGATTCAGTAAGAAATATTTATCTACATAGTTTACAAGACCTAGAATACAATATATACAGACAAAAAATGGTAAAATGCAGAACATACTCAATCAAAATGAACAGGATTTTATTTATTGAAAAGTTTCACCAGGAAGGCACACTGAACAACAAGTTGCTCATCTCCCGGAGCATCCTGGGGAGAGGGTAGTGGAGAATTACAACAAGAAAAGCTAGTAACAATATGTAACTATACAATAACAGCAATGACGTACAAATAATAGCAATATAGAAATATAGCATACATTTGGACAAATATCGGCATACAATTTGGGCAAGTGTAGGGTAAGAACAGCATCAACATCAGAATGCAGTGTAGATAGAGGCAATATATACAATAAGTGCCATTACAAAGATAAGTATCATTGGATGTTAGCCCGGGTCGGGAGACCCAGGCTCTAGAGTAGGCAATTTGAAAGCTGAAATGGGGGGGTTAAGAGCAAGAAATGCAGGACAAGTAGAGTCCTGGACAAGTGATCGAGTCCAGGACTGGGGTGAATGGGCCAGGAGCAGTTGAAGTTAGTGGAGTAAAAGTTGTGGAAGGCAGTGGAAATGGAGTGAGGGGAGGAAGGGTATCTTATTTGAGGAGGTAGAGAGTTCCAGAGTTTGGGGGAATAGTTAGAGAAAGCAGCCTACCCAACAGAGGTAGATCTGCCGGGAATGGAAAGAGTTTGGGTATCTGCAGATCTGAGGGAATGAGCAGGGGGTGGAGGGATGAACAGTGAGGAATTGAGGTAGGAGGGGAGTGTATTGAACCAGAATTTGGAGGTGAATTTAGTGATATGGGAGAAACAGCAGTTGGCAGGTGAGGGGAAATTGAGGGCATGGTAGAGGGCACAGTGGTGAGTGGAGGTAGAGGTGTCCAGAGCAAAACAGCAGAAGGAGTTGAAGAGAGTGTCCAGTCTGGTTAAGGAGGACTGCGGGGCATCACTGTAGACTACATTGCAGTAGTCGAAAATGGGGAGTATTGTCTTCTGGACCAGTTCACGCCTTGCTGGAAGAGTAAGAAAGTTCTGGTTCCTGAATAAGGCACCGAGCTTAGGGCACAATTTTTTCAGTATGGCATCAGCATGGCCGGAGAATGTGAGGTGTTGGTCTAGCCAAACCCCAAGGTATCTAAAGGAGGAGGTGTCCTCCAGAGCAGTCCTGTCAAGGGTGTGGAAGGAGGACATGGACTTGAGCCTAGATAGTCTCTGCCTAGTGCCAGAGGTCATAGAGACAGTCTTTTTGGCATTTAGAAAAAGTTGACGTGAGCTAAGCCAGCAGTGCAGCCTGTCAAAGTTCAGCTGAAGTCTGGTTACTACATCAAATTTGGAGAGGCCAGATGTGAACAAAACAGTATCATCAGCATACTTATGGATGGACGCTGATGTGCAGACATTAGGGAGGTTGTTTAAGAAAATGGAGAAAAGAATAGGGACGAGTACCAATCCCTGGGGAACCAGTATTGATTGGGAGGGTTGGGGACAGCGAGTCAGCAATCCTGATTGGGTCCTGCCCATAAGGTAAGCTCCAAACCAGTTAGTGGCAGAAGACCATGTCGAAAGCCTTAGCTAGGATTGTAAACAATAAGAAATGTACAAACGGAACATGTCTAAATAGAATTCAATTCTAAATTCATAACACTGAAGTCTTACAATTTGCACAAGCTTCACTCTTCCTCATGGGAATTCAGAGGGGCTCCTCTTGGTTGCAGGATTGAGCATTATTCATAGAGTACTCTCCAGATCCCAGGCTTAACTAACTCTAATGTCTGTGCACTCCAGCTAAATTATGTATTAGTACTCTTAATGCTACAGGGCTGTGATATGACTTTGCCATGGGCAAATTAGCTTGTTGTTTTGTTTTTTTTTTTTTTCAGCGACATCCGGCTAGCTGTATTCAAACCCCAGCCAGTTTTGACCAGTTGGGCTAGATTTGCTTTTCTGCCTTACTTGATTTATTTACAATGGCTGCCAAGATGTCACCAGGGCATTCAGAATACCAACTGAGATTTCACAAGTCACAAAATACATCAGTATACTGCACTGTAGGTCTGGTGTGAACTGGTTGAAACACTCAGGGTGAAAATGTTTTGTGTGTGTGTGTGTGTGTCTCCACAGTCCAATAAAACAAGGATCTGACATGTGGCCAGTCCCTCCTCTGGAAAACCAGCTTGGGGTTCTTCTCCTGAGGTTCATCAAGGAGTAAACTGACTCGACAGTAGATAGACATGTGAGTGACAGAAATTGTCCATCCAGGGTACTTTATAGAATTCTGTCATCAGCCCAAGAGACTCCTTCAAGGAGTCACCTCTATCCCAAATATCAGAGAAGAGACTAGCAACATTTTATTGTGTTCAGACGTTGCTGGACATGAGCACTATATGCCCGTTTCCCCCTCACAGCTAGGTCAGGGAGTTTATTCTACTTTTTTCATTGTTCCAAAGAAGATGGAGGGCTTCTAGCTTATCCAGGATATTAAGCAACTAAACAAATGGTTTTGGAAAAAGATTCCGAAGCCAGCCCACCGGGGCAGCGGTAGCGCTACCGCTCATGATGCCAGTGACCTGAGTTTGGGAACGGACTTGTTGTTGGAGGGCTGGCCGGGGGCGGAGGCTTGAACATCCCAGGACCGCTCATCTCCGAGGGGGAGGCATGGCTCAGTACATACACGGCCTCTAGCAGTGGCTGGAGGATCGGCATACCATGCCGTACATAGGGGTGGGCATGATGGATGCCAACTTTCACCTTGGCATCAGTGCACGCTCACATCTCGGGGAGGGTGTACAAGAAAATGCCGGCCTGGTGCAACACCAACAAGGAGGTTGGAGCATTGGCCTCCACCTGCTGACTCTGCAGCCTGAAGATGGACCCGACAAGGACAAAAAGTATGGCTGTTGGGGGGGGGGGGGTCTAAGCCAGGAGGCCCCCTCCCACTTTTTCCCTGCATGGAGGGAAAACCAAGGCTCCTTGTTGGGGGGGGGGTCCTCTGGGACTGTGGGGCTTGGTTGGTTAGGTCAGGTGACAGTGCCGGGCTGCAGGGGGAAAAAATTACAAAAAAAAGAGATTCCGGATGGAAACCTTAAGGCACGGCCTCCTTGTTTTCACAAAACCAAAAAAATTTATAAAAAAAGACTAAAACAGGAATTTGCCATTGTTAAGCACTACTTAGTTAAATTTTCAGTTAAAAAAACTGTTTCACCTCATTTAAACCCACATTTGGTGCCAAATACCCCTATTTTGCACCACTTTGTTAGTGTAAAACTTGCTGATTTGCACTTGATTTTTTTGGGGGAGGGGGAACAGAGAAAAAAATGCATTTTAGGATTTTATAAAAAGGAATTGGCGCACCGGCAGACTGAAATCTTCATTAATTTCTATTTTATTTAGTAGACTCTTATTTCTTCACAGGCCATATCTTTTTTTAATTTTATATTTTTGTATCCAAAATGTTGCTGCCCTGCCTAGCTGCTTTTCCAAAGGTTGTGGTCCTGTTTAATTTAAAAATATAAAGAAAAGCTTTAGCGTCTTATCAATAGTAGACTCCAAAAAATTATAACCGTCCCCTTACAATTTTTTAGTTCAAATGCGGTTTCAGCCACTGAGTGTCCGTTCATGCTGTGGCCCAAGAAGCAAGAAAGTGCTTTACACACTGTAGAAATGTATTCCTAGCATGCCATCCTAGGCAGCATAGTTGGAGGGCATTTACAGTATGCTGTCTCTCTAAAAACCATATGGAACTGACGCTCTTGCATGAGCGACATCGACCATGTGTGGTGATGCCCGCTGCTCATGCTCAGGCCTGAACAAGTAGCCCCTCATTGAAGTGCAATGTCCCTTAGTTTTACTGTATAGTGAGATGACCCCCAGCTAGCAACCAGCTTTAATATATTTGTGGTGAACAGTTGTTACCCTATTCAAAAGTATAATGCAACAGTGTAATGCAGATGTAAAAATCATAAATGATCTCAAACAAAAAAAATTATTAAATTGTAAATCTAAAAAGGATTGTTTACACACAGTTCATGCTAAATTATTTGGTTGATGCACACTATTCTTGTTTAGGTTGTTTATGATAGAAACTATTGGTAATGATGGCAGAAAAAGTCCAATAGTCCATCCAGTTTGCCTGATTTTTACTGTTGGTGTTCACAACTTTCAATTCACTAATAATATGCTGTACAGTGACCTCCGTCTCTTGAGCCTGATCTCCACAAAGCAATCTAGAGCATAGGTATCTGCTTGGTACCCACTGAACAATTTATTAATAAGGTATGTTGCACGTTTGTAAAATACCTTTGAACAGTGTAAAAATTGCTTAACTTTGAAATACATTAATTTTCTTCCCAGAGCTCCCTTTATCCTTACATTCATTCCCCTTGCTATGATTGTGGTGCACATAGTTCATATTTGATATGCCTTATTTGACAAGAGTCCTACCATAGAATGGCCTGTAGAGAGGTTGTCTGAGTCCATATTACAAGTTGGTTTGAGGAGATTTATGATGAGGTAGTCTGGACTACGTGTATGCTAGTTAGCTTGATCTAAATTCTTGCTGTGGCAGTAGACAACTGAAGATTGTGGCAGGAACATTGGGGCTTATCTAGGAGAGCCCCCACTAGTCAGTCATTTTGTTAGGATACGCCTCAGTTTCCATGCAAGTGTGGCTTAATCCTACTGTGACACCTCATCTGGATGGAAGGATATGGGGAACTCCAAAACAGAATCTCCAAGATAAGAAATTATGTTTGTAGGACCTGTGTGACCTCTATGAACCTAAACAAACAAAAAAAACCTCAAAAGAAAACCAGGAGGTAAACTGCTCCATTTAGCCACATCAGTAGCAGACCCTGCTATGGAGCAATGACCCACTCACCGGTAATGTTGTTCAGTAGTTTTATTCCTATGAAGAAACTGGCCGGCATTTTGTGGAAAATGATCCCTCTTCTTCAGGGCCATTATTTCAGCTCTGAATACCTTGTCACCTTCTTTCACCTTTTCAATTTATGTTATTCTGCAACTCTTTGCTTATCATTGAGTTCAGCACCATTAAGAGCAGTGACTGCACCCTAGAGGGGTTGGGGCTGAGACCAGAGCAAATAAGATAAGCAGAGTGATAACAAAATAACTTAATGAACAAGAAGCTGTTATAAGGGATAGACTCTGGGTAAGAAGAGAGCAGATCCTTCACAAATTACATAAAAAGAAAAAAAAACATAGAATTTGGCAGTACATAAGGACCACTTGGTCCACCCAGTCTGCCCATTTTGTTTCCTGCTTACATTACCACTGCAGACCCTACTTGATCTACAGCTCTTTCTCCCTCCCTAACCCATAGACGGAGTGGCTATGGGATAATACAGAGTGAGAAGGTGAAGTAAGGAGGCAGCGCTACACCAACTTCAAATAATGGCCCTGAGGAAGTGGGATAACTTTCCACAAAACACTGTCATGCTTGTTCTAGACTACTGACAGCCTGATTTAAATACGAATAAAACTATTAAACATTACTGGTGAGTGGGTCAATTCTCCAGTGCATGGTCAAGATAAGAAATTATACATTCTTTGGCTTTAATTATTGAAAATTGTTAACCGGGAAAGGCACACTGAGCCAAGGCTCATTTATAGCTTTAGCCATTGTGGTGAACTGATAAGGAATTCATTTAGCCACTTAGGAATTCTGACCACATTTGGCTACATGGCTTATCATGGCTAGCAGGAACAGAAATTTAGCGGCATCCGCTTAACAACTTAGAATAGGGCACCTGAGGTACTGTAGCAACCCAGCTACTAATGTGAAATCACCTAAGTGCACCAGTCGTGCTCAAAAAGAGAAATGAAAGTGGAAGGAATCAGACGGCAGGCTCCCTTGAGCCAAAATGTGATCACTTGCCTCTCGTTACAGAGTGAAGTGGACGTTCTGAATGGCTTTGCCAGCACTTGCAGAGATATAATGATTAAAGTGTTGTCTGCTGGGATGCACAATTCGAGGCTTAAAATGGAGCAAACTGCCCTCCAGAAGGACATGCGATCATGTTCTCAAAAGGTAGAAACTGCTTCCGTGCTTTACATTACACTACTGCAGGATAATATGGTTACCTGCAGGCACTTAGAGAACTTCAAGAATGCGCTGACGTACCAAAATTTGCAAATTTTGTGTGGCTCAAAATCCTGGACAAAGGAATAATTGGGTTAATGGCATGCAATATATGTTGGTTCAATTCCTTGACTTTCTACGGAGAATATTCCCCACTCCATTTTAAAAGCCTCCAAATTCCCACAAAGAAATGTGAAAAGAGATTGAAAACTTCTAAAGATGCTTTATAGATTAAAGGAACTAAGGGCGCTGCCACCCTTAACTGCTGCTTGTTCAGAAGGGCAAAATGGTGATCAATAATTCAAATCTTACAGAAGCCACTGACAACAAGTGCACAGTTTTAAAGACCTTTCTTTACAGAATGGGTTTGGATGTGATTCTTGTAATGTTATGCATGAAAAAGAGAGTTAAGTTCAAAGAGTTAAGTTCAATGGATGAAGGATACATATTTTCTCTGTTTGCTCCACAACTCCAAATTACTGTACGTGTGTATACCATTTTTAAATCCGAAGCACTGGACCTTAGAGGTACTTTTTCATTTGAATTTCGCTTGTAAGGCAAAATTGTTTTTAGGAACTAACTAGCGCAATGTGTTCTTTGATTCCAGTCAGATCACAGATTTCTTGAAGGCGTGGTGATAGAGGGGGACATGGAACACACAGGTGACTCCTCCTCAGCTCTGACTAATCAGAATGGCGGGGCAGCGGAGAGGCACACAATTTTTCAGAAAACATTTTTTGGATCCATAGGAGGAAAATAAAAAAAAAGCTAAATATATGTGTTGTTTAATCAAAGATTAACATACTGAGACTTCAAATAAATTTAAGAACTAATGTATATATTTTTGCCTTATGTAGTAGCTTATGCCCATTATAACTTTTAGTTCCTTGTAATCATGTTTTCTGGCTTGTGTTTAGAACCTCAGTTTGAGCTAAAGAACTTCTGCGTGTTTATACAGGCCTTTAATTACATTTGTATAGCATCTGAAGAACTTTGATATTCTCATTTTAACAATTTGTAAAATTTGTTTTGTCCTTTGCATGTGGCTCTGTGTTCTTGCCTTGTAACTATGGAAGATCTAACCTGGATTGCTCTTCAGCAGCAGTTTTGTAATCTTGTTCTTAATAGGAACACTCTCTAATTGAATGGGCTTAATTCCAATGATTTATCTGGTAGACAGTTAAATGATAGTTTTTGGTGGTATATTACTTTATTAACTATATGCATGCAGCAGGTCAAACTCTATTTCGTAGAAATAGTTTTATGCATATATAACTACTGGTACCTGTGTAATATATGGTGCTACTGACTAACCTGGGAATTAGTATGTATTGTTTTCATTTTGTTTTATGGAAACCTAAGAAGTAAACAGTTAAAATTGTTAATAAACTGTATCTGCCTTAATGAGAGACATGAATTTCTTCAAACTGATTGCAAGTTGAACTTAATGATATTCTTTAAGCAAGTTTTTTTTTTTTCTTTTTTTAGTTTTTGTTGACCGGGTAAGTACACTAGACAAATTCTGCCTATTTTCAGGCACGACCTGGGGAAGGGGGGAGGAGGTTACAGATGAATGCCAACTGACCTTGAACCAGATTAAGCTGTTGGTGGTATTTTAGTGAATGAGGGAAAATTTAGCCATGGCACCGGGGAAATTTCCCTACTCTGACTGTAGGGGGGACCTGCCGTTCATTAGCATGATGGCCACTCAGGCTGGAGCACCGGAGGATGCAGACGTCATGGAGGAGGGAGAGTGGGCCTCATCTCCTTTCTTGTTTCCATCAGAGGCTGAAAAGGCAGATAAGTTTAAATGAGATGGTATCTGAAGAAGAAGACGCCACGGATGTCTATATTTCCACAGAAGATTTAATCTCTCAACCTATTATGGTAAGAGCGACAGATTTAGAGGGTAATTTAAAACTAAAAAACAAGAACTTGTGGAGCTGCTCACAACTGCAGAAGAATGTCACAAGGCGGAAAAAGAATGTTCACCTACCCGACTTGCTCCCTTGAAGTAGGAACTCGCACCTGTCATTTCAGACACCCGGTGTCAAACCAGGGGATGGCGTCACAGCTTATTTCGCCTCGCTGGGGTCGGGTAAGTCTGAGACAGGATTGAATAATACAGCAAAGTTACAGGCTGGCACTGTAAACATGAATGCTCGTGTGTGCATACAGCCTAAGATTGAACATTCAGCTTTTTCAATACCAATACTGCCTAAAACAAACATTTCTGTAGAGCGCATTTCACGCTGCAACTTAGCAGAAAACACTACCAACACCTCTCCCTCTCTGGTAACCACTCTATCAAAGTCGACTGGGTTTGTTTTTAAACAACCACAGGTCGAGGGAGATGCAACTCTAATTAGGTATCAAACTCAGAAGAAAGACCAAAAGGGGCTTACTGAATTTGTCTTTTCTGGAGCAGGGAGCAAAATGGGGGCACAGAACGAAGTTTAAGCCAAAACAGATGTGTTTCTCCTTGCTCACAGGAATCTCAAGACCTGTGTTGAAACAGCACATGAAACAGCACCATCTGCTGTTAAATTGGACTTAAGTATTTCCAACGAACAGTGGTCACCAAATACAGCATTATCTGAAGCAGGATGGAAACAGGGCCCCCGGGGGAATTTGGATCCCTGATCCAGCTTGGGACTCTCCTTTTCCTTTATCTCAAGTCTTTCCAGAGGGAAAACCACATGAAAGTGCTAAACAGAAAGATGCTGCACCGCAGATTCCTGCTGACCCTGCTTTACCTCTCCTTCCTAAACCTGACAAAATCTCCCCTATGGAGACTATTGAAGGACAAGAGCTGCAATCTTTTCCCCCTTTGAAGTCTCTTCCTATCAACATGACCCCAATTCCTGCTGCACCTACTACTGAACCTAATTCTAATTCTGAGAATAAGCCTTTGTTATCTGATTTATTTAATAAAACAAAAAAAGAAGCAGCTCCCCAGCGAAACGCTGTAAGGATTAGATATAAAGGGGGTCTGGCTGATAGGCCAGACAGATATCATGTGGGAAAGATTCTTCTTAAAAGATTCATTGCATTTCTTCCCTAGGGAGGTGTACGCATTTATAAACATTTCTGGGGAGGATAATTTTGACGTTAGTTTTCGAACTGCATACGCTCTAGATCTATTTTGGGAAAGATATGGGCAGGTTAAGTTCTCTCCTACATGGTAGGTAGGTAGGTAAAATTTTATTTATACAGAAAATTATGCCATTAGGGATTCGAGAATCCCTGTTTACAAGGCATCCCTGTATGAATGGTCTCCTTTCGTCGTGATACCTTTAACTAAACCACTCATCAAGTATGTTACAGTAATGTTTCGCAATGAAGGGGTCCTTGTAGAAGATATCACGTACTTTCTCTCTCAAAAGTGTGAGGTCCTGGGAGAACCTGAAGTCATTTTGGATAGTGAGCTTTTCTGGACTGGGGGGTGGAAATGTAAGGTAAAACTATCGTCAGAATGACTCAGGCATTGAACATATTCCAAATTCTTTTTGCTCTGTAGAGACCGGAGGTTATGCAGGACAGCCGAGGCATCCACAAATCACGGATCCTGAGAGCATTTATCTAGCACATGCGATAAACCCGTTGCAATAATTGTGGGAGGTGGGCCATATTACAATGCAATGTGCCAATCACACTAGATGTGATCTTTGTGAAGAATTTGGACATGTCTTTGGGGAATGCCCTTGGGCTGCTTGGAATAAAGCATCTTGTATAAACCCGGAGCTTCTTATCCAGCAAACACAGGATTCAGCTAGCACTGTTCCTACAACTACTCACGCTCCTCCTCAAGACCCCCCCCCCGACCCCTTAGTGGTTACTACTACTGTACTTCCTGATCTCTCTAATTTAGGCCCAGATCTTTCTCAAGATCCTGTGGATAAATCAATAGTATCTGCATCCTTGGTCCCCGTCTGCTATGAGGATCCAGTCATGGCCCACAGTGGCGAACCTGATCCGGATCCTGTGCCTCGGAGATCCTCTCTGTTCACCAAACCTGCCATTCTTGACCTCCCCCCGCCTCCCAGTAGAGTCAAATAATTCTTATGCTGCCCTTTTTATGACTTGTGGTGATTCTGAGATGGAGGTTGGGGACTCCGCTCACAGAAATCTATAATAGAACAAGGTTCACAGGCCTTGGAACAAGGTACTTATAAAGGGGAAAAAAAAGAAGAGGAGGAAAACAGTTTAGCTCTGATTCCCTTTAGTTTTGGTCACTTTCATTGCTGTTGAACATGGTCGATTTACTTTCGATTCATTAAATGTGCATAGTCTATTGAATATAGACAAGAGACAAACTGTTTTTCAATAATTTCATGATCTGGCTCTAGATTTTTTTATAGTACAAGAAACATGGATGTATCTGGAAAATCATATTTGGAGTTTTAAAAGAGAATGGGTATGGGGCCCTCATATTAGTCCTTTGGCCTTGACAAGGCGGATAGGGTGGGGATCCTTTTCCACTCCTTTTCTTTTTCTCTTCGTAAACTAATAGACTTAGTTCCAGGCTGAATTTTAATACTAGATGGCCTTTGGAAAGGTACGGACTGCAGGTTTATTGCGGTGTATAACTCTCAAGTGAAAGCAGATAAAGTTCTTCACATGAAGGCTATTCAGCCGTTTTTAGTCACCACCTATAACATTTTTTTATGTGGGGATTTTAAGTGCAGCCTCATACAGGACAAAAAAAAGAAGCGGGATGAGGGACGGAAAATTTATTGTGACACCAATGCACTTAATAATCTTATAACTACTGCAGGTTTAATTAATGGTCATGTTTATCATAATAAGGGTCCTAACTTTACTTATAAGAGAAATTCCTACACGTCCATCATTGATTATATATTTCTTTCCCCTAATTTATCTAAAGGAACTTTAGATATTAGCCCTATAGAATTTTCAGATCACTCACTATTAATTATGTCTCTAGACCAAGAAGTCAAAAGGCCTGCGTTTCAAGAGAGGTGGAAAATGAACACCTCGGTTTTGACTGATCCTTCTGTAACTCGAGCCATAGGTCATTTATTTACTGCTCGATCATCAGTAGAATGTTTATATCAGGATAAGGGTGAATGGTGGTTGGATACAAAAAAGGATATAAAACATTGGTTCATGAAGTTTGGTAAATCACAGGGTAATTGTAAGTTCTTGCATTATTTAACTTTGAGGAAACAGTTGCAAAGATTATATTCTATAGCAAATCTTTCAACGCTAGATTATTCCACACAAATTGACTTAATAGAAACTGAAATGAAAATTTTCAATATGATAGGGCACGAACTATCCAAGGCATGTTATACGCTGGTACTCGTAATACCCCGATAGGGGACCCCTTTGAAGCTTGTAAACAGATAAAAGAAAGTATGACTATGGAATATTTGATCTCCACTGCTGGTCGAAGGGTGAGTTCTCCTGAGGGTTTGGATGAGTTGATACAACAGCATTTTAAAACACTATTGCCTACTTCCCCAATTTCTAAAAACAATATTTTCGCTTTCCTAAAACCAATTTTAGTCACTGATTTTTCAGATGATATTTTACATTTACAGACCCCCATTACTAAACAAGAGATTTTACAGGCCAGCACAAAACTTAAAAATAATGTCTCACCAGGTTTAGATGGTATCCCACATCTTTTTTACAAAATGTTTTGTCAACACATAGCAGATAGTCTAGTTTTGGTGTATGACTATTGGTTTAATTCTGATACAATACAACCTATCTTTGCAGAAGGATTGCTAGTCTATCTTTTCAAAAAAGGGGATAGAAGTTACATAAAGAATTGGAGACCCATTGTATTGCTTAACACTGACTATAAGATTCTAGCTCATGTACTGCATGATAGATTAAAATCATATGCTTCATTGGTAATTTCGCCACAACAATATTGTGGACTTACTGATAGGAAAATACAACATGCCTTAATGATCATTAGGGATATGATAGAACATTGTAACATGGCACGATTACCAGGATGGGTGGTCACAGCGGACCAGGAAAAAGCATTCGATAGGATTTATCACCCCTATTTGTTTGTAGTTCTGGAAGTGTATAAGGTTCCTTTAATTTTTTTAAAAAGTCTAAAATTGCTGTATTCTTTTTTTTCAGTACAGATTTTTTTTGAATGGATTTATTGGGCAGAGTTTTGATATTAGGCTAGGGGTTCATCAGGGATGTCTTTTAAGTCCACTTTTATACATTTTTTCACTTGACCCTTTGTTGAGACGCATCGAATTGCACCCTCTATGGGAAGGTGTGTCAGGTATAGGGATTCCACGAGGCATTCGGACACAGGCATATGTGGATGATATCTGTGTTTTTTTTTTTTTGGTTTTTTTTTTTAAATAAAGAACAGATTGGAATTTTTATACATGAATTACATAAATACCAAATGGTCTCAAATGCTAAATTAAATATTGATAAAAGCAATGGGCTTTTCATAGGGAATATTATGGATTCGCCAGGTGAGATAGAGGGCATAATTGTAAGATGTGAGCCATTAAAAATATTGGGAATTGTTTTTGGACCTCAAAATCTTCCTGAGGTTAACTGGGAGTTAGCATTACGAAAGGTACAACTGAAGGTGCTCAGATGGAAGCATTGGAAATTTATGAAACCTAAAAGAATTCTTGATTCTAAAAAAATTTATTTTACTGCTTTTACATTACGTGGCTATGCTATACCCAGTTCCGGGCAAATGTGAAAATAGACTGTATAGTCTTTGTTTTCAGATGTGGGACAATAAACTTAATCCAATAAAGCGGTGCTACACATACCTAGGGGTTAAGGAAGGGGGTTTGGGAATGATTGAACCAGTAATGTTTCTGCATGTGTTATTTCTTAAACACACGGTTGGCAGTGCCGTCATTCAATCTGAATCTGTGCACAATATTTGGTTTCATAGAAACATAGAAACATAGAATTTGACGGCAGATAAGGACCACTTGGCCCACCCAGTCTGCCCATTTCCCTACCTGATGGATAAGCTGCAGGTCCTAGTTAACCAGCAGCCTACTTCTTCCTACCCCAACCCCCTAGAATTGCCTTATGACTGTCCCATGCATGCTTGAATTCCACCACTGTTTTTGACTCCACAACCTCCTCTGGAAGGCCGTTCCATACATCCCACAACCCTCTCTGTGAAAAAATACTTCCTTAAATTACCTCTGAGCCGCCCCCTTCTATCTTCAAATTGTGCCCCCTTGTTCTTGCACACCTCTTTTTGAAGATGCTACCCTCTTGGACTTTGTTGATTCCCTTGAGGTACTTGAAAGTTTCTATCATCTCCCTCTCCCTCCTTTCCTCGGGCTATACATATTAAAGCTCCTTAAGTCTCTCTTCTACATATCTCGTTGCAGACCCTGCACCATTTTGATTCCCTCTCTGGACAGCTTCCATCCTGTCTATGTCTTTGCGAGATTGGGTCTCCAGAACTGCACGAGTATTCCAGATGGGGTCTCACTAGCTGTCTGTACAGAGGAATAATAACTTCCTGTTTTCTACTGGTGATGCTTCTTCCTATGCATCCAAGTATCCCCCAGCCCTCCTTGCTGCCCTCTCATTGCTTGCCCACCTTTAGGTCATCTGATATGACTACCCCAGGTCCCTTTCCATTTTGTTGTTGTTAGTATCTCACCCCATTGTGTACTCTTCCCTGGGTTTTGTTTCCCAGGTGCATTACTGCACTTCTTAGCATTGAATCTAAGCTGCCATACATTTGACCATTCCTCTAACCTTGCCAAGTCCTTCTCATCCTTTCCACTCCACCTTGTGCATCAACTCTGTTGCAGATCTTTGTGTCATCTGCAAAGAGACATACTTTCCTTCCAGTCCCTCTGCAATGTAAGCTTATAAAGACATTGAAGAGGACCGATCCTAATACTTGAACCCTGCGGTACCCTACTAACCCCCTTTTTCAGAGTGGACTCCATTTACTATTACTCTCTGTGTCCTATTCTCCAGCCAATTCTTTACCCAGGCTGTCATCTTGGGACCCACTCCCAGGCTGGCTAACTTGTATATTAATCTTTTGTGTGGGACTGTGTCAAATGCCTTGCTAAAGTCTAGGTAGGCCATGTCCACAGCCCTCTCTGATCAACTACTTTGGTCACCCAGTCAAAGAAATCTATCAGATTTGTCTGGCATGACCTTCCCGCTGTGAATCCATGCTGCCTTGGGTCCTGTGCCCTCTGGCCTCTAGATACTCAACAATTCTTTCCTTCAGAAGTGATTCCATCATTTCTCTACCACTGAGGTTAAACTAACAGGTCTGTAGTTTCCTGCTTCTGCCTTGCTCCCACTTTTGTGAAGGAGAATTACATCTGCCCTCCTCCAGTCCTGGGTACCACCCCATCCTCCCATGATTTGTTAAAGAGGGTAGTCAGTGGTGTCACTAGTTCTACCCTTAGTTCTTTTAGAATTCTGGGATGAATCCCATCAGGCCCCATTCCTTTGTCCACCTTCAGTTTAAGAGTTCTTTCAGAACCCTTTCTTCTGTAAATGGGCTGGTATCAACTTCTGTATCCAGAGTGTTTCTACTGTTTGTTTTAGGCACTTCCCCTCTTCCTTTGTAAATACTGAGCAAAAGTATTTGTTTAGTATCTCTGCCTTTTCACAGTCACCCTCTGCCCACCCTCCTCCCCTTTACTAAGCCTCACTATCCCTCCCTTGGTCTTACTTCGCTCCCTGATGTACCTATAAAAGGTTTTATCCCCCTTCTTAACTGAGTTGGCTATCTTTTCCTCGGTTTGGGCCTTTGCTGTTCTGACTGCCTTCCCAGCTTCCTTTTGCTTTAACTGATACAGTTCTCTGTCCTGCTCCTTCTGTGATTCCTTGTACTTCCTGAATGCTTTCTTTTTCTCTTGAACCTTCACTGCCACTTCCTTTGAGAACCATAGTGGTTTCTTACCTCGTTTCGTTTTGTTTATTTGCTTTACACAAAGGTTTGTTACCTCTGTGATGGCAGTTTTATTATTCCCATTGTTCTTCCACCCTCCTTCCTGCCGATTTGCTAGTGCATTCCTTAGGCACTCACCCATTTGACAAAGTCAGCCCTCCTAAAATCCAGTACCTTTGTCTTTGTATGGCTTGACTCTATTGCTGTGTTTATTGTGAACCATACTGTTCGATGGTCGCTAGTTCCCAGATGGCTACTTCTACATCTGTGATCCTCTCCTCATCTCCATTTGAGAGAACCAGGTCTAAGATTGTTCCCTTTAGAGTGGGCTCCAATACTAGTTGTCTAAGGCATGCCCCCTGTAGGGCATCTAGAATAACCCCACTCTTAGAAGTGGCTGCTGCAACTGCACTCCAGTTAACATCTGGCATATTCAGATCACCCATCAGCAATATCTCCCCTTTTTCTGCCATACTAAGTATACTTTCTATCATTTCCTTGTCCATTTCCTCCCCCTGAGAAGGGGGTCTGTATAAAACCCCTGTGCGGATTGTGGTGCCATTGCCGGTCTCCAAATTTACCCACAGTGCTTCTTCTCCTCCCTGTTTACCCTTTTGTTCTGTTGCTTTGATTCCTTCCCTTATGTAAAGAGCTACTCCTCCTCCTCTTTTACCCTCCCTGTCCCTCCTGTAGATAGTGTATCCTGGTATGTTTACATCCCAGTCATGGCTTTATTAGTGTACCATGTTTCTGTGACTGCCACGATATCCAGATGTTCCTCCTCCATCAAGGCCACTAATTCAGGAAGCTTGTTACTCAGACTACGGGCATTGGTACTCATTGCTCTCCATTTTTTGATGGCTTTACTTCCTGTTGCAGCATCCCCCACTGACCTTTCTACCTCAGTCTTTTTCCCATTTAGTACCCTGAACTCTTTACGTAAATATATTGCAGTCTGGAATACTGTAGCTCCTAAACTACACCCTCACATTAATATTCCCCATTATTTTAAATCGGCAGCACAAAAGCTGTATAAATGGAAGGTTCTGAAATTAGACATAGTATCTCAGTCTGCCAAGCTATTGTATCAGACTATTTTCTCTAGAATATATCCATCGGAACCAAGTTTTAAAAACTGTCCTTCAACAGATAACAGTCTGATTCTAAAGCAACTCGCCCTTCGTAGGATTCCTCACAAGATGTGGGAAAATCTCTGGCTCACTGCATATGGCAGGTTAAATGTTAGAGGCAATGCTAAACATAAAATAGTTGAAGAAAGAAATTGTCCATACATTGATTGTATTTCACTACTTGAAACTATGGAACATTTTCTGTTAGAATGTTTTTATGTTACAGCTCTATGGGACTTTCTGGCTACGAAATGGAAGATGGACTGGTTAAAACGTATGACACTTTAGTTGTAGGGAAATGTGGGGTGGGGTTAGCAAAGTATCACTCTGATACCCTATTTTTCTTTGTTGTGTTAAATTTTACATTTGGCAGGCAAGGTGCCAATGGGTATTGCATCAAAAGAAAATGTCTTTCGACTGTCTTAGCAATTTAGTCTCGACTGAAATGATGAATGTCCATAAGAGAGATTGTTCTATGAGTTCTGCACAACAGGTTTCACATTGGTGGATGGGCTTCACCTATTTTATTAAATACAAATACCGAAAGTTGGGCTTTGGATGGGAACTGTATATTTGATTGTTTTTCTTCCCTTTGCCCTGATGTTTTCATTATAGAGAGTCACTTGGGTGTTCATTATCACTATTGATTTATGATGTGTTAACTGCTTTATTCTTTATCTGTACCATTTTTTTATATATAATGTGTTTTTTTTTCAATAAAGTCTCCCCTAATCTTTCTGAGCAGTGCTTTGGGATTTTTAACATCCACCTGAACTACCACTAGAACAGGCAGATGGGCCTTGGGTTAACGTCTCATCGGAAAGACTGCACCTCCAGAATGCAGCACGCCTCTCATGCTGCGCTACAGTGTCAGTACTGGGATATTAACCCAAGTGCCTGGTGTGGGGATAGAACCCACAGCCTTCTGATCTCCCGGCCTCAGAGGTGAGTGTGCTACCTGCTGAGCCACTGACACTGCAAAGTTATGTAGATTAAAAAAAAAAATCTTGGGACTGATTAAAAACAAACAAACAAAAAAAATGACTAGCTGATATGTGGATGACATACCGTAGCCTTTGGCTCAAAAGCACACCATGATGAGGTAGGTGTAAGACAAAACATCACCAATACAAAATTGTGCCTTTTTATGTTTGCTTACTAAAGGCTAAGCAAACATTGCTGTTAGTCTGTAGCTCTCGGGCTGGGGGACTTGGCAGATCTCCTTCACGCACAAAGCTACAAAATGTAACCTCCACCCTCTGCCTCCACTACGTAATTGGCATGTAGTTATTAGGCCACCGTCCACCATTTTCAGCCAAAGACATTGCTACAAAATCCACGTTTTGTTCTGTTTTTGCAGCCAGCCATATTGCTTGAAAGTCTCAGTCCCACCTACCAGCTACTTCCTGTTCTGACCTACAATAAGAGAACTTTCAAATAATGTAATGGGACACTGTCAGCGTATTGACTGCTTTCTTCTTTGTCCATTATTTTTCAGTCCCCAAACACAGTAGGGTTTCTTGCATTTGCTACCTTGTGGCTGTGTCCATGGGTCTCCTGGCCCTCAGATGTGGCTGTACCAACTTCCCTTCCTTATATATATAGCCCCTTGGGTTTTAACCAAACAGCCACAGAGTGGGCTTTGAGTAATGTGGTGCTTGCTGCCTTAGCCCCCCTTTGGGAACCATGAGTCCTCCTGATCCAGGCCCCAACACACGTATGTATGTGTGTGTGTGTGTGTGTGTGTGTATGTATATGTATATATATATATATATGTTATGTATGTGTGTGTGTGTGTGTGTGTGTGTATATATGTGTATATATATATATATATATATATATATGTTATATATATATATATATATATATATATATATATATATATATATATATATGTGTGTGTATGTATATATATATATATATATATATATGTATGTGTATGTGTATATATATATGTTTGTGTGTGTGTGTACACACACACACACACACACACACATATAAATTAAGCCTATCTGGGCACTTGTAGCAACTGCAGGAATGTGGAAAGCTCTTGCCGCATGGTCCCGAATCTGCTCACTGAGGAGCATTCTGCGTTCAACATGGGTGCAGCCACTGGGGAATGGGACGTGGGGTCCCCTGTAGCTTTTACGCAACTCTCTATGCCCCCAGATAGCACATTTTTAAGCATTTGCCACTGTTTCCCAAAGCTGTTTAGCTGGCTGCCTGTGTCCTTTGCATCTGCGTTGCGCTGTCAAGCTAAGTCTGTTTAGATTTAAGGGAATCTGCTGCTAGCCATGCTGGGGCCCAAGTAATGACATCTTTCTCAGTGGCACCACACTGTTTGCTACAAATAATACAGGCTGCTGTGTGGATTGTTCTGTACTGTGGGGGCACGGATGGGGGATGTTAAACGTTTGACATTCATGGAGGACGCACTGGGAGTATGGACTGGGGCTAGCCAGCATTCTGATCTGCAGAGCAGAACAGAACAGCAGAATGACGATAAGGATGGAGGACAAAAACAACAGTCTCAATGACAAACATTCACACGCAGACAGCACATTGTGAATGAACATGACTACAGGATAAAAGTCCACCTGAATCTGCTGGACCAGCCTGAGTAAAAGCAAAAATCATAAATCAGAGTGGGGGGTGGTGACTAAAAGTGTGGACCAGCTACATAAGTTATCGAAACAAGCAGTGGTTACTGGCTGTAGTGTTTGCTGGTTTGTCACAACCATTCTCATTTCATTTGGCTTGGCCCATGAATAGCTGCAAACTGCATGGTGTGGGGGGAGGGTAGAGGTATCTTTCTTTTCTAGCCTAAATAGCAGAATCGTAGTAGCAGTGGTGGTTAAGGGTGGTGGGTACCAGAGAAAGTAAACATTAACACTAACACAGAAAAGGCCATGCATCAAGCTCGGTTGACTCACAACCCAGGCGTGTTATGAGGCATGAGACTGCAAGTCGAATGCCTTCAGCAACCCGGAAATGCTTCAGTTGAGCTCCACATGTCCTATTTTGTGTTGTTGTTCTTATACTTTTTTTTAAAAGTACTGTTACAATTATAACAAAGATATTTAAAAAACTAAAAATTTTTAAATCAATTAGTTGAAGTAGTTCTTCCGATAGCTGGAAGTTTTTTACTTTAATTTTTTTTATGTTTTCTTGCATGCATGCGCAAGAAATATTATGTGGCAGCTTAGGAGAGAGCACTGCATTTGTGGGCTAGGCACTGTTCACCCAATGCAGGCCTAGTGTCTTGATGACACTGGTTCTGTAGAAGTGCCACCAACTTGAAACGATTTGGCCGCTGCAATGATGAGGGCCGCCTCGTCAGCAGCAGCCATTCGCTGCAGTGAGGGCAATCCGTCATTGCAGGCGGTCTGCCTGGTGTATTGTTCTCTAGTATGGCGGCCCCGCGAAAGCCGACTGACTGGGTGTCAATCCCCTATGGCATGCCCCTGCCCAGTTCATTTGCCGATAGGGGGCCCTCCCGTCAGCATAACTCCTCCCCATTTGTTGTATGCGGGGGTGCCCAGTCCCCTCGGCATCATCTCCCCCAACACACGCTTCGTGCTGCTGGGCCCAATCCCCATTTGCTTCAGTCCTTCCCACCCCAAAACACAGGTGGCACACTGGGAGCAAGCCTGCAAAAAACAAACCAAAAGAAACCTTTCTGTGACATCTTTTATTTGTGCTGTGTCCCTAAAACAAAGAAAACAGTCCCTCATGTCTCTCGTGCACCCTCCCCAACCCGTACCCACCCTCTGTGCACCCCACCTCCCTCAGCCCATACTTACCTCAGGAGCCTAGCACGACGATCTTCAGTGGACCGGGAACATGTCTGTACTCTTCAAAGCCGACTGCGAACTGAAGAAATGCTGGTAAGCTGTATAATGGCATAAAAAGGGTTTTTCCAACTTATGTGGATATCACAGCCATTTTTTGGTCTTTTGGCACCAAATTTTCAACATGGGGTTATTGAGACCCCTCCTCATGAATTCAGTCCCTGTCATGGTGGTTTTCTGTCTAGAAAGGTGATTTCGCGGTCACTGCGCAGAATCACCTTTCGGGACCGATTAGAAATGACAGTGCCACTGTTCATGAGGTGGGCTCTCAAAAAGCCTATGTTGCAAATTTGGTGAAAAAAATCAACAAAAATGACTGTTTCTGACATCGTGCGCGGTTTCCATACCGCTCATACCCGCAAATTTTAATATTTTCGCTCCAGATTTTCAAGATTGGCATTTTCCACACCTCCTTATGAACAGTACAGCTGTCATTTTCACATCTTGGCTGAAATGCGTTTTTGCACTTCTGGCGCAGAATACTGCGGTCGCTGTGGGAAATCAGTGTTTGGGACACATTAAGAAAATCACAGTGACACTGTTTATGAGCAGAGGTCCTAAAATGCCTGTCTGCATCTGTCTAACTCCTGCATTTCCAATGCTAATACCAGCAAGCAAACATTCGGCATTGACAAATGCTTGTTTTAAATAGGGAGGATGATGTGATAATAGGGATAACGATGTGATTACTGAGCATATTTTTTAACTTTTAGTTTAGTTTTTTTAAGTAGAAAGAGGATGGCACGATTGCTGTGCGGCAGGGAGAGATGAAATGCCATAAGTAAAATGCAACACAGTGGGAAAGGACGGCATGATCAGTATTGAGTGGAAGCCACTGCTGGAATTGGGTAGTTCTTTTTTTAAATAACATGTAGTTGCCTCATGTTTGATGGGAGCAGGCAGTAATCGGAAATTAACATGCATGGTATAGCTAGAAGAGCTATACAGGTAGCAGGAACAGCTACCATATCAGTGTGTGCCTGCAAAGACAGAACAGCAAAATTTGACACGGTACAAACAGTCTTACTTTTTGTAATAAAACATCTTCATGGGATAACATACAAAGTTATGAAGTGCATATACTGTTTTGTGGATGGCAGGGTTTTCATATTTATGGAGGCCTCGGGTAGGGACGGTGATAGTAAAAAAAACCTGGGAGGAGAAAAAATGGCTGCCAGATTATACTTTTAAAGCAGGTACTGCTGTATTACAGTAATATGGGATGACCATGCATAGAGCTGTATTGAAGCACGACCATGTGATGTCTGTAGACCAGTTAGAATGCTCTATTTCTCTTAGCCATTTTATAAGTAAGCAATAACCCACAACGGGGTATGGTGTTATTGGAGATTAATCAACACCCCGGGTGCATTGTGAGGCACAAGGCTGCAGCCGGGCACCTAGTGCTGATGACACCGGGGATGGGCAGGCCTGCAAAGGGCACAGAGGGAGATTGGCATTGAGGTTGTTTTTGAGAGGGTGGGAGGGGCCTTCTATTTATTTGCTATGGGGGGGAGATGGGAATGGAGGACAGGCTCCAGGGGGTTTACACTGTCTCCCCCCCCACCTTGTAGTTTCAGAACATATCTCCCCAACGCTGACTGCTTCACTGCTGGTCACTGTTGCAGTACTTTGCTGTCTATGTCCCTGTCTCTCTGTCTGTCTTGCGCATGCTGCCATGGCACTAACACTGTAATTTGTGGTCCTGACACACACACACACACACACATTGAGAGAGATGCAAGGCGCAGGACAAATTCTGTACTCCTGCTCGCTGACTCTGGAGTTTACATGGTTGCTGCTCAACTTTCATTCCCTGCCAGGTAATGAAACCTGGCGGCAGATCTCTAGAGTCACTCCGTGGAACCGTGGATTAAATAGGCTATTTAATCCATGGGCACACAGAGTCACTCCACCAGTAGGGTTGTACGTTTTTCCCAACACATGTTATAAGTAAAAATAGCTACGTCTTGTTATGACGCTGGTGCTGGTCTCTACATATACTGTATTATGGTCCTGCAAGGAACAGTAAATTTGTGGGACGGTATCCATGTTAGCTATACAAACGCCTTGGAATTTCAGAATCCCCAGAACTGTTTTATTTACCCGGTTATCAAAGTTTTAAATAAGTAAATAAAACTGCAGAGCACTGCATTCTAGGTAGCTGTAATAGCATACTGCAGGCCTTTACAGAAACATAAAAAGTGACAGCAGAAGGAGACATAGGGTCTGTCGAGTCTGCCCATGAGATGCCCAGGACCTAGTGATCCTCCTGGGAGGCTACCCCCGCCCTAAGTTACTATATACTTGCTTTACTGTCTCGAAGTTGTGATCTGGCTGTGTCCCACCTGTGCTTGAAACTTGTCACAGTCTCTGCCCTCTGCCTTCAAATGGCAAAAAGATGGTTACAGTCAGTTTGAATAGGGGTCAAATGGCTCATTTTATCAAAATGGAGAAACTCTAACCCTCCAACCCTAGCTGACTGGATCCTTTCAAATGGGTCAGTTGGCTGCCAATGAAAGGGTAGCGTACTGTGCTGTGGATAGACTTGACAAGTTCCATTAAAGATTGGAACTCTCTCTTGAGTGTACCCAAATTTAGGTTTCCTGATATTAGGAAATCTAATCTCCTCCCCCAGCAACCCCAGGAATAGGTTCTCTGTGACTCAGAAAATAGTGAATAGACTGCTGAACAACATGATGTCCCCTAGTCCCAGAAAGCTCAGCCTAACGTGACAAGAACAGGCGTCCTAGTTGAATGTTGATATTTTATTGTAGAAAAACTAAATCGGAGGTTTCTTTGTATGGTGCATGTTTATTAGATCAATTGAATGCATGAAAGACTGCAAAAAAAAAAAACAGGAAAAATAGTATGCGTCTGTGCATTAGCAGCAAATGATACAAGATGCCGTTTCCTCATGTGAATTGTGCAAGGGGCATGTACACCTGTACAGTGACACAGGACCTGTGGAAATCAAACAAATATGTAAGGATCGCTTCTTGCTCTTAAAGCAGTTGTGCACGTTGTGGTAAAAAGTTTTGACCTATACTTTTTTATTCAGTTTTAGAGTATCTTTGCTCTCCTATCTTGCAAAAGGCCCCCTTTCTCATTTTGAGTCTGCCTTAGTATTTTGTTGAGAATTGAAATAATTAAAGAGTGCAAGTTTTAAATGTCTGTCTACCAGGTTTTCATCATTCTCAGCTGTTTTTAAACACCCATTATTTTAATGTCAGTTTTCTTGTGACTGTGGCAAACTAAGATGCAATAGAAGTCCTGGGGTAGCCTTATTAAAAGAAGCGCTCCTTTTATTTATTTTTTTTAACTCCCCCACCCCAGGCCCTCTGCAGCCCCACTCCTTTGGGCTTTCACGCCGGTCTCCTCTGCCCACCAGACTCAACCCCACTGCTGTGCCAGCCAACTGGCCGCCCCAAGTTCTCTCCGACTTCCCCCACTACCCCCACATAAGCCGGGAGCCAGAGAAGGCACCCACACCACTGGGAAAGCCTGGGGGGGGGGCAGCACGGTGTGCTGAGTGGTCAGTTGGCGTGGGGGAGACCTGTCAGAGGTTGTCATACGTGCTGCAAGACTGACATTTTTCTGGGGACCCACCCACTTCCCACATGCATGCGGCCGCTGCAGCGTCCTGGGGCTGGGATGTTTGGCAACACGTGGTCACCCACACAGCCAAAAACGTCTCTGTTAAGCCACCACCATAGCAGAGGCTTGCACCAACCTTCCCCCCTGGGATGGAAGCGTCCAAAGGACGCCTTGCCTTTTATTATTTTAAATGTAAAAAGAAAAAAAGGTACTGAAGCAGATTCAAAACAGAAAAAAATGCCATCTTTTGGGACAGGAAAACAAGGACACACTAAAATAGAATAAAAAGGTACAGTACTGGTCAAAATTTTCACTGTAATGTAACATGCGCCACTGTTTTAAACAATGTACTTGTGTTTATTGTGATGTCATAAACTTTTAATAAAAAGAATGATATTAAAAAACAACTGTAACTAGAACTATGAAAAGTGTGGGTATGGAGAAGGGACCTCCTCATCCTCTTGAAAGGCCCTTCTCCATATCCACACCATTCATTTCTGCTCCTGTACTTAATCTCCTGCCCAGGCCTCTTCTGTCTATACAACCCCTTTAGCCATTCTCACAAACACTGCTTCTCACTAGTTCAGATTATGTAGTGTTTTACCTGCAAACGTTTGTTGGACTCATTGCTCACTTTTCTCCTCTGGCCTGCTCAGACTTTGAAGTCACTCATTTGCTTGGGCTGTACCTAGTACTGGCGTACTGTACGCTGTAAATTATGCTGTCTAAACTGTTATGGCTCTGGGGCTTCCGTGCCTGTTCCTGTTTACACTCCAGTGCTGTATCACTGTTTCTATTTCTGTATTATTGCTGTGATCTTCTCTTCCCATGTAGCCCCGATGCCCTAGAGTGAGCTATTATGCCTCAGAAGGCCTTACTTGGTAAAACTGTTTTAATTTAATTTTTATTGAGAGACATCACATAGACAAATAATGAAGGACTGTTAGGTCACAAGTATCAATCAATCAATCAATCAATCAAATCTTTATTTATTCAGGCGATCATCATTGAGCAAGGCTCATTTACAAGATGGACCTGATAGGTCAAGGTTCGAGTTGATGCACAGCAATTACATCACATACTTATGAGACAGTTATACATACAGAAAAAAGAAAATGTTATTTATAACACAATAATATACAGAGAATTCACATGTTAAAGCTTGGCAAGAGAAAGTTAAACTAACATCTACAATATGTACAGTACATATATATCACAATGAGGGCCATGACAGTCACTCACATAATGAGTACAAGGATGGTGAAGGGAATATTGGGTGTCATATACTGGCGGTGTCTGGCTGGAAGGAATATGCCATATGGGATTGGAATATGGTTTTGTGGGATGACTATTCTATCTCTAGCGGTAACAACTGCATTTCTCTGTGAAGAAGGCTGTACAGTGCTGCTTGAAGGATGTAAATGGAATGATAATAGACAGTTTTAGGGATTTTTGTAGGGTGTTCCATGCTATGGCTAGAGAATAGCTGATTGCTGCCCTCCCTATTTTGGTGTTGACTTTGGGCAAGTTGAGCAGGATGATATTGTTGCTTCTTGGGGCATAGGAGCTGGGAGTGGTCAGGTTGAAGCAGTCAGGATATAGCTTGGAAGTTTTTGATAAAGCTCTGTAGATCCATAGAGCTGCATTTCTGCTCCTCCTGACATGAAGGAAACCCATCCAATTGCATCATAGAGAGAACAATGGTGAGTATTATATGGCAGGTCTGTAATGAACCTTATTGCTCTATGGTATAAGGTATCAACTTTTGAAGGTAGGGAGTGGGGCAGTGACTATAGAGGAAGTCTGCGTGAGTCAATGACTGATAGAAAGATGGCCTGGACTAATCTCATCTTTGAATCTCTATTAAGGAAGGGTTTAATCTGTAGAGGAGGCCAAGCCTTAGGCAAAGCTTTTCAGCAGTTGTTCTAGATGCTGAGTAAAGTCAAGTCTGTTGTCAATCCACACACCTAGGTATTTGAAATTTTCAACATACTCCAGATTTTCTCAAGTATAGTGCATAGCTGGGAGACTGATTGAAGAGGATGTGTTAGTGGAGTTTGGGTTGTGAACATCATTGCTGTGGTTTTCTTTGCATTTAGCAGAAGCTTTTTCGTGAGAAGCTGATGTTGTAACAGGAGAATTCTGCTTGTAGGATTTCATGAGCAACTTTAGGTGAAGGGTTGCTGACATACAGTACAGTGTCATCAGCAGAGAGATGTACTGAGGACTTGGTAAGGTTGAATCAATTTTATTTATATAAATGGCAAAAGGATAGGACCCAGAATAGAGCCTTGGGGACTCCTCTTGACAGTGGTCTTAATGGGGAGAGGTCACCTTCAGCTTTTACCTGCTGTGATCTACGGAGGTAGCATCTGAACCACTAAGGGAGGATGGATCTAGGCCAATGGAGTGTAGGGATGAGAGTAGCAGTTCATGGTCCACAGTGTCGAATGCTTTGCTCAGGTCCAGGAATACTGCACAGACATTGTTCTTTTTATCCAGTTCGGTTTGCCAATCATTGGTGACCTTGGCTAATGCAATGATAGTGCTTTGTTTGGCCCTGAATCAGATTGAGCTGGATTTAATAGACTAACATTGTCCAGATATTCCCTTAACTGAATACTCACTAATTTCTCCAGCATCTTGGATAACACAGGTAGGATGGAAATGGGCCTGTAGTTATTAAGATCCATAAGTCCCTGATTTTAGAAGGGGACCACTTGGGCTGTCTTCCAGCGTGGGAATAGAGCCAGAGTTTAGGGAAAGGTTAAAGAGGTGAGTTAGGGGGACTGCAAGCACATGACACGCAATCTTTAGAAAGAATGGGTCCAGAAGATCTGCTCCTGCACTTTTTTTGGTATCTAGATGCCATAATAGATCCTCAACTTATTTCAATAGTATAGGTTTGAAGCTAAAGGAGGAGTCAACTCTTTGTTTACCAGTATAGTGGAAGCTTAAATGATCCCTTAATAGGTTAGCTGGGGAGGAGTCAAAGGCAAGGCCAGCTGTTGTGAAGTGGTTGTTGAATGCATCCAGGATTTCCAATGTGCCAGTAATGGGGCCATAGTTACTGTGTAATTGGGTTGGAAGGGGTTGTTAACATCCTGGCCCATCATACCCTTGATGGTGCCCCAAAATCTAGCAGTATTATGGTAGGAGGAGTCGAGCTGGGCCAGGTAGTAGGCAGCCTTTGCATCCCTAACTTTCCTAGTGCATTTATTCCTGGCTTTCCTAAAGATCATCCAGTCCATGATATTCTTAGTTTTTCTTGCTACTTTCCAAAGTTTATCTCTCTCCAGCAGTGCAGCTTTGAGGTCAGCTGAAAACCAGCGACAGGATTTGTTCAAGTATGATAGGACACCTGGAATTATAGACATTTTGATAGTATTCACATATTCACTTATTCACTCACTGTAGACTTTTACAAGATACCTTCACAACATTAACTAATAAAGAGGTAATAGACAGGAACTCAGCCTAGTTGGCAAAACATCCCACTCCCATGGAGCAAATTCAGTTGGAGCGGCACCCTCCCAATCTCCCTTATTACAGTCGTTATGGAACAAAAGTTCCATCAGCTTGTGACATGTACCAAACCCACCTCTGCCACCTTAAAGAGCTAGTGTACTGCTTGGAATTTAATAGTAATTTTCAGATGCAGTCAGCAATCACTTCCAATAGCTGAAATTTTTTTTTATTTATTTTCTGTTTGATAATTACAAGATTTTCCACCTGGTGATGTGTGGAGCAGAATTCGTTTTGGAGGCTAAAACAAGTCCGTTTTGTTCCTCCCACTGCATCGTCAGAAATGAGACCAAACACCTTGAGGCACCACAATCCTTGCAGCCTGAGCGGTGACTTTCACAAGCTACCAATCAAAATGCAGGAAATTGTGACATCACCAGTAACCAGGGAGAACCAGTCCCTGCTGCTTCATGTGAAAGTGAGACCTGGCAGTGAGAAATGGTTCTCATTGGTTACTAGTGATGTCATAGTCGGTGTGTTCTCAGTGTTGATGTAGTGGGAGGAAGAGAACTGACTTTGTTTTTTTTTGCCTCCAGGCAGAGTGCTGCTCCACACATCACCCCAGTACTTTCAGGTGGAAAATCTTCTAATTAGCAAACAGAAAAGAAAAAATACTTGAGACATAAGAAGCGATAGCTGACTACATCTGAAAGTTACAATTACTTGCAGGCAGTTTCCAGACAGCACACTAGCTCTTTAAGGTAAAAGCTGGTAACCTGTCTAACAGGCCAGCCGATATTTTTTCCAATTGATATACTGACTGTACTATTTGTCTCCAGTCTGCCACCATTGGTATCACTGGTTTCATCCACCTCCTTTTGTTACAGGTTTTGTAGCCGCCAGTAAAAGGTAAAACTGATTTAATAAATAAATTATCCAGAAAGGCACATTCTAGGATCGTGAATATGTTGTTCTTCCACATTTATTGGCATGTCCCCTTTAAGGATCCACCGGAAGTCTTCAAGCTGGCTTCTCCCAGCCACCCGGGCGGTGTATACCTTGGCTCCGCCTCATGACGTCAGATCTTCCTTTCCGCTGGAAGATTCAGGTTGCCTCCCTCGTCCTCACGCATTTCGTAGGCCCTGGTTTTCAAAACTTCGGTTTAACCGAAATTAAAAATCATTCAAGTTAGTGATTGCATTTTTGCATCTTCAATTATGGAAAAAAATCTTCCCCCGGATTTCGCCGGTGCCCTTGCGGCCAGAAGATTTTGCGTACGGATCCCCACCTCATGTGTGTCTATTGCCTAGGTGTCGGCTATGAAACCTTGTCCTGCAGCTTTTACTTGGCCTTCCATCCCAATGTCCTGGACGACTGCCTGGCAGGTTTGAAATTGGGGAGACCGGAGAAGAGGAACCCTTCAGTGAAGTCCAAGGAGGCTAGGTGGGCAGTTTCTATGGCTGCAGGATCCGTCGAGCAATTGGAACACATGCAAGTGTTCCGAGGAAGAAGCTACTCATGCTGCGGACTCTCAATGCTTCTTAGTTCTGCTTAACCTGGGCTCCACCTTCTCGGGCTCCTTCAGGGAGTTGTGCCAGTGTCTTCCCACTGGGGGAGAGGTGCCTGCGGGCTTGCACTCCTCCCGATCCTGTAAGCGGAAGAAGTAACCGAGCAAGCCTTCTTCTTGGCGAAGGCGCTCTTGGGACCGAGAGAGGTCTCAGTCCCAGGAGCATCCAGTCTCTACCTCGATCGAGATCGCTTCTTCAGCCTCTGGCTTCACGGATCTTCCGTCAAGCCAGCCGACCTAGGATGCGGCCGATGAAGTCGAGATTGTTCTTGACCCAATCGACCCGCTGTCGCCGACTCCTTAGAGAGGACTCCGGTCCTTGTCTTCCCTGATGAGGAGACCAAGCCCACTGGTGTCCCCATCGAGGACCCGGTTACAGACCCCCAGATATCACTGGTCCCGCCGGTGTCTCCCGAGCAACCGAGTCAGCCCACCCAATCTCAGTCGAAGTCTAGAACTCCCTCACCCAAAAGGCTGAGGAAGAGCCATAAGCACTCCAAAAAGAGGCGACTCCATTGGTCGTCCTTGTCCTCCTCGGATGAGGAGAGGCTCCGGTGGAAACTCCGGCGCTATGAGGACCTCATGTGGCAACAGCTAATCTTGTCCGGGCACAAGCTGACTCCGGCTCCTACCCTGGCCATTACTTGGCTTTCGCCTCCTAGGCCGAAGCCGACCCCTTCGGAGATGAAATCTTCGGTTTCCCTGCTTGCGGGGCCAGCGCGACTACCTGGTCGGCCTAAGTCACTGTCTCCACTGATCGTGGTGGAACCACCACCTAAACAGCCTCTGGCAGGGACTCCTTCCAAAGAAGATGGACTGGACACCGGGCTTCCCCGGTGTTTCTTGGTCACGGTCACCCCAGACCGCCTCTAGCGAGTTGAGGGTGATTTGGGCGGCAGGCCGCTGTAACCGGATTCGTCGGATTCTGATGTCACCAGGCTTCATTCTCATCCTGGGGATGATGAATCGTCCGTTGGCTTAGGGATGGAGGAAGGTCCTTCCTCCTTCCAAGGGATCATTCACTTCATCTCTGAGTCCACAGGGATGCCCCTGGAGCCCATCCAGAATAAGGCGGCGTACCCTCTTACGGACATCCTTAAAAGAGGGCATACCCCGACGGAGGCCTTTCCTGTGGCCAAGGCCATTGTTGGTCTGGCCCTTGAACTCTGGCAATGTCCTGCCTCTTGTCCAGCTCTGTCTACCCACATGGCCCGCAAGTACGCGGTGCCCATGGGGTCCCTAGTGGGGCTCACAGAGTACCCTTCGGCTGAGAGCCTGGCAACCATCTCTGTTCAGGTGTACTGGCAGTTCTGCCGATATGGACCGACCTCCCGATAAGGAGCCCAAGCTTTTGGACCATTCAGCTAGGAAGGTCTATGCTGCTTCCTCTTTGGGCCTTCATCAGGCAAGTTCGACTGTCATCATGGCACACTTCTCTCACGCCCTTCTCGGGTCGCTAGATGAAGTCCTCCCACATCTCCACGCAGACATGTAGACCACGGTCAAGCAGGTCTGAGACCAGGCTGAGACCAGGGCCGAGCTGTTGCCAAATAGCAGCTCCAGACAGCCCTGGACATCAGGGACTCTTGTGCCCACTCGATGGCTGCTGAAATTGCCTCTCGCTGCAGAGCCTAGCTGAGGCTCTCCTCCTTCCCAGCAGATACTCAGCACAAATTAGCTGATATGCCCTTCCTTGGGACCGACTTGTTCGGCCTAGGAGTGGCTGGTCACCTCCAGCGCATAAAGCTGTCCAGTGCCACCTTGGATGCCACTTCTGCCAAGGGTTCTTCGGGAAAGGACCAGCAAAAGAAGCCCTTTTGGCACTCTTCCCCTGTGGCTCAGCAGTCCTCCTTCCAAGGGGAACAGCAGCACCAGCATCAGCAGCAGGCTCAAGCTTGGCACCCTCGGCCCAAGCCTAGACCCCAACAGGCCCGTAAAGGAGGCCGTGGCTCAGGTCCTGGAGCCTCCTCCTCCAGGCCTGCTCAGTGATGGGGTGGAGGCTGCCACCCCTACTCCCGTCATGACAGCTCTGGGTCCTCCCGATGGGGGGCCAGCTCCGCCACTTCTGCCACTTCCTTTCTGCCTGGTCTGCTGTCACTTCGAACAGGTGGGTTCTTGAAGTGGTCGGTCAGAGACTGCCTCCAGAGTTCGAGCCGAGCCCGTGACTCGTGGGAGGACTGGATATCCGCTCACACCCTGTCGGCTCTTTGAGACGACGTTGCTCAGCTCTTCCTCAAGGAGACAGTAGCTCCCATGGCAGATCCTCCAGCAGACCCAGGCTTTCTCTCCAGGTACTTCCTGGTGCCTGAACAGATGTGGGGCTGGCACCCTATTCTAGATTTCCACGACCTGAATCAATATCTCAGGTCTCGCACCTTTCGGATGGTCACTCTGTCCCAGCTCATTCTATCCTTGAAGCGAAACATGTGGTTTTGTTCATTGGATCTGCAGAATGCGTTCTTTCACATCCCAAGCTGTCCGGCCCATCAGCGGTTCCTCTACTTCAGGGTCGAGGGGACCCTATACGAGTTCCGAGCCATGCCGTTCGGCCTGTCATCAGCCCCACGGGTCTTCACCAAATGCATTGCAGTGGTGGCGGCCCATCTACGGTGTTGGGGGATCAGAATTTACCCCTACCTCAATGACTGGCTTCTGACAGGTCACTTCCTACAGGAGGTGGAGAGATCCAGGGATCTGGTCCTCCAGACTTGTTCCCAACTCGGCCTTCTAATCAATGAGGCCAAGTCAGAACTCGTGCCTTCTCAGGTCATGGGCTTCATCAGGGCAGAGCTTGACTCTTGTCAAGCCAGAGCTTGGCTCCCGGCGGACAGAGCAGAGGTTCTTTCCTCCTATACCCAATCATTTCTGGTTGGGCAGTTGCGCCCTGCCCGGGACTTTCTGCACCTTCTGGGTTACATGGCGGCGTGCACCTCGGTGGTCCGTTGGGCCCAGTGGCACATGCGCCCCCTCCAGTGGGAGCTATGCCGCCCAGTGGACTTAGCACTATGGTCAATTTGACCAGCTGATCACTGTAACCCAGAAGATGTGGGACGCTGTCCAGTGGTGGACCGCCCCAGACCGGTTGCAGAAAGGGATCCAATTTGTATGCCCCGAGCCGATGAACGTTCTCACGACCGATGCCTCTCTCATGGGCTGGGGAGCCCACACCACATGGGGGACAAAAGAGCTCACGGGCTGTGGACCTCCGAGGTGTCCCGATGCCACATCAACCTGTTGGAGCTCGGAGCAGTCAGACCGGCACTGTCAGCTTTCGCTCCTCAGCTCCGGGGTCAAGTGGTTCAAGTCCAAATGGACAATACCACGACCATGTACTACCTTACAAACAGGGCGGCATGCACTCTTGTCTGCTGTGCAAGGAGATGCTCCGCATCTGGACCCTCATGGGCCGATTGGAGGTGAATCTCCTAGCCGTCCATGTGGCAGGAGCCTCTAACCATCTGGCGGATGCTCTCAGCCATCTAGGCCAGACATCCCACGAGTGGTCTCTTCATCCAGAGGTAGCTGGTGGACCTGTTTGCCTCCAGGGCTGTTTCATGCCCTCCACCCCCCTCAGCAGGGCTTGTTGCAGGGGGATGCCTTCTCGAGGCCGTGGACCCCAGGCCTCCTGTACGCCTTCCCTCCATTTCCCTTGGTCCACATGGTGTTAACTCAAGGTGAGGAGGGACAAGGCGAAGGTGATCCTGGTAGCCCCAGACTGGCCGTGCCAGTTCTGGTATCCAGATCTCCCCAGCCTCAGCTGCAGGCCCCCGAAGCAGCTTTGTGATGTGCAGGTGCCGGACCTGATATCACTCAGTCAGAGGAAGGTATTCCATCCGGATCTTCAAGCCCTGCACCTCACAGCCTGGTACCTGAGTGGCTAGAGTTCCAGGCTTTGGGTCTTTCCAAAGATGTCTACACTGTGGTGGAGGCATCAAGAAAGAAATCGACCAGGAAATGTTATGCCTTCAAATGGAAGCAGTTTTCCATTTGGTGTCAAGACAAGGGCCTGGACCCTCTGTGCTGCCCCATGGCTAACATTCTTGACTACCTTTGGTCTCTCTCCAAAGGGGGGTCTATGGTCTTTGACCCTTAGAGTGCATCTGGCAGCCACCTCTGCATACCAGGTGTGGGCCGGTCAGCTGACGGTGCAGGAGACAGTGGTCGGGCGCTTTTTCAAAGGCCTGGATCACATATCCCCCTCCGGTGTGTGAACCTCCACCTCTGTGGGATTTACTGCTGGTACTGGCAAAGCTCATGGGCAAGCCATTCGAACCCATGCACAAGTGTGAGTTGTCACACTTGTCATGGAAGACTGCCTTCCTGGTGGCTATCACGTCAGCCAGAAGGACAGGGGAGCTCCAGGCGCTTTCGGTGGACTCTCCTTATCTTGTCTTCCACAGGGACAAAGTTGTCCTGTGCCCCCACCTGAAATTCCTTTCGAAGGTGGTGTCAGAGTTTCACCTTAACCAGGTATTAACTCTGCCACTTGACTACCCAACCTACACCTCAGAGGCCAAGTACAGGCTCCATACCTTGGACCTGCGACATGCTCTCCTACTATAAGGAGAGGACGGCAGAAATTTGGGGAGAGGTTCGCCAGCTGTTTGTCACCTACACTGAAGCCGCTTCTGGCAGACCTGCAGCGAAGCGGACCATGGCTAGATGGATTACATCATGCATAGGTCTGTGTTATGAGTTGGCAGGCAAGGAGCCTCCCAGAGGGATAAGAGCTCATTCTACCCGCCATACTGTTGCATCAGTGGCTGCTTCCAGGGACATCCCTATCCAGGAAATCTGCCGGACTGCTACTTGGAAGTCAGCAAACACCTTCATCACCCACTACCACATCGACCTTGAGTCACGCCGGGATGCTGGTTTTGGGGCCTCGGTTCTCCAATCTCTGTTCCCTAAGTAGGGGGTGTGTGCCTTGCCTCCCTCCTCCCGGAGAACTGCTAGGAGTCTGCCAATAAGTGTGGATGAACATATCCACGATCCTAGAAGAACAGGTTACTCACCTGTAACAGTAGTTCTAGGAGTGGTATATGTTGTGCATCCACACAGACCCACCCGACCTCCCCAGCTGTGGACGCACAACACCGGTCTTCCAGTGGGCTAAGATCTGGCGTCATGGGGCGGAGCCTAGGTACATGCCACCCGGGTGGGTGGGAGGAGCCAGCTTGAAGACTTCCTTTGGATCCTTAAAGGGAAAGAGGACATGCTAATAAGTGTGGATGAACAACATATACCATTCCTAGAACTACTGTTACAGGTGAGTAAGCTGTTCTTTCTTGCCTTCTGTCTGGCCTAAACAGCAGCATGCTCCTCTCCATGCACCCCGCCAGCCTCTAGAGGAAATGACTGTGCCTAATACCAGGATCATAGGAGCCTTGTCTTGGATGATTGGCAGATTTGTGCCATGCAGGTGACTCTGCCTTAGAAAGTTTGAAGGAGGAGCACAGAAACATAGAAACGTAGATTTTGACGGCAAATAAGGACTGCTTGGCCCACCCAGTCTGTCCGTTTCCCTACCTGATGGATAAGCTGCAGATCCTAGTTAACCAGCAGCCTACTTCTTCCTACCCCAACCCCCTAGAATTGCCTTATGACTGTCCCATGTATGCTGGAATTCCACCACTGTTTTTGACTCCACAACCTCCTCCGGAAGGCCGTTCCATGCATCCACAACCCTCTCTGTGAAAAAATATGTTAATATCTTGGAGCAGGCCCAGATAAGCTCTTGCTACTTGTATTGTCTCCTCTTTATGCATGGGACCTGGTCTGTCACCTGCATCATTGCAGCTACTACCAGTAGATCTTAAGTGCTGTTGAGATCTTCTTGTGGCAGCTGCGGGTCTCTGACTGCAGTTTCATACTGCTGGTCCCGTGCCCTGCTGGAGTGGCCTTATAGTTCGGTGAACACTGAAGTTAGTAATACAGTAGAATGGAAATGGGCCATATACTTTTATAAAATCAAAGTCAGGACACAAATACTAATAAAGAAATTACAAAGGTACATATGCAGGCAATAATACCTGACAGGGCAGGCGGCATTGGGCTATACCGGACTGCCCAAGGGTGTAAGGAGTCTTGATGCTGCTCGTGGAGAACTTATAACCCCATGGAAGTTTCAGTATTGCCCATACAGTATTGCAGTGTCAGGGCTCGGTAGGTAGCACACTTGCCTCTGAGGCCAGGAGATCAGAGGGCTGTGGGTTCAGTTCCCACATCTGGCACTTGGGTTAATATCCCAATACTGACACTGTAGTGCAGCATTGGGGGGTGCTGCACTTCTGAGGTGCCGTATGTCGGATGAGACGTTAAACCGAGGTCCCAGCTCCCTGGATTGGTGGTAGTTCAGGTGGATGCTAAAGATCCCATGGCACTTATCAAAAAAGAGTAGGGGAATTTCCCTGGTGTCCTGGCCAAATTTTTCCCATTCACTAAAAAATACCACCAACAGCTTAATCTGGTTCAATTTCAGTTGCTCACCATCTGTATCCCCCTTCCCCCGGTCGCCCCTGAAAAAGGGACTTCTAGGCCCAGTGGGCTTACCGGGTCAACAAATTCAATAAATAAATACAGCCTACCCTGGAGTGTATTATTGTGCTTAGAAAATGGGCATATGTTCTGTTTCTGCAAGAAAAAAAATAACACGATGAAACAATTGAAAGGCTCATTTGAAAATATTTTTTAAAAATAAATTGTTTTGTAAAGTAGTCCCCCACTGGTAGAGTTGCCAGTAGAGGGTGCTTCTGCTATGTGGCATCTGTTGAGAGAGTGTTTAGAAGACAGACTTTTTTTAAAGACAGTTTTGTTTTTCTTCTTTTGATTTTCTTGTCTGTTTTTTGTCATGCTTTAAAGGAATACAATGCCGAGATAGTGAGCGCAGGATTGGTAGTGTGAGCATGCTCGGTGACGGCTGTGAGTGTGTTTGGCAAAGACAGAATGAGCATGGTCAGCAAAGTCACAGTGACCACGGTCATCCCAGGTGTTGTCGGTTGGTGATTTGCTACTGAGCGGGAGAGCCATGGCCAATTGGGTAGAACTGACCAGTTAAGATGGTAGAGTGGTTCTGATATGGAGAGCGCAGGCAGAGTTGATTTCTTTTTTTGTGTACGTGTTTTTTTATTTTTTGTTAACTAAATGTTGATTTTTTTTTCTTTTATACAGTGACTGTTGCTATTCTCGAGCGGGAGATGCTAAAGCTTCGGGGCAGAGTGTGTGTGTGTGTGTGTGTGTGTGTGGCGTAGCGAGTAGCAGTTTAAAAAAAGCAACAATAACTTTTCTGTGTGTCGGGGGTTCTGTTATGTGATTAAAGTGACTGCTGTTTTTCGGAGGTGGGGGGGCGAACAGAAAAAAAATGGTGGATGGTAACTTAAAATCAAAACTGGCACAGACATATCAGTTTGGTTCTAAGGCTGGCTGGACTGGCACGTTTTATTACCTGATGTGTGTTGATAGTTAATACCCCGGCAATCAGAAACCAGGAGCTCTTCAGTTCAATTTCTAAATCATTTTAATGTAACATTGTTGTGGTTGCTGTGGACAGGGCACACACTTTTGGGCTGTGTGATCTTACAGTATATGGTGTTTTATATTTGATAGTGTTTTCCATAAATGGGCTGCTTAAGATATTTTTTTGGCGGGGGGGCAGTGGAGGGATAGGGTCATGATCTTACTGCATCTGCTGTACATTATTTTGGGCTGAAGTGAAATGAACCTTCTGAACTTGTTGCTTACATTGTATTGGGGGTCTTTTTAAGCCTGACTCATGCTGTTTAAAACTGCTAGTGGTGGTGGTGTGGTGACGGGTGGATGGGAGACATAAATTTTTGATTGTTGTACATCACCAGCTTGCAGTGGTATTGATCTGTAAGGGGAGAAAAGCCTTCTTCTGACACGTTTGACGCAAGTTGTGTTTTTCCCCCACAGAATTCATTGTTCACCCCTCTCGGTGCAGCTTCCCAGCCTGCCAGTTGAGCCCAGCCTCATCCCTCCACGTCTCTAGCATTTATCCCTTCACCCTAACCCCATGAGTCTCCCTCCCCATCCTTCCCCATTATAGGACCTGGTCACAGCCAGGCAACATCCTCCATCATTCCAGATAGCGCGGTGGGAGACGCCCACTGCAGGCTCAGGGTGGCTGGTAGCAGAGTGAGGCCCAGATGCACAAGCTGTCATGCTGCGACACCCAGTGCAGGCTCAGGGTGGCTGGTAGCAGAGTGGGGCCCAGATGCGCAAGCTGTCATGCTGCGACGCCCAGTGCAGGCTCAGGGTGGCTGGTAGCAGAGTGAGGCCCAGATGCGCAAGCTGCCATGCTGCGATGCCCACTGCAGGCTCAGGGTGGCTGGTAGCAGAGTGGGGCCCAGGTGCGCAAGCTGTCACACTGCTTACTCTGATGATTTCTCCTGTTAAGCCTTTCCACATACCTGGCAACAACCTCTGCTCAACAACACCCCCCCCAACCAAGTTAGTGCGGGATGCCTCTGCACCGTGCTTCATACTTCTCTGGCCAGGGGCACGACATTTGTGACCAAGGACTGATGCTGGGTCACCAAGTAGTGATTAAAAAAAAAAAAAAAGTGCAGGACTGAATTAATGTCGACTACATTTGCACATGATATAGAAGTAGTACAGGTCTAGGATCTGGTTATAGGGCTGATCACACCTGGCAACAGTTGCTTCATTTTGATGCGTGTGCAGTGATATGGGTTGGGGGCATGCAGAAGTTCTGCGATCTCTCTTGAGGCATAGGAGCCAGGCTCCACTCCAGAGCCTGTGTCTCCCAGATGGCAGCACTGTTTAACTGCCAGATTATGCACAACATTTAGATTTAGAATATTATAATATTATCCCTGGGTTTTTATGGCTGAATTGTAGCTGCTGCATTCGACTGACAGACATCAAATTGAGAGGTATCATTTGTCAGATTAGTTCATTTTGTGAGAAACTCAAAAAGATATATATGAAATGATGGAATTGTCAGTAAAACAGATGTACACCCTCTCACCTCTGTTATGTATTACTAGAGGGAGAGAGAGTGGCATTAGCAGTGTCAGCAGTGTTTATTGCTGAAATATGCCAGATACCATCTCTAACCTTGAAGATGCAGCCCCGCAACCAAGTCCCTCACCATTGTCTTCAGAGGCTCAGACATGGGTCATCTTGGGGTGTGTTTTCTATCTCGATAGCAGGCAGTCACAGAATCAACAAAAGCACAAAAAGAGGTCCCCCCCCCCCCACAATGTGATGCTCACAGGTAACAAAACAAAAAAAAGTAGACGTTCAGCAGAAAACCTGGCACATACCTACAACACCACAAAGATTAGGCACACAACAGATATAACGTGCCAAAACAGTTTACTGCTAACAAGGGCAGTTCATATAGCTACGGTCAGCAAGAGCCCTGCAGCCACAAGCCTGTGCCGGCCGGTCCCTTACGGACGATGGCTTATATGCGTTGCATTGCTTTGGCACTTTATATTTGCCTAATCTTTGTGGTACTTGTATCCTCATTTGTATGACCACTCAGGTCCATCTTGTAAATGAGCTTTGCTCAATGATGTTCGCCTGAATAAATAAAGATTTTGATTGATTGATTGGTAGTATAGGTACATGCCAAGTCACAGAATCAACCCGCTACAAACCAGAAAACAAACACAACTATGTACTTGAAGTGTGTTTTTGCTATGATTTGCTTAATTAAAAACCCTCAGACACATCACTGTAATTCGGCGACGATAAACCATTCCCTTTAATGTATTTATTATTATTTTTATTTTATTGAAATTTCGGAATTACAGATTATACAATGTGTATGGAGGAAAATGGGTAAGAACAAGTATTTGTCAATGCCAAATGTTTGCTTGCTGATATTAGCCATTGGACATGCAGGAGTTAGACAGATGCAGAATAGGAATGGCAGTGAAGTACTGAACTTCACGCCAACCCCACTTGCACCCTGCAGAGATGGACAGACATTGGGGTGTGCCTTTGGGTAGTCACCCATAACGCTCACGGCATTTCACCTCACCCTATCCTGCAGACACCAACAAGTGTTGAGGTGTGCCAGGGTTTTATTTAACTCTAAAAATTGATTAGCGTTTTGCTCATAAAAGTGTTAAAACATTGTGAAAATGCATAGCACTTGCCTCAATGTGTTTAACAAACATAACACTTCTAGAAAACCTATATAAATACTTTCTGTACAGTTAGCATTGTCCCAAGAAAAAAACTAATCAATTATTTAAAACCCTGTGAGGTGTGCCTTGGGGTGTTCGGTTTTACAGTCACCCTATTTCATAAGGACATATGCTGAAATGGGTGCAGTATAGGATATTGGGGTGAACTGTGGGGCTGAAGAGTCCAAGGCACACCTCAGTACCTGTCACAGGCTTCAGGGTGGGGGATGGGGGTAGAATGGCATGAGCATTACAGCCAGCAATCCAAAGGCGCACACCTGATACCTGTCGGTCTGTACAGGGTGGGACGTTATGGTTAGAAACCCTAATGCCCCAGACGTTTGTTGGTATTTGCACTACAGATTTTCAGCTTGGCTTTTTTGTGACCCCCACCTCATGAAAGCATTTGGGATCTCTTCTCATGAACAGTGGCACTGTGATTTTGTTAATCTGTCCCGAACATTGATTTCCCACAGCAAATGTGCCATTCTGCTCCAGATGTGTGAAAACACAGATTGGACAGGATGTGAAAAATGACAGTGGTACCATTCATAGAGAGGTGTGAAGAGATGACAGTGTTGAAAATCTGTAGTGAAAATATTAAAAATGCTCGAACTTATGAGCGTACGTGGAAACTGCACAATGCATGCTCTTAACACAGTCATTTAGTGGAATTATTTCACCACATTTTCAACACAGGCATTTTTGTGACCTCTGCTTATGAACAATGTCACTATGATTTTTTTATTCTGTCCTGAACATTGATTTCCCACAGTGACTGCGCCATTCTGCGCCAGATGTGCGAAAACTCATTTTGGGAAGGAAGTAAAAAATGACAGCTGTACTTTTCATAAGGAGGTGTGCAAAATTGACAATGTTGAAAATCTTGAGTGAAAATATTACAAATTCACAAAGTTACGCGTGTGCGTGGAAACTGCGCAATGCACGCTTGTAACACAGTAATTTTTTGGAATTTTTTCACCAAATTTGCAACATAGGGTTTTTTGGGAGCCCACCTCATGAACAGTGAGTGACACTGTTGTTTCGTTAATCGGTTCCGAAAGGTGATTCCGCGCAGTTACCACAAAATCACCTTTCGGGACCAATTAGAAGGGAGCAATCTTAGATCTGGTACTCTCAAATGGGGAAGGAGAAAGGATCTCAGATTTAGAAGTGGGTAGCCATCTGGGAACAAGTGACCACCAAACAGTGTGGTTCACAATAAACACAGCCATAGAGTCAAGCCATACAAAAACAAGAGTATTGGACTTTAGGAAGCCTGACTTTGGGAAAATGAGAGAGTGCCTTAGAAAAGCACTAGCAAATGGGCAAGAAGGAAGGGTGGAGGAACAATGGGGAATAATCAAAACAGCCATTGCAGAGGCAACAAGCCTTTGTGTGAAGCAAATCAATAAAACAAAACGAAGGTAAAAAACACTATGGTTCTCAAAAGAGGTGGCATGGATGGTTGAGGAGAAAAGTATAGCATTCAGGAAATATAAGGAAACACAGAAGGAGCAGGACAGAGAACTTTATCAGTTAAAGCAGAAGGAGGCAGGGAAGGCAGTCAGAATAACAAAGGCACAAACTGAGGAAAAGACGGCCAACTCTTTTAAGAAGGGGGATAAAACCTTTTATAGGTACATTAGGGAGTGAAGAAAGACCAAGGGAGGGATACAGAGATTTAATAAAGGGAAGGGAATGTGGGCAGAGGGTGACAGTGAAAAAGCAGGGATACTGAACGAATATTTCTGCTCAGTATTCACAACAGATGAGGAGGGGGAGGTGCCTAAACCAAACAAGTGAGAAACTCTGAATAGGGGGGTCGATAGCAGTCCATTCACAGAAGAAAGGGTTTTGAAAGAACTCTTGAAACTGAGGGTGGACAAAGCAATGGGGTCTGATGGGATTCACCCAAGAATACTAAAAGAACTAAGGGTAGTACTAGTAACACAACTGACTACTCTCTAACAAATCATGGGAGGATGGAGTGGTACCTGAGGACTGGAGGAGGGCAAATGTAATTCCACTTCACAAAAGTGGGAGCAGGGCAGAGGCAGGAAACTACAGATCAGTTAGTTTTACTTCAGTGGTAGGGAAAATGATGGAATCACTTCTGAAGAAAAGTATTGTTGAGTACTTAGAGGCCAGTGGGGCACAGGACCCAAGGCAGCTTGGTTTCACAGCAAGAAGGTCATGTCAGACGAACCTAATAGATTTCTTTGACTGGGTGACCAAACTAGTAGACCAGGGAGGGGCTGGATATGGCCTACCTAGATTTTTGCAAGGCATTCAACACAGTTTCACACAAAAGATTAATATACAAGTTAGCCAGCTTTGGAGTGGGTCGGAAGGTGGTAGCCTGGATAAAAAAACTGGCTGGACAACAGGACGCAAAGGGTAATAGTAAACGGAGTCCATGGTGAAGAAAGGAGGGTAACTAGTGGGGTACCACAGGGTTCAGTACTGGGATCGGTCCTCTTTAATATCTTTATAAGTGACATTGGAGAGCACCTGGAAGGAAAGGTATGCCTCTTTGCAGATGACACAAAGATCTGCAACAGGGTGGGGTGGAAAGAATGAAAAGGGACTTGGCAAGGTTGGAGGAATGGTCAAATGCGTGGCAGTTCAGATTCAATGCAAAGAAGTGCAAGGTAATATATCTAGGAAACAAAAACCCAGGGGAAGAGTACACAATGGGGGGTGAGTTAATAACAACAAAAATCGAAAGAGACTTAGGAGTAATTATATCAGATGACCTAAAGTTGGGCAAGCAATGTGAGAAGGCAGTAAGGAGGGCTGGGGGAATACTGGGATGCATAGGGAGAGGCATCAACAGTAGAAAACAGGAAGTTGTTATCCCTCTCTACAGTTAGTGAGACCCCATCTAGAGTACTGCGTGCAATTCTAGAGACCCCGTCTCCACAAAGACATAGACAAAGTGGACGCTGTTCAGAGGAGGGCAACCAAAATGGTGCAAGGCCTGCACCAGAAGACATTCGTGGAGAGACTAAAGCAGCTTAATATGTATACCCTTGAGGAAAGAAGGGAGAGGGGGGACATGATAGAAACTTTCAAGTATCTCAAGGGAATTAACAAGGTACAAGAGGGTAGTATCTTGCTGAAGAAGAGATGTGCAAGAACAAGGGGGCACAATTTGAAAATAGAGGGGGGGGGACGGCTCAGAGGTAATGTTAGAAAGTATTTTTTCACAGAGTGTGTTGTGGATGCATGTAACAGCCTTCCTGAGGAGGTTGTGGAGTCAAGAACAGTGGGAGAATTCAAGAATGCATGGGACAAGCATAAGGCAATTCTAGTGGGGGGAAGGAGGAAGTAAACTGTTTAACTAGAATCTGCAGCTTATCCATCAGGTATTGAAATGGGCAGACTGGGTGGGCCAAGCAGTCCTTATCTGCCATCAAATTCTATGTTTCTATGTAATTAACCAGATGACAGTCACTGAATTCATGAGATGGGGTCCCAAGAACCCCATGCTGAAAATGTTGTGCCAAAATTTGTGAAACTGGCAGAGATAGCTACATAAGTTGAAAAAAAACCATTTATGCCATTATACAGCTTACCAACATTTCTTCAGTTCGTGGTCAGCTTTGAAGAGTGCAGCCGTGTTCCCACTCCCTCCGAAGATAGTTGGGTCTGGGATCTGGAGGCAAGTATGGGGTGAGGGGGTGTGGGGGAGGTGGGGTGCGCAGAGGGTGGTTGAGGAGGAGGCACCGCTGACAGCGAGGACCATCTTGATTTACATGTTGTAAAAAAAAAAAAAAAAAACTAAGCTGGAAGGTTTTCTTTTTTACAGGTACTTTGGCACGCTGGAGTGGGCTCCCAGCATTCCATCTGGGTGTTTGTTGGGGGCGCTGTAGCCAACGGGGATTGTGCTGCCCTGTAGGCAAATGAACTTGGGAGGGGCATGCCGACAGGGGGATTGGGCACCCCGTTGGCTTTCGTGGAGACTGTGAGAGGCAGACTGCAATAGCCGCCACCATGTTAATTTAAAACAAATGTGGGGACATTATGCCAATAGGGATTGGGCTACCCCATCGGCAAAAGAACTGGGGAAGGGGCATGCCAACAGGGGGATTGGACACTCCCATCAGCTTTCATGGGAACTGTGAGAGGTGGCGGCTGTCCATTGGCTTTCGAGGGGACTGTGAGAGGTGGACGGCGATAGCTGCCATTTTTATTGAAATGGGACACCAGACAAGACAAGCTGTAATTCACTGCTGTAATCAGGGACTGGCCCAGCAGCAAAAACAGCTGATTGTTAATGACAGGGAGCTCCCTGATTGCAGCGGTGAGATTCTTTCAAGTTGGTGGCATGCTACAATACTGCTGTCATCGACAGCGTGCTCCTCTATTGGTGCCACAGAGACCAGCCCCAAAATGTACTGCTGGCATCGGCTACAACACTGACGCACCCCCACAACTTGCTACTACAGCGAGCTGCTGCAATATGTGTGCATGCATGCAAGCAAACATAAAAAAGGGATATGACCAGTATCTTTTTGAGGGTAATTATGGCTTAAAGAGGGATCAGAAATGGCAACAACTGGCTAAAACAAGCATTGGATAATGCCAGTTGTGTTTGCTTGCAGGTTTTAGCAGTGAAATTGTTACACCTAGTAAGTACTAGAGCAGACACTATCTCTATTGAATGCCCTTGGAGACCCCCCCACGCTTTTATTTAACCATATTACACCAACTTTGCATTGTTTACTCTTTACAGAATAGATGAAGCCTGAAGAAGACCTATGGTCAAAACATGGATTCTAGTTTTATTTTCAGCATGCATTTCATATTACCCTTTTGTTTTGTTTTCAGCCCACACAACGGCAAAGCACTAGGATTTTATGTGCATATTCCATTAATAGGACATCAGCCTGGTAAAAGTGAAGCATTGCCTCAGCACAGGGACTCAGAATGTGGAAATGTGGGCTGCTGTTGTTGGCTCTAGATTAGTTGGGAAACGCATCATTTTCTGACATTTGTCTCGATTGACTTTTCTGTGCCCAGTTGTCCTGTCCTAGATTATGCACTCCCTTTTCATGGGTCTCCCTTCTGTGTCTCTGTTAACTTTAAATGACACTAAATGCCAGTGATTTCTGTTGGCATTTCTGGCTTTTGTTTTTCTGAATTCTTTGGAACTGCAGAAACACAACTTGTTTCTGCACTTCCTGTGCTGGTTTCACAATGGAACTCCGCTTGCCTACACCATGATGATAGATACTTTCAGGCCATGTGCTTTGTTCACTATGTTGAAAAAATTTAAAACATCTCCCCTGTATTGGGTGGCGGGCAGATGGAACATGCGAAGGCCTCATACAGGAACAGGCTGTGGCTATGTTGAGTAATATCTCTGCCATTTCCAAGAAGCAGAGAAACTGCTCAACAGTGCCACATAAGCACTATAAAAAGCACAAGAAATGTTGCTAATAGGAAACATAGAAACATAGAATTTGTCGGCAGATAAGGACCGCTTGGCCCACCTAGTCTGCCCATTTTCCTACGTGATGGATAAGCTGCAGATTCTGGTTAATCAAGAGATAGATGTGCCGCTCAAAAAGCACTAGAAACATTCTTGGTGGGCCACCTGATGGGCCAGCGGGTTGTGCTCTGCACTCCCACACTGGTGACTCCAGTTAGGGAATGGATTCAGGAGCTGGGTTGGGCAGGCCTGAGGGCTGGATGGGTGCTGGCGCGACATCGTTTCCAGTTCAGGGAGGGAAGACATCGGGATCCACTGTTCTGGTGGCCTCTGTGATGGGCTGGGGAGATTGTTTCTCTGCAGGGGCATGTCCACGTCATGAAAGGCCAGCTGTGGGTTGTTCCCAGCATCTGGGAGGAGAGTGTGGCAAAGAATGGGAAAACACTGGAGCCGGCGGATGAAGCCTGGCTGACTCCCTGACCCACACTGCCACCCATGCCTCGCGACTCTGGATACGGACTGCGGGTGAGGAAAGATGAAGCTCCCTTCCTGGCCCCACAATTTGGGGGGGGGGGGGCAATCCATGCAGAACGTAAGCCGGTAAGTCCTGGGGGGAGCATGTGACAGTCAGGCGTGAGTTGGGGCTGGTGGTAGAGGCGGAAGAACACCTTTGTGGAAAAAAGAAACATTCCTGGTAGTAATCTTAGAGTTGCACATGACTACAACAGCTTCTACTGTACATGTTCCAGCTCTGTAACTGGCTATGTAGGCTGAGGGCTGCCCCGATGGCCCAGTGCAGACAGCCTGGGTTTGGGAGCAAACTTGGGTGGTCACATCGAGAGGCAGGCCAGCCTAAGGTAGCTGATGCATGGCAGTGTGCTTCAGCTGGGGAGAGACGACAGTGTGGTCTGGGGCGACAGCTCCCCCTGTAGCTGAGCCAGGGAGCTTGCTTCCACCACAGGGGATTCAGTACATGTGCACAAGTCTGACAGGGGGCTGAGCTTACGTCATGGAGGTGGGAGGGACCAGAAAAAGGGAGAAAATGGCCATCTGAATGACAATCTGGGCTCCTGGCTTCATTGGGCCCTAGTGCCTGTCTGTACTGGATCCTGGTCCATGTGGTGGACTGCCTCGGGGGCAGGAGGATGGCCCTCACCCAGAGCCTGTGTCACAAAGAGCAGACCTGTGGGTGTAGCCAGTGGGCTGCGGAGTAGCGAGGAGGCCAGGAGACACAGGCCCAAACAGATACATCCTTGGGATCAGGGTATCTCTGATCGACGTGTGGCTGTGAAAAGAAAAATCTATATACAAAAAAAAAAAGGCAGAGAGTTGATGGTATTGAGGAGATTGCCACAGTTAAGCCAGTGATTAGTGGAAAAGGACCTACCCCTAAAAGCTCTCTCTTGCAGAGTGATAGCACTGTGTTGACTTATGTCATTGGCAAGCAAATAAAAAAAATCTATGCAGTCTTCGCTGAAACTACCTCATAAAGTAATGCCTAAAAATCCCATTAGTGTTTCACAGGTAAGCTACAGAATCAAAACATTTTTCTTGCTTACTCACTGAGAACAGAGCAAAGAACTTGAACTTCTTTTCTGTAATAAGTCACCCACAGCTGTGTGAACCTCAGCCATTCAGATATTTAGCAGACAGAAGCTGTATTGGTTAGCAGAAAGATATGCAGTCTTTAGGGCTGCAGAAGGACATTTGAAGTTTTCCACATTCAAAACCATAGACTTTGAAGTTTGAGTTTCCTACTCTGAGTTTTCGCTGTCACTAACTGTTGCATAGAGCAGTAGTGATAGTCTGTGACCGTGCTGGCTAATTGCAGAATTTTTTCATATGTCTTGACCTAGCTGGAGAGCTTAGGACTCAAAGAGCAGCAGTCCATGTTTGTGAAAGCAGTGTTTTATCAAAAACAAATTTATATACATTCTGGGAACTTAATGGAGCTTATCAGTGCTGTTCAACTTTTATTTTTCTTTAAAGGGACACTGTCAACCCTGTTAGGCCTCAGTGTCCCTTGTTTAAAAAACACATTTTATGATTGCCAACATTCTGTAAAGATTGCTGATACAGCGGGTAGTTTGTTTCTGACTCTCTTGTTTCTTTAAAAAAGTGAAAAACAGACTGCCCACCGTGCTGGTGTTACTACACTAACACATGTTTGTTTACATTCCTTGATCAGCTCCAACTGCATCTTTCCTGGACTTGGGAACACCCACAACCCAGTCCAGTCCCTCATGATGCAGTGGGAGTTTAGGAGACTAGTGCCTCATGAGTGACTGCACTGTTTTGGTGTGTTTCTAATGCTCTGGAAGTATGCAGTAAGAACAGATCCAGGATTGTAAATAAAACAAGGTTGTTTATAAATATACGTTAGCATGCATTTTGGTTTTACTGAACAAGGAGACAGACAAAATGAACAGCAATGAATTTTAGAGAAGGTAAGCAATCATAAAATGTGGGTTTTTAACCAGAAATAACATGATGCAAAACAGGTTGACAGTGTCCTTTTAAAAATATGTCTAATTTCTGTGCTGCTGCTTTTTGCAACAGGTTTCTAGTGAGATAGGAGCTCAGGTAGCACAGGGGAGATCGGTACTGATCTTCAGTTCCAGGACCTGCCCCCTACTCCAAGAACGTAAAGATGGTGAGCCTGGCTAGAATCTGTTTAGCTGCCAGATTTTCTTTTTCTCTTGTTCTACCTCTGTATACACCATGTCCTAGTCCACCCGTCCCATGGGTCTGTCCTAGATGAGGCCAAGTCATGTCCATTTGTGATGTATGTCCTCTTGTAGCCCCCCTCCCAATCCAGCAACGTACCAGTGAAAGATATTCTGCTGTGGGTACCTTTCAAGAGTTCCACTTGTTGGTGCCTATGCACAGATGTGTTATTGGCCCTCTCCAGCAGCATATAGGGGGATCACAGCTCCCCTCACTTTCCTGCCAGTGCCGCTAAATCTGATACCACCCCAGGTCTCCATCCACCTGCCTCCTGTCCTTACCCTGCTGCCTCCATATAAGCAGATGGACTGCACACTGCCTTGATTGTGTCAGGTCAGCTGTGGACCCACATTAGGAGCAGTCCACTGTCTGGATGGGGTATTGTTGAGCTGTAAAGTTTTCACTAAATACAGAATAATGTATAGGGAACTGTGCACAATGAGGCAGTTTCCATCGAGCGGGTTGATGACATCATAGACTTCGAGAGCGAAGCTCGAGCAGTTCCTGTGATGTCATCATCCCCTGAGATGGAAACACAGCCTGTCTGTGGACAGTTCCCTATCAATTATTTTATATAGTATGGTTTTGGTATATTATTTTTTTCTTTTTTAAAAGGAGAACTTGTGTTTTGGGGCTTTTCTTTTTTGATTATTTATCATTTGGCAGCATTTTTTGCTGCTTTCTCCTCCATTGTACCCACCCCATACGCTTTGGAGCTCACCTTGTTTGGCAAAAACTTTTTTTTTGGCAGATAGCATGTTATTTGAACAACTTGCCTGTTGCTGACAGGCTTGAGGAAAAAAAAAGTTGCTGAACTGAAACTGCTGCATGGCTGGTCTGAATTGAGCACTAACATTTTGACTGCGACATGAGGGAGACAGCACTCAGACATAGAACATAAAAGCTGTTGTGCTATAATAGTGACGTAGCTAGAATAGTACAACTTTTTTTACCTTTGAACTGTCCTGTGACAGCTTTTTGCACTAGACTGAAATCCAGCTACAATAAAGGGTAACCATACTATTCATTTTTCTAGAAAAGTATATAGTGCTATTTTTTAATGTTATACACACAGCAGCTGCTTTATTTAGTATTTTTAAGCCCTCAGTTTTATTCCAAAACTATTATTGTTTACTAAATATTTGAAGTGGGGTGGTATTTGATTGTGTGTGTGTGTGTGTGTGTGTGTGTGTGTGTACGTACGTACGTGCATGCATTATCTCATGCCTGTTGCATGTTTTTCCCAAAGATGGTTAGACTTTGCTTTGCCTTTTCTAACACTGCATCAGATAACCCTGGCCTTTCACTGTTAAGAAAACTTTAGCTAGGACTATTTCTTTAAATATCGGTGAATTAAAGTTCAGTAGGATTCAGGTGTGTCGTAGACATTCTGTAGTCGACTACTTTGATTCCTCATCTTGCACTGCCATCTTGTGACCATTTCTTCTCTTACATTTATAAGTATAGTACATTAGAAATATTTTTTAAATCTGGAGATATGGGAAGAAGGGCCTTCCCAGCGAGTGGGAAGGGTTTGGACCAACTCATTAAAGGAACAAGAGAATGAGGAGCCTAATTTGAGTGGAACGAAAACAGAGAGCGAAGATGATAACTCAGTGGCTCATGCTGCCTCTTCTTCTAAGGCCTTCATCTGTTCCAACTGTTAATGGGCCCTGTGGCCATGGAGATCGCATGGTGGGCATCTTTCAATTTACCGGCGGGTGCCATTTTTCTAGACATCTGAGCTGAAGATGCGCAAGGCGATTGTCACAGATTCTCTCAACAGATCAGGCCCTGAACTTTAATTCACCGATATTTAAAGAAATAGTCCTAGCTAAAGTTTTCTTAACAGTGAAAGGCCAGCGTTATCTGATGCAGTGTTAGAAAAGGCAAAGCAAAGTCTAACCATCTTTGGGAAAAACATGCAACAGGCATGAGATAATGCATGCAAGTACGTACGTACGTACACACACACACACACACACACACACACACACACACACACACATATATCAAATACCACCCCACTTCAAATATTTAGTAAACAGTAATAATGGAAAATGTTTTCCATTTGGTGTCAGGGCAAGGGCTTAGACCCTAGTTCCTGTCCTGTGGCCTGTATCCTCGACTACCTTTGGTCCCTGTCCAAAGGTGGTCTCCGGACGACTACCCTTAAGGTGCACCTGGCAGCCATCTCTGCTTACCGGCTGTGGGCCGGTCAGCGGACAATGGGACAGGAGATGGTGGTCTGTTGCTTTTTCAAGGGCCTCAATCACATATTCCCTCTGGTGTGTGAACCTCCACCTCCGTGAGATCCACTACTGGTACTGGCTAAACCCATGGGCAAGCCATTCAAACCGATGCACAGATGTGGGATGTCACATCTGTTGTGGAAGATCACCTTCATGGTGGTTATCATGTCAGCCAGAAGGACTGGGGAGCTCCAGGTGCTCTCGGTGGAGTCTCCTTATTTGGTCTTCCACAGGGACAAGGTTGTCCTGTGCCCCAACCCGAAGTTCTTTCCAAAGGTGGTGTCAGAGTTTCACCTTAACCAAGTGTTAACTGTGCCTGTGTCCTACCCAAACTACACCTCGGAGGCTGAGTACAGGCTACATACTCTGGACCTGAGATGAGCACTCTCTCATTAAAAGGAGTAGACAGCTGAAGTTTGGGGAGAGGTTCACCAGCTGTTTGTCACCTACGCTGCAACTGCACCTTGCAGACCTGCAGCGAAGCAGATGATTGGCAGATGGATTACATCTTGCATTGAGCTCTGCTATATGTTGGCTGTTAGGGAGCCTCCTGTAGGGCTAAGGGCTCATTCCACCTGCCATAGCGCTGCATCGGTGGCTGCTTCTAGGGATGTCCCTCTCCAGGATATCTGCAGGGCTGCTATCTGGAAGTCAGCAAACACCTTCATTACTGATTACCACACTGACCTTGAGTCACACCGGAATGCTGGTTTTGGAGCCTCAATTCTCCAGTCTTTGTTTCCCAAGTAGGGTGTGTGTGCCTTGCCTCCCTCCTCCCGGAGAACTGCTGGAGTCTGCCAATAACTGTGGATAGAACAACATATCCACGATCCTAGAAAAACAGGTTACTCACCTGTAACAGTAGTCCTAGGAGTGGTATATGTTGTTTATCCACACAAACCCACTTGACCTCCCTGGCTTCAACACACAACCTAGCTTCCAGCGGGCAAGATCTGGCATCATGGGGCAGAGCCGAGGGTTATACCACATGGGTGGGTGGGAGGAGCCAGCTTGAAGACTTTCTGGCTGATCTTAAACTGCAGAAGATCTGTGGCAAAGGCAAACAAGATACTGAGCTGCATAGCCTGGGAAATAACGTCCAGGAAGAGCGAGGTGATCCTACCTCTGTATAATGCTTTGGTCAGGCCGCATCTTGAGTATTGCTTGCAGTTCTGGAGACCTCACCTTAGGAAAGACATAGTACTGTTGGAGAGGGTCCAGAGGAGGGTAACCAGGACGATCCAGGGCATGAGTGATAGGACCTATGAGGAAAGGCTGGAAGCTCTTAGGCTGTATTCACTGGAGGAGAGGAGAAACAGGTGGGACATGATTGAGGTATTCAAATATGTGAAGGGGATTAACAAGGGCAGAGCCAAGGAAATGTTCAGGCTAAAGCAAGGGGGCACAACCAGAGGCCATGAATGGAAACTGGAGGGAGGAACCTATAGGGGAGAGCGTAGAATGCATTACTTCACTGAGAGGGTGGTGGAGCCATGGAATGCATTGCCAGGGAATCTAGTCAAGCAAGGCACTGTGGAGGGGTTCAAGAGGGGGTGGGATAGATGCATGCGAGTACTGAAGCCAAGGTGGACTCTCTCGGGGGCCAGGGAGGGAGGAGGAGCTGGCAACCAATAGGGGCTGGCTACCGAGCAGACACGAAAGACCATGAAGCCTATTCTGCTGGCTTTTAGTTTGTTAGTATGTTAGTATTTCCGGTATGGTCCTACTTCCACCTAGGACACATTGGTGCCTCTCAGTACTACTCATATTTGGTTTATTTGTTTGATGCCTGTGGTTGTATAGCAGACCACTTTGCATTCAAAGTAACCAAAACAAGTCAGTAATATAGATGTGATGTCCAGGACATACACTGTACGTCATCAGCGCTGAAGGAGTTAATTACCATTGTTGTATAAAATTCAATAATTTTACTTCATGTGCTTTAAAAAAGTTTTTGCTTTTTGTTGCTGTAAGATGCAAAACTAATCAAGGCAATTAGCCTTGATGTTTTCTTAGTTGTGAGATGAGCCTATGGCTTTTGTGACTTGAATTTGACTTCTCTTTTGAACTAGTGGTGGTGTGGGATGTCTCTGACTAGCACTGCTTGAAGCAGCGCCTGGTATGGATGTGGTTTGTGCCAAATAACTTAGCACACTCCATTTACAGAGTGGCTCAACACAAGTGCTGAGATCAGAAGCAGCAAGCAACACAGCTAATCACTTGTTTCCTTGGTTCTGTACTTTCAGCTGAGATAGAGACCTCTCGGAGAGTTCAAGTTTACATCATCTCATTTGTAATCTAATGCCACAGTAAAATACAAGGAATAGAGACAAAGACTTCCTAGAAACGTCCAGTAGTGCATCCAGTGATAGAAAAGGAAGGGGACCTATAGTTACTTAATTCTGTGAATAAAACATAGTTTAATTTCATTCCAGAAAAAAATTGGGGAGAGACTACTGCTGACACTTTTTGCCGTCGTGCTCAAACTGTATTGGGGGCGGGGAAATTTGATGGGCCTTTAATCTTCATTTTCATACACCAAGGGTAGTGGGTTCCCTCAGTGATTTTATTTTCTATCACTGAATCCACTCAAATCTGAAACAGTAGGGTGGGGTAAGCTCCTGTGCCCAGCCAGTTGTATCCCTAGACGACACATGGAGACAGACTCTGCCAAACCTTTTAAACTGTACATGAGTTCCTATGTGTTCTGCAAAGATATGACTGATGCTTATCTTGTGCTCTGGTTTAAAGGGGAAGGAAAGCATTGCAGTATTCCCAGTTCATTTCTCTGACCCTGTGCTCCTTCAGTGTATGTGTCTTCATCTTCCTCGTCTTTCAAACCAGTTTTCTAGTTACCCTCCCTGTATTTTGACATCATAGGTGGCGTCAAACAGTGACATCATTGTTTACAGTCTGTTGGGGGCTCCAGTGTTGATACTGATTAAAGATATAATAAGTATGGAAATGTTGGAGTTTTTACCTGACTTTAGCTGGCATTTGATCTATTCTACACTATTTTGTGAGCTGCAGTAACTCTCTCATTTTGTGAAGTTAAATTCTGACTGTCATACTCTTTTCTGCGTCCATGTGTGCACTAGACCTTCTCTCTGGTGTTTGGCCATGGCCTCTAGGCTCTGTCTTGCAGCACCTGATTTTGCTACTGCAGTGAGTGTTTTGTTTTCCTGGACTTAAATACCAGGACTGACTTCTTTACCCATTTCCAGTCTGATGCCCATCCCTTGCACTCTACTACCACTGCTCTTCTTTACCTTATAAACTTTATACCATCTAACATGTATGCTGGTCTGTCCTGTGGTGCCATTTTCATCAGCTTTGTCAAAACCTTAGATACAGTCAGTCACTTTTTCCTGTGTTCCAAACTTGCAGCTTCTAGTATTTCTGGTTTCATTCCTCCCCAATGCAAAGAACCCAGTCGGTCGTGGTAGGCTCTTCCTTCTCCAACTCTGAGTTCAAGTGGGTATTTTGTAAGGTTCTGTACTTGGCCTTTTACTTTTTAGTATTTTTGTAAATGACCTTCCCCTCTCAGAATCTCTTACAGCCAACACTTGTATTCAGGAGCTACTATTCACTCTATTTCCAGGGTAACCTGTTCTCTACAGCTTCACTGCAGTAACCTTCAGAAATGGTTCATTACCAGTCACCTAGCCCTTAACCAGCAAAAACTATGTTTATGCTTATTGGGTCTAAAAAGAGCATAAATCCCCATTTCATCATGTCTGTGCCACTGATGGCAGTGTCTAAGACTCTGTATCTCAGTACACTTATCTTGGGATTCTTTTTTACCAGAACTTCACCTTCTCACATACACGTTAACTACTACTTTCAAAAACTTAAAATAAGCTTGGTGCTCTTTACAGGGTAAATTACTGTCTTTCCCAAGGTCTGAAAAGGCTCAGATAGCAGGTTTCTGTCCCAGGTTTCTGTCCACCATTTACAGTAGCGATCTCTGTGTGTAAAGGAAACTCTAGTCAACTTGCTGTCTTTGTCTAGGAGCAAAATGTTATCCCTCGATGAGTGAAAGAAGGTATTGTGCCATAAATGATGGCAGTTGTAGTTCTGGATCTCCATCCTGTTGGAATCTAGGACGGGTGGGGGAGCGAGGACAGTAAACTACAAACCCCATCAAGTTTTGTAAATTGTACCACTGAGGGATGTTAAATGATTTTGAATCAGAACTGCTACACGAGTGAGGCAGAGTGGAAGACTAAACTGTGTACTATTTTTGGAGATTGCGCTAGTGCAAGTTTGCATGGAGGAGGTACGAGACAGAATGGGAAGAGATAGAAAGCAAGCATAAACCACCAGATAGACACTGAATAAGAAAAAGGGAGACTGACCCTAAACATGGTCACTGGTGGAGAATCAGGAGAGAAGGAGAGTGTGAACCACTGACTTATTGGGACCTGTCTGTGAAACGCTTTTGAAGAACTGAGGGAAAACGCAGTGAGGAATCTACAACTTGGATGAGTGAAAGGAGCCCCAAGAAGAAGTGAGGAATCAATGACTTGGATGAGTTAGAGGCCCCAAGAGGAGACCCATATGTTAAACCTTAAGGAGCAACTCAGAAAATGGGGAAAAGACTGGTGCGGTTGCCCCTGATTCAGACTGATAATGTCACTGATATTCCCATTTTCAAAAATGGGTAATTCCATTTTATAAAATCTTAAAATCCCTTTTTGTTCCATTTTTACCCCAAACTGATTGCAGATCAGCATGTTTTCCACTCGTAATGTGATGCAAAAAGGGTGTTCTATAAAAATTTGATGCCAGGGGTAGATGTAAATGTGGTACCGATATGCATTTTTTTATGTAAAATTGGCTCTTAAGTGGTGTTAAAAATAGCAAATTTCATTTTTAATCCTGGATTCTCCATTTTCATAGAAAGAGTGGCCCTAGACTGGGACATTGGAGGTAGTAACCAACACCAAGGTGATGGATAGCTGAAATATGCTTGACTGGTGGCATAATAAAAATAAAGAAAAAGTTACATGTAGCATAATGGTCATCAGGTGAAATTCTACAAAAAAAGTATAAGGCATAGTTCCCCTCTCCAGAATTTATTAATAAAATATACAATCTTGGAGTGACTATAAAGGCTTTAATAACACAGCAAGCCACATTCTCAATCCTGCATCTCACTACCCACTCTTGTACTGCTCCTGTTGCTATCCTTCTTAACCTTTTGTTCCATCTTGGGACTGTACCCGGAACTGGAAGCAAGCTGAAATCCTCCCTTTCCACTAGAGGGGAGACACCTTTTTCTCTGGGAACTATCATAAAAACATTGGGGTGGCAAAAAAAGTCCCAGTGGCCCATCCAGTCTATGCACCATACCTAGTTACACGGCGAAGGCCCTAGTGGCTACCCTTCCACTAATTTTTGTCCACTCTCTCTCACCTTCCTGCCCTGGCCAAGGTGCATGAGAAGTTCATCCTTGCCAACTCTCTGACTTTCCTAACTGCTTCTTCCTCCTCTCCTCTTTCCCATCTGGCTTCTGCAAATATTCCACCATCCACTGCAACTCCCTTTACCTGGGGCTACCGGGGATTGAACTTCGCTGTCTGCAGCTAGTGCAGAATGCGGCGGCCAGGTTGTTGACTGGATCTTCTAGATCCAGCCATATAATGCCTGTGCTCCTCGGACTGCACTGGCTGCCAGTGTTCTGGCGAATCACCTTCAAGGTCGGTTTGCTGACCTATAAAACCCTACACAATCAGGGACCTACTTACCTGAAAGAGCTCCTGTGCCCCTACTGTCCTCTCTGCCCCATCCGATCCACTGACGAGGGATTGCTAGAGATTCCCAGGGTTCGTTTAAAAACTTCAGGGGCTAGATCATTTAGCTTTATGGCCCTGACCCTGTGGAATTCTCTACCTCGTCAGGTGCGAAATTGCCCGACTGTCCAAAGCTTTAAAGGAGCTTTGAAGACGCATCTTTTTAGTATAGCTTTTAATGATTTATGTTAGTTTTAAATGTTGGTCTATTCATTGTTTTATGTACTGTACAGGCGCTTTGGTTATGAGAAAAGTGCCTTTTAAAAATAAAGAATGAACTGAAAATGAAATCTCTTTTCTCCTTTGGGTCACTGACTCCTTTCTGAAGGGGATGGAGTAGGGTCATTTCCGGGCTTCCCTTTTTATGACCTAAGTAAGGCCCTCAGTCCTATGGCTCACCTCCTCCTCATTAATAAGCTTTGGGAGTGGGAATGTCTGACCTTGTAGTCGGCTAGTTCCTCTCCTTCCTTGCAGACTGGCATCAGTTGGTTAAGGTTGGTGTCTGTGCCTTACCCATCAGATCTGGTGTCCTACAGGGCTCCATTCTGGGCTCAGTACTCGTTTCAGTTTTTCTTAATGACCTCTCCTCCATTTGTGTCTCTTTGTAAATGTATCTTCATGCAGATGACACTGCATTCTTTACTTCTGGAGTCTCAATCCCTGAGCTAGAATGGTCACTACAGCTTGACTTTGATAGTGTCCAGTGTTGATTCATGCCAAAAAAGACTGCTTCATCACTTGTAGTGCTAAGAGGAGGCTAGTACAGTTTCATTTTAAAGGCACCCCCTTAAAGATATACCCCAACTCCAGCATCTTTGTAGGTGGCTGGATCATACTCTTGATTTCTCCACCTATGTTGATGCCATGCATACTAAATTCTGCTCCAAGCTTGATGCTCTGTACTACCACAAGTTCTGCCTTCCACTCCTGGTCTGCTGTTTGAGCCTTCTTAAATGATCTTGTCGGTGTTTGACTATGCAGATATGATATACAGTACTGCCCCCAGACTGGTCCTCCTTTTACTACTATTCCTGCGGCTTTGCTCCAAATTCCTTACATCTTACCCATTACTGCTCCCTCTACCTTAACCTTGCTCTTCCTTCAGTTGAATATCGGCATTTTGTCCACTGCTCCGCTTTTCTTGCTAAATACTAGATCTTCATCGGGGATATCTCCTCCATTGAGTCACACCTTTGGAGCTGTAAGCAGTCAGTGTTAGAATCACTGGAAAAATGTTGCTAATCGGGGCTGCCCACGATTACTTAAAATGTCACCTATATAATTATGGGTGGCCCTATTGCACCTCTGTTCTTTCTCCCACCATTGATCTGCAGAGGAACAGTGCTGTCGTTTCTTCAACTTTATTATTTTCTAAACTTTACTTTACCTTGTTCTTTTATGTCACTGTGGAGGACCTTTACTTAGGTTCTGTACCTTCGGTTACAAGATCTACGAGGACAGCACTGACATGGTTTGTGTTTGCTGTTTGGGTCTGTCCCACAAAGTTGGGGCCTGCAAGATCTGCAAGTGATTCAACCAGGCCATAAGGAGATGCTGAAAAAAGGCTGTAGAAAACCTCATTGCCATTAGGGCCATAGAAGCTGAAGTCAAGGCCACGGCTTCTGCCTCTCACTTGACCACCTCTGGGAAGGGAACTCCCTGGTGTTTGGCGGCTTTGTTGTTGCTGTGGTAGTTGGAGACAAGGATAAGCTGTCGTTGAAGTCCTTCTTCTTTTCTTCTGTCAACAGAAGCATAAGGATAAATCTGCTTTGCTGGTGAGGTTGAGGCCTCCATTGAAGGAGAGTAACTCCTCATCTTCCACTCCAGCGATGATGACTACAGCCCCACCCCCCCCGACCGAGACACTAAAGTCTGGTCTGACTCTGGAACTGCCATATCTTCTATGGATGGTATGCAGACCCCGCTGTCTGGTTCTACCCCTGCGACATTGGTTATCCTAGGCCCTTTACAAGGTGCTGTTAACTCCCAGGATTTGCTGGCATTGTTCTCTGAACTATTTTGATGTCTGCTACTGTCGCTTCCGCTGACAGTAATAGCTCGTTGATGGGTCCTCCTGAAAACTCTGTTGCTGGGTTTGTCGACTGCCTCCATTATCATTCCAGGCAACAAGGTCAAATGCAGTCCTGATCTCCTTAATATGGAGGAGGATTTGGAGCATAATGAGAGGGATCATGATCCCTTATGAGGGGGAGTTTGCCTTCCAGCTCTGCTCTCTCTTCCTACAGTGAGGACTCTGTGGTGTATATGCCCATATCTCCTCCTGAGGATCCCTCATTTCAGGATTTACTCGGACAAATACAAAATGTCATGGGATCTGAGGCCGAGGAGGAGGAGGACTTCAGTAAGAAAAGAGTATTTGGAGTTCTAGGGACATGGATATGTTGTTCATCCACACTCATTGGCAGTATCCTTGCCGCTTTAAATCTTGCCGGAAGGTCTTCAAGCTTGCTCCTCCCACCCACCCGGGTGGTATAACTCTCGGCTCCGCCCCATGACGCCAGATCTTCCTTACCGCTTGGAAGCTCAGGTTCCCTCCTTAACGCTCTGCGTTTGCGACTGGTTCCTATTTCTCCGTTTGCGGATTTAAAAATAAAAATTTGCAAAAAGACTTCAGTCTTCGATCCCTCGCGGCTGCGATGGACAAATCGACTCCCGGATTTCGGAGATGCCCATGCGGGCAGAAGATGTCTCGGACGGATCCACACTCCACGTGTGTCTACTGCTTAGGCCTTGAGCACGACCCGCAGGCTTGCGACCTGTGCTCATCTTTCTCGGCCTACGTCCTCGAAGACCGTGCTGCCCGATTGCAACTGGGCCGTCCGAGCGTTCCCTCCGGTGAAAGTCCAAGGAGGCCCGGTTGGCGTCCGCTGGCGGGGTCCGGCGTGATCAGCTCGGCGGATGGTCGCCCTCGAAGAGGAGGCGGCGCTGGCCGCTATCTTCCTCGGCCGCGGCATTTATCCCTCTCTGGGTTCTTCCTACGCGCTTCTTTTAAGGAGCTTTGTCTGTCCCTCTCCACTAAAGGAGGGCCTGCGTCTGCTGGACCTTATTCTCGGTCCAAAAAGAGGACAAGGGTAGAATCCCTCCGTCGGCGCTCTTGGGAGGCGGGAAGGTCCCTCTCCCGGGCCGTCGTCCGTCGGCGGTCGATCCGGCCGGCTGACCACTGGCCTCACGGTGTCCCGTCAGGTCAGTTGACGAGACTCCCACTGATGAAGTCGGTTTTTCTCGACCCATTAGACGAGCTGTCGCCTTTAGCAGCCAGATTCCCTCTCCCGGTTCCCCGGGAGGGTTGAGATCCCGTGGGCTCGTCTGTGCCTCGGTTCGGAGCCCTCGGATGGACCTTCCGGGCCGAAGGAGTGCGGTTCCGGCCGACACCTCCACCGACCCGGAAATTCCGGGACTCTCGGTCTCGGTCTCGGACCTCTTGGCGGTCAGCCGTTCCCACCGTCATAGGCGGTCTCGGTCTCGGCACGCTGATGAAGCGGCGTCGCCGCTCGTCCGTCCTCCTCCTCGGATGAGGGCTTGGCGTAAAGTCGTCGATGCAGAGGACCCTTATGTTGCAACAGCTCCTCCTGGCCGGGAATAAGCCGACTCCGGCGCCTCCCGCCATTAAGTCGCTGTCACCGGGCGGCCGGCACAACCCCTCGACTTGTCGAGGGCCTATACCCAGGCGGTTGTTCGGCCAAAACCAGCTCTCCACCGATTCGGTGGAACCTCCGCCTCCACAGCCACCAATTGGGGCTCCGACCAAGGATTCTCGGTCGACTAAGGGTTTACCCCATCGGCTGTCAGTTACCCTCACTCCCGAACCGACCTCGGCAGGTGAAGGGTGGCTCAGGCCAGAGGCAGCTCTTGAGGGACTCTTCCGAGTCCGAAGATGATTCCTCCTTCTTCTCCAAGCGACTGGACTTGGAGTCTTCAGGAGGTCAGTCAATGGGACGATAGCCCGTCGTCCTCCTAGGACTGCGCTCGGCTCATCTCGGAGTCTACCGGGATGAGCTCGAACCACGTTCCAAGCGGGCCAGGTATCCCCTCACGGAGATTCTGGACAGGGGATTCTCCGGACGGAGGCCTTTCCGGTGGCCGAGGCCATGAGTGGGTCGACACTGGAACTTTGGCGCTTCTTCCCACTGCCCTAGCCCTTCGGCCAGATGGCCAGGAAGTATGCGGTCCCTACCGGTTCCTTGTCGGTTTTTGGAACCCCTCTGCTGAGGGTTGGTTACCGACAGCGTTTTCCGGTAGCGCCCGTGCGCCAGGGATGTGGACAAACCTCCTGACAGGAGTCCAAGAAATTGGACTACGTCGGGCGAAAATCGCTCGTCGTCTCTCTCGACGCCTTCGTCAGGCCAGTTGGCCGTCCTCATGGCACATTTTCTCACGCCTGTTGGGCTCCCTGGATGAGGTCATCCTCATCTTCCGCCGATCTGCAGACTACGGTTAAGCAGGTGCGGGACCAGGGCAGGGCAGTGGCCAAACAGCAGCTCAGACTGCTTTGGATATAGGGGACTCATGTGCCAGATCGGTGGCGGCCGCGGGGCTAGCGTCAGGGCGGGACTTGGCTGAGGATATCCACCTTTGCCTCGGATACCCAGCACAAGTTGGCGGATGTTCCTTTTGGGGACTGACCTCTTGACCCTGGGGTGGAGGTCACCTGCAGAGGATCGAGAAGTCCAATGCCACCTTGGACTGGGTCTCTTCCGCTCAGAAGGACAAGGCAAAGCCACAGCCCTAAGCCCTTTCGTCCTTCTGTGCCCCGGCGGCGCCCGGCCCAGCAACGTCAGGGCCAGCAGGCTCGGCCTTGGCATCCCAAACCCAAGCCGCCGGCTTCCTCTAACAGGAGGCAGGGAGGAAAGGGCCCAGGAGGTCCCTCGGCCGGTCCCTCCTCCAAGCCTGCCCAGTGACGGGCTGAGGGGTGTCGCCCCCATCCCCGTCACCTTACCCCTGGGTCCCCCCGTGGGGGGACGGCTCCGGCACTTCCGTTCCACCTGGTCCGCTGTTACCACGGACAGGTGGGTCTTGGAGGTGGTGGGAAGAGGCCTGCCTCTGGAATTCGAGCAGGCACCACCCTTCAGAGCCGTCGCCCCTCGGGGGCTTGGGATCCCAGCCTCACTGGCGCCTCGTCGAGCCGACATCACTCTCCTCCTCAGAAGGAGGTGGTAGAGAGGTGGTGGACCCTCCTTCAGACCCAGGGTTTGTGTCCAGGTACTTCCTGGTTCCGAGCAGACGGGGCTGGCGCCCATTCTGCGACCTACCGACCTAACAAGTTCCCTGAGGTCTCGAACCTTCAGGATGGTCACTCTGGCTCAGATAATACCATCCTTGGAGCGGCGTGTGGTTCTGCTCTCTGGACTTACGGGCCGCGTTTCACGTCCCTATCCGTCCGTCTCACCAGAGATTCCTTCGCTTCCGGCGGAAGGATCTCTCTTGATTCAAGCCATGCCCTTGGCTTGTCTCCAGCTCCAGGGTCTTCACCAAATGCATGGCAGTGGTGACAGCATTCCTGCGGCGCCGAGGGGTCCGGGTGTACCCTTACCTGGACGACTGGCTGATAGCAGCTCCCTCCAGGAAGGAGGCGGAGTGGTCCAGAGATCTGGCCCTCCAGGTCTGCTCTCAACTGGGCCTCCTTATCAACGAGGCCAGAGAGAACTCGAGCGAAGCAGGTGATTCTATTCATCGGGCGCAGCTGGGCTCTCTTGAGCCAGGCGCGGCTCCGCGGACAGGGCCGAGGTTCTTTCCTCCTTTGCCCGATCATTTCTGGTTGGGCAATTGCGCCTGCCGGGACTTCCTCGCCTCCTGGGTCTCATGGCGGCCTGTACCAGAGTGGTCCGTTGGGCCGCTGGAACATCGTCCCCTTCAGTGGGGACTGGCCAGCCAGTGGTCACGCAGCTGCGATCCCTTGGACCAGCTGTGTCGGTGACACAGAGGATGGGCAGCTCTCCAGTGGTGGACCGTTCCAGATCATTTGCAGGAGGGCATCCGTTAAGTCCGCCCGAGCCGGCGGTCTCTCTCACGACCGATGCCTCTCTGATGGGTTGGGGTGCCCATCTGGGGGAACACCGGGCTCATGGCCTCTGGTCCCCGCAGGAGTCCCGATGCCACATCAACCTGCTGGAGCTCCGAGCGGTCCGCCTGGCTCTCCCGCCTTTGCTCCGTTCCTCCGGGGTCAAGTGGTCCAGGTCCAGGCGGACAATACCACGACCATGTACTATCTAAACCGCCAGGGCGGGGCGCGCTCCATGCTTCTATGCAAGGGCTCTCCGCATTTGGTCGCTGTCCGCAGCCTGGAGGCGGATCTCCTAGCCATTCCGTGGCAGGAGCCTCCAACACCCTGGCCGATGCCCTGAGCGGATGGGGCTGCATCCCCAGTGGTCTCTCCTCCCGGGTAGTACAGCATCTGTTCTCCCTTTGGGGCACACCTCAGGTGGACCTGTTTGCCTCCATGGAGGCAGCGAAGCTGAGTCTGTTCCATGCCGCCCCTCAGCAGGGGCTCGCTGCAGGGGATGCCTTCTCGAGGGCAATGGACCCGGGCCTCTTTACGCCTTTCCCCATTTCCCTTGATCCACAAGGTGCTTCTCAAGGCGAGGAGGGACAAGGCGCAGGTGATTCTGTAGCCCCAGACTGGCCCATGATTCTGGTACCAGATCTCCTCAGTCTCAGCTCCAGGACTCAGCGGCAGCTTCCAGCTCGCCCGGACCTGCTCTCAGTCAATCAGGGAAGGTGTTCCATCGGACCTTCAATCCCTGCACCTGGCCGGCCTGGTTCCTGAGCGGCTAGAGTTCCAGGCCTGGGTCTTTCCGACGAGGTCCTCAATGTAGTTGAGGCGTCCGTAAGAAGTCGACCAGAAAATACTATGCCTTCAAATGGAAAAGGTTTTCCATTTGGTGTCAGAACAAGGGCTTGGACCCTTCCTCCTGTTCCTTGGCAAGCATCTTGGACTATTTATGGTCCTTTCTAGTCAGGGCTTAGGTCGGCGACCCTGAGGGTGCACCTGGCAGCCATCTCTGCTTACAGGCGGGCCGGGAAGCAGTCGATGCGAGAGAGAAGGTGGTCTGGCGCTTTTCAAGGCCTTGATCACATTCCCTCAGTCGCGGGAACCCCACCTCCGTGGGATCTACTGCTGGTACTGGCAAAGCCATGGGCAGCCATTCGAACCTATGCACAGGTGTGCTCTCTCTCACCTGTCGTGGAAGACCGCCTTCTTGGTGGCTATCACGTCAGCCAGAAGGATGGGAAGCTCCAGGCGCTTTCCATGGGTCTCCTTACCTGGTCTTCCACAGGGACCAAAGGTTGACCTGCGCTTCCACCGAAATTCCTTCCGATAGGAGGTGGCGGAGTTTCACCTTAACCAGGTGTTGACTCTGCGGTGTTCTACCCCAATCACACCTCGGAGGCGAACATAGGCTCCATACTTGGACCCTAGAAGGCGCCGCTTATTATAAGGATGCGCACGGCTGAAATTGGGAGAGGTTCGCCAGCTGTTTGTCACCACGCTGGAAGCCGCATCTGGCAGACCTGCAGCCAAGCGGACGATAAGCAGGTGGGTAACCTCCTGCATAGATCTCTGCTATGATTGGCGGGCATGGAGCCTCCCAGAGGGATAAGGCTCATTCTACCCGCCACCTGCTGCAACGTGGCTGCTTCAGGACGCCCCTATCCAGGAAATCTGCAGGGCTGCTACACTGAAGTCAGCAAACACCTTCATTACCCATTACCACATCGACCTTGAGTCACGCCGGGATGCTGGTTTTGGGGCCTCAGTTCTCAGTCTCTTTCCAAAGTAAGTATATGGGGTGTCGTCTTGCCTCCCTCCTCCCGGAGAACTGCTAGAGTCTGCCAATGAGTGTGGATGAACAACATATCCATGTCCCTAGAAATACAGGTTACTCACCTGTAACAGGAGTTCTAAGAATGGTATATGTTGTTCATCCACCTGACCACCGACTTTCTCAGCCCGGCCACAACCTGAGCTTCCAGCGGGCCAGATCTGGCGTCATGGGGCGGAGCCGAGAGTTATACCACCCGGGTGGGTGGGAGGAGCAAGCTTGAAGACCTTCCGGCAAGATTTAAAGCGGCAAGGATACTGCCAATGAGTGTGGATGAACAACATATACCATTCCTAGAACTCCTGTTACAGGTGAGTAACCTGTATTTTCTTGCTGCATCCTCCATTCTCCATGCCACTTCTCCCTTTGTTTAGAGCAGGTTCTGTCGCCTATAACCAAGCAGACTATCAAGTCCGTTCTTCTCCAAGAAAAAAACGAAGGGTTCTATTCCAGATGCTTCCTGGTTAGATCTGCATCCTGTACTGGACCTGAGAGACCTAAACCTATACATCAAATAAGAAGTTTTGGATGGTGTGCCTTTAGGCTCATCTTCCAGTTAGCGAAGGGGGGATTGGCTCTGTGCTCTGGACATGAAGGCCACATACCTTCATATTGAAATTAAGTGCCACAGGCAGTAGCTCTACTTCACACTGCAAAGCAACCATTATCAGTTCTGAGTCTTGCCCTTGACTTATCCTCAGCACAGCAGATATTTATCAAATGCTTAGTGGTTGTGACAGTGGCCCTCTGGAGGGAAGGGCTTTATGTATTCCCATATCTGGATGACTTGCTCCTGAAAGTCCTGACCAGGGAAGTGATTCTGTACACATTGTCCAGAATGAGACAGTTACTTGGGGAACTGAGTGTTCCCCGCTTGGTCATTGCAAGTATATCTTCCCCCCATTTTGTACTCTCAAAACTTTGATGTAAGGACAGAATAGAATAGAATTAGATTTTCATGTCACCTTTGATGCACACTGAATCCCAAAGCGCTTTACAAAGCAATGAGTTAGCAGCTGCTGTATGCCTGCCATATACAGTCCCTGCACTAGCGCATCTAAGTGCAGTAATACTACATACAGCCATAATGAATTAGAAGTGAAAACTGTGTTATTTAGAGATGGAATATCGGCCAGGAAACCAGGGATCGTTCTCCTGCTCTTTCAGAACATGCTATGGGATCCCTGTCTTCCACCCGGGCAGCCACCAGAGATGTGCAGAAGGGACCTCACTTTAATGACCATGGACAGGGGCCAGACAGTGGATGTGTTGTACCGTGACTTTTGCAAGGCTTTCAGTTCTGTTTCAGACAGAAGGCTAATGGAAAAAGCTAGGCAACCTGGGGTGGGAGTGGGGGAACAAACATAGAAACTGATGGCAGATAAGGGCTGCTTGGCCCATCCAGTCTGCCCATTTTCTGAGTGATTGTCAAGTCAAGTCAAAGTTTATTGGCAGGAAAGAAACTCCATTGAGCAAGCTCATTTACAAGTAGGTGCTGAGAGACAAGTAATGTGCAATGCACGTACAATAAGCCAAGGCCAAATATACAACAGGAATACACAGGGAAATGTACATTAACATACAGCTTTCTAAGGGAAATCTATACATGGAGTAGGATAATTGAGTGTGCAGAGGGGACCTCACTTTAATGACCACGGACAGGATTGCTTTTGCTGCAGACCCTCCTTGGTCTGCGGCACTGTCTCTTCAACCCCCTTCCTTTCTCTTATGATTCCCTTGTGCCTGTCCCAGGCTTTTTTGAATCCCACCACTGTGTTTGCCCTCATTGCCTCCACTGGATGACTGTTCCAAGCATCCACCACCCTTTCTATGAATAAGTATTTCCTCTCATCTCCCCTGAACCTACCCCCCCTCCAGCTTCATATTGTGACCCCTTGTTCTAGGGCATCCTTTTCTCTGAAATATACCTCCCACCTGTACCTTATTCACCCCCGTGAGGTACTTAAAGGTCTCAGTCATATCCCCCTCTCCCTCCTCACCCCCAGGGTGTACATATTGAGCTCCTTTAACCTCTTCTCATAGGGCTTTTGATGCAGACCCTGCACCATCTTGGTAGCCTTCCTGTGGACTGCCTCTGCTCTATGTCTTTCTTGAAATGTGGTCGCCAAAACTGGACACAGAACTCCAGGTGGGGTCTTACCAATGACCTATGTAGGGGAAACACCACTTCCTTCTTCCTGCTGGTGATACCCCTACCTATACTCCTCAGCATCCTTCTAGCTTTCCTGATTGCTTTGTCACATTGTCTGGTCACCTTTAGGTTATCCAATATGATTATCCACAGGTCTCTTTCCTGCTTGGTCACTACAAGTATCTCTCCCCACATTTTGTGCTCTCACTCCTGGGTTTCTGTGACCCAAGTGCATTATTTTGCACTTTTTTGTATTAAACCTTAGCTGCCAAATTTTTGACCACTCCTCTAGCCATCTTAAATCTCTTACCATCCTTTGCAGCCCCCGAGTGTCCATTTGTGTTGCAAATCTTGGTGTTATCTGCAAAGAGGCAGACCTTCCCTTCCAGCTCCTTCACCATGTCACTGAAGAAGACATTACAGAGGACTGGCCATAGTACTGACCCCTGAGGTACCCCACTGGTCACTCTGCACTCCTCGGAGTGAACTCCATTTACCACCACCCTCTGCCTCTTAGCCCCTACCCAGTTTCTTGCCCAAGTTACCACCTTATTGCCCACCCCCATGCTACCCAACTTGTTTACCAGTCTCATATGTGGAATGGTGTTGAAGGCCTTGCTGAAGTCTTGGTAGGCCATGTCCACCACCCCTCCCTGATCCAACACCTTGGTTACCCAGGCAAAAAAATCTATCAGATTTATTTGGCACCACCTTCCATCTGTGAAACCATGCTGCTTCTGGTCCTGTAGTCCCTTGGATTCTAGGTATTCCTCAACCCTTTCCTTTAGTAGTGTTTCCATTCATTTTCTTACCACCAAAGTCAGGCTGACAGGCCACTAATTGCCTGTCTCCTCCTTGCTACCACATTTGTGAAGTGGGACTACGCCCGCTCTGCTGCAGTCCTCCGAACCATGCAGGTCTCCAGTGAACTGTTAAATAAGTTTGCCAGGGGTGCAGCCAGTATGGATTAGATGGATAAGGAATTAGCTGGGTGGCAGGATGCAGGTTTACTAAGGTTTGAGTAAGGAGCAGAAAGGCCGAAGCCCACAGAAGCTTCTATTGTTCAGCCGTGATAAGTTAACTTCACTGTAGATGACATGAATTTATCACGCCTGAGGGTAGTCATCAATGGGTCACATGCAGAGGCCAATGGAGTCACAAGGGAGCACTGCAGGGATCAGTTCTGGGACTGATGCTCTTCAGTATTTTCATTTGTTATACAGGGGAGGAAATCTAGAAGAAGGTGTCTCTCTGCTGATGAAAATAGGATCTGTGGCAAAGTGGACACTGAGGAAGAAATTACAGGAATTAGGAGACTTGGAACAACTGGTAAAGTTGCCCAGATTATGGCAACTAAAATTTTAACACTAAAAAAGTGCAAAGCGATGGACACTGGTAGCAAGAACCCTAAAATGAACTACTGAATAGGGTGTAAGGGTGGTGCAGACAGTGGAGAAGAGAGAGACCTATGGGCCATCATTACTGACTGCCTCAGTTCCACTGATCAGTGTAGCATAGTATACGAGAAGGCAGATGGGATAGGGAAAGATAATACTGCTGTTGTACTGGAAACCTAGCGAGTCTTGTCTAGAACTAGTCTTTGGTAGAGCTGCACCTGGAATACTGCATATAGTTCTGTAGTCCGCATCTCACTCAGCAAAGACAGAGACTGCACAGAGTCGATACAAAGAAGGGCCACAGAGATGACCCAGGTGCAACAGGTGGCCATATAAAGAAAGGGCGGTAGACACTGGAGGCAAGGAGGAAAGGGGGACATGTTGTAAGGACTTGTTTGCAAGGAACGAGAGCACAGTGGCTAGAGGGTGGAGATGGAGATGGAGTCTTGGGTGGAGACTTTTAGGGGAGATTGAAGGGGGGCATGAGGAAACTCTTAATGGAGCAGGTAGTGGATGAACAAAATGGAAATATATTGCCCAGACAGGTCAAAGCCACCACTCTGTTGCGGTTTAAAGTTGGTTGGGACAGATATAAGGGAACAGTGGAACCCACAAGCAGAAGAGAGGAAGGGATATGTGGGGAAAGGAGTAGAGAGCAATCCACTAGGTCTGTCAGATCTCTTAAACCCACCTCAGTATTAGACTGAGCATGGAGCTACACTGTGGAAAAGGGCAGACTTGATGGACCTCCAGGTCTTTTTCTACTGACAGAGCTAATGTTTCTGTGTTCAGTGTTTGTGTAATGTCTTATCATCAGGAGGGCACCTGCAGCTCTGCACCACTCCCCTAGTGCCGCACTGCAGTGTCAGTGCTGAGTATATTAGTCCAGGTGCCTGGCGGAGGTCTTGAACCCTCAGTCTCCAGACTGAGGCATTATGTATCATTCACTCTGTTGCTTTATTTTTCCAGTTTCCTGTGTTGTTAAAAATAGCAACAAAGGGCATAAGAGGGCTGTTCAATTTTCAGGTGTGGCATGATAATGTTATGAAATTACTCAGCTGTATGACCTGGACAGTCAGAGGCACATGGACAGAAATAGATAGGGTGGGTAGATCAGCCCCGAGGACATTGCAGTCTCCTCCTTTAAAAAAACAAAGCAACATAATCTCACCAGTAGTTTAAGCAGCACCAGTTTTGGTGCAGTAGAAAAGAAAGTAGTGCTGGCCTACCTCTATAGGAGTTTTAGTCCAATAGCCAACCCCCCCTCCCCTGCACACACTCCTGGAGTGCCAGACTAGTAGACACTTTGTGATGTCTTAACTTGGAGAGCTCGGGGCGAACAGTGAAGCTCCATAGAAATCAATAGAACATCTTTTTTTTTTTTTCTATAGAGGTTTATTTGATTAAAATCAAAGCCACCACTCCGCTAACACGGCTCTTGTTGTTATTTATATTTTATTTATTTCAGCTTTGGAATTACAACCTTTGAGCCAAACTAGCTCTTTTACAAAGGCTCCAAGTCAGTAAAACAGACAAAACAGTACAATATACATCATATGATGAGAACATACAATAGCCAAGTGATAAGACTATTTTACAAGCAAGATAAATGTGGAGTATAATCTCAAATACAAATACTTTTATTACAGAAATATCTCTAGTCTAAAGGTCTAGTTATTAACTGTGCTGGTTGCTTGTAGTTGGCAGCCAAAATCGACTTTGTCAAAAAAAAGGGGAGGAGGGAGGCTTTATGGAGAGTGTTGGCATGGTTATAGAGAAGGAATATTGTATAATGTTGTTAGGGGATAGGAGAAGGGGTTATGGTGATGAGGGAGAACAAGCTGATAAGTGCTTCCGGCTGGTCACTGGCGCAGCGGTTGGATTTCTGTATGTGACGCCGGCAACCTGGGTTTGGGAGCAAGCCCGGGTCGTTGGAGGGCTGGCCAGGTGCAGAAAGCTGTAGCGTCCCATGACAGCTTGCCTTCTCCGGGGGGAGGGTGTGGGGTTGCGCTCGGCATCTACTGACCCCTGATGGAGGCCGGGGGTCTTCCTGGACGTCAGCACCTGAGGTGCAGGGCAAGGTCTTAGATGGAGGTCTGGACTACGCCGGCATCAAGGGCCTTAGTAACTAGGGGTAGGACGTCGACGTTAGTGCCATGATGTCAGGGGGACTCGTGACGTCCAGAACACTGGAGGAGGAAAATGCCTTCCGGTCCCAGGGAGATAGAGCTTCGGAGAACTAGCCCTTATGTGCAACCGCCTGCCTGGCCGACCAAGGGTCTGATGAAACGTGAGTGTCAGGGTGTCAGGGCCCCATCCCCGTCCCCGGCCCGGGGGGGGGGTAAACCGAGGCTCCATTGGGATCTCTAGGAGGACCAGGTAGGTGGTTGCAGTAGACTCTGTGATGCTCCCGAGGATGCGGGACTGGTGGGAAGTAGGGAGGATAAACAGAAATTACAACCAAAAAAAAAAAAAACAAAAAGAACCCCCCAAAATAGACACGCCTGTTGATTTCTATGGTATATGCCCCAGCACTTTCCAAAGTAAGATGTCACAAAATTCCTGTGTGTCTGGCACTCTAGAAAGGGGAAGGAATTCATTAGCCGACTCCTTGGAACACAATTACAATCCCTTCCTATACCAGGACATTGAAATATTTTGGCAATTTATCTAAAAGTCCTGTGGAGGTAAGCCAGCACTAGGAACTTAGATTACATTTTTTTCTCTTCAGAGTGAGCCCTATAGATGCTCTTTAACATACAGTTGAGTGTGTTTCCCTTACCCAAAAACTGTCATGTTCCAGTTGTCCCAGGTCCCTTCCCAAGTTTGTTTTTGTTAACCAGGTAAGCACACTCGAGAAATTGTCTATTTTCAGATACGACCTGGGAGGCTGCATACCTCCCAACTGCTACGAATTTCATATAGCGCTATAATTTTTTTATATATAGATTTTTGTAGGCTTTTTCTCCCTGTTTTTTCCCATCCCTGAGCATGAGCGTCCACCACATCCTGGGGTACCCTCCCACTGTGCTGCTACCCACCGGACCTCCAGCCGGTGGGAGCAGAATTACTGGGGGTGACGACCACCCTGGGAGAGGAGAGCTGCCTTTTGGCTGCCTAGGTGCATACTGTGTGATCCTGAGCAAATCACTTAACTTTCTTGTGCTCCCAGGTGTGCATCTGGAACCAAGCTTCGGCTTAGTGTGCTACTCCTGATTAAACAATGTTCCCTTTCCCTTTCCCTGCTCAATCCTGCAGCTCCCCCCCACGCTGGCTCTCTGACCCAAGGTCATTCACGAACCCAGGTCGCCAGCATGGTGTGAGCTAAGGTGTCCAGCATCTTAACCCTAAGTGCCACCAGGCTGGCCTAGCGCTATGATTTCTACCCTCAAATTTACTTTTGTTCCACAGATATTCCTCATAAAGTTAGAGCTGATTTTGGAGACATAAGCTATTAAAATATTAATCCAACTTGACAGAAACATTCCTTAACACTAAATATATGGGGCTCACTATTCTTAGACATTCTTATTCTTAAAATAAAAAAGTGCTACACATTCTGGCCATTTGCTCTGAATTTGGAAGGCCAGTGCTATGCATTATAACATGCAGAGGTTGAGCGGTATGGGAGGTTACAGTGAGGTAATGGCATCACAAAGATGAAGCAAAGATGTGAACATTCCAGCAGTTACAAACCTTGTTACAGATAGGCACAAACGATATAACAGGAGAGTAAATTATTACATTGTTATATTATAGATTGATCATTATATTGTCTGCATGCACCTAACCAGTCTCCTCCAGGGATCCAGTTGCTTTTTGCCACTGCCTTAGACAGTCTTCCACAATTTGTCTCCCTAGCACTGCCTCCTAAGTGCTCTTTTCAGCACCTCCTAAACGTCCTGTTATTGGGGCGTGTGGCTAGCTGATTCAGTGTGCGTGCAGCAGTAAAGGAGCACAGGGGGAAACTACTGAAAAAGAAAAGGGTGGGAAAAGGGCATAGGATTTGCCAATATGTTCTTTACCTATTCCGTGGTCAACAAGAAAAGAGACCGCATGTGTTAGAGATGAGGACTTTTGGTTTTGTCCATGGAAGAAATACAAGAATAGGCACAACACCCCAACCATCGAGCAGATCCTCTGTCAGAAATATAGTTAAACTCAACACCCCCATCTCAGCCCCAACAACCTCCCCATCCTGTCCTCTGAGGCCTCATGAAGACACCCAGTACCATAAAAGAACTGCATTTAAACCACAGCACAAAGATCCTCTGTCTCACTGCTGGGCCAAAAATACTGTACAGTCCAGGAAAGGGGACTTGGTGGGGGGGGGTTAGGGTCACCGTATCTGCCCTTTCAGTTCACAGGGTGTGTATGTGTGTGCTTGTGTATGTGCGCATGTGTGTATCTGTGTCTCACAAATTCAGTGTGTTTGTCCAGGGGTTCATGAATGTCTCTTCAGGGGTCTGTACAAGGAACCCACTGGGGACGGGGCAGTGCTGGACCTGGTGCTTACGAACCGTGATGACATTACAGACGTCACAGTTAGCATTCCCCTAATGCTTTAACATTAAGATGGAAACAGAGGCAAGCCAAATGAGGATGAGGGTCCTGGACTTTGGGAGAGCAGATTTTTTTGTTGTTGTTGATACTCACGCATACTTCCTCGGCTGGGGTGGTCCCTGTGGTCTCCCCAATCCGGTCTGCTGGTGGCTCCTGCACCGGACGCCGTGCTCGAGCATTCAACCTCCTTCCATCTCCCTCTCTAAGGCCACATTGTGACGGTGTTGAAGGCCAAGGGGTCATGGCCAGAGGGAGCTTCTGGAGCATCCAGTGCAGAGCTGCGGAGGATTCAGCGTGTTTTTCCCCCCCTTAGTTTCCCCCCCATGGCGCAGGCGTGCAGGGACACCAAGGACATTGTGGCATGCATTCACGTACGCTGCATGTCCAACGTTCACCCACGCTGCCCCTTCCATTGATCCACGGGGAGCACTACCCCCTAGCCACTGCCAGAAGTCAGCACCCCCGCGGAAATACCTCTCCACCCTCCCTGGAGGAGGAGAGCAGTCCCTAGGACACTCCGTCCTCCTTCCCCCAGCCGACCCCTGATGACCTGACTCCAGAACCGAACCTGGGTCGCCAGCATGACATGAGGTGTGGCGTCCAGCACCTCAACCTTCAGCGCCATCGGGCCAGCTGGGAGAGCGGATTTTTTTTTTTTGTTATATGTTATAAACATTAACATATCAATATTAACATTTCATTTTTCTTTCCATGGAACTATAATACTCCGTTCCAACAAACAACCTCCAGTGTGTGTCTGAATCCATTTCCACTAAGCATTTAAAAACAAAAAAGTAGGTGATAATGGTTATTATTAGGGCTAAAAACAGAAATACATAATATTAAGTTAAATTAAATTACTCAAGAGTCTATTTACCATAGCAGATCATATGATTTCATAAACATAGAATGGGTGTGGGGTTGTAGCTCCAATCTTTTCTTTTGGGCAAGTATAGTTTAGTTTCTAATCACTAATTTCACCATGCATTAGAGTCCCCCTCTGAGGGCCTGCGCCTCCCCTTGTGTAAGAGAATTCACAAAGGGTTCCCAGTCCTGCAAAAATCTCCCCTCCCTATCTCTGATCAGGTAGGACAAACGTTCCAGCGCCAGCATCTGGATAGCTAATGATCTCCATTGCTGCCTTGTTGGTGCCTTAGTCGAGACCCAGGTATTCAATATGCAATGCCTGGCCAATGCCATGGGAGACCGTATTTTAAAGAAATAGAAGACTGCCTCAGAAACTGCCTGGTGGGGGGGATTGCCAGGGAGGGGTAGAAGCACAGTGGGGAAAAATAAGAGAGTACATAATTAAGACAGCTAACATCTGTGAAGGAAGTGAATAAAAGTAGAAAGAAAAAGAGACTGTTATGGTTCTCTAGGGAAGTGGCTAAGGTGGTGAGGGAAAAAATGGTGGCATTCAGGAGGTATAAGGAAACATAGAGGAAGGGAGATAGGGAGGGTTACCAAGTAAAACAGACCCGAACAGGAAAGGCAGTGGGGGAGCAAAGGCACACGCGCACACACACACACACACACACACACACACACACACACACACACACACACGGCAAGGAAAGCCAAAAGGTAGCTGAAAGGGATGACTTTTCTCAGGTACACAAGTGGGAAGAGGAAAGTAAGGGGAGGGATAGTGAGGAAAAGGAAGATGGCAGGTGGAGACTGCACAGAAGTGGATCCAGAAAAAGCAGACCTCCTGAACAGGTACAGTACTTCTGCTCAGTCTACATATTGGTGGGATTGGGGGAGAATGGACCACGAGTGAGCAGCAGAAACAAAAGGTGGAAGGACTTGAAGCTCTGAAAGTGGACGGGACTGTGGGACCAGACGGGATACACCCAGTGGTATTAAAGAAACTCAAGGAGGTGCTAGCTGCCCCACTGACTGCCTTATTCGACAGCTCACTGGAAATGGGCATGGTTCTGGAGGACCGGAGGAAAGCAAATGTCCCACTCCCTAAGAGCAGCAGCAGGGATGAGGCTAGAAATCTGTATGCCAGTCAGTCTCACGTCAGTGGTGGGGAAATTAATAGAAACACTGTTAAAAGGAAGGTTGATGGAGTATCTTGAATCCAGTGAGCAAGACCAAAGGCAGCATGGATTCATATGGGGGAGGTCATGTCAAATGAATCTGATTGATTTCTTTGACTGGGAGACCAGGGAAATAGATCAAGGCAGGGCAGTGGACTTGGCCTGTCTGGACCTTAGCAAGGCCTTCGACTCTGTGCTGCACAAGAGACTGATAAGGAGATTGAGCAGCCTAGGGGTAGGATCCAGAGTGGTGAATTGGGTAAGGAACTGGTTGATGGACAGGCGACAGAGGATGTGATTAATGGCATTCACTTTAACGAGAGGAGAGTGACCAGTGGGGTGCCCCAGGGCTCAGTACTGGGACCAGTCCTCTTCATTGTCTTCATAACTGACATTATGGAAGAACTGGAAGGGCAGGTGTGCCGTTTTGCAGATCACACCAAAATCTCTAATCAGGTGGACACTCGAGTGGTGGAGAGAATGTGTAGGGACTTTGGGAAACTCGAGAAGCTGTCAGGAGCAAGGCAGTTGGGGCTGAGTGCCAAAAAGTGCAATATCATGCACCTAGGGCATAGGAGCCCTGGAGTGGAGTATAGGATTAGGAGTAGTGACAGTCACTAAGCAGGAAAGGAACCTTGATGTCATCATATTGGATGACCTTAAAGTGGCAGGGCAGTGTGACAAAGCAGTGGCTAGGGCTAATGGGATGAAGGGATGCATAAGGAAAGGGCAGGGATGTATAAGGAGAGGTATCTCCAGTGGGATGAGGGAGGTGGTGTTCCCACTGTATCACTTGCTTGTGAGACCCTGCCTGGGGTATTGCGTCCAATTCTGGAAGCCACACCTCAGAAATGACATAGACAGGGTGGAGGCAGTGCGGGGTGGGGAGGAGAGTAAAATTAAAACGCTGCAAGGGATACATCAAGAGTCCTACAAAGGGAGACTGAGAGATCTCAACATGTACACCTTGGAAGAGAGGAAAGTTAGAAGGGACATAATAGAGACATACACGTACTTCATGGGGTTGAACAGTGTGCAGGAAATGAGTCTTTCAAATGAGAAAGAACACCATGGCCAGAGGGCATGCAATGAAGTTTGGGGGTAGAGTAATGTAAGGAAGTACTTCACTGAAAGAGTGGTGGACACCTGAAACAGACTGCCAGCGGAAGTGGTGGAGGCAAAACAGTAAGGGGTGGGGTTCAAGCATGTGGGATAGACATGGGGTCATATTAGTAAATAGGCAGGGAGGGTCACCATAGACAAGTTGAGGTCCCCGGAGACAGATTAGGCAAGGACCATCTGGGCAGACTGGGTGGGGCAAGCATTCCTTTTCTGCTGACATAGTCTGCGTTTCTGTGTGCGCTGTGGGGTGAGGTAAGGATTATGTGCAAGTTAACTAATGGAATTACACATTTAATGGTATCTTGTTGTGGCCTCCTTTTTTATGGTGGAATGTACTCTGTAATAAATCCTGAAACTATATTAAATCCTGCTTTCATTATTCAAAGAGTACTTACCTATACCTTGTAATATGTTTTGCTTTCAAAGTTGTTGTGTAACCATTAATGGTGTACAAAGAGGACCTTTGAAAAGGAGTTTTGGCTAAATGGTGTTCCTCCCCTTCATTTTACAGGAATGCGCTCATTGCAGTTCCTATTGGTAGACTGTACATGTTTCATGTTTCATCACACTGTATTGTGCGTTATACTCTGACGACTCTTCTGACAAGGAAAACATTTATAGCCCAAGCATGGATTTGGCTTCTTACTGAATAAAAAATATTTTCAAGTAAAGGTTTACAGAGATAAAATGCACTATTTCAGCATGATCAAACTAATGCTCACTCCCTGATGTAAACAATGCTAGGTCAGTATTAAGTAACTTCTATATGCAGAAACAGAAGAACAGTTTATATTTTAATGGGTGTTCTAAGCTTTACTTTATTCAACAAAAAACAACATTATTTTAAGCTAAAAAGGATGAGCAATGTTACTTTTTTTTTCTCTTGAGTTTTTTCCCCCTCCTTGGCATACACATTTATTGTGCCTCCCCAAAGGAGTATTTACAGTCTAATTGCTTATATTCTGTCATATCCATGATTATTAACTGTTGCTGTAGGGTTAACTGTGTGAATGAGATTACTGCTTATCTCTGTGTCTGTTCACCTAGTAAAACAGTTTCAAATATATCATTACACTGTAGGATCAGCTATTGGGAGCGCCAGTCAACTCTTGGTTATTTATGATATTTAACATTTTTTCAGGAGTAATTTAATAAACTGAGTGTTTTGGATTTTTTTTTTTTAAGCATTTTTGGCCTCTTCAATTTTGGTTACTCCGTCCGAATCATCATATAAGTCAACTTGAAATTTAAACTAATTTTCCTTGTTAACTTCTTAACTGGTGCTCTCCTTCTAACGTTTGGAAGACTTGCAGTTTTCCAGATCATATTTTGATGCTTGTCATATTTTCTTTTCCTTCCACAAACAGTTTCTGTTGATGGCATTGACGGACCCCTGTATCTTCCATACAAGACCCTGGTATCCACAATAGACAATATGGCTTTCAGTGAGGGAGAGGCCCAGCGACTGATTGAGATCCTGATGGACAAGGCTGGCATTGTTCAGGACACCTGGCACACGGTAACATGATACACTGCCTCAGAATTCCAAGAACTGTCTTCCAATTCGATTTTAGCATACTCCCAAGTCTCACAAAAAGGCAATAAATACCTTTTTTAGTGAAATCTAAGTTTGTTAATTAGAACATCATATAGATCTGTGGTGCAGTAATGAACAATTGCTGTTTTATTCATACTTTACCAAAGTTGTACAGAATGGCGGTTGTAAGCATATTAGACTCTCCGATAGTCAAGCTGGGTTTGGAAATTCAAAGGCATTTTAGGCTTAGAGTTACTGTCGTATTGATTCTTGGTGACATGACAGTTTGTTTGCAGCATACCAATACTCTTGAAACTCAATGATAAGCTGACGTCTTTCAGATTTCTTGCAACATGTTAGTGAACAAGCTATGTAACCCCCATGTGTTTGTGAGTTTCCTGAAAGGGAGTTTGCCCCTTTTGAGAAAACATGTAGTATGTACACACAGTTCAGCTTATATTTTGTAGACCGCCTGCAATTCTTTTCCCTTTGTTCTTCATTGCAAGGTTAGTTTACATGAATACCATGTTCGCATCCCCTGGAGTTCATAGTTTCTGCTGCTTAATCCTTTATTTGTGACATCAGTTTGTTGCTGTGGAAATGATTATGATATGAAAAACAGAGGACTGGATGGTGACTTAAGTAAGGGATTAAACAGGAGGAATGTATCAGCTACAGGGAACAAGGAATCTGTAGTCTAACTGCCTAAAGTCAGTTCACATCCACACATAGGGTTCACATCCACACATAGGCAGTCTTCCACAAAGCATGCTCAGTCACTGGAACAGTCTTCAAGCTTGACTTCTATCATTCTGCCGTGCGATCCTCTTGCTCCTCCACCCCCACTGCAATTGGATTCTTTCTTCGCTGAAAGGAACTGGTCTCTTCCTTCACAACTCCAGCTAGTGAATTGGGATTCTGCTTAGTATTCAGGCTAATTTGAATTTATTTCTGAACATTGCTTTGTTTTTATTTGACTCATCATTCCCACTGAGTCTCCTCTTCACTGCTCCGACTGTGTTTGTAATTAAACAATGAGGAAACTAGGACTGAAGAGGTGCGTGGTGTGCAGGTTCACCCAGTCCATTACAGACTGCCATGATCCTTACATGCACTGCCTGGGCATTGCCAGTGATGTGGAGCGTTAGCAATGGTGCCAAGCTCTGCACCCACAGGCGTTTGATGAACACCAGCTGTGGGTGTTGCACTGCAAGTTTTCTATGCTTGGTCCATTGGTGGCACAGTTGCACACCCAACCTGTGGACACTCAGGCAGGTGAGGTTATTTCGGTCCTGGACCTGTTGATGGTCGAAGAGGAGTGCACAATGGATCTTCCTACTCCATAAAGATGAAGGGCTCCATAGCTTTATTCTGCCCCTCCATTCACTTACAAGATTCTGCCTCAGTTTCACGGACACAAGAAGAGTCAACACTGGTTGTGAAATCGCTGTCAGTTATGGGGCCATTCGTGCTGTCCCTTTCCAGGGTGCAGCTGAAGGCAGTTGGGAAAGTTTGCAGCCTCTTCTTGGCAGACAGTTGACAGTTGTCCCACAGGTGTCCACTGCATTCAAGGGATGCTTTGCCACCTTAAGAATATTGTCAAACTGTGCCCCCTGTTTGATACTGCAGCTGTCGGCATTTTGGTTCGTGCATTCGTCTCATCTCGTCTTGACTACTGCAGTGCACTCTACAGGGGCCTTTCTTGTGGTCAGTTGCATGGTCTGTAGCTGGTCTAGAACTCTGCTTGCCAGGCTTCTGATTTCTAGTTGGACGTCAGATCATATTACCTCCTTGTACCAAGTTCTGGGCTTACTGTTGGTTAGGTGGTGCATTAACTGCAAGATTTCCTTTAGTACCATATGAGGGGTTGAAAGAACTGGTCCCCCAATATCTCAGTAAGCTTGTGACCTCCTGTGCACCAATGAAGGTGTTGGTCCATGGGGTGGGGGCTTTTCAAGGTTCCACCTGCGTAGTTGATATCCACTGGCAATCGTGCTTTTTCATTGGCTGCCTCAGCTCTTTCGAACTCGGTCCAGGTGGAGGTCCACTCTGCTAGCTCCCTGGTTTGATTAAATACCTGAGAATTCATCTGATGTTGCAGGATTTGGGCTAGTTGGACAGGGGATCTGCCTCTGGACTTAAACTTGGAAAATCGTGTTTCTTTCTACCAACCTAAATTCAGTTTACTGTCTACAATTTGGAATTTCTGCAGGGCTACACTCAGTCACCAGACTTCTTCAAGCTTGGCCCCTCCCACCAATCATGATGTAGTTCTCCAACTCTGCCCCATCTGACATATTATCTTTTCTATTGTAAGGGACAGGTTTCCTGCTTCGCAGTTGCTGCAGTGTGTGAGAAAAACCTGTTTTCAAACATAAAACTTTGGCAATTGTTCAAATTACTCTTTCTGCTTTCAACTTGTGTGCATCCCTTCTGGTTACTGCTCCATAGACAGTGCAAGGATAGACCATAAAAAGCCAGGACTGAACAGCGCATTCAGTATTGCCAGAAGATGTCTGCCATGGATCCGCACAACACGTGCCTCAACTGCCAGGGGGGCAGACCGTGATGTGGGTGCTCATGTTGCCTAGCTATGCATCCTTTGTTGGAAGAATGCAAGGTATGCTTCCTCCAAGATAGGCCTCAGGAACATTGGCAGGCTTTGGCAGCCACCAGGTCAGCATCCCAACTTGCAGCCATGAAGGAGGAGGCAGTGGTCCCTGTGAGGCCATCCATGAGCACTCCATTTGAGTATTGTCCAGTGTTCAGAGAGTTGCAGCTGGCTCTCCAGACCTTTGATGAGAGCCCTCCTTACCATAAGAAACATAAGAAATGCCACTATCAATCATGGAACAGTGAGCATTCCCGCTGTTCGTAATCTCTTGATTCTTTCGACTGGTCAACCTTTGTTAATCTTCTACCATTGAGGGGTTGATCGACCTTACCATGAAGCCAGTGCAGTCAACATAGACTGGTGCAGTCAACATAGACGCCAGTTGAGGAGCTGAATGAGATATTCCTTGAGCCAGTCGACCAGGAATCGGAGCTCAGCATGGCTTGTGGACCTCCAGGACCCTGATTCTGCCCAACTCATCCCCAGCTGGGGGTGGGCTCTGTTACTGATCCCAGTGGAGTCGATTCTGGTGCAGCCTCCACCAGAGGTCCCTCTGCAGGCGCCCACCACGAGGTCCATCGGGGGTGCCATGGTGTACCAATATCTGGATGACTTGCTCATTGAGTGCATCTCCTGGGAAGCGATGGAGTGGTACAGGGATCTGGCCCTCCAGACCCTCTGAAACCTTGGCCTCCTAGTCAGTCCACCAAGTTAAACTAGTCCCCAAGCAGGTGATCCTGTTCATTGGAGTGGAGCTAGACTTCCTACAAACCTGGGCTCGCTTACCTACAGAGAAGGTGGAGGACCTTGCCTCCTTTGCCTGATAATTTCAGGTTGAGCAATTGTGTGCCCAGCCTGGGAATTCTTCTGGCTGTTGTGATATATGGTGGCTTTGAACAGTGTGGTCCATTGGGCCCACTGATGTGTGCATCCACTCCAGTGGGAGCTGAGCCACTAGTGGTCTCAGAGCCACAGTCACCTGGCCTAGGAGGTTCAAGTGACAGTCAGTGCAGGACACCCCTGAGTGGTGACTGTGTCCCAGGAACCTCACAGAGGGATGTCTGTTTGTCCACCCAGAGCTGACCCACACCTTGACCATTGTTGCATCTCTGATGGGATGGGTCATCTGTCAGACCAGAGAGCACATGGATTCTGGCTGCCCAGCAAGACCTGCCAGGCACCAGCACATCAACCTGGTCAAGCTTCTAGCAGTGCATCTGGCACTGATGGAGTTTTCTCTGTTGATTTGGGGTCAGGTTGTGAAAGTCTAGACCGACAACACAACCACCATGTTTCACCTAAACTAACACGGTGGGACTCACTTTTTCCCCTTTGTCAAAAGATCCTCACCTGGTCTCTGGTATGAAGCCTGCAGGCATGTCTCCTGTTAGTGCATGTCACAGAAGTGGAAAACCAGTTGGTGGATGCTCTTAACCATGTGTGCAGTTTGTCATATGAGTGGTCCTTGCACCAGGATGTGGTGACACAACTGTTTGCCCTGTAGGGCACACCTCTGATAGACCTGTTTGCCTCCTGGGAGGACAGCAATCTGAGGCTGTTTGTCTCCACCCCCACTCAGATCGGAATTTTTTTTTTTTAACACTTTATTTATCCACGGTCCATCACACACGATCCCAGATTCTCTCAGGTGGGGGCACTCAGTTTACCTCCATCCCGCCCTGTCGTAGACTCAGTCCTGACTCTCAGTCGGCCATGCTCCCTTTCGGTCCAGGTATCCGCACCCCCCAGGACTGCCATTCTATTCTGGGTGGATATCCTGTGACCTGAGGGAACTCCGAGGTCAGCCAGCACCCTCGACTTTGGGCATGGGGGTATCTCCTGGACCTTACTGTTGCCTACCAGGATCGGGCTCTTTTTCTGTGTTCTGGTTTCCCCCTGAACCTTGGACATGCAGTGGATTCCTGCACGCTGGATATGCGCATCCACGCACCCTCATTAGACATCCTGCTAAGGCTGTAACCCTGCTACACTGCAAGCCACTGGTGTAGTGCCCCCCCAGCCTCTGCTAGGGGCCACCAGAATAGTGGCCAGCCTAAGCCCCCCCTCCCTGGAAAAGGAGAGCAGTCCTCCGGACGCTCAATCCTTTTCCCATCCCTGCTGACCCTCGACGACCCGGGCTCGTTCCTGAACCCAGGTCGCCAGCGTGGCGCGAGGTGTGGCATCCAGCACCTCAACCCTCAGTGCCACCGGGCCGTCAGATGGGAAAGTTGATGGTGGATTCCTTCTACTGCCGTTGACCCCAAGCCTTCCTTATGCTTTTCCTTCCTTCCCCTTGATTCACAAAGTCATGCTCAAGGCACACAGGAACAAGGCGAACCTGATCCTGATGGCAGCACCCCCCCTTCTGCAAAGTCCCTGCTGCAGCTCCTGGTTGGGGGTTAGCTCCTTTGCTTCGTTCCATAATGTTCTGCCATCACGTTGGAGAAGTGGGTGCTGGAAGTGGTGGGTTTAGGTCTGTCTCTGGAGTGCAGGGCTTCCCCTCCATACCAAGGAGCAAGGGAGTCCATGGCACCTGAAGACACTCTAGCTGCTCTGCAGCACGATGTCACTCAGTTCTTAGAGCGCAGTGTTACAAAGGTTGACCCAGATGCTCTGGCCTCACAAAGACATGTGTCCCATTACTTTTTTTTTACTCTTTGCTTTCATCCTGTCTTTGTCCTTCTGTCCCTCTCCCAGCCTCCTTGTGATAGTGATCCCCAGCCCAGTCACCACTTGTACCCAGGACTTACCTCATCTACTTTAGAACCTCCAAGGGTGAGTGGGTGCCACAGTCGGTGGTGCAGAACCTGCGGTGTCTCTGTCCTTCTCCCACCGGTCAAGGTTTTTCCTCCCATTTCTCTTGTCTTTGAGGTCAGCACATGTACAATGATGCACATATGCAGCATAAAGACACCATACACTTTCAGTGCCTGTGCCCAGCACTCTGAGAGAGGACTGCTGTTGTGCCACCCAGCCTCAACTAGGTGGCAGCCAAGTAGCATCTCATGCTGTCCCCCCTCCCCGAAGGAGGAATACCATCTGTGGATGCTCAATCCTCCTTCACCCAGCCGTTCCCCTATGCGACCCTAGGTTTCTGGTGTGGCAGGTGGTGACACTGCCAACAATGCCATTGGGTCAGTGACTTCTTCTTACTTTTTATACTGAAATGGGCAGGGAGGCTGACACCCCATTCCGGAGTTGCAGGCGAATGTTCTGTGTGATCACTTTTAATTGCATCACATCGTCTCTGGAGCCAGGGGCGTAGCTTTGCACCCTGGACCTTCAAAATGCATTTTTTCCACATCCCCATCTTTCCATCCCACAGGCAGCACCTCATGTTTCATGTGAGAAGGATATTATATTGGTTCAAGGTCATGCCTTTTGGCCTGTTCTAAGCACCCAGGGTATTCACCAAGTGTATTTCTGTCATGGCAGCCTACCTTATGAGCAGAGGATGTTTCTATCGTGCTGGTGGGAAGCTATTGGCAAAATGGCCAGCAAAGGGATGCTTTGATAATGAGGGAATTTAATCTGCCAGGTGTATATTGGGGCACTCTTGACGTGGCTACATCAAGAGGCAGGACCATCCTTGACTCCATACAATGGGCATTTGTCAAGCAGCTGGTTGGAACTCACTAGGAATGGGGCAGTGCTGGACCTGCTACTTACAAACAAAGATAGCATTGCTCACGTCACAGTAGGCAGTCCCCTGAGTACAAGTGATCACCATACTGAGTAGTTAGGCACACGGATAGGACCAAAAAAAGAACACACAAAGATGAGGGTCCTTGAGTTCAGGAGAGTAGATTTTAAAGAAATGGGAAACTGCCTCGGAGAATGCTTCGGGGGTGGAGGAGGCAGAGGGGGAGTAGAGGCTCAATGGAGAAAAATTAAGGAGGGTATAGCCCAGAGAACTGCATACTGTTTGAAGGAAGTAAGCAAGGGAAGGAAGAAGCCACTATGGTTCTCTAAGGAGGTGGCAAAGACAGTGAAGGAGAAGAAACCTAGAAAATTGTGGCAGAAAAGGACCAGTAGGCCCACCCAGTCTACCCATTTTTTTCTACGCACTGCAGAAACCACAGACCCAGCTTGATCTCTGGCTTTGATCTCTTTCCTATCATTAGGGTTCCCCTATGCCTATCCCATGCATTTTTGAATTCCCCTACTGGATTTTCCCCCACCACCTCTGCTGGTGAGGGCAACTAAAGCACTAACAGAGGAGAGGATAGCTAACAAGGTCAAGAAAGGGGACAAGACCTTCTTCAGGTATGTGGTGGAAGAGGAAGACAAGGGAATGGATAGTGAAGAACAGGAGGGCTGAGGGGCTGTAGAAAGGAAGATCAAGATAAAGCAGAAGTACTAAACGATTACTTCTGCTGCACAGTCGTCATGGTGTTCGAGTGTGTGTGTTGGGAGGGGGGACCAGTATGCTGCAGTAAGCAACAGGGAGAGGGGGGGAGTGGATATAATTCCATTCTTGGTGAACGGGGTCTGACAGGGATTGGAAGTCTTAAAGGAGAATAAGCCAGTGGGACTGGTTGGGATTCATCCAAGGGTCCTAAAGGAACTCAGCATGGTGCTGGCTGCCCCTCAGGCAGCACTTTTTAGCACCTGATAGAAACAGAGAAAATGACAGCAGAAGGGGACCATAAGATCTATCTAGTCTGCCCCAAGACTTAGTGGAGGTGGAGGAAGTTCCAGAGGACTGGAGGAGGGCAGGTGTTGTCCCTCTGCACAAAAGCGGCAGTAGGGAGGATTGTAGCAAATACAGGTCAGTCAGTCTTATGTCAGTGCTGGGGAAATTAGTGGAGACCCTACTGAAGGGGAGGCTCATGGAACACCATGAGACAAAAAGACTGCAGGACCACAGGCAGAATGGTTTCTCAGGGGAAGGTAATATCAAACTAATCTCAGATTTCATTTACTGGGTTACTTGCAAAGAGGATCAGGGGAGAGCAGTGGATGTGGTCTATCTGGACTTCAGTATGGCTTTCAACACTGCTGCACAGGAGGCTAGTTCAGAAACTAAGCAGCCTGGGGTTGGGGGAGAAAGTGACAAGCTGAGTATCAAACTGGTTAAGGGACAGGAGGAAGCAAAGGGAGGTGGTAAATGGTAGCCACTCAGGCTATAGGAGAGTGACTAGTGGGGTGCCACAGGGTTCAGTGCTGGGGCCAGTCCTCTTCAATGTCTTCATAAGTGACATTGCAGAGGAGCTTTGAGGGTAATATGCGTTGCGGATGATAAAAAATCTGCTGCAGGGTTGACACTCAGGAAAGGGTGGGGAGAATGCAAAAGGATCTGAGGAAACCAGAGGAATGGTCTAGGGGTGGCAGCTGGGTTTCAGTGCCAAAAATGCAAGGTTATGCACTTAGGGCTGCGGAACCCAGGGTCTGTGTATAAGATGAGGAGAGTGGAGCTTACAGTCACCAAGGAAGAAAGAGACCTAGGGATTGTCATATGCAATGACCTCAAGGTGGCTGGGCAGTGTGACAAAGCAGTGGGAAGGGCTAGCAGGATACCTGGGTGCATTGCGAGAGGGATTTCTAGCAGGAGGGAAGGAGGTGGTACTGCCATTGTATCGCTCACTGGTGAGACCCCACATGGAGTACTGTGTCTAGATCTGGAGGTCGCACTTCCACAAGGACATTGAAAGGGTGGAGACAGTACAGAGGAAAGCAGTCAAAATGGTGAGGGGGGTTGCACGAGAAGCCATATGAGGAAAGGCTGCAGGAATTCAACATTTACTCCTTGTAAGAGAGAAGAGAGGAGAGGGGGCATGATTGAAACCTACAGGTATCTCACAGGAGAGAACAAGGTGCAAGTGGAGTGTCTGTTTCAGAGAAAGGAAGGCACTAAACAAGGGAGTGTGCAGTGAAGCTAAGGGGGAAGTGGAGGAGAAGGAGAAGGAGAAGGAGGAGAAGGAGAAGCAATAATAATAATCAGCATTTATATAGCGCTTTTCATACATCCAAAGCACTTTACAAGCAATGCTAGACTGGTAGTGAAGTGACTGAATGTGTGGTAGCGGCCATATTGCACATCATCAGTCACACACAGCCTGGATAATTGCATGAACCAGTTTTATGGGAAGGGGAATGTTTGCCAGGACACTGGGAATGTTCCCTACTCTTTGCGAAGAGTGCCCTGGGTTCTTTTACTTCCACCTGAACACCCACCAGGACAACACCAGGATGGGCAGAAGGGACCTCGGTTTAATGTCTCATCCGAAGGACGGCACACCCCAGCAGTACAGCACCCCCCAATACTGCACTCGGATGCCAGCGATTTTTAGGTGCAAGTCCAATCCCAGTGTGGGACAAGAACCCACGACTTTCTGGTCCAGAGGCGGATGTGCTACCAACTGAGCCACACTGACACCAGGAGAAATGTGTGGAAATACTTCTTCACAGAAAGGGTGATGATGACTGGAACAGCCTACCAAAAGAGATGGTGGGACAAAAACGGTTGGGAGTTTAAAGCATGCATGGGATAGGCACAGGGGCATATTGGGTAGAGGGAGAGGGAGTGACACCCATGTCAAATAGGTAGGGACAAGAGGCAGACAGGATGGGCCTAAAGGTCCCTTTCTGCAGACAGAGCATATGTTCTAGGATTGTAGATATGTTGTTCATCCACACTTATTGGCATGTCCCTTTCCCCTTTAAGGTTCACCGGAAGTCTTCAAGCTGGCTCCTTCCACCCACCCGGGTGGTATATACCTCGGCTCTGCCCCATGACGTCAGATCTTCCTTTCTGCTGGAAGATTCAGGTTGCCTCCCTCGTGCTCATGCATTTCGTAGTCCCTGGCTTTCAAAACTTCGGTTTTACTGAAATTAAAACTCGTTCGAGTTAGCGATCACTACTTTGCGTCTTCGATTATGGAGGAAAAATCTTCCCCCGGATTTCACCGGTGTCCTTGCGGCCAGAAGATGTCGTGCACCGATCCCCATCTCACGTGCGTCTACTGCCTAGGTGTTGGCCATGACACCTCGTCCTGCAGCTTTTGCTTGGCCTTCCATCTCAACATTCTGGACGACTGCCTGGCACACTTGAAGTTGTGGAGACCAGAGAAAATGAACCCTCCGGTGAAGTCCAAGGAGGCTAGGTGGGCAGTTTCCATGGCTGCAGGCTCCGCCGAACAGTTGGAATGCATGCAGGCATTCGAGGAAGAAGCAGCTCGTGCCGCTGACACTCAGGGCTTATTCGTTCCTCTCAACCTAGGCTCTACTTTCTCGGGCTTCTTCAAGGAGTTGTGCCAGACTCTTCCCACCCGGGGATAGGTGCCTGCAAGCTCGCACTCCTCCCGATCCCGTAAGTGGGAGAAGAAACAAAATAAGCCTTCATCTCAGCGAAGATGCTCTTGGGACTGAGAGAGGTCCCAGTCCCAAGAGCATGTGGTCTTGACTTCAGTCGAGATTGCATCTTTGGCCGCTGGCTTTTCAGACCTTCCATCGGGCCAGATGACCGAAGATGCGGTCAACGAGGTCGCGATTGTCATCGACCCCATTGACCCACTGTCACCGGCTCCGGCCGACAACTCCTTGGAAAAGACTCTGGTCCTTGTCTTCCCCGATGAGGAGACCTAGCCCACTGGTGTTCCCATAGAGGACCTGGTTCCGGACCCCCAGAAGTCACCAGTCCAGCCAGTGTCTCTGGAGTGACCGAGTCGGCCTGCCTGATCTTGGTCAAGGTCTAGAACCTCCTCACCCGAAAGGCCGAGGAAGAGCCAAAAGTGCTCTAAGAAGAGGCGACGCCATCAGTCGTCCTCGTCCTCCTCTGTTGAGGAGAGGCTCCAGCGGAAGCTCCGGCATTACGAGGACCTCATGTGGTGACAGCTGATCTTGTCCAGGTACAAGCCTACACTGGCTCCATCCCCGGCCATTACTTGGCTTTCGCCTCCTAGGCCAAAGCTGACCCCTCTGGAGCCAAAATCTTCGGTTCCCCCGCCCTCAGGGCCGGTAAATCCATCTCTTCAACTTAAACCGGTTTCTCCACCCATCGTGGTGGAACCTCTGCCTAAGCAGCCTGTGGGAGGGACTCCTTCAAAAGAAGACAGACCGGACACCAGGCTTCCCTGGCGTTTATCGGTCACGGTCACCACGGACCACCCTCGGCGTGTCAAGAGTGATCTGGGTGGCAGGCCGCTGTATCTCGACTTCTTGGATTCGGACGTCACTGGGCTTCACTCTCATCCTGGGGATGATGAGTCGTCTGTTGGCCTAGGGATGGAGGAAGGTTCTTCCTCCTTCCAAGGGATGCTTCGCCTCATCTCTGAGTCCACAGGGATGCTCCTGGAACCCATCCAGAAAAAGGCGGAGTACCCTCTTATGGACATCCTTAAAAGAGGGGATACCCCGACAGAGGCCTTTCCTGTGGCCGAGGCCATTGTTGGTCCAGCACTTGAACTCTGGCAGCATCCTGCCTCTTGTCCAGCCTCATCTGCCCGCATGGCCTGCAAGTACGCGGTACCCATGGGGTCCCTTGCGGGGTTCACAGAGCACCCTTCGGCTGAGAGCCTGGTGACTGCCTCTGTGTTCAGGCATACTGGCAGTTCTGCTGACACGGACCAACCTCCCAACAGAGTCCAAGCTCTTGGACCATTCGGCGAGGAAGGTCTATGCGGCTTCCTCCTTGGGCCTTCATCAGGCAAGTTCGGCCATCATCCTGGCACACTTCTCTCACGCCCTTCTTGGGTCATTAGACAAAGTCCTCCCACATCTCCTCATGGACATGCAGACCACAGTCAAGCAGGTCTGAGACCTGGTCTGAGCTGTTGCCAAACAGTAGCTCCAGACGGCCCTGGACTTTGGGGACTTTTGTCCCCACTCAATGGCTGCCGCAGTTGCCTCTCGCCGCAGGGCTTGGCTGAGGCTGCTCTCCTTCGCGGCGGATACTCAGCACAAATTAGCTGACGTGCCCTTCCTCGGGACCGACTTGTTCGTCCCAGGAGTGGCCGGTCACCTTCAGCACATAGAACAGTCCAATGCCACCTTGGATGCCACTTCTGCCAAAGGTTCTTCAGGCAAGAACCAGCAGAAGAAGAAGCCCTTTTGGAACTCTTCCCCTGCAGCTCAGCAGTCCTCCTTCCAAAGGGGCACAGCAGCACCAGCATCAGCAGCAGGCTCAAGCTTGTTACCCTCGGCCCAAGCCTGGTCCCCAACAGGCCCGTAAAGGAGGCCGAGGCTCAGGTCCTGGAGCCTACTCCTCCTCCAAGCCTGCTCAGTGACAGTGTGGGGGCTGCCACCCTTACTCCCGTCACTCCAGCTCTGGATCCTCCTATGGAGGGCTGGTTCCATCACTTCCTTTCCGCCTGGTCCAATGTCATTTAGGACAGGTGGGTTCTTGAAGTGGTTGGTCAGGGACTGTCTCTAGAGTTTGAGCAGTTCCCTCCCAGCCGAGCCCGCGCTCCTCAGGAGGAATGGATATGCGCTCACACCCAGTCAGCGCTTCGAGACAGCGTTGCTCAGCTCCTCCTCAAAGAGGCAATAGCTCCCGTGGCGGATCCTCCAGCAGATCCAGGCTTTGTCTCCAGGTACTTCCTGGTGCCCAAGCGGACAGGGGGCTGGTGCCCCATTTTAGATCTCCACGACCTGAATCAATATCTCAGGTCTCGCACCTTTCGGATGGTCACTCTGTCCCAGACCATTCCATCCTTGGAGCGAAACATGTGGTTTTGTTCACTGGATCTGCAGGATGCGTTCTTTCACGTCCCAATCCGTCCGTCCCATCAGCGGTTCCTCTGCTTCGGGGTTGAAGGGACCCTGTACGAGTTCCAAGCCATGCCGTTTGGCCTGTCATCGGCCCCACGGGTCTTCACCAAAGGCATTGCAGAGGTTGCGGCCCATTTACGGGATCAGAATTTCTCCAACCTCAATGACTGGCTTCTGGCAGGTCACTCCCTACTGGAGGTGGAGAGGTCCAGGGATCTGGCCCTCCAGACCTGTTCCCAGCTCAGCCTCCTAATCAACGAGGCCAAGTCGGAACTCGTGCCTTCTCAGGTGATGGGCTTCATCAGGGCAGAGCCTGACTCTTGTCAAGCCAGAGCTCAGCTCCCGGCAGACAGGCCGGAGGTTCTTTCCTCCTTTGCCAATCATTTCTGGTTGGGCAGTTGCGCCATGCCCGGGACTTTCTGCGCTTTCTGGGTTATACGATGGCGTGCACCTCGGTGGTCCGTTGGGCCCAGTGGCACATGCGCCCCTTCCAATAGGAGCTGGCCACCCAGTGGACTCGGCACCATGGTCAATTCGACCAGCTGATCGCTGTATCCCAGAAGATGTGGGATGCTCTCCAATGGTGGACCTCCCCAGACCGATTGCAGGAAGGGATCCCGTTTGTTTGCCCTGAGCCGACGGTTGTTCTCATGAACGATGTCTCTCTCATGGGCTGGGGAGCCCACATGGGGGACAAAAGGGCCCATGGGCTCTGGACCTCTGAGGAGTCCCGATGCCACATCAACCTCCTGTTGGAGTTCAGAGCAGTTAGACTGGCGTTGTCAGCTTTCGCTCCTCAGCTCCGGGGTCAAGTGGTTCAAGTCCAGATGGACAATACCATGACCATGTACCACCTCAACAAACGGGGCGGCACGCACTTCCATCTGCTGTGCAAGGAGGCACTCCGCATCTGGACCCACGTGGGCCAATTGGAGGCGGATCTCATAGCCATCTATGTGGCAGGAGCCTCGAACCATCTGGCGGATGCTCTCAGCCATCTAGGCCAGATATCCCACAAATGGTCGCTTCATCCAGAGATAGTTTACAGCCTGTTCTCCCGTTGGGGCAAACCAATGATGGACCTGTTTGCCTCCAGGGAAAACACCAAGCTGAGGCTGTTTCATGCTGCCCCCCTCAGCAGGGCTCGCTGCAGGAGGATGTCTTCTTGAGACCATGGACCCCAGGCCTCCTCAACGCCTTCCCTCAATTTCCCTTGATCCACAAGGTGCTCCTAAATGCAAGGAGGGACAGGGCGAAGGTGATCCTGGTAGCCTCAGACTGGCTGCGCCAGTTCTGGTATCCAGATCTCCTCAGCCTCAGCTGCAGGCCCCCGGAACGGCTTGCACACACCCAGACCTGATCTCTCTCAATCAGGGGAAGGTATTCCATCTGGACCTTCAATCCCTGCACCTCACAGCCTGGTACCTGAGCAGCTAGAGTTCCAGGCTTTGGGTCTTTCTGAAGATGTCTACACCGTGGTGCAGGCATCTAGAAAGCAGTCAACCAGGAAATGTTATGCCTTCAGATGGAAAAGGTTTTCCATTTGGTGTCAGGGCAAGGGCCTGGACTCTTTGTCCTGTCCAGTGGCTAACATTCTTGACTACCTTTTGCCTCTTTCCAAAGGTGATCTACAGTCGTCGACCCTTAGGGTGCACCTGGCAGCCATCTCTGCTTACCGGGCGCGGGCCGGTCAGCCGACAGCACAGGAGACAGTGGTTGGGCGCTTTTTCAAAGGCCTGGATCTCATATCCCCTCTGGTGTGTGTGAACCTCCACCTCCGTGGGATTTACTGCTGGTACTGGCAAAGCTCATGGGCAAGCCATTCGAACCCATACACAAGTGTGAGTTGTCACACATGTCGTGGAAGATGGCCTTCCTGGTGGCTATCACGTCAGTCAGAAGGACAGGGGAGCTCCAGGTGCTTTCGTTGGACTCCCCTTATCTGGTCTTTCACAGGGACAAAGTTGTCCTGCGCCCCCACCCAAAATTCCTTCCGAACGTGGTGTCGGAATTTCACCTTAACCAGGTGTTAACTCTGCCGGTTTACTACCCAACCTACACTTCGGAGGCCGAGTACAGGCTCCATACCTTGGACCTGAGACATGCTGTCTCCTACTATAAGGAGAGGACGGAGGAAATTCGGTGAGACGTTCGCCAGCTGTTCGTCACCTACGCTGAAGCCGCTTCTGGCAGACCTGCAGTGAAGTGGACCATTGCTAGATGGATTACATCATGCATAGGTCTGTGTTATGAGTTGGCGGGCAAGGAGCCTCCCAGAGGGATAAGAGCTAATTTGGCCTGCCATACTGCTGCATCAGTGACTGCTTCCAGGGACATTCCTATCCAGGAAACGTGCCGAGCTGCTACCTGGAAGTCAGCCAACACCTTCATCACTCACTACCACATCGACCTTGAGTCATGCTGGGATGCTGGTTTTGTGGCCTCAGTTCTTCAATCTCTGTTCCCTAAGTAGGGGGTGTGCGCCTTGCCTCCCTCCTCCCTGCGAACTGCTAGGAGTCTGCCAATAAGTGTGGATGAACAACGTATCCATGATCCTAGAAGAACAGGTTACTCACCTGTAACAGTAGTTCTAGGAGTGGTACATGTTGTTCATCTACACGGACCCACCCGACCTCCCCAGCTGCGGATGAACAACACCTGGCTTCCAGCGGGCTAAGATCTGGCGTCATGGGGTGGAGCCGAGGTATATACCACCCGTGTGGGTGGGAGGAGCCAGCTTGAAGGGGAAAGGGACATGCCAATAAGTGTGAATGACCAACAGATACCACTCCTAGAACTACTGTTACAGGTGAGTAACCTGTTCTTTCTATCCCTGGACGACTTGTTCATCACAAGCATCTCCAGGCAGGGTGGTGGTGGAGCAGTCCAGGAATGTGGCCCTCCAGACCTTTCAGGACTTGGGCTACCTTGTCAATCTGGCAGAGTCCAAACTGGTTCCCAAGCAGGTGATCCTGTTCATTAGAGCAGAGGTAAACTCTCTCTAAGTGAGGGACCGCTTACCTACAGACAAGGTAGAGAATCTTACCTCCTTTGTCAGATTATTTCAGGTTGGGCACTTGCACCCAGCCTGGGAATTCTTCAGACTGTTGGGGCTCATGGTAGCTTTGACTAGCTTGGTCCATTGGGCTTGTTGATGCATGCTCTGCCTCCAGTAGAGCTCGTGGTGCCAGTGATCTCGAAGGCAAAATCACCTGGCCCAGCTAGTTCAGGTGACACAGCCAATGTGGGACGCCATTGAGTACTGGCTATGCCCCCAAACCTTGCAGAGGTATTTCTCTTTGTCTGCCCAGAGCAGTCACTATCTCTGACCACGGATGCATCTCTGCTGGGATGAGGGCTCACATGTCTGGCTACTGAGCTCATGGGTTCTGGTCAAAAAGTGAGATCCAGCAGCACATCAGTCGGCTGGAACTCCAGGTAGTGAGGTTGGCACTAACTGAGTTTACTCTGCTGATTCAGAGTCAGGTCATGTATGTTCAGACCAACAACCATATTCTTTTTAAACAAGCAAGGTACAACGCACTCATTTCCTCTGTTAGGAGGCACTCCACACCTGACCTCTGGTATGAAGCATGCAGGTGGATCACCTTGCAGTGCACATTGTGGGGAGGACAACCAGTGGGTGGATGCTCTCAGCAGAGTGGGAGAAATGTCTCATGAGTAGTCCTTGCACCAGGATGTGGTGAAACAGATTTTCACCCAGTTGCAGACCTTTCTGCCTCCTAAGAGAACAGAGGCTCTTCTGTGGCCACCCCCTTCAGATGGGAAGGCTGACAGGAGATGCCTTCTGCCAGCCCTGGAACCTGAGCTTTCTGTATGCCTTTCCTCCCTTTATCTTTATCCATGGGTGGTGCACAAGTTACACAGGGACAAGAGAACCTCAGCCTGATAGCTTCAGTCTGGCCTAGACAGTTCTGGTACCACATTCTCATCAGCCTGTGCAGCAAGTTCCCGGGGTAGCTTTCTCTCCATCTGGACATGTTGACAAAACAAGGAGGAATGGTCTGGCACCTAGACCTTCACTCCCTGCATCTCTTAGTCTGGTACCTGAATTGCAAGAGTTCCAGGCTTTAGGCCTTTCAGAGATGTTGACTTATAAGACGTACTCATTCAGGTGAATGAGATTTTCATGCTGGTGTGCAGGCAAGGAGATTGGTCCTCTCACTTTCTGTAGCCTACGTTGGATGCAGAGTGTTCACTCCATACTCTTGATGTGCCCTGGGCGCCCGTTTACTACAATGAACAAATGGAAGGGATTCATGGTGAGGCTTGTCTGCTGTTCATGACCTACTCTAGGGCCACTCTGGGCACACTGTCAGCAATGCATAAGATTAGCCAATGAATAACCTGCTGCAATGATCTGTGCTACAGGCTGGTTGGTAGAGAGCTCAGGGGTTGAATGCTCATTTCACCAGACATACTGCTGCCTCTGTTGCTGCTGCATCCTGACCTAGGAGATCTGCAGAGCTGCTAACTGGTCCAGTACACACAGATTCATATACTGCTACAGCATTGACATGTTCAGTCGTGATGATGCTGCATTTGGGGCCTTAGTCCACCAGTTTCTGTTTGCCAAATAGTTAGGTGTGCTCCTTGCCTCATCTTCTCAGAGGACTGCTAGAAGTCATTGTGTATAGTGAACTGAATCCCAGTAGATAGAAATTGAGGTTACTTACCTGTAACCATTGTTCTGCTATGGAAATTCAGTTCATATCCACATGGCACACTCAGCGTTCCCTGGCAAGTAGCGCATGGATACCTGCTACAGTGTGCAAAATCTGATGTTGCAGAGAGCATCGCTTGTAGACAACACTGCAGGTGGTGGTAGGAGCCAAGTCTGAAGACAGCCAGTGCCTAAACAAGCTCAGGGGATACTGCCTAAATAAAGGATGTGAACTGAATACTCATAGTAGAACTACAGTTAGAGATGAGTAATATCTAGTTCTTGTGATGCCATAATAATATATTTAAAAGATCAGCTCTGAACTTCAGTATGAACTTCGGAAAACAATGTTTCTGCTAATACAATTGAGTAGAAGGTTAAGTTTTTTTTAATTTTAAGTATCTCCTTCAAGGATATCTCTTTCATCAGGCTACACCTTTGGAACCTATGGCCGCCAGGTACTAGGGCCACATGGAAACTTTTGCGAGCAGTTAGACAGCGGCCACACACAGCAACATCAGCATATACATAAACGTGTGCAGCCCCATCTCTCCTCCATTCTTTTCCTGCCAACTATCAGACTTACTGGATCCACAGACTCGTCGCTGCTCATAGCCACCATTAATATTTTTTTCCCCTGTAGCTCCGTAATCACTTTTAAAGTGATTTTCAGTGACCTGTATGTCGTTGAAAGAACCGTGTAGACTCTTCCAGTACTTCAGGTGCAGAGAGATGATCTACACAGGTGACTTCCACAATGTCTGTGTCTGTTGCTTAGGCCTCTCTCACAACATGAAAGCTTGTGAGATCTGCCGGGGGTTCAACTCCTCAACAAGGCAATGCAGAAAGCTAGCTTTGGAGAAATTCATCCTCCAAAAGACAGTTGAAAGAATGGAGAAGCAGCTTCAGGAAAACTCCATATCGTCCATCCCATCGACTGAATCGTGATCATCTGAATCCCAGGAAAAGTCTTCAGGGAGTCACAAGGACAAGGCTTCCCCTGCCAGATCCAGGTCACCCCTGCGGATTTACAGGTATGACCTCTGCTTCAATATCTGCCTCAGTGGAAATGCTGACCGCCTACCCACCCATTTGCAAATTCAAGTAAATTCAGAACCCACCATTGCTTAGTTTATTGGGCATTAAAATGGCCAAATCCAGAAGATAAAAGACATCTAAACTGGTTATCTTGGTGTTTTGAATTGTTACATTCCAAAATTGTTCATCCATTGAAATATTTGGTGACATTAAGAGACCAGACTACCTTAAGATATCAATTTAGAGACCAGATGATGACATTTTCTTGTCCACGAGTCTATAATAGATTTGGTGACATGATGTTGCAAACAAGTCTGGCAAATTCGTGGAATCCAGTTCCTGCAGTACTAAAAATGAAAAATTCTGTAAAAGAATTTCAATCAGCTTTAAGAAAGACTTTTAGGGTATCCTGTATTAGTTGCACATAAATTTGAATTATATTGCACAACAGTGAAATTTTAATGTTTTATTGTATGTTTGTGTTGTCATGTGTACATGTAACAGGACATTTCATTGAAAACAGAGGATCTTCCTCTAATGTTCGTTTCCTGTATAAAAATAAATGTTTATCAATCAAGATCTGGAAACCTCACAGAAAATACTTGAGGTTCCAGTTTCAGGGGGAGCGTTATCAATTCAGAGCGTTGCCCTGTGGCTTATATTCTGCACCACAAGTCTTTACCAGATGCTTGGCAGTGGTGGCAGCAGTCCTTCGAAGGGAAGGCGTATGTGTTTTCTCTTACCTGGACAATTGGCTATTAAAAGCCCAATCCAGAGACCAGTTCCTGCAGACCTTAGTTTGAACCAGACAGATGTGCAATGCTCGGGGGGTAGCAGTCAACATACCAAAGTCTGTACTGACACCCTGCCAATACCTGCAGTATATAGGGGCAGTTCTGGATACAGTTCAGTGTTCAGCTTTCCTGCCTCTGGACAGGGCTGATCTGATTGCCCAAGCACAGTTGGTGCATGACAGCTGTTGTGTCTCAGCAAGGACATTTCTGCACCTTTTGGGACTCATGGCTGCAGCCATTGTTACAGTGCTAGTGGCCAGGCTCCACATGCGGATTTCCCAGTGGACCCTGAGAGTCCAGTGGAAGCAGCTGACAAACTATCTAGAACAGAGGGTTCCTGTCACAACCCCCTTGTGCAAAGCACTCAAGTGGTGGATGAAATGAAACAGCCTGCTCAAGGGTGTTCCATTCTAGATTCCTTCTGCTCTTCAGATCCTCACCATGGATGCTTTGGGATCAGGCTGGGGAGCCCACCTGGGCCCTCTGCAAACACAAGGCACAGGGAACTAGGTGGAGTACACTTTGCGCATAAATGTTCTGGAAATGACGTGTCCTATATGGACTCCAGGCCTTCCAGAGCCATTTGTCCCCAGGTCCTCTATTAATACAGATGGACAGCATCAGTGTAATGCATTACATCAACAAATAAGGGGTTGACTCATTCTTACCCACTGTGCAGGGAAGCAATGAGAGTTTGGTATTGATCTCTGGAACATGGTCTAGAACGATCAGCAGTACATGTCCCTGGCATCCAAAACATCTTGGCTGACAGGCTAAGCAGGTCACAGTCCAGGATGCATGAGTGGAAACTACTGACCTCGGTGGTCGATGAAGTTGAAAGATGGGGTCATCCAGAGTTGGACTTTTTGAGTCCTCACACAATGCAAAACTGCCGCGTTTCTGCTTATTCGCTCTAGGACCTGGAGTTTTTTTGATGAGATGCACTGTCTCTGTCTTGGAGGGGGAGCTTTCTGTATGCCTTCCTTCCCTTCTTGCTAATTCAGAGAGTACTGCTCAATTTGAAGATGGGGGGCAACTCTGATTCTCAATGCTCCCCTATGGCCTTGGCAGATATGGTATCTACTGGTGCGGTAGCTGGTGGTGGAATCCCCAGTACCGCTCCCCTGTGCAAGGGTCTACTGTCACAAGAGCAGGGAACTCTAGTCTACCTAGACATGAAGTTCCTGTATCCGCTCATATGGCTACTGAAGACATAGCCATTGCTCACTTCGGGGTATCACAGAAAGTGGTGGATGTTCTGGTGGCCGCTAGAAAATTGTCCACTAGACATACGTACTCCATGAAATGGAAGTGGTTTGCTTTAAGGGCCGCATCACCTAACCTGGATCCATTTTCTCGGCCCAGTCAATCGGGTTCTAGAGTACCTGATGTCCTTGTCAGATCCAGACCTGCAGTATTCATCAGTCAAAGTGCACTTAGCTGCCATATCAGCTTTGTGACTGTGGATGGCCATATGGTTGCTTAGCTGGAAACAGCCCGTATGTTCTTGAGAGGCATATTACACATAAAGCCTCCTATCTGAAGTCCAGTTCTGGCTTGGGACCTGAATTTTATTTAGGAAAAGCTGACTTTAGCTCATTTTGATCCAACCCGCAACTTGTGACTTTTTTTTTTTTCAACTTTATTTCTGCACCCTACCCCATTGAACTCTCTCCAGTGTGGTCACTCGGCAATACCAGCTTATCCCGTCCTCCTGAAGTCTTCAGTCTCTCCCAGTCTGTACCTCCTCTTTGTCACATGTCCCGAACTTCCCCGGATCCAAGTCCCCTGGGAGCAAGAACCGTCACTCCACCCGGCGCTCTTTCTATAGTAGCTGGTGGGGTCGGACGAGAGGAGAACCAAGAGGGCTTCTAAGCTTGGAACTGGACGTGGTGGCGGAACCCCTAGCCCCGCCTTTGTCTACCAATGGGAAGGGGGTATTCCTTGTATTACTGTCCCCCCATTGGCCTGGCAGTGCAGTATACTCCAGCGTGACACGTGAACGCTCCCACCCGCAGAAGCACCGCTGCGACCACTCCCCTGCATTGCCAGGATCTGACTGCTGATTTTGACCCCCAGTCACCACTAGGGGTCACCAGATGGTGAAACCTACGTCCCCCCTCCCTCCCAGGAAAGGAGAGCTGTCCTCCGGACGCTCAATCCTTGCCTCCTCTGCCAACCCCTGATGACCTGAGTCTTCTCCCAAACCCAGGTCACCGGCGTGGCGCGAGGGTGTGGTGTCCAGTGCCTCAACCCTCAGTGCCACTGGGCCGACTTGCAACTTGTGACTTAACACTTTCTTTCTTGGAAAGTGTTATTTTTAGTTGCAGTCACTTCTGCGCAAAGGATTTCAGAGCTGTAGGCTCTAATATGTGAGCATCCTTATTTGATTTTCCACATAGGCAGGGTGTCTCTTTGTACTAATCCTAAGTTTCTGGCACTGACAAGCAGCAGAAAAATCCCATCCTAAGTTTCTGGCACTGACAAGCAGCAGAAAAATCCCAGCCTCTCCCTACAAAACGGTACTAAATGAGAAAAAGACCAAGGTAGAACGGTCAGTGGGGGATGCTGCAACAGAAGGTAAGAGCCATCAAAAATGGAGAGCAATGAGTACCAATGCCGTAGTCTAGGTAACAAGCTTCCTGAATTAGTGGCCTTGATGGAGGAGAACATCTGGATATCGTGGCAGTCACAGAAACATGGTACACAAAACCATGACTGGGACGTAAACATACCAGGATACACTATCTACAGGAGGGACAGGGAGAGTAAAAGGAGGAGGAGTAGTTCTTTACATAAGGGAAGGAATAAAAGCAACAGAACAAAAGGGTAAACAGGGAGGAGAAGAAGCACTGTGGGTAGAATTTGGAGACAGGCAATGGCACCACAATCCGCACAGGGTTGTATGAACCCCTTCAGGGGAGGAAATGGACAAGGAAATGATAGAAAGTATACTTAGAATGGCAGAAAAAGGGAGATATTGCTGATGGGTGATCTGAATATGCCAGATGTTAACTGGAGTGCAGTTGCAGCTGCCACTTGAAGAGTGCAGTTATTCTAGATGCCCTACAGGGGCATGCCTTGAGACAACTAGTACTGGAGCCCACTCGAGAGGAGCAATATTAGACTTGATACTCTCAAATGGAGATGGAGAGGATCACAGATGTAAAGTGGGTAGCCATCTGGGAACTAGCGACCATCGAACAGTATGGTTCACAATAAACACTGACAATAGAGTCAAAAGCCATACAAAGACAAAGTACTGGACTTTAGGAGGGCTGACTTTGCCAAAATGGGTGAGTGCCTAAGGAATGCACTAGCAAGTGGGCAGGAAGGAGGGTGGAAGAACAATGGGGAATAATAAAACTGCCATCACAGAGGTAGCGAGCCTTTGTGTGAAGCAAATAAACAAAACAAGGCGATGTAAAAACCACTATGGTTCTCAAAGGAAGTGCAGTGAAGGTTCAAGAGAAAAACATTCAGGAAGTACAAGGAATGTAGCAGGAGCAGGACAGAGAACAGTATCAGTTAAAGCAAAAGGAGGCTGGGAAGGCAGTCAGAACAGCAAAGGCCCAAACCAAGGAAAAGATAGCCAACTCAGTCAAGAAGGGGGATAAGACCTTTTATAGGTACATCAGGGAGCAAAGGAAGACCAAGGGAGAGATAATGAGGCTTAATAAAGGGGAGGGAGGGAGACTGTGAAAAGGCAGATACACTAAACAAATATTTTTGCTCAGTATTTACAAAGGAAGAGGGGGAGGTACATAAAACAAACAGTAGTAACACTCTGGATACAGAAGTTGATACCAGCCCATTTACAGAAGAAAGGGTTCTGAAGAACTCTTAAAACTGAAGGTGGACAAAGCAATGGGGCCTGATGGGATTCATCCAGAATTCTAAAGAACTAAGGTAGAACTAGTGACACCACTAACTACCCTCTTTAACAAATCATGGGAGGATGGGGTGGTACCGAGGACTGGAGGAGGGCAGATGTGATTCCCCTTCACAAAAGTGGGAGCAAGGCAGAAGCAGGAAACTATAGACCTGTTAGTTTAACCTCAGTGATAGGAAAATGATGGAATCACTTCTAAAGGAAAGAATTCGGTATCTAGAGGCCAGAGGGCTACAGGACCTAGGCAGCATGGATTCTGGCGGGAAAGTCATGCCAGATGAATCTGATAGATTTCTTTGACTAGGTGACCAAAGTAGTAGATCAGGGAGGGGCTGTGGACATGGCCTACCTAGACTTTAGCAAGGCATTTGACACAGTCCCACACAAAAGATTAATATATAAGTTAGCCAGCCTGGGAGTGGGTCCCAAGATGACAGCCTGGGTAAAGAATTGGCTGGAGAATAGGACACAGAGAGTAATAGTAAATGGAGTCCACTCAGAAGAAAGGAGGGTTACTAGCGGGGTACCGCAGGGTTCAGTATTAGGACCAGTCCTCTTCAATGTCTTTATAAGCGACATTGCAGAAGGACTGGAAGAAAAATGTCTCTTTGCAGATGACACTAAGATCTGCAACAGAGTTGATGCACAGGGTGGGGGTGGAAAGGATGAGAAGGGACTTGGCAAGGTTAGAGGAATGGTCAAATGTAAGGCAGCTTAGATTCAATGCTAAGAAGTGCAAGGTAATGCACTTGGGAAACAAAAACCCAGGGGAAGAGTACACAATGGGGGGTGAGATACTAACAACAACAAAAATGGAAAGGGACCTGGGGGTAGTCATATCAGATGACCTAAAGGTGGGCAAGCAATGTGAGAAGGCAGCAAGGAGAGCTGGGGGGATACTGGGATGCATAGGGAGAGGCATCACCAGTAGAAAACAGGAAGTTATTATCCCTCTGTACAGACAGCTGGTGAGACCCCATCTGGAGTACTGTGTGCAGTTCTGGAGACCCAATCTCCGCAAAGACATAGACAGGATGGAAGCTGTCCAGAGGAGGGCAACTAAAATGGTGCAGGGCCTGCACCGGAGGACATATGAAGAGAGACTTGGGGAGCTTAATATGCTTAGCCTCGAGGAAAGGAGGAGAGGGGGACATGATAGGAACTTTCAAGTATCTCAAGGAATCAACAAAGTCAAGAGGTAGCATCTTTCAAAAGAGGTGTGCAAGAACAAGAGGGCACAATTTGAAGATGGGGGCGGCTCAGAGGTAATTTAAGGAAGTATTTTTTCACAGAGAGGGTTGTGGATGCATGGAATGGCCTTCCGGAGGAGGTTGTGGAGTCAAAATCAGTGGTGGAATTCAAGCATGCATGGGATAGTCATAAGGCAATTCTGGGGGGTGGGGGTAGGAAGAAGTAGGCTGCTGGTTAACTAGGATCTGCATCTTATCCAGTAGGTAGGGAAATGGGCAGACTGGGTGGGCCAAGCGGTCCTTATCTGCCGTCAAATTCTATGTTTCTATGTTTCTGGCAAAGTTGGTGTCTGAGTTTACTTTAAATCAAATTATCAACATGCCAGTGTGTTATCCAGAGCATACCAGTCCAGGGGAAGGATTGTTCTATACCTTCGATGTGCACAGATAACTCAGGTGCTATACACACCATACAAAAGACTGCAGAAAGTGTTCACTGCTTTTTGTTTCGTTCGCCCTTGGGAAAGAGACTGCCCCAGTTAATAAATGGTGCTTGTCTAAATAGCAAGCACATTGATGCGTTCTATTACAGGAAGTACGGTAGGGAACTTCCTGGTGTGGTTCGTGGTCATTCCACAAGGTGCATAGCCACTTCTGTAGCTTGTTTTCTAAATGTTTCCACTGCAGAGATCTGTGCAGCTGACACTTGGAGTACTGTCCACACCTTCCCAAAGTGGTACAGTCTGGACATTGTCTCTTGTAGATGAGCTGGGTTTGGCCTAGCTGTGCTAAAGGCCTACTATCATAAGCCTATAGGCTCCAACCACCCAGACTGTTAGCTTTTGGTACTTTCTGGGACTTGTCCAAAGGTGTGGCCTGAAGAAAGAGATATCCTAGAAGAAGATAAGCAGTTATGTAAGAACTTACCATAACAGTAGATCTTTGAGAGAATCTCTTAATCAGGCCATGCTGCCCCGCCACCCCTTACCCCTTAGGGGCTGCAATAAAGGATACTTGTGCAGTTGTTTCCATTGCTACCTTTTCCAGCACTCTGTTTCACCTGGAATATGGAGTGCTGGGGGCGTGGTCTCCTAGTTCCGTACAGGAAGGTCCTCCGAGCATGATCTCTGACAGGGAACTGAGGAGAGGAGGGAACGCCCACGTTTATGTGTACACTAACATCTGATGTCATCATGGGTGGCCCCTGACTGACTGCTTGCAAAAGATTTTGTGTGGTGCTAGTGCCTTGTGATTGTAAGTTCCAAAGTTGTGGCCTGGTGAAAGAGATTCTCTCAAAGATCTACTGTTGCGGTAAGTTCTTACGTAACTGTTCTTTTCATTTTTAGGGTTTATATCAAAACTTGGTAGTTCATCCAAAATGTCTGTATAAAATGCTTTGGATGCACACATCTGACCCCAACTGCTTTTGTTTAGGACATAGTTGTTCAGTATAACAACAGACTGTGATGTCACAAGTAACAACTGCGAAGGTCAGCTGGGGACATTCAGAGTCTTTTTGATAGATGCAGTGAAAAAAAAGTACTGTATTATCTGTAAAAAGCTGCCAGTGCACCAGCTAAGTATGGGCTGCTGCACAGCTTCCATCAATACCTGGCTACCGGATCCTGGCAAGGCTTACCTGGTCCTGTATCAATACTGTAGTGAAGCTGGAATGTAGATACCAGCAGGTGCGTTAAGCCATCAGTATCACCTATGCCACTTGCATTAAGTATGGGCTAAAATGCTCTGTATCCTAATGCTGTTTATTCTCTATACAAGATTGACTGTGTTAATGACGATGTCGGTGTCCCGACTGCTTGAATCTTGGCAATTTCAAACTCCTTAGCCAGGCCTGACTAGCAACTTAATTGTATAGACCTTACACTCCTTACTAATTTTACTGTACATTAACAATTACAAATGTAACCCCTAGATGGCGCTATCCCAGGGGCTACTACCCCTGCCTGATTTGCCACTAACAGGTTGAGGGGCCTGGATCCAATGGCGGGTGCCTCCACCCAGAGGTCAGGGTTTGCAATAGTTAAACTAACTTGGTCACAGCCCTCTGGGACACTGCAACCCCCCTTTCTTCCCACTAGTGGCCCACAATATATCAGAATTACCTTCACAGTATACACTTACCCCAGGTCTGGTTCCAGCACTGGGACCTCCTGTGAAATGAGATACAGTGCAACAATCACAGTACAGTACTTTAACATAGACAAATACCTCAGGCAGTATAACTTTGCTGAAACAAGCAGCTCTGATTTATTTAGGGGATATAACAAGGACAGGAAATCAGGTTAATTAGCTTATCACTCTAATAATCTACCTATGGCTCTGTGCACAGGCCTATCCCTATCAGTTACTGTCCTGGTACCCAAGCCCTGAGTGGCTAGTCAAACCATGGCAGCTGGTAGGGGCCCTTTCACACAGAAAAGGAGAATTAAACAGTCAGCAGTACAGTAATTCCATTTGGATTTAATGTGGCAATTCAACAGGAAGCGACCTGAATTAGTACTCCGACCTCCAAATAAGATAGGGTCCTTCAATGTCAGCAGGGCTCACTTGAGGTACACAAACCTCTTCACACATCCATATAAAAGAAAGCACTATACCAGGCAGGCTGCATCTGTATCCCGATCGCAATTACTGCACAATACCGGGGAGAACACACAGCAGATTCAGTTCTGACAGACCGAGTGCAATTTTCAGCAATTCCTCCAGTCTTCTACAGGGTGAGCCTGGTTTCTACTCTTCAGAGATCCTTTGATTCTTTCACAGGACAGATTCAGTCCTAACAAGCTGTTACACAAGCTGCAGAGCGAACTCTGGGCTTACACACGTTTTTGACTAAAACTGCACTGAAAAAGCACAGGGCTCCTTCTTCTTCACTGCCAAAGCTCAACTGAAACTCCAACCCGACAAAACGGGCACTTCCTTTGAGTTCCTCCCAGTTCTTGACTGGATTGGCTTCACTCACAATAGACTGCTGCTGTTGGTCCAAAAGGCACTGAAGTCTAAACTACATCTCCCAGAGTCACTGCCCATACAATCCTCTTGTGGCTGGCTCAGATTATGAGTCCAAGTTCTGATTCGTCCAAGGCACCATTTAGAGCTAGCTTACCCCACACTGATTGGTCCAGTTCAGCAGTTCAAAACCAGAATGGGGAACTAGGCAGACACTGTTCTGACTGCACAAGAAAGCAGGTTAGACAAACTGTAATTTCATTATTACGTAATGATTTCTGGCAAACAGTTACATCTTTCAGATAGGTTCCTTTGCACTCCTAGTGACTGCAAAATGGAGTGAATTGGCAGCAGCTTGAGTGGTACTCAATCAAAGAAACACACAGTCCCCATACAAACTAATTATGTCTGCAAGCAGACAGCTCTTAAAGAGACAGTACCAGAGGTTCTAAAAACACTCACTGATAAATGGCTTAACCGCCAAACACCATTCAGGCTTGGAGCATTCAAGCAAGCTCCTGGAAGTCTTTTGGGAACCCCCATTTGCAGGGGGGTTACACCAACATCTTAAACTGACCTGGATAGCTACCCAGCTGTATAGGCCCCCTCCTCATTACTGTAGGTATTGTTAATTCCATGGAATAAGCATTTGTATTGTTGTATACTGCTTACTTCTAATCTGTTTTGTATTCTGACATGGAGCCTTTGTAAATGAGTCTTTGACTCAAAGGTTGTAAATCAGATTTACTTAATAAATAAATAAGTAAATAAACTGTGGACAAATAAAAGTGGACCGTAAAAAAAACACTGAAGTTAAACATATTTGTTGTAAATACAATAGTTTTAAGTCTTCTATTTTAATACCTACTTGCCAGTTGAGCAGTTTAGAAATATAAAGGTAGCGCTATACATGGCTCCAGGGCCGTTTATTGAATACTACTTCAATTACTCATTATTTCAAGTGCTATAAATGTTGCCCTCGCCTTTAACTTATGTCCATAGAACATTGTAGTTGGACTCTTCCTGCACCACAATTAAGCTCTAGACAATCAAACTTCCACTGATGCTACCACTGCAAGATCAATGACAAAGTAGTGTTAGTTTTTTGTAAATTGCTATGTTTTTGTTGATTGCATCTGAATAAAAGTACCATGTTGCTTATTTAACCAATAGGCTACACAGAAAGGTGACCCAGTTACAGCTTTGAAACGTCAACTGGAGGAAAAAGAGAAACTGCTCAACGCGGAGCAAGAGGATGCTGCTGCCGCCAGAAATAAGCTACGAGAACTTAGCAAGGTAGATTTATAGTCTTGGTCAAGGTTACCGAAGTGATGGAGAAGTGTGCTGCTGTTACAGATTGCTTGGCCTGGTCCCCCCATGGTGGACATACAGTTTTTTTAATAACATGATTTATAGGGTTGATAACGACACCGGGCATTTGCTGATGGAGTACCTGCTGTAAGCCTTTGCTCTAGTCATTTGGTGAAATAGATTTCATAAGCCTAACTCGCTTCCTCGTGGTATAGTTAGAGAAGGAGTGCACCCCACAACCCCTAAAGGTGCAGCTTGCTAATCATAGGAACACAAAACAAAAAAGGGAGCAGCATACAAACACCAAGCTCAGATAGTTGGGTCACATGAATTTTATTGCGACATGACAACTGCAAATGCTAAGCCCCCTGAAGAAGCCTCAGTGGATGTAATATGTAGGCATAGTTAACGTGGTGTTTGCTGTTGGTATGTGGCAATAAAATTCATGTGAACCTGCTATCCAGACTTGGTGTTTGTGTTGCTTCCCTTTTTTGTGTATGTTTCACTTCCTAGTGGACACCAGATTGTGCCACAAAACTAGTCTTTAATTTGATATAGTCATTTATACACACGTATAAGTAGATCTTACAAATAAGTCGACCCCCCCCCATTACCTTGTCAGTTTCGGTGCAATTACAGACATTATTTTGCTGCACAAACTGGATAAAAACATCTGTTTTCTGATCAAGATCATGTGCAGAATCTGTCTTTGTGGCCAGAACTGAATACAAAATTAGGTTCCACAGTTGCAAAAAAGGTTTACTATTGTAAACCCTGCAGATAGACTGACTTCGTTGATAAGCCAAGCCCCACTTCTTGGGGGAAATCCTATTTTAGCATCACAGATTAGACTTGCACATATGTACAACAGTTTCTAGTCTGCTAAAAATGGTGCAGATTAAATAAGCATGGAGAAGGAATTAGCCTGTCGTCCTCCCAGATGACTGGCCTCTCCAGGTTAGCATTAAGGTCTAGTGATGGAGAAATGTGGAAAAGGCTGTATTCTGGCCAACTACACTGTCCCGTTAATGGGCAGAACTCCAGTTACCAATATCACTGCACTTGCCATGTGTTTGTAGTGTATATTATTGTAAAATGAGTTTATGGAAATCCATAGAGTATTGTTTGTCGTTGTGTTGGTCCTTCTACAAGTGGGTGAACAAAGCAGGTGATAACTTGTATTGGACCAACAAGGGTTGTTAAAACAGCGTTATTTTCATATTACCTAACAGTTCCTTTTTTTGTAATACGTTACTTGCCAACAGTAGGCAGCATCATCCATTTTATAAAAGTAATGTTTTTTTTATTGAAGACTTCCATATAGGAACATAGAATTCAACACAGAGAAAAGACCAAGTGGTTCTCTAGTCTTTCCCCAGTGGTATGGTACCGCACCTATTGGTAAAACAAACCAAATGCTACAGTCCATGATAAAATCATCAATATAGGTGCTCCCTTGGATTGTGTAATACTGGATCTTCTTTGAGGATATCCCCCTCCATTGAACCACATCATGGAACAGTAAGCCGTTGACATCTGGACCACCTCAAAATGTTTGCTGTCCGGGGCCGCCCATGTCAGTGTGCATCGTTGCCACCTATATAATGTAGGAGGTCCCATCATGCCTCAGGTTTTTTTTCTCCCGCCATCAACCACTCATCAGTGCACTGCTCCTGAAGAAGGCTATTGAACTTTGAAAGTATTGCTAACGACTTGTACATCTTTTTTATTTTAAACATTTATGCCACCAACTAAAGACTTGGAGCCACTATTACATTATTGTCACTACAGTAAGGTTAAAATCTAAGAGGTCAATGATCACGCCATGTGCATCCACTGCTTAGCCATTTCTCAATGCATGAAAGCCCTCAGCAGTTTCCAGGGTTTTAACAAGACTACTCAGAGATGTCACGTTAAAGCCTTGGACGGTCTTGTAAAACTTAAGGCAGTGGAGGAAAAATGATGTGCACCACAGAAAACTTTGTTGTGGTCACCTGCTCCTTCACTCCACAGCTCACTGTTGACTCTGTGCAGTTGACGGTGCTGGCTACTGACTCTCCTGAGAAAAAGGACAAGTCTGCTAAATCAGTGGACAAACACCATCATGCAGAAGATGTCAAGCAGTGGCATCAGGAAAAGGATACCTCTCCTGCCAAGCCTCACTTTCCTTTAAAAAAGAGGAATGTCTGCAGAACAAGACAGATCCCAGGCTAAGCTCTCAGGTTCTGCTGCCCCCCCCCCCCGACTGTCTCTCGGACAACAAGGTTGGGGTCTGGCACAGGCTGTAATCCCCCACTGGGGTATTCACAGCCGATGACACCATCAGGCACTGTCACATCAACTATTCTATTGTTTGGGTGCGTTGGCATGCAGATGATATTTCAGACAATGTCTGAACATTTTCAAAAGCTTCTGCTCCTGATGTCGCTGTTAACCCCATCGCCGCCATCAGAACTACTGCCATCGACTTTGTAGAAGGCATCAGAGCCCCCTCTGCTGGTTCCTGTACCTAGCAGGGGGCTTCTTTTGTCACCACCTGGCCCGTAGATGGTTTCTCCTACATGATATCTTACTGCTGTTGACCCGTTGCCCATTACCATTGATGAGGAAGAGGAATTCGAGTACAATCCAAGTTATGATTGCCCTGATGTGTTGGGCTCCAGCTCTGCTTTATTCTTTGTAGTGAGGACAGTGTGTGTGTTACACACCTAGGTCCCCTCCTGAGGATGCCTACTTCCAGGCTTTCCTATGGCAAGTCCTGTCTAAACTGGAATTTGCTGCTGAAAAGGAAGATTCCCCCAAGAAAAATATTTGAGTTCTTGGAAGTGTCTGCCTCACCCACTGTGATTGTTCCTCCTATCCATTTGGCTTTGAACAGGTGCAAGTGGAGAGTCTGTTTCAGAGAAAGGAGAGCACTGGAACAAGGGGGCATGTACTGAAGCTAAGAGAGGGAAAGTTTAGGAGATGCATAGAAATACTTGTTCACGGAAAGGGTGGTGGATGACTGGAACAGCCTGCCAGAGGAAGTAGTGAGGGAAGAGACTGTGGGGTACTTACAGCATGTGTGGGATAGGCACAGGGGCATGTTGGGTAGAGGAACAGTGGTGGGGGGGTGACACCTATGAACAGCTAGGGTCAGTGGTGATGAATAGACAAGGACAAGGGGTAGACTGGATTGGCCTAAAAGTCCTTTTCTGCTGGCAAAATCTGTTTATACTTTTGGAAGGTGCCAAACTGGCTGCTTGGTACTGACCTTGTGCTTTACCTGCTATGCCCCATAAGTTGGAAAAATGATATCCTTCACCTTCTGATAAACCCTATTATTCTGTCAACCAGAGACAGATTCTGTGGTTATCTTGACTGCACATGACCAGTCTAAGGCTCCTAAACATATGAGCTTTCTTTCTCCTGATAAGGAATCCAGTAGGCTTGATGCCATGGACAAGAGGACATACCCCTTCAGGCATCCCTCACCTCAAACTTGCCAACTACCAGGCTTACATGAAAAAATATCAGAACAGCCTGTGGAAGTCTATGGCTGCCATGGCCAACAAACTATCTGATGGCCCAGAAAAAACTGAGGTCCGGCAGGTGGTTGCCAACGATTTGGAGGCTGGTAAGCACCTGTTTAGTTCCGTTTATGATGCTTCTGATGCTGCTGCCTGTGCAGCCGCTTCTGGCATTTGCCTACATCGCCAATCCTGTTTTTCATTTATTTTTTTTTGTTTTTTATTTTACCAGGACGGAGTTTCATTGAGCATCTGATATACAAGGAGGTCCTGGGTAGGACAACATACAAAGTCAAATATTTTTATTTATTTATTTAGTTTTTGTTTACTGGGGTGGGTGTGCTAGCCATAGAAATGACTATTTTCAGACATGACCTGGGAAGTTACAAACAGTACAGTACAAAGTAAATAGTAACATTCTATAGTAACAGCATGATACAGTTAACAGAAATACAAAGGCAAAGAAAAAACAGCCGCAATCACAATAGTAGGATACATCTTTCAGTGATATAGAAACAGCTGATGGATAAGGTAGACATAACCATAAACGCCTGGCTGACGAGTTCCAGTACAGACCTAGGGTAAGTGTTATAGACTTGGCAAACCTGTATAGAGCACGAAAATGGAAAGGGACCTGGGGGTAATCATATCAGATGACCTTAAGGTTGGCAAGCAGTGTGAGAAGGCGGTAGGGAGGGCTGGGGGATACTGGGATGTATAGGGAGAGGCATCACCAGCAGAAAACAGGAAGTTGTTATCCCCCTGTACAGGCAGTTGGCGAGACCCCAATCTGGAGTACTGCATCCAGTTCTGGAGACCCCATCTCTGCAATGACATAGACAGGATGGAGGCAGTTCAGAGGAGGGCAACTAAAATGGTGCAGGGTCTGCAAGACAAGCCATATGAGGAGAGACTAAAGGAGTTTAATATATATACCCTTGAGGAAAGGGGGGGAGCATGATAGAAATGTTTAAGTACCTCAGTGGAATCAACAAAGTCCAAGAGAGTAGCATCTTTCAGAAAGAGATGTGCAAGAACAAGGGGACACAATTTGAAGATAGAGGGGGGACGGCTCAGGGGCAATGTGAGGAAGTATTTTTTCACAGAGAGGGTGGTGGATGCATAGAACAGCCTTCCTGAGGAGGTTGTGGGGTCTAAAACTGTGGGAGATTTCAAGAATGCATGGGACAGACATAAGGCAGTTTCTGTGGTGGGGTAGGAAGAAATAGGCTGTTGGTTAAATAGGATCTGCAGCTTATCCTCTAGGTAGGGAAATGGGCAGACTAGGTGGGCCAAGGGGTCCTTATCTGCCGTCAGTCTATGTTTCTATAGGAGCAAACTTAACATTAGCTAAGACACAATTAACAATAACCAAAACAGTGTCCACTAAATGTAGGAGCAGAAAAAAGAAAGATTACAGGGAAGCGGGTAGGGGAGAAGGAGCTGGTAGCAGAGAAATTAGGGGGGATTGAAGCACATGCAAGGGGTAGGTTTACAAAGGTGAGCCCGATTAAGTTTTCTTTAAACAGGAATGGCTAGGTGCAGTCTGGGCAGCTAGGGGAAGAGTATGGTGAAACACAGCAGGGTAAAACAGGATACAAGATAGTATAAAAAGTATAATAGCATTAAGTTAAAATAATGCAACAGAGGTCTACAAAAGTAGCATCTGGCAGAAAGGAGTTACATTGTCATTAGAAAAACAAAAATGTGTACAGGGAGAATAATATAGCTTTGTAGCATGATATCAGTGAACATTTTTCTGATAGGCAGTAGCATATAATAGGAATGCGATGAGCATAATAAACATAATTTAGCCGCAAGTACAGGCGTATTGCTGGCTTTACCTCTGATATCCAACACTTGGTTCTCAGTGCTCTGCTAAAGGTTAGCAGTTTTTTTTGGCTCTGATTTTGAGTCTCCCTTGCAGAAGCTCCAGATATCTAAAATTACCCTGCAGTTCCTGCATACTCTGAATCCAAAGCCTCGGGTTGGGTCCGGAGCTCCTTTCTCAGGCCCTGTATCCGCCCCAGTAGTGGCTATTCCCAGGGTTCCTGATGTGGCTTCCAGTGGTCCCAGACCGCTTTGCCTCCTGATGTCCTTTGCCTGGAAAGGTGGGGGATTTGGTGGCACCCCGTTGTCCCCAGAGCCTTCTGACTCCCTTCCCCCAACCTCTGCTGATCAGGGAGTCTTTGTTTGGGGGGGTAGGATCTCACTTTCTTTCAAAATGAAGGAAGATCACGACAGATGCTTGGGTGTTGGAAGTTGCTCAGCGAGGACATGCCCTCAAACTCCTCTCTCTTCCTCCCTCCCATGCATCCTCCCTTACCCAACCATTATTCTCCAGGACAGCTCACCGTCTTACTGGAGGATGTTCAAACCCTCCTCCACAAAAGGGCCATCGAGCCCATCCCGGTTACAGAAATTAATCGGGGCTGCTATTCCTGGTACTTTGTGTGGAAGTGGACCAGGCATTTGTGGCCCATTCTAGACCTTTGAGCCTCATCCTGCTTATCAGATACAAAGGTTCAGAATGGTCTCTGCCTTTCCTTCTTCCCTTCTTCCCCTGCTGCTACTGCTGTTTCTGTAAGGGGACTGGATGTGTGCCCTTGAGATGAAGGATGCTTACCTCCATACCAAGATCTGCAAGTCCCACAGGCAGTACCTGCGGTTCATGCTCCAGGGCTTGCACTATCAGTTTCATGTATTGTCTTTTGGCTTGTGATCTGCACCACATCTTTACCAAATACTTTTCAGTGGTTGCAGGAGCCTTCAGTTTGGAAGGCCTCTCTGTTTTCCGTACACTGACAACTGTCACCTAAACCCCCCATTGAAAGAAGCGTTGGTGTACACTATATTCCACACCAGACAACTGTCTGAGTAGTTAGGCATTCTGATAAATGAACCGAAGTTAGCCCTCACTATGTGCCAGCTTGATCTCCAATACATTGGAGCAGTTCTAGATACGGGCTCAGTCAGTCTTTACTACCCTCGGACTGTGCTACAGCATTGGTTGTCCAGGCTCAATTGGTCTTGTTCAGTGAGTCTAAACCTGATGTTTCCTCAGATTGATAGACCTCATGGCTGCTGCTATTCTAACTGTCCTGCTGGTGCAGCTGCACAGGAGGATTCCACACTGGTTCATTCATGCCCAGTGGGCTTCGCATTCAGGCAAACTGAAGTGTCTCATTCAGGTGACTCTTTGGCTGTGCTGTTCCCTTCTCTGGTGGTTGGACCACTCCAGCCTGCAGGCAGGATCCTCCTTTCTCCATCCATCTCATCTTCTAGTGATGACAATTGACACTTTGGGTTCCAGGTGGGGTACCCATCTGGGCACCTTCCGGACTCCGGGTCATTGGGCTTCTTTGGACACAGGTCTGCACAGGTCTGGAGATGAGGGCTGCTCTACTTCATGTACAGGCCCTCGCCACCCTCCTACCGGGTCACCAGTTGTTGATCCATATGTACAACATCTTGGTGATGTACTGCATAAACTACCAAGGTGGGGTCCATTCATATCCCCTCTGCCGGGTGTAACAAGGGATAAAGAAGTTTGTCCCCATATTGCAGCCTAACCTCATTTTGGTCTGAAATATCATGTGTCTGTGTAACAAATGTTGGCCTATATAATTGGATCATATAAAGCTTGTGAAGCCACAAAACAAACTAAGCCACAGGTTGTAATGTTACAGTGCCTTTTGACATTTGTGCTGACCATGTAAGTAATAGCAAACATTTGGCCTATGTGACTGCAAGCAGGAACACAGGGTAAAGTCCAAGTTCCCCTTTTAATTAGTCTGTAGTGTTTGTCCTTATCAGGACAGGCCTAAATGCTTGTATGCACATTCCTAAGTCCAAACTTATTTCTTCCTCCTGAACCTTGGTTACTGGTGGTGACAGCTGTTGCTAGCCATATATGATAATAGAATGTACACTATCTATACTTGTGCTGACCAAGGATGAGCTCATACGTACACTAAAGAAAAAGTATTACCTTATAAGTTGATGTTTGTGCTTGTTTTAAACCAATCATAGAAAACCATAGGAAATGATGATGCTGTCTTTCACTATATAAGCAAGCCAGCGCACACTATTTTGAAGAATGTACCACTTGTAATCTCTCGCTGTGATTATTGTTATAATCATTAAATTCTTCCGCCATCAGTCTCATCTCTGTTCGTCTCCTTTCTGAGTATCTGTAATTGATTATTTACTAACTGTAATTTTTTCTCAACCCTACACCGGGAGTCTAGTACTGGGTCATGGAACATGACACGTTCCTGTTTGCTGTTTTTCTGATGGGTGCTGTCAGTGCCTTAACAGATTGCCTCATCCGGTCCCAGGTGCTCTGCAATGAATGGTAGCTGTTGGATTCGGTTGTGGATGACCTCTTCACAAAGTGTTGTCACCCAGACATCGACCTCTTTGTGTCTTTTTGCAGCACAAAACTGTCACTTTTCTCCGTGCTTTAGGGCGTGGAGTTTTCTGGTGAGACACATTATCCCTGTGTTAGAAAGTGAGGTTCTTGTATGCATTTCCTCTGTTCCCTCGAATACAGATGGTTCTGATCAAGTTAAGAGCCGAGTCTGCCACTTTGATTCTGGTGTCTGCATACTGGCTCTGACAAATCTAGTTCCCTTTGCTTCAGCAATTGGCAGTGGAACCTCTGGTCTCGCTCCCTCTATGAGTGGGGCTTCTGCTGCAGGAGCACAGCTCTCTGTTGCATCTGGATCTTCTGTCCTGGCACCTCCATGACTGGCTCCTGAGGATGTACCACTTTGGGGTTTCCCTAGTAGTTACAGCTTTTCTTTTGGCAGCTTGGAAATCAGCCACTAGATGCACCTACTCACAAAAATGGAAGTATTTTACAATTTGGTGTACTGCCTATCAGCTGGATGCCTTTATATGACCAGTCCATCTGATATGTACTACATCCTGTCCCTTATGGATGCAGGCCTAAGGTAGTCCTCTGTTAAGATGCATAGATACATAGATGTTGTCGGCAGATAAGGGCCTTTGGCTCACCCAGTGTGCTCATTTGTGTTACTTAACCGTGCTTCTTGAAGCTTTACTGGAACCAGGTTGTACTCCTCCCCTGACAACCAGTATCCCTTTATGCCTATTCCATGCGTTCTTAAATCCTGTGATTCTTTCTGCTCCCACTACCACCTCCTCCCGCAGATTGTTCCTTTTGTCCACCACCCTTTCTGTGAAGTACTTCCTCACATTCCCCCTGAACCTCCCTCCCTCCAGTTTTATCCCATGTCCTCTCATTCTCGAGCCTCTTTTTCTTTTAAAAATTGTATTTTCCTGCACTTTATTCCTGCCCGTGAGGTGCTTAAACATCTGTCATATCCCCACTCTTCCTTCTCTCCTCCAGAGAATATGTATTTAAGTTCTTCAGCCTATCCTCATAGGATTTGTGATGTAATCCCTGCACCATCTTGGTTGACCTCCTCTGGATCGTCTCCATCCTATTTATGTCCTAGCATAGGTAAGGCCTCCAGAACTGGACACTGTATTCAAAGTGTAGCCTCACTAATGTCCTGTATAGTGGCATTATGACCTCCCTTTTACTGCTTGTGACCCCATTGCCTATGCAGCCCAGCATCATATTTGCTTTACCTGCCACCTTGTCACACTGCCTCCCTACCTTGAGGTCATCCGAGATGATAACCCCTAGGTCCCTTTTCTGATGGGAGCATTCTATTTTCTCCCCCCAAGATGATATGTTTTTACTGGGTTTTTGTACCCTATGTGCACTATCTTGCACTTTTTAGCGTTAAATCCCAACTGCCAATCCCTTGACCAGTCCTCAAGCTTCTGCAGATCTCTCATCATTCTGTCCACTCCATCTGGCATGTCCACCCTATTGCAGAGCTTTGTGTCATCAGCGAACAGGCTCATTTTTCCCTCTAGGCCTACTGCAATGTCACTGATAAAGACATTGAATAGGACTGGACTCAGTACTGACCCCACTAGTCACTTTACCCTCTGTAGAGTAACTGTCATTTCTAGGGACGTGGATATGTTGTTCAATCCACACTGTCTGGCAGGTTCCTTGCTGCTTTGAATCTTGCAGAAGGTCTTCAGGCTGGCTCCTCCCACCCACCTGGGTGGTAAAACCCTTGGCTCTGCCCCATGACTCCAGATCTTCCTTACCGCTTGGAAGCTCAGGTTCCCTCCTTAGCGCTCTGCATTTTAGGCCTGATCTACACTCTTTGGATTTCCCGAAGCTAATTTTAAAATTTACAAGACTGAGGTCTTCATCTTCCCTCGCGGCTGTGATGGACAAATCGACTCCCGGCTTCCGTCGGTGCCCTTGTGGGCAGAAGATGTCCTGGACCGATCCGCACTCCACATGCGTCTACTGCCTGGGAGGCCACGATTCGCATGCCTGCGAATTGTGCAAGTCTTTTTGGCTTCGTCTTGAGGTCACATGCCAGACTGCTTCTGGGAGCCCCAAAAATGGCACCCGTCAAGCTCCAAGGAGGCCCGTTGGGCGGTGTCCGGCGGCGGGCTCCGCGGAGCAGTTGGAGCAGTTGTTCGCCCTCAAGGAGGAGGCTTTCCAGACCGCTTCTTCTTCCTCCTTGGCCGCGGCATTTATCCCGCTCTCCTTGGGCTCCTCCTATACTGTTTCTTTTAAGGAGCTTTATCAGTCCCTCTCCACTAAGGAAGAAGGGCCATCGGGACATACAGTACCAGTCGGTCCAGGAAGAAGGATTCTAAAGGTAAGTCCTACCATCGACATTCGTGGGAGCGGGAGCGATCCCATTCACCGGACCGTTGACTCTCGACTTCGGTCGAGGTTGCAGCTGCGGCCGCTGTCTTCACTGTGTCCCCTTCAGGTCAGCCGGCCGAGACATCCGTCAATGCGGGCGAGATTTTTCTCGACCCGGCAGATGGTTTGTCGACTGGAGAAGCAGACAACCCTTCTTCACTGGTTCCCCCGGTGGTTACCAAGGACTTGCCTGTGCCTCCTGTGCCGAAGTCCCTGGTTAAGGTCCCTGCACCAAAGGAGGGGCAGGTTTCTCTTGTTCTCTCTCTGACCCACCCTCAGAATCCCAGAAGCTCTCGGTCTCAGTCCTCTTCCAGGTCCAGCCAGTCCTGCCGATCTCTGCGGTCTCTGTCTCGGCACCATGGAAAATGGCGTCACCGCTCATCCTCTTCTTCCTCTTCGGAGGATAGGCTCCAGCACAAGTTGCGTCGGTGTTACAAGGACTTGATGTGGCAGCAACTTTTATTGACCGGTAACAAGCCGACTCCATCAACTTCTCCGGCCATTAAGTGTCTGTCACTGGAGTGGCTGAAACAACCCCTCGTGGTAGTAGAGGAGCCGACCCCGGCACCGGTTGTTCAGCCGAAACTGGCTGCTCTACCCATTGTGGTGGAACCTCCACCTCCACAACCAAAGACTGGGGCCCCGGCCAAGGATTCTCAGTCGGGTCAGGGCTTGCCCCATAGGTTGTCGGTCACCCTCACTCTTGATCGACCTCGGCAGGTGGAGGGTGGCTCAGGCACTTGGCAGCTGTTCGCAGACTCCTTGTTCTCCAGGCCACTTGACCTGGGGTCTGCAGGGGGCCAGTCGGTGGACGAGAGCCCATCCTTGTTTCTGGGTATGCTTTGACTTATCTCAGAGTCTGCTGGGATGCAGCTCGAACCCGTTCAGAAATGGGACAGATATCCCCTTACGGAGATACTGGACCGAGGGGATTCCCCTACGGAGGCCTTTCCGGTGGCCAATGCCATTGTTGGCCCGGCCCTGGAGTTGTAGCAGCAGCCAGCATCTTGTCCTGTGCCTTCAGCCAAGATGGCTCGCAAGTACGCGGTCCCCACCGGTTCACTCTCCGGCTTCTCGGAGCACCCCTCTGCGGAGGGGTTAGTGACCGATAGCATTTTCCGGCGTTCCAGGAATGCTCGGGACATGGACAAACTGCACAATAAGGAATCCAAAAAGTTGGATAACTCGGGGCGGAAGGTTTACGCTGCTTCCTTCCTAGGCCTTCGTCAGCCTAGCTCAGCCGTTCTGATGGCACATTTCTCACATGCCCTTATGGGCTCCCTTGATGAGGTGATTCCTCATCTCCCGGCTAACCTTCAGATGACGGTCAAGCAGGTGCAGGATCAGGGAAGGGCAGTGGCTAAACAGCTCCAAACTTCATTGGACATTGGTGACTCTTGTGCCCGATCAGTAGCGGCCGCAGTGGCCATGCGCTGCAGAGCTTGGCTGCGGATCTCCACCTTCATGGCGGACACCCAGCACAAGCTGGCAGATTTTCCCTTCCTGGGCACTGACTTGTTCGGGCCTGGAGTGGAAGGCCATTTCCAGAGGATCGAGAAGTCCAGTGCCACCTTGGACTCTGTCACGTCTGCCCAGAAGGGCAAAGGCCACCAGCAGCAGCATAAGCCCTTTCGCCCTTCCGTTCCTGCGGCACATCCGGCCCAGTAACACCAGCATCAGTGCCAGCAGGCTCACGCTTGGCACCCTAAGACCAAGTCTGCCACTTCCTCTAGTAGGAAGCCTGGAGACAAGGGTCCAGGAGGTCCCTCAGAGGGCCCTACCTCCAAGCCTGCCCAGTGACAGGTTGAGGGGGTGTTGCCCCCAACCTCGTCACTCCTCCCCTGGTTCCCCCCATGGGGGATGGCTCCGCCACTTCTTTTCCATCTGGTCCTCTATCACCACGGACCGCTGGGTGCCAGAAGTGGTCGGCAGGGGTCTGCCTCTGGAATTTGAGCAGTTCCGTCCCTATCGAGCCATCGCCCCACAGGGGGCTACGGATTCCGCAGCCTCTCTGTCGGCTCATCAAGCCGACATTGCCTTGCTTCTCCAGAAGGAGGTGATCAGCGAGGTGGCAGACCCCCCTCCAGACCTAGGGTTTGTGTCCAGGTACTTCCTGGTCCCAAAACGGACGGGGGGGGGGTGGCTGGGGCCCCATTCTCGACCTACACGACCTGAACAAGTTCCTAAGGCCTCGCATCTTCAGGATGGTCACTCTGGCTCAGATCATTCCATCCTTGGAGCCAGGCATGTGGTTCTGTTCTCTGGACCTTCAGGACATGTTCTTTCACGTCCCAATCCATCCATCTCATCAGCGATTCCTCCGATTCAGAACAGAGGGATCTCTTTATGAGTTCTGGGCCATGCCCTTTGGGCTGTCTCCAGCACCCAGGGTCTTCACCAAATGCATGGCAGTGGTGACAGCATTCCTGCGGCACCGAGGGGTCTGGGTGTACCCTTACCTGGATGACTGGCTGATTGCAGCCCCCTCCAGGTTGGAGGTGGAGCAGTCCAGGGATCTGGCCCTCCAGGTCTGCTCTCAGATTGGCCTCCACATCAACGAGGCCAAATCGGAACTCATGCCATCGCAGGTGATTCAGTTCATCGGGGCAGAGCTCGACTCTCTTCGAGCCAGAGCCCGGCTCCCGGCGGACAGGGCAGAGGTCCTTTCCTCCTTTGCCCAATAATTTCTGGTTGAGCAATTGCACCCTGCCCGGGACTTCCTGCACCTCCTGGTGGCCTACACCAGCGTGGTCCGTTGGGCCCGCTGGCATATGCGTTCCCTGCAGTCGGCGCTGGCAAGCCAGTGGTCCCAGCGCTCCGGTCCTCTGGACCAGCCGGTGACAGTGACCCAGGAGATGTGGGACGGCCTGCAGTGGTGGCTCATCCCAGCTCATCTGCAGGAGGGTATCCCATTCGTCCACCCCGAGCCGACGGTCACTCTAACAACCGACGCCTCTCTGGGTTGGGGTGCCCATCTGGGGGAGCTCAGAGCCCACGGCCTCTGGTCCCCTCAGGAGTCTCGATGCCACATCAACCTGCTGGAGCTTCGAGCGGTGCGACTAGCCCTCACCGCCTCGCTCCGTTTGTCGGGGTCAGGGGGTTCAGGTCCAGACGGACAACACCATGACCATGTACTGTCTCAACCGACAGGGTGGGACACACTCCTTGTCTCTGTGCAAGGAGGCTGTCTACATTTGGTCTCTCGTGATCAGCCTGGAGGCAGATCTCCTAGCCATCCATGTGGCAGGAGCCTCCAACAGTCTAGCTGATGCCCTCAGCCGGATAGGCGCTGCATCTCACGAGTGGTCTTTCCTGCCGGAGGTAGTACAAGATCTGTTCTCCCATTGGGGCTACCCTCAGGTGGACCTGTTCACCTCCAGGGAGAATGCGCAGCTGAGGCTGTTTCACGCCCCCCCCCCCTCAGCAGGGCTCGCTGCAGGGGGATGTCTTCTCAAGGCCGTGGACCCCGGGCCTCTTCTGCGCCTTCCCTCCATTTTCCTTAATCCACAAGGTGCTTCTCAAGGTGAAGAGGGACAAGGCGCAGGTGATTCTGGTAGCCCCAGACTGGTCCCACCAGTTCTGGTACCCAGAACTCCTCAGCCTCAGCTCCAGGCTCCCGAGGCGGCTTCCAGCCCGCCTGGACCTGCTCTCAGTCAACAAGGGGAAGGTTCTCCATCCGGACCTTCAATCCCTGCACCTAACGGCCTGGTTTCTGAGTGGCTAGAGTTCCAGGCCTTGGGTCTTTCCGACGAGGTCCTCAATATCATTGAGGAGTCCCGTAAGGAGTTGACCAGAAAATGCTATGCCTTCAAATGGAAGAGATTCTCCATTTGGTGTCAGGACAAGGGGTTGGACCCTTCTTCCTGTTCCTTGGCTAGCATTCTGGACTACCTGTGGTCCCTTTCTCAGCAAGGGCTTCGGTCGATGACCCTTAAGATTCACCTGGCAGCCATCTCTGCCTTCCAGGCGCGGGCCGGCAAGCAGTCGGTGGCACAGGAGAAGGTGGTCGAGCACTTTTTCAAAGGCCTAGACCACATATCCCCTGTGGTGCGAGAATCTTCACCTCCATGGGATCGACTGCTGGTATTGGCTAAGCTCATGGGCAAGCCATTCGAACCGATGCACAGGTGTGACATCTCTCACCTGTCATGGAAGACCGCCTTCTTGGTGGCTATCACGTCAGCCAGAAGGATGGGAGAGCTCCAGGCGCTTTCCATTGAGTTTCCTTATCTGGTCTTCCACAGGGACAAGGTTGTCCTTCGTCCCCACCCGAAATTCCTTCCGAAGGTGATGTCGGAGTTTCACCTTAACCAGGTGTGTTGACTCTGCTGGTGTGCTACCCCAATCACACCTCGAAGGCCGAATATAGGCTCCATACTTTGCACCCTAGAAGAGCGCTCACATATTGTAAGGAGCGGATGACTGAAGTTCAGGGAGAGGTTCGCCAGCTGTTTGTCACCTACGCTGAAGCCGCCCCTGGCAGACCTGCAGCCAAGTTGATGATAGGCAGGTGGGTCACCTCCTGCATAGATCTCTGCTATAGGTTGGTGGGCATGGAGCCTTCCAAAGGGATAAGAGCTCATTCTACCCGCCATACCGCTGCTTCGGTGGCTGCTTCTAGGGACGTCCCTATCCAGGAAATCTGCAGGGCTGCTACCTGGAAGGCAGCACACACCTTCATTTCCCATTACCACATTGACCTAGAGTCACGCCGGGATGCTGGTTTTGGGACCTCGATTCTCCAGTTTTTATTCCCTAAGTAGGTGGTGCGCGTCTTGCCTCCCTTCTCCCAGAGAACTGCTAGGAGTCTGCCAGACAGTGTGGATTGAACAACATATCCACGTCCCTAGAAATACAGGTTACTCACCTGTAACAGGAGTTCTAGGAATGGTATATGTTGTTCATCCACACGACCCATCCGACCTACCCGGTTTCAACGCGCAACCTGGCTTCCAGCGGGCTAGATCTGGCATCATGGGGCAGAGCCGAGGGTTTTACCTCCTGGATGGATGGGAGGAGCCAGCTTGAAGACCTTCCGGTAAGATTTAAAATGGCAAGGAACCTGCCAGACAGTGTGGATGAACAACATATACCTCTCCTAGAACTCCTGTTACAGGTGAGTAACCTGTATTTACCACCACCCTCTGTGTCCTGTTATCCAGCCAATTTTCAACCCACCCTACCACCATCTTACCCACTCCCGTCTTCTCCAGCTTGTTTAACAGCCTTCTATGCGGCACAGTATCAGAGGGCTTGCTGAAGTCCAGCTAGGCCACATCCACTGCCCTCTCCTCCCCCAGATTCACCTCTGTGGTCTGGCATGACCGTCCTCCAGTAAAACCATGTTGTCTGGGGGTCCTGTAGACTGTTGGCAACAAGGTGTTCCGCTATTCTTTCCTTCAGTAGTTTTTACATGATTTTTCCCATTACTGAGGTCCAGTTGACTGGTCTATAGTTCCCTGCTTTCTCCTTGTTTCCACTTTTGTGAAGAGGAACTAAACATCAGCTGTCGTCCAGTCTTTGGGTACCTCCCCTGTTTCCAATGACAGGTTGAACAGGGTTACCAGAGGTTCCACCACCACTTCCCTTAGCTCCCTCAGCCCCCCTGGGTGTACCCCATCAGGTACCATGGCCTTTTTGACTCCTATTGCTTCCAGCTTCCTTAGGACCCTTTCTTTCAGAAAATGACTTGTATTCATTTCCATGGCCTTCCTGCCCCTTCTACTCATTTCTGACCCATGTCCTTCCCCCTCCTCTGTAAAGAGTGAGCAGAAATATCTGTTCAGTATATCTACTTTGTGATTGTTGTCTTCCATACTACACCCATCCCCGCTTTCAGCCACACAATCCCCTCCCTTTGCCTTCCTTTTTCTCCTGATGTACCTGGAAAGGGTTTGGTCCCCCCCCTTGCTACTGATTTCGCAGTGCATTCCGCAGTTTGTGCCTTGGTTTCCCTAACTGCCCTCCCCGCCTCCCTTTGTTTCTCCTGGTACCTGTCCCTGTCCCCTTCCTCCTGTGTCTTTTGTATCACTTGAATGCAATTCTTTTTGCCTTTACCTTTTGGCTACTTCCTTCAAAACCATAATGGTCTCCTCTTTCTCTTCCCCTTGCTAATCTGTCTTAACACAAAGTTGTGTTGCCATTATTATCCCTGATTTTATTGCCACCCATTGTTCCTCGACCCCTCTTTTTTCCCCTATTCTGACCAGTGCAGCTTCCAGACATTTACCCACTTTTTGAAAATCTGCCTTCTTAAAGTCAAGGATTGTTATCCTTGTGTGACAGAGTTCTGCTCCCACAGTTATCCCAAACTCCACGGTCCGGTAATCAGTGTTCTCCAGGTGCTCCCCTACTATAACCCCACACTGTGTCACCATTTGTGAGCGCCAGGTCCAGTATCGCCTTGTCTCATGTGGGTTCAGTGACCAATTGTTAAGGTTCACTTGGCTGTAGTGTCGGCTTTTTATGCCCTCACCGATAGCAAAAAAGGTGGCCCAGCTTAAGGTTTCCCGCAGGCTCCATCAAAGTATTCTCCTCCCCCCTCCCCACCCGTCCTGGATCCAGTTCTGGTATGGGACTTTAATCTGGTTCTGGAGGCCCTAGCCACTTGTAAGCTGGGCTTCCTTTCATGGGAGATGCTATTCTTTGTGACTGTGACATCTGTTAGACATATTTCTGCATTGCAAGATCATCTTCGGGGGTATCTGTCATCAGGTTACACCATAGGAACCTTCACCTTTGGAGATAGGGAATCCACACAGAAGATTTTCAGCAGGATAACTGGGGTCACCGACGTCACCAACCCTATATAGGCATGGGTGGCCCCGCTCCTTCCCCAGTTCTTTCCTGCCATTGACTTGCAGGCAGTCTCCGCAGAACAGCTGTCGCAGTGTTTTGTGCCTTTTTCGGCCTACAGACTTTTTTTTTCTTCTACTGTTTGCTAAAATCTCTTTTGGAGACTTTTCATTTTTTGTTTATGTTGAGAGTTAATCTGTCTTCTTCTCTCTTTTCTGGCACTACCACTGTGGGAAGATGATTGCCTCTACAGACGAACACTCCATTTGCGTCTGCTGTCTTGGGCCTGACCACGAAGTCGCCAACTGTGAGCTCTGCCAAAAGTTTAACCAGACAACCCTTAGGCTGTTAAAAAAATTCCTGATGAAACAGCAGGTACCAACTCTGGGCAGTGGTCCTCTGGGGCTCCCAGGTCTCCAAAGCCTGAGGCAAGTCCCTTTGGGGGAGTCACAAGAAAGATCAGAATCATGACCGCTCCTGCCAGCGGCCATCCTGTTCCCCATCGGCCTCTCCTTCAGCGGGCTCTTTGTCAACGGCAGCTGCTCCGATGAAGAGACCAGCTGTCCAGGTCTCTAATCCTTCCAGACCCATACTGACAGCTTCACTGCCCGAGACTCAGGGTGCCCGGCCGTCGACCTCCGGGTCATCGGCCCCTCCTCTGTTGATGACGGATACCCAGTTGAGGCCTGCCCCTTTCTCTCTGGGGGCTACAGGCTTGTTGGACTCTCATGACAGAGGGCTATCGACTTCTGTACTGTCGAACCACCCTCTATTGATGACAGCTATGGATCTGAACGAAGTACTTGTCAAGTTCACTAATGTACTTGTTTAGCAGTGCACTGCCTTCAATAGGCTGTTGTCGCTGGCACCGCTGACAACAACTCCATCGTTGACTCCTTTTTGAGCATGGGAGGATCCCCGTGGACTACCGACACCAGACCCAGACAAGGAGGTCGATGTCGAGGAGTACCATCCTGAGCTCATTCTACCGGATGATGTAGAGGATAAGGAAGAAGAGGAGGAAATCCTCATTTCTGACAGGTCCACTGCCCCTTCAGTCAGTGAGGACTCAGTCAAGCACACCTCAAGGTCTTCTCCTGAGGGTGCTAACCTTATTTAATGTCATGAAGCTACTGTCTACCACTATGAGCTTTCAGACTGAGAAGGATGTCACTAGGAAGGACCTGGTGGACTTCCTGGAAGTTCCTGAATCTCCCCCTAAGATTATCCCTCCTATGCTGTCAGCCCTAAAGAATGCTACCACGGCAGCCTGATGCAGACTAGACATGATGCCAGCTATGCCATGCAGGGTGGACAAGCTTTTCAGTGCCCCTCAGGGCTCTCCTTATTTTGCTGTTCAGGCTGACTCTGACTCAGTGGTCATCAAGGCAGCCCATGACAGACCTAAATACCTTAGTTCCCTTCCCCCAGATAAGGAATCCCGCAGGATTAACCTCTGGGGTAAAAGAGTTTACACCTTCTCTTCTTTGGGCCTCAGGATTGTAAACTATCTGTCCCATATGGTTACATTCCAGATCGCCAACTGGAGGAAGAGCAAAGCTGCTGCTCAGGCCCTTCTAGATGGTTCCCAGAAGCAGGAATTGCTCCAGTGTTTGCAAACTGCAGAAGATGTCAGTAAACATCTCAGGACCGTGTATGACTTGACCAACACAGTGGCCAGGGCAGCTGTCACGGGCATATGCCTTCATAGGCACTCATGGCTCAGGGTGTTTGGATTTGTAGCCAATGTGCAAAACAAGGTGCTTAATGCCCCTTGGAGTGCCACCAAGCTCTTCGACCCTGATGTCCAGGACTTCATCAATGATCTGCAGGCCTCTGGCATGGCTCTTAAGTCTGTCCATTCCCTCTACCACACTTAGCTCCGTGGTAGAGGGCGGCCTACTTTTCATAGACAGGCCAATAGGCCAGGCTTGGGCCCCTGTACCCATGGTAAGCGCAGAGCCCAGGCCTCCTTGCCTGCTCCCTCCAAAGCTGGAGCAGCGGCAGATCATCTCAGAAATGATGGGTCAGCCTCTTCAGCTGGTCCCCCCCCTTAACATGGCTCCTTACAAGACCCCCTTCCTCTGGCCCAGATCCAGGAGGTGGTGGTCTGAGGTCGGTTCTCCCTCCATTTGAATCTGTGGAGAACCATAACTTCAGATGCATGGATCCTGCAGATCATAGAGACAGGTCATACCCTTGAGCTCATCCAACAACCTCCAGATACCCCACCCCCACCCTCCAACTATCCCCCGGCTCACTTGTCTGTTCTCTGGGAGGAAGTACAGTCGCTTCTGCAGGAGTAGGCAATCGAATTGGTGTTAAGGCAGCAGAGAAGCCAGGGGTTTTATTCTAGGTTTTTCCTGGTCCCCAAAAAGACCAGAGATCTGAAACCCATTTTAGATCTGAAGGACCTCAGTCTTTTTGTCCAGTACAAATGCAGGATGCCTACCTGCACATTTTGGTCTTTACTTCTCACAGGAAGTTTCTCCACTTTGTCTTTCAGGGTGAGCATTACCAGTTCAAAGTGCTGCCCTTTTGCTTATCCTCTGCGCTGCGTGTCTTTATCAAATGCTTAATAGTGTCCGCTGCAGCTGTCGGAAGAGAGGGACTGTATGTTTTCCTGTGCCTGGATGATTGACTTCTCAAGGCCCCATCCAGGGAGTAGCTCTTGCTGACTCTGGAGCGCACCCTACAGCTCTTCCACTTTCTGCCGTAATGGTCAGCCTGCCCAAGTTGGTACTAGTTCTGTCCCAAAGACTGCAGTACATCGGGGCAGTTCTGAACTCTGAGCAGGGGAAGGCCGTCTTACCCCTAAAACATGGTGCAATGCTTTATGGCCCAGGTCCAAGAAGTTGCCCAGAGTCGGTACATTCTTGCCAGACTGTACCTCAGGCTATTGGAGCTAATGTCTATGGTCATTCCCACCATTTCACTGGCCAGGCTTCACATGTGCACCCTTCAGTGGACCCTCAGAGTGCAATGGGACCAGCGTACCAATGAGTTAGACCATTAAGTCTTAGTCTCCTCCCCAGATTGCAAGGTACTGCAGTTTTGAATGGACCCCTCAAACCTTCTTCAAGGGGTTCCCTTTCAGATATCTTCCACACATCAGATTCCAACAACGGATACTTCAGGGCTCAGTTGAGGAGCACACCTGGGTCCCTTTCAAACACAGGGCTCCTGGTCTCAGTGGGAAACCGCCCTGCATATCAGTGTCCTGGAGATGAGTTGTGCTCTATGCCTTGTGGGCTTTTCTGGAGCATCTGGCTCCAGCCAGCTGCTGGTGCAGTCGGACAACCTGAATGTTGTCTGCTACGTCAACAAGCAGGGAAGGACTCACTCGTACCCCCTTTGCAGGGAGACCATGAGAGTGTGGTGTTGGGCACTGGAGCATAGTGTGACACGTTCACTGGTCCACATGCCAGGTGTCCTAAACACCCTGGTGGGCAGTCTCAGCAGGACTTAGTCCAGCATGCACAAATGATAGCTTCTCTCATCTGTAGCAGAAGATCTGTTTGACAGATGGGGTCATCCAGTGTTGAACCTTTTTATGTCCCCACTCAATAGAAAACTGCCCAATTTCTGCTCACTAGATCCAGGATCTGGGGTTTTCTGGTGAGATACATTGTCCCTCTCTTGTAGCAGGAGATTTCTGTATGCATTCCCTTTGTTTCCACTAATTCAGAGGTTGCTGATCAAGCTGTGAATGGAGGGGGCAGCATGATCTGGTAGCTCCATTTTGGCCTCACTTGATATTATATAGTTCCCTCTGTTTCAGCAGCTGGTGGAGGAACCTCTGGTCCATCTGCTTCTTTGCAGGAATCTGCTGACCCAGGACCGGGGACCCCGGTCCATCCCCATCTCAGGTCCCTCCATCTGCATGCGTGGCTACTGAGGATGCAGCCATCACCAGGTTTGGGGTCTCTAACAGTGTGGCAGACATCCCGGCCGCAAGCCTTCCACTTGTGCTGCTTTTGCGATGAAGTGGAAGCAGTTTGCCATCTGGGCTGCCAAGCATTCCCTAGACCCTTTTGCCTGTCCTGTGAAGCATATCCAGGACTACCTGATTTCTTTGTCTGACTAAGGCCTCCAGTATTCCTCCCTCAAGGTCCACCTTTTGGCTGTTTCTGCTTCATGAGCCTTTGGGTGACTGCACAATTGCTTAGCTGGATGTTTCCTGTACCTTCCTAATGGGTATTCTGCATCTGTAACCCCCAATCCATTCTCCTGTCCCAGCTTGGGACTTGACTTTTATTTTGGCAAAGTTGACCCTGTCTCCTTTTGAGCTGATTGTGACTAGTGATTGGCGCTTTCTGTCTTGGAAAGCATTCTTTTTAGTTGCAATTTCTTCTGCTCGAAGATTTTCAGTGCTTCGTGCCGTCTGGTGTGAGGAGCCTTATTTGATTTTTCACAAAGACAGGGTATCTTTGTGCACAAATCCTAAGTTTTTGCCTAAGGTAGTTTCAGAGTTAACACTCAACCAGTCTATCCACCTTCCTGTTTATTTTCCAGAGCATGCCAATCCAGGGGAAGCACTGCTCTACACACTAGATGCGTGCATAACTTTAAAATATTATATGCTTTGGATTAAGGAGTCCAGAAAGTCCAAGCAGTTTGTTTCTTTCGCCCAGGTAGAGAGGGTGCTTCTGTTCCTAAGCAATGTTTATCCAGATGGTTGGCAAATTGCATTGTGTTCTGTTACAAGAGGTATGGCAAAGAATTGCCTGGTGCCATCAAAGCTCATTCCACCAGAGGTATGACTACCTCTGTGGCTTGTTTCAAAGGGGTCTCAGCTGCTGATATTTGTGCTGCTGCCACCTGGAATACAGTCCACACTTTTACCAAGCATTACAGTCTGGACATTGCTTCAAGAGCCCATGCAGGATTTGCAGGGCTGTATGTTAAGTTTATGGAGTTCCAGCCTCCCAGACTGTTTGTTTTTTTGCGCTTGTCACTGCTTGGTACTCATTCCTACAGTGTAACCTAATGACTGAGATACTTTATCCCTAAAGAAGATAGTACAGTTACACAAGAACTTACCATAACAGTAGATCTTCAAGGGGATCTAGGTCATCAGGTCTGATTTCCCTCCCACCGTCCCCCTTCTTGGGGCTCCTGTTCAGAACCTGGCTATCTGCAGTATTCCATCATTTCTATTTAGAGATGGTTCCCTTGGTCTCCTCAGTTCCCCAGGGCAACAGCCTTGCTCCCTTCGTTTCCGGAGAGAAAGAACTGAGGAGGGAATGGGGCCGCCAATGCCTATATAGGGTTGGTGACATTGGCGGATGTCAACGGCGTGGGCAGCCCCAATTGTACTGCTGAAAATCTTCTGTGTGGGTTCCCCCGTCTCCGATGGTGAAGGTTTCTATGGTGTAACCTGATGACTGAGATCTCCTCGAAGATCTACTGTTACAGTAAGTTCTTATGTAACTGTTCTTTCTAATTATAGACCCTAATTTTCTTGATTTTTCACAAGGATCAGGTTACCTTGAGTACCAATCCTTGTTTTCTGCCAAAGGTAATTTCTGAGCATACACTAAATCAGATAGTTGACCTTCTGGTTTATTTTTCGACTCCCACGGATAGTGAGGAATGATATCTGCTCACGCTTGACATCTGTAGGACATTGCATTGGCACTTTGATCGCTCTAAGGATTGCAGACAATCCTCTGAGCTCTTTGTGGCTTTAACGCGGCTCCCTTACCCGATGGTGGGCTTCCCTATTCCAAACAGGACCTTTCCAAATGGTTGGCCTGTTGCATTTTTTTCTGTTACTAGAAGCTCAGTGAGCAGCTTGCTGGTCCAGCCCATGCTCACTCCACCCACAAAGTGGCTACTTCTGTGGCTTGTTTTCACAATGTGTCAGCTGCTGATATCCATGCTGTGACCACTTGGAGTACTGTTCACACATTCACTAAACATTACAGTCTGGATATCGTCTCTTTCATAGGTGTGCCAAATTTTGCCTTACTATCCTGCAAAGACTCTGGGTATTTAGACCTTTCTTCTTTCCTCCCTGTGAGCTTTCATACTGCTTGGGAATTGTTCCATGATGTGGCTCAGGTAGAAGTCCTCGAAGAAGATGGCATAGTTACTTACCCTAACTATAGATCTTTGAGAGCATCTCCTTAACTGAATGACAGCTCTCCCTCCTGCCTTCCCCTTTTTTTATGATGACTGGTTATCCTGCCTGCTCTCACGTGCTGATTTTTAGCTTTGCTGCCTGATCTCGGTATTATATTATTCAGGTTTCTATATCCTCTCCTGTGTGCCTGGTTTTGGTCCTGGTTGCTTTGGTCCCTGTCGGTCCGATGATCCTCCGAGCTCATCTTCAGCGGGAAACTGAGGCATGGTGGGGCCCTTCCACATTAGATAGGCAGCGACGATGCATGTTAATGTGAGCGGCCCTGGATAACAAATGTTTTCAGGTGGTGCTGATGCCGACGGCTTATGGATCTGTGATGTGACTCAATGGGAGAGGTTCTCTTGGAAGATCTACTGTTATGGTAAGTAACTATTTTTTAGTACTGCACAGTAAATTGACATCACCCCCCCCAACACACCCCCAGCAGAGAACCATGTTATGTTTGTGATATCTGATCACTTGCTATATTTCCATATTCTGTATGTAATAGGGGTCAAAGTTAAGTTTCTAGCAATGAAGTGTATATATTTGTGATGTTGTACAGATAGTAGCATACACTGATACATAGAATTTGACGACAGATAAGGACCGCCAGGCCCACCTAGTCTGCCCATTTTCCCTACCTGCTGCAAAAAACAAGGACCCTACTTGATCTCTGGCTTTGTTCTTCTGCCTATTGCTAGGGTACCCCTATACAGATCCCATGCATTTTTGAATTCCCCTATTAAATTTGCCCCAACCACCTCCGCTGGGAGGCTGTTCCATGCATCCACCATCCTTTCTGTGAAGAAATGCTTCCTCACATTACCCCTTAGTCCACCCCCTTCCAAGACTGGAGATCCCCATCTTGTTGCAGCCTTCATCCACTGGGCACTAGATCTCCTGCTTGTCACGTTTGTGTGGTTGCTATAGGCTCACCAGCTTCCCCACACTAAGTCACGCGCAGGTTTCTACCATGGGACGACGACCCCCTTCCAGCCTCATGGCATGACCCCTTGTTCTAGAACATATCTTTTTCTTAAAGATGATACCCTCCTGTACCTTATTTATGCCATTGAGATATTTGAATGTCTTTATCATATCCCCCCCCCCTCTCTCCTCTCCTCCAGGGTGTACAAGGTGAGGTCATCCAAGCTCTTCTCATATATATGACTTTTTGGTGCAGGCCCTGCACCATTTTTGTTGCCCTTCTCTGAACTGCCTCCATCCTGTCTATGTCTTTATATAGATGTGGCCTCCAGAACTGGACACAATACTCCAGAAGAGGTCTCACTAATGATTTATGTAGAGGCATCACCACCTCTTTTCTTCAGCTAGTGATACCTCTCCCTATGCATCCCACTACCCCACTGGCTTTCTCCACATCCTTGGCATGTTGCCTGGCCACATTTTTGATCATCTGATATGCTTACCCCCAGATCCCTCTTCTGTTTGGTTGCCGTCAGTACCTCTCCTCCCATAATGTAAACGTCCCCTGGGTTCCTGTGCCCCAAATGCACGATTTCTCAGCCTTGAGATGTTGCCTTAGAGATAGAACTTCAGAATGTTAAAAGTATAGCTCTGCCATGTTGTCACTTCCTTCCTCTCCAGCAAATGCGTTTCTCCACTGAAGAGATCAGTTGCCCTGGAGCTCTGTTCCAGTCCGTATGGCTAAATGTTCTTGGATCTTACTTCGAGAGGGCTCTTGCAGTAGGTAATTACATATAGGACTGAAGCCGGCAGGCATCAGGACCCCATGGAAAAATTTCTAGCTAGCAGTCTCTGGCTGGGGACCGCCCCCACGTCAGGTGAGCAGTTCTTTCCTGCCATTAGCTTGTGAAGGCACCTCGCGGTTAAGTTCACCCTGCTTCGTCAGTCTGTCAGTTTTATTACAGCATTTTTTCTCATTTTTCACTAAAAAATAATTAGATATATGCCGAGTATGTCGTCCCCTACTCCATCTGATTCGCATAAAAATAAGTGTGACTCATACGTCGCCCAGCTCCCGCATAGGGACGGACACTCCCTGTGCCTCTTCTGTCTAGGCCCGGAACACCCCATGGAGAAGTGCCAACACTGCCAACAATTTAACGCCACCCGCAAGCGGAGGCAGCAGTCCTTGAAGGGTCATATCTTAAAGAAAAAGATGTCCTCCATGGAGAAGGAGCTGAAGAAGCTTCGGCAGGCCTCAACTTCCCCTGAGGGACACCACAAGAAGGAGAAGCACCAGGACTGGGACTCCACTTCCACGGTTACTGTGACTCCGGCTGGAGTCACCGTGTTGAAGGTAACGAGCGCTCCTCGACGACCATCCTGGAGGTTTCCAAGGCGGCGGTGTCCCTCCCATCGGGCTCTCACTCGAGCCCATCGGGAGACTCCAGGACAAAGGAGGTGACCGCTCCCGGGAAGGCCACCACTGTGTGACCTTCTGGGTCAAGCAAGTCCAGTAAGTTGGACGCCGGTGCCACCGATGACCGCTCGGACAAGGCCGCTAAGATGCCCCACCCTTTGGGGCAGCGCATTGCCTCAAAAACGCCTGCCAAGACCGCTCCTCCATCGTAGCTTTCATCAGGCGTCGGATCTGATAAGTTGGACCTGGCTCCTCCGACGCCCGCCCAGATTCTGACAGTAAGGCGAACGTCAGCTCCTCCAACGGACGCACGGCATTAGAGCCAATGCCGAACCCAATCAATCGGTCCGCCGTCCCCGGCTCGCCACAGTGCTCGCCACTGACGACCAAGGCTCCAGCGTCTCCCCTGTTGGACCCTGGGGATTTTAGTATTCCTTCTCCGGGCGACACAGAGGACGCCGGTCCACTCCCGTCAGGTCTCCCTCCCATTGGGCCGGATAACCTGACGCTGGACCCTTGGACGCTGGCTCCGACGCTAGCCTAACCGACGCCGGGCAACATTCCTTTATCGGATGCCGTCCCAACACCGGACCCGATGCCCACCGGGCCACCTGTACCTGGCCCACCCGCTAGGCCTCTCCCAGGGCCTTCTGCTCAGTCAGAGCCCCTGGTTCCCGGGTATCCGACCCCATCATATCCGACGCTGTCCTACCCGGGATTGCAGTATCCTGCGCCACAGTCCCCGACACCGGGATTCCTGCCGTCAGGCTACGGATACTCACCCTACAGATACCCCCAGTATCCGTATCCCCCTCCTCCTCCTCTACCGCCCCCTCAGCCGCCGGTGGATCTGAAGGAGACTCTGGCTGCCTGGTAGGCTGAAGCCAAGGCTCAACTCACCAGAGAAGTGGAGAACCATCTACCGACGACGGTCCCTGTGCTGGACCCCCTTCAGCAGACACGAGAGACTCCCTCCCCCCCCGCCCAACACCAGAGGTGAGCCCTCAGGTGCCAGGGCCGGGGAGGACACGCTTCCCCGAGGGCTGCCAAATGGGTCCGTTCCTCCCCCGCATGGGATGAATTCTTCTTCTCACTCTTCTTCGGAGACCTAAGACTCAGATTCCTGGGGGTGCTTCGATCCTGACAACGAGCCTCTGTCTCCAGACCGCCCTAGGCCAAGGACTTCTCCGAAGTCTCCTCCAGAAGATCCTTCCTTTCTGGAGCTGCTGAGAAAGATCCAGGAGGTCCACCAGTGGCAATCTCTGGAGCCAGATCCACAACGGAAGAAACTCGCTGCCCATTTGGATCTGCCCGAAACAGCTCCAACATTGATTCCACCCTGGATCGAGCCTCACACAGATCTTTTTTCCACTATTTGGAAACAACCGTCCACGGTAGCCCCGCTTCCGAGGAAGGCAGATAGGCTGTACCAGGTTCCTGAGGGTGTGGATTTGTTTAATTCACACCGGAAGGCTGACTCTGTTGTGGTTAGCGCCACTCACAGCAGATTGGCTAACCCAAAGCACCTTAGCTCGTCTCCACCAGCTAAGGAATCCCATCTTCTGGACCAGTATGGGAAGAAGGTGTATGCTTCTTCCACACTGGGTATCAGGGCCCAGAATTATGTCGCACTTATGGGGGATTACCAGAAGGCTATCCTGAGTCAGGTGGAATTCAAATTGGACTCTCTTCCTGAATCTTAAACCAAGCAGGAAGTGGCTGATCTTGTCCATTCTGCTCATTCAGCCAGTCGGCACATGCTACATGCCACGTACGATGCAGTGGACACTGCTGGTCAGAGTTCGGCTTTTGCCATGGGCCTTCGGTGTCATGCCTGGCTCCGGGTGTCAGGATTGGTCCCTGAAGTGCAATCCGCTATTCAGGATGCGCCCTTCAGGGGTTCGGTGCTTTTCGGTAGAGATGTCAAGGACATCATCACCGACCTGCAAGAGAAGGGCACTGCACTTAAGTCTGTTGACTCTATGTACAAGCCCCCCTCAAGGACAGCGTCGCCCCTTTCGCAAACGTTCTCGACCGAAAGTGAAACCTCAGGGCAAGCGGGCCAATAAGCTCCAGGTCCCGACAGCAGCCAAGACTCCGCTGCCCAAAAAAAGAGGAAGGAACCTCGGCCGCCACGCCGCCTCACGGCACCTGACTCCTTTCCTCTCCCACAGCCTCTGGATTCTCCAGAGTAACCAGTAGGAGGGAGGTTCTCCTTCCATCTACTGGGTTGGGAGAGGATCACATCAGATGCTTGGGTGCTCCAGCTGATAGCGGAAGGGCACTCAATTGAGTTTCTTCAGAAACCATCCAGAAGACATCCCCCCCAAGTCATCTTACTCCCCAGAACATCTTCCTCTGGTTCAGGAAGAAATATCCTCCCTTCCTCTGAAGGTGGCGATAGAGCCAGTCCCCACCCACCTTTGGAGGACCGGTTACTACTCCCATTTCTTCCTGGTTCCAAAGAAAATAGGAGACGTGAGGCCCATTTTGGACCTCAGCTCCCTGAACACGTTTGTGGAGTACAAGTGTTTCAGAATGCTCTCCCTCCAGATCCTTCTGCCGCTACTTTGGCTGGGACAGTGGCTGTGTGCTTTGGATATGCAGGATGCCTACCTGCATATCCCCGTATGCCCTTCCCACTGCAAATTCCTCGGGTTTTCATTTCAGGGGGGCCACTACCAGTTCAAGGCCCTCCTATTTGGTCTTTCCTAGCCCCCAAGTATTCACCAGATGTTTTTCTTTTTTTTTTCTTGAAATTCAGCATCTTTATTGTTTTCATCTAACACATAACTAATAAATAACTTCAAGGCTAATCATACAAATATACTGTAATAGCCAAAATAGACAAGGGATAACGTAACACCAGACTGCCTCTGGATCAAGTAAAACCAAAATAGCAATACCAATACACCTATAAACCCTCCCTGCCCCCACCCCCCCATCTCACCCCCACCCAACCCTCCCTGGAGTGTGCCTGATATACCTAATCTAAACAAAGAGAATCAAGACTTAGAAACCAGCAGTTAACAAATGCCAAAAGTAAATAAACCAACTGAAATAAGCAGAGACATGCATTATCAATATCTCAATTCAGGTATAAGGCATATAATTTACCCCATTTGCGATTAAATGCATCCATACAATTCCGGGAACTGGCTATCAGACTCTCAGTATTGAAACAAAGTGACATTTCTTTCAACCATTCCGCGTATGTTATAACCAATTGGTCCACCCAATGCTTAAGAACCAATCTTTTGACTACAATAGAAATTAAGGCCATATGAAATCTACGTTCCTTAATTTTAATGGTCGAAAACATCCCAAGAATGCATATCTCTATAGTAAACAAGTCCCCCAATCCCAGTAGAGGATCTAGGTTGGATTGAATTGTATCCCAAAGTGGTGCCACCTTGTTACAATGCCAAAAAATATGAGCCAGATTCCCTTCAGATGTACCACATCTGGTACAGATTGCCACAGGAAGCCTACCCAATTTGACTAGTTTGACAGGTGTATAATACATATTATTTAGGATATGATACTGAATATGTCTATGCCTGTCTTGAGTAAGGTATCTGTGCAGATCCTTCCAGATCTGACTCCACATAGGAATAACATCAGACAGGAGGGAAGTCCAAATTTTAGAACCCAGGAGGGCATTTGGGAATTTAATTCCCAAGAGGAAAGAGTAAATCGCTGATATTCCATGGGGCTTATTGGCGTATGCCTGTACCTGTTCCAAGAAGGGCCTAACCTGAGATTGTTTAAATGTACTACCAAAGTTGGACACCATAAGGTGTCTCAGCTGAAAAACTTTGAAAATATATTTCTGAGGAATATTAAATTTAGCCATTATATCATGGGATGAAAGGAGAGCGGTCTGACAGAACAGATCTTCCACTAAGATGCCATGTAGCTGAGGAAGCCAATCCGGGGAAAGCAGCGATCCCCCTATTTTAATATTCGGGTTCCGAGTAAGGGGTTGAACCGTGTCCCTTTTGGATGAAATGTTAAAAAAATTCCAACATTGGGCTAAGACTTTAATAGAGACTCCCACCACCGAGTTTTGTATGGAATTTGGCGACGCAGAGCTAGTGGAGAAAAATAGTCTGGAGGAATTAAGATCATGTAAACCAAGAAGCTGCCTCTCTAATTGTAGCCAGATTGGAAGGTGCCCATCGTCTGTATCTGAGAACCATCTTCCCATTTTAGACAGGTGACTTGCCCAGTAGTAGAAAATGAAGTTGGGGAGACGAAATCCACCTAGTTCCTTAGGAAGGCTGAGTTTGATGAAAGAGCTTCTGGGATGTTTGCCTTGCCAAATAAATTTGGAGAGGGCGGAATGAAATTGTCAGAAATAGGACATTGGGAGCCAGAGATTCATTAAATTTAGATGGTAAAAAAGACAGGGGAGCACATTCATTTTAACAATGCTGATACGACCACCAGATGTCTTTCTGTGGTAGCGGCCCACCTGCATATCCAGGGGGTACTGGTTTTCCCGTACCTGGACGATTGGCTCCTGATGGCCTCATCCAGGGAGGAACTCCAGCGCTCCCTTTTCCTTTCCCAGCAGGTTTTCACCAGCCTGGGTATCACCATCAACCAGGCCAAGTCCCATCTGGTCCCTTGTCAAAGACTTCAGTTCATTGGTGCGATCCTGGACACGACCATTTGCAAAGCCTTTCTGCCGCCGGATGGGGTGGACACCCTTCAGGTGCAAGCAAGTCTGTTGTCCAGCTGCTGAAGGGTTGTCTCCCCCAGTCAGTCCTTCACTTCTTTGGGCTCATGGTGGCTGCAATTGCGACAGCCCCTCGCGCTTGGCTCCATAGGAGAATCTCTCGGTGGACGCTTCGGTCCCAATGGGACCAGACTTTGGACGACCTAGACCAGGAGGTTCTGGTCTCTGACCCCATGATTCGGGACTTATGTTGGTGGATGGTGCAGGAGAACGTTTGCCGGGGAGTTCCGTTCTGTACGGTAACCCCCTCCCAAACGTTCACCACAGATGCCTCAGGAGAAGGCTGGGGAGCCCATCTGGGACCTCACAGAACTCAAGGCTCCTGGGCCAGCCTCGAGCGCACACTGCACATCAATGTGCTCGAGCTCAGAGCCATTCTGTATGCTCTTCAAGCTCTCTACTCTTGTATTCTTCCTGGTCATCTAGCAATCGAGGCGGACAACATGTGCGTAGTCTGGTACATCAAGAAGCAGGGAGGAACTCGTTCCTACCCACTATGCAGGGAAGCATTGAGAATTTGGGGTTGGGCAGCTCAGCACAATCTTCATCTGACCGCAGTGCACTTTCCAGGAATAGACAATACGCTGGCGGACCACCTCAGTCGGTCGGCAGCCAATGCCCACGAATGGGAGCTAGATCAGGAGGTATTAGACGAAGTCTTCCTGCATTGGGGAAACCCTCAGTTAGACCTGTTTGCATCTCCTCTAAATGCAAAACTTTTGCTCGCTCGCTCCAGGGCGAGGCATTTTTTGGTGGGACGCTCTGTCTCTCGATTGGAAGGACAGATTCATCTATGCCATCCCTCTGATTTCCTTAATCTCGAGGGTCTTGCACAAACTCCAATCAGAAGGAGATCGAATAATTATTATCACTCCAATCTGGCCGAGGCAAGTGTGGTTCTCTCTTCTGCAGCAGTTTTCGGAGGAACCTCCTCTTCCTCTTCCACTGTCACAGCACTTGCTGACCCAGGATCAGGGGACCCTGGTCCATCCAGGTCTCAGATCCCTTCAGTTGCACGCGTGGCTCCTGCAGACATAGTCCAAGCCCATTTCAGGGTTTCTCCGCTCATTTAGTGGAGGCCAGAAAGCCTTCCACCAGAGCCATCTACGCTATGAAGTGGAATAGTTTCTCGATATGGGCCGCTCCGAAGGACTTGGAGCCCTTCTCTTGCCTGGTTGGGAAAGTCCTGGATTACATGCGTCACCTCTTTGACCTGGGTCTGTCATGCCTCCTTGAAGGTCCATATGTCAGCCATTTCGGCCTACCACGTCCCTTTTGGTGACAGGATGTTCGCACAGTTGGAAGTCGCTAAGCTCTTCCTCAGAGGGGCTCTTCATTTAAGACCCGCCATCCGGGTTCCTGCGCCACCTTGGGATTTGAACTTTGTTCTCGAGAAGCTTACTCTGCCTCCCTTTGAACCGGTGACGTCAGCAGACTTGAAGTTCCTCTCTTGGAAGGCTCTCTTCCTAGCGGCCATTACTTCAGCTCGACGAATTTTTGAGCTTCAAGCCTTGATGTGCAAAATCCCTTACTTTATTTTCCACAAGGAACGTGTGGCTCTGCGCACCAACACTAAGTTTGTCCCTAAGATGGTAGCGGAATCTACGCTGAACCAATCCATTGAGCTGCCTGCTTTCTTTACGTAACACTCCAATCAAGGGGAATACCTCTTGCATACCCTGGATGTTCACAGGATCCTGAGATACTGTACCACTAAGGCTAAGGATCTCAGGAAGTCTGATCAGCTCTTTGTCTCTTTTGCTCACAAAAGAGAGGGCTATGCAGTTTCTAAGCAATGCATCTCGAAGTGGTTGGCTCACTGTATCACTTTCTGTTACGACAAGTACCACAAGACCCTGCCGGGTCAAGTCAGAGGTCACTCGATCAGAGGAGTAGCTGCCTCTGCTGCTTGTTTCAAGAATGTGTCAGCGGCAGATATCTGCGCAGCTGCAACTTGGACTTCTGTCCATACCTTTACAAAACACTACAGTTTGGACATCGCCTCTCGCCGTAGAGCAGGCTTCAGGTTGGCTGTTTTGCAAGGTCTTCTTTCTTAAGACCCTCACAGCCGGAGATTTATTTGTTGGAGTTTTCCTCCTCCCGGGTGCTTCTCCTTGTTCCAGACTGCTTGGGACTCAGTCCTATATGCAATTACCTACTGCAAGAGCCTGCTCAAAGATAGTACAGTTACGTAAGAACTTACCATAACAATTGATCTTCGAGAGAGGATCTTGCAGGAGGTAATACCTTCCCACCCTCAATCCCCCTTGGCTTTTTCAGCTCCTTTTCCAGGAAGGGAAATATCTGCTTCTCTCTCGTCTTGCCTTTTTTGGCCTTTGGCGGGAAAGAACTGAAAGGCGGGCGTGCAGGACCGCCCCTTTATACCGACGTCGTCTGACGCCAGTCACCTTACGTGGGGGTGGTCCCCCGCCAGAGACTGCTAGCTACAGATTTTTCTGTGGGGTCCTGACACCTGCCAGCTTCAGTCCTGTATATAATTACCTACTGCAAGAGCCTCTCTCGAAGATCTACTGTTACGGTAAGTTCTTACGTATCTGTACTTTTTGACCACTGATATAGTATTTTGTAAAGTGTCTGAGTTTATTCTATACTCTGCATTATTGTATCTTAGTTTTATTCAAATGTATCATTTTTTATGGTTCCATTGCGGTTTCTGGTTCGGGTTCCTGGTTCCAAATCAAACAAAAATACATTAATTTTGTTTAAATTGGACTTTATAATAGTGGCTGTACTTTTTTGCCGGTACAACCCATTCAACAAACTTTTCTTTCACTTGCTATCGAGTTGGCAGGACAGGAAGGCCTAAAAGAAATTTTGACCTACAGTTGTGTATCTTTAAGGCATTGGTAGGGTTGGCAAAAGCAGGTGGCCACAACCTTAGCTTTGTTTGGTCCTAGATCACAGTTTTGCATGTTTTCTGCCCTGACCAAAAAAGGCACCCAAATGTTAGTCTTTGTCTTAATGAGTTTCCACCACGGCTTCATGAGAGTGTTTGTATTTGCATAACATGCTGTTTTACAGGCGGAGAAATGTACCAATGAAGGAAGAAAGTACACTTCAGGAGGCACTTCTTTGCAGCAGTCTCTGGCATACTTAAAAGCTGCAAGAATGTCTCTGCTCTTAAAAATGCAGTCGCTATGGCACCCAAGGAAACCAAAAAAATTGTAAAACCATCTTTACGTAAAGAGCACAGGGCTTCCAGCCCCAGACACTCTGATTACAACCGCAAAAATAGGAGAAGCACTTTGAGATTCCTCTGCTTGAAAAGCAAACAGAGAAACCAGTGCCAGAAAAGAAAATGCCCTTCCTGGAGAAAGTTAAACAAATGTGGTAATTTTTTGAAACTATTCTGAGTTTTGAAAAACCTGCCTCCAGTGGGCCTCATATTCTCCGTTCAGAAGAGATACTTGAGTAGGGGAAGGAAGCGATTTCCCCAGAGGATACAGCTGAGGAGGACTTTGGTTCCCCACCCAGGGTGATGGAGGACTGTTTATCCAGTGGTGCATTTTTGAGTCAGATGGCCGATATGCTAAATCTGTTGCCACTGACTCATCATGACAAGTACCCAGGGAGGGCTCTGAGTTCATTGCCTTTCACCCTGACCCACAGGGGGTTATTCACTAAAAATACCACCAACAGCTTAATCTAGTTCAATGTCAGTTGCTTTCCATGTGTATTCCCCTTCCTCTGGGATGAGCCTGAAAATAGGCAGAATTGCCTAGTCTTGCTGGTGCGGTGGTGCTGAGGCGATGGACGCCTTACCTCGTGCTACACCAGCGACCCATGTTTGGGAATGGGAATGAGCACGGGCCAATGGGGGCTGGCAGAGGAGGAGAAGGATCGAGTGTCCGAGGGACTGCTCTCCTTCTCTGGGAAGGGGGGTCACCAGCAGTCGGTGCTTGACTGGCCCCTAGTGGTGGCTGGGGGACAGCACACTGACGCTGCAGAAAAAGGGGAGGAGAGGAGGCAGATACTTGGAGAAGCGCATGCGGACACGTGCACGCTCTCTTCATAGGGTGTCATTGCATGCCTCCTCTCCTAAAGGGGAGAAAATGGAGGAGAAAAGTGTCCTGGGTGCTGCAGGATGAAGCCAGTCCCTGAGGGCCCTGCCCCCATGAACAAGCAGTAACCTGCATACCGGATCTGTTTTGACGGGTCGAGGGATCCCCGCTGCCATGGGGGAACAAGCCATGAAGGAAGCGGAAGGTAAGTTGCGAGTGGGGGACAGTGCTGGGGGATCAGGCATGATGGAGAGCTGCCTGGGATAGAGGAGGATAAAGAAATTAACTGCAAAAAAAAATTGCCTAGTCTTCCTTTCCCACGTCAACAAAAACTAAAATAAGTAAAAATATGTTTTACTATAAAAAAACTAGTTTTATAATTGCACACTTTTTTATATATGACAAATCAAGGTTCACATGCAGAACAGCCCAGCGCTTCAAGGTTCAGGCGACCTCTTCGTCAGAGGTGTGACCCTAACGAAGAGGTCTCGTTGATTTGTTATATATAAAGTATGTAATTATATCACTTGTTTTCGTAATAGTGAAAAATATTTTTACTGCAAGCCTGGAGTGCTGGTTTTTCTTCATTCAGTGGCATACTGAGGAGCAGGACCCTCAGCGTCAGTATAAAAAAAAAAAAAAAAGAAAGAAAGACTATCATGCCCATGAACCCTCCGCTGATCCCCCTCACTTTGTTCTCCCCTCAACAAACAGGTTATACTTGTATTCCCAACCTTACAAATATATCAGTCATACATTAACTGAAGGAGCATACTATAGTTATAACCTGGTAGTTCAACATAAGTCCGTGAATACAGTGCATGTTCAAGTGTCCGACTCTGCATCTGATTGAGTCACATTCACCCGAGCAGAAAATTCCAACCTGATCTTTTCGGCCAGTTTACCCGCATCCGTTGGGTTTGAAAAAAGATACAACTTGCCTCCATAATGCACTTTCAGATGCACTGGCAACAACAGGTAATGACTGACCCCCAATTCTCTCATTGCAGACCAAACTCCATCAAAGCCTTTTTTACGTGCCCTAGTACTAAAACTAAGGTCTGGAAAGAACTTAACTATAGAGGCTCCCATGCGTGCTCCTTTGCACCTTCATGCTGCCAAGAGTAGCTCGTCTCTCTCCTCCATACCTCCTGTTATGAGAAGGATAGTGCGTGGAAGCTGCTCATCCTGCTGGAGCTGCCTTGGAGTGATTCGATAAGCCTTTTTATGGCACATTTTCTTGTAGGGATAAAGCCTCCGGTAGCCAACCTGTCAAAAATCCCTTCGACATCTTCCGGCAATCAAATGATGCGAACATTTCCAGAGCGAGTGAAGTTCTTCAGTTGTTCAAGACGTGCTCTCAAGTTGTTATTTTCCCAAACTAGCCCGGTGCGTGTAACTAAAGCTTTCTCTGCTGAGGCAGTCACAGTATTTGCTTTATCTATTGCGATGTTTTTTTGCTCAAGCAGGGCCGTTCTATGATTGAATTCTTCCATTTTCTGATCTAGTCCCTGTATTGCAGCTAGCAGTGAAGACAGAGTAGGTTCCCCACTGGATGTTGAGGGCACCATATCTCTAGCACCAGTCTTGGCGTTTTGGGCCCTAGAAAATGGTTGCTCGATTATCTGTTGATTTTTTGTCTTCCCCATTATTGTTATTGCCTCGATTCTTCCAGTTGCTGCAGGAGGGCAAAGTCCGTTAGTGGTTTTGCTAAAATGAGTAAAAAAAACTGCATTACATAAAGGGCTTTTAATGACTTATATGTCCATTTTTAACAGAGCTCTAGTTCCTTGTGTCTGCTTGTGCCGGTGCTCAGGCCACGCCCCCCCCCCCGGCAGCAGCTATTTGCATCAGGTGCCATGCTTGGCTGTACCTGTCTGACTTTACCCAGAAAGTTCAGGCCTCCATCATGGATACTCTATTGCAGGGCCCGTCTGTATTTGGAGAGGACATTTGAGAATTGCTCTCCTCTGTACAGGAGTTGGGTACTGTCCTCTGTACTGCTTCTCATAGCCAGCAAAACATGATACAACATCCACCTTCATCATACCCTTCGAGATGACCCTAAGGTCAACAGTCCACTAGGCCTTGGAGCAAGGTCCTCTTCAGTTCTAGCCACCCAAGCCCACAAAGCTGTTAGAGCTGAGGCAACCATGCTGTTGGTGCCTACCACCTCCTCCTAGTGCCAGGCACAGCTCCTTTCCTTCAGCAAGGAGACTAGAGGATACGAGTAAGAGGGGTTGAAATTCCCCTCCTTCTCGCTATTGTTTCAGTTCCTTTTATCTGTAATACCAGGATTGATGGGGATGTTTCTTGTAGGGGCCTCAGGACATGCGCCCGCCCCCCCATGGGCAGAGAGCATCATTCCTCTCTTTTGGTGGGGCAGGTTTCCCCTTGGTTCTCCTTGCCCCCCTCCCCGGGAATCTTTTCTGGATGGTCAGGGCTTTCCCCCTGGGCCTGGTACTTGAGTCTCATGCCTTTCCTAGCCCTAGTTTTTCTTGGATTTGGCTCCAGGCTCTGTTTAAGGCCCGAGTGAGTGCCTCATCCTAACAGGGTACCTGGCCCTCAAGCACATACCTTCTTTCATCATCTGTCTAGCTGGTTCCTCCTGGGGTTTCAGGATTTCTTCCCCTCCCTTGCCGTCCAGACCCTTTTTTTCCCAGGGCTCCTCTGTCCCTCCTACCGGACTATTGGGCTGGTGGTCTTCGGGTTCTGATGTCCCTACTGGGCTTCTCCCTGGGTTATTTCCCCTTCCCCCAAGGCCTGGTTGAGGCCTGACATCAGCCCTTCGGACTGTTTACAATGGTGCCCACCTATTTGGTTTCTAGGCAGCTGTCTTTGGGGCTTTCTAGGCTTTTATGCAGCCTGGGCCTTATGTTCCTTGCAGGAAGGGTGGCGTTGCTCAGGGAGCAAATTGTGAGGATTTCCCTCCGTCACGGGGTTGAGGCTTGTCCCTTTCCCTGGCTGCTGAGCCTTTCGTCAGAGGCTCGTCATGCATCTACCATGTTCAGGCAGCTGAAGTTCCCTTTCAGCGAGCGGACCCCCGGGGCCCTGCGACCCGGTAGTTCCTCAGGTGTCGGTCCCTGCTTCCTGCTCTTTCGTGGATGGACAGGTTTCTTCCTTGGGATTCACCCATCCCGGTTCAAGACTTTTTCTAGCCACATAGGTCTCCTAGCCTTGGCAGCACCTGCTCCTGTGTCCACTGGCTTTCCTGCTCCTGCTGTTCCAGGGCACCCCCTAGTCTGGTTGGTGGGTGTGCGTCCACTCTCAAATATCCCTTTGGCAGGGATATGATGGGTGGTGTTTCTCCTTCCTGGGGATCGAGCTCGTTAGGGGTGAAACCCTATGCCAGGACCTTCATGGGCTAGACTTTCAGGCATCCAAGACTTTGGGTAGTCCATTGTTTTTACTCAGCTGTCCACTGGCCTGATCTTTCCATTGAGTTTGTGGGGCATAGGATGGGGTGGTTACCCCCCTGCCCTGCTCTTCGGTGTTGGAGCCGAAGGACATGGGGAGTGGGTCATCTGGGGATCCACTTCGTCGGATTTTACCCTACTCGCAGTCTGAGGTGGCTGAGCGGCTCCCTCACTAGCCTTTGGTCTAGTGTTGGCAGGAGTCCCCCAGGCTTATCTTGCCTTTTCTGGATAAAGAGGGGCTTTTGTCCTCAGGCATTCAGCTGCCCCATGTACTTCTTAGTGGGGAGTCTTCCTCTACCTCTTTCTGGGCTCGGGGTACCCCCTTTTCCTATTTCTGGATGTGATTCTGTTGGGCAACAGTTACCTTTTGCCAAGGTCCCCCCTACCTCTTGCAGCAGGGGGTCATTGGCTGTTGTTGGGAAGCCTTTGGGGATTGATACCCCTCTTTCTAAGGACGTGGATATGTTGTTCGATCCACACTGTCTGGCAGGCACCTTGCCGCTTTAAGATGGGCCGGAAGGTCATCAAACTGGCTCCTTCCACCTACCCGGGTGGTAAAACCCTCGGCTCCACCCCATAACGCCAGATCTTCCTTACTGCTTGGAAGCTCAGGTTCCCTCCTTAGCGCTCTCGCATTTTGTAGGCCCTGGATCTTCAATGTTAGGATTTTTTCCCAAAACTTACTCTGAGACTAACTCGAGTTCAATCTTCTCCACCTTCCCTCACAGCTGCGATGGAAGACCAGTCCATTCCCAGGTTCCATCTGTGCCCTTGCGGGCAGAAGATGTCTTGCAGTGATCCACATGCCACATGTGTTTACTGTCTCGGACACAACCACGATCCACAGGCTTGCGATCTCTGTCTGTCCTTCTCTCCATTGGTGCTCAAGGACTGCGCTGCCCAACTTCAACTGGGGCAACCGGAGAAACGGTACCCGCCGGTCAGGTCGAAGGAGGCCCGTTGGGTGGTGTCCGGCGGCGGGCTCCGTGGAGCAACTTGAACAGCTCACGGCCCTCGAGGAGGAGGTGGCCCAGGCCACGGTTAACTCCTCCTTGGCTTTGACCTTTATCCCGCTCCATTTGGGCTCTTCCTACATGGCTTCCTCTCGGGAGCTCTGTCAGTCCCTCTCAACTGATCTTGTGGGTTGGCTAATCCCCTAGGGTCATTGACCTTTGGGTCCCCGGGATGAGGGGGTTCTGGGGCTGACTGAAACTATCTCCACCCCTTGTTATTCAGATCTTGGATGTCTCCTTCCCCTTGGGGAGGGAGACTTTAATAGTGGGATTCCCTCTTTTCCCCCCCCCAGAACCCTGTGGGTTCTTCTGATAAAGGGTAAGGGGGGAGGGGTGGGAAATCCTCCTAGGGATTTAGTGTTCTGGGGGGGCCTTACCCATCTTAACAGGATTCTTCTGAGTTTCCTCAGAATCTTTCCTGTTGAATGATCACCCTTGGGAGATCTTCCCTTGCCCGCTTATTTCCTAGATGAATCTTGGGCCCCCCCCCACCTTCCTGTCCCCCTTAATTCTCTCTGTCTATCTCTCTCTTTTTCTTTCCTTCCCTTCTTGCCCTTTTAGCCATCCAGGGACTGGGACCTTTCAGCCCATAACTTCCCAGGCCCTGCTCCTCCTCTGTCCTCTGGTCGGCCTATTTCTTTTTCAGTTTACATCTTTTCCTTTTGCTGTCTCTTGGGCTCCCTTGCCCCGCCCTTATTTTTCTCTGTATCCTGTTTTCTTCTGTCTTTCCGGCATGCAGAACTAAGGTGGAGGAGGAGCCAATGGCCATTACTGGCCAACCCGTGAGCACCATGCAGTGCATTGGCCTCGTGCGCCTCCACCCTCCTACCAAAAAGAAAAAAAGCTCCTGCTGGGTGCCTATCTCTGGCTAACCACCCACCAGTGATGAATGATGAAGATACACAGGAAGATCAAGAATTACAGTAGGTACGTAATTTTCATTTATGGTAAGTTCTTGCGTAACTGTTCTTTTTTTGTATATATCTATGGACTGCCCTGGCTGCACATCTCCTCTAGCCAGCAGGCCAAGCAAGTGGCTGCCTTCACAACTGACACCAGTGCCACTTTTTCAGACAGCATCAGGGATCTTTGAATACCAGATGGCTCCTCTCTGGCACCCAAGTACTTCCTCTTCATGACTTGGTGAGGCCCAGAGTAGGAGTCCAAGGCTTGTATGCAAACCCTGGTCTCCCAGTGGCAGCTTGCCATGCTGCTAGTGCCCCATCCCTTTTTCAGATGCTCCAATTTATTTTGAAATTTTGAAAGTGCAGTGTTCAGTCATTCTTCTGAGGTAACCATATGATCAATAAATTGTCAAGTTAATTGTCATTGTTTGTCCACCCTCCTTGCGACGAGGTACCCTTGTAAACGAGTCTCTGACTCAAAGGTTGTATATCTGATTATTTGAAATAAATAAAAATAAATAAAAGTAGGAGAAACACCACTTTTAAAATAGAGCGGTAGGTGGAGGGGTGACCGATCACTTCAGTTTCACCTAGCGGTTGCCCCAGTTTAGTATGCAAGGGCATGGGGGGGGGGGTATGGTAAAAGTTTGAGAGTAATTTATGTTCACATCTGCTGCCTTGTAAATGTTCCCAGTTATCTGCTCAGTGTATGCAGTTATTAGGCTGTGCAGAAGAGCTGCAAGATGGCTGCTAAATTATTGAGTCATAACCAGCACTGAAAACGTGTAGAAACTGGCTTGTTGCTCAGATGCATACTTAAGGCTACTGTAGATGTTCTCTTACAAAAAGCATTAATAATTATTTGGTTCTTAAATCTTTAATCAATGTAAAGGAAACTGTATATATTGTTTAATTAAATAGGAACTTGCTGCTGAGAAGGTCAAGGTAATCTCTGTTGAGACTAAACTGAAGGAACAGCTGTCAGCTCGTGATCAAGAGCTTACTGCAGTACAGGCTCGCATGCAGGCCAGCTATGAAGATCATGTCAATGAAACACAGCAGCTGCAGACCAAGGTAAGGAAATGCTTTCAGAAACTCTTGGGATCTTTGTTCTTACCAGCATTTCACCTTCGCCCGCTGTGTGATCCTTGTAATACAGGTCATTTAGGGCGTCAGGAGCTGTTGTAGATTTTTCAGCAGGTTTGTGCTATTATTAAGTGCAGTGCGTGCACAGTCCGCACTCATGCATTCCTTTCCATGATCATGTAATTAGGAAAAAAGAGATTGGGGAGCTGATATGATGGTGGGAAGAAAACATTTCCGGATGACAAACTCACTTTGCTGCTTAAACTGCATTTTGATTAAGAGGGCTTTCCACAGACTCCATGATGTATACATTTACTGTTCTAAACTTCACACGGCCATGGATTGCCTCTAGAGTAAAAGATATGGCTGAAGTAAATAAGGTCTGTAGTAAAACACTTGTCTTTTTAAAGCCATTTTTATGGTCCTCCTGAAGTTAATGAATGTTGCCATGCAGCCTTGTTTGCCCATGTCCTTCACTGGCTTGATGATTCCTCCACTCTGCACTGGATCGATCTGCAATATATAACATGCTGAGCAGATACACACGGTACAGGTTACCTCCCCATCTACCCACCATCGCGAGGCACAGGACAGTGACTCTGCATTTACATGCCAGATAATACAAAGCTGGTGGGAGCTCCTGAAATCACCCAGACCTCAGTCAGCCTGCTTCCTTGAGGTGGTGGCTCAGGACCCCCTATTTCACCCCTTCTCTCCTGGACCCTACCTTTCTTCGGTGGCAAAGTACAGGCCTTGTCCACAATCACCAGTTTTACGAGGTGGGGAATTTCACATCTTTCCCCACCCCGAAACAACAGTTTGGCCTACATGACTCTGACCGTTTTAGGTCTCTCCAGGTGCGATACTACCTAGGAGCCAGACTGTGCCTTCAATGAGAGAATATGGAGTTGCACCCACTTCTCCAGTTGATACTCTCAGTGTAGGAAGGAAATGTCCCAGATCATAACATGTTGGTTTGTCATAATGGGATACATGACTTAAGGGACACAATGCTGGAAGCTACAAAACCTAGATGGGATAGGGAAATTGACTGCATTATTACAGAGGCTGCCTGGGTCTCTCTATGTTTTAGGCAACACAAACACACCTCCTCCTACTTCTGGAGAGAATATGAATGGAGAAGCATTACAAGTTTTTTTTTCAGTGCCCCCCAACCCCCACAAGTAACTGGGGAAATGACACTCAAAAGAGGCACGAAATGCTGGAGACACTGTTGGGATCCATGCGCAGCCAATACTCATGAATTTTGGGAATGCCCAATCCTGCAGCGGTACTGGCAGGAGGTGGGCAGTGCAATGCTAGAGATACTTCCCACTGTAGGCCCACTTACTCCTCAACTAGCTGTTTTACTGATACTGCTGGAACACGTCAGGAACAAACTTTCTCAATCCCTGGTGTGTCTTTTACTCACGGCAGCTGAAAAAGCTATATCAAGGAGGTGGCTGCAGCCAGCCCCGCTCATGGTAAAAGATTAGGAGGACACAGTGCAAGAGATATACTGGATGGAGAAACTGACAGCAGATCTGAATCTCAAACAGCCAAGTTTAACAATTTTTGGAATACATGGCTGCTCTAGGTAGAGAGTCACTGCTAAGATATCGTACCATGAAAACCAACAAGAGAAACACATCTGTTGCCCATGGTCCCTGGTGGTCTAGCCCCCCCCACGTCCCCCTTTCTGATGTACAGTATGCTTTCCTGGTAGTCTAGCGGTTCCTCCTTCCTATCCCTGATCCACCCTTGTAATAAATACCTGGGAAGCATACTGTTTATTTAATGGGGAGAGTTAACATTTAGGAAATAAAAATACATTTTGTCATAGTTTTACAAAACACTCAGGATTAGGAATAACTTTCTGTCCCTCAAACATGTACCAAACAGCAGCAGACATGATTTTTTTAAATGTCATTGTGCACAGAGTGTTAGAATCACTAGTAAACCGATTAACACATTGACAACTAATATTAACAATGTACCTCAATAATTTCCCTTTCACTGTACTCCCTATAGGATGAAAACTAAGCCGGTAAAACTGTTACACCGGGAGTCCGTGCCAGAACTCTATGTACTGTAGTGTAGTTGGCACGAAGATTGCCAACTACATATGATGTCTTATTTTAATCAGACTGGCAGCGGTTGACAAACACGGAGAAAAAAAATAAAGGCAGTGAGGGTATCAGGAATCAAGCTGGCACACATAGCTAAGAACTCTTGATTTTGACAGAAACAATACAGGACTGAATAAAACAGCATTGGAAATATCAGGATCTGCCACAGACACCAGACTTCATAAGGGCTTCTTTAAACAAAAGACTTTTCATCCCATGGCTGTCTTAACCTGTGGAACATTATTATTTTATTTATTTTATGAATTGTATTGTTCATATCCCCACTCTTAAGTGAGAAAAAACAAAAATATGAGAACCCCCGAGAAAATTGGGGGCATCACTGATTACTGAGAACAGTGGAGAGGTCTGCCGATAATACTGGCATTATCTGTGGTGGAGATTGGATGCTGAAAATGTATTTTAGTTTTTGTTTACTGGATAGGTGCACTAGACAAATTCTTTCTTTTTTTTTTTTAAATCATTTAACAATTTGTACTCCTCCTCCTGTGTGGAGCTGGCCACAATGACCGCTGGCACCAGCGCCCCAGGACCAGGTCTGGTGTATGCTCAGACACACACAGGGACCCAATTAAGTTAATGGGACACCCCCCGAGGGGGGGGGTCTGTGACCAGGAACCAGGTGGCCATGCCTCTCATGTCCTGGGGCTCGACCATGAGCTGCTGAAGTCGCCCCACGATTTTCTGCCATTATGTTCGCAACGGGAGCTGGACATGCAATGATGTTAACTGCACCTGTGTGCAGATGTCCGCCGTGCTCCCTCCACTTAGTATGCTCACCACTGACAGTGCGCCCAGCCTCCGCTAGGCGCCGCTGCAGCGCGACACATGCCCCAAGCCCACCCCAGAGGAAAGAGAGCAGTCATGGAATGCTCAGTCCTTCCTCTCCCCTGCCAGCCCCCAGTGGCCTGAGTCCATTCCCAAACCCGGGTCGCCGGCGTGGCGCGAGGTGTGGCATCCAGCACCTCAACCCTACCGGGCCGGCTGCACTAGACAAATTCAGTGCCTATTTTCAGACATGGCCTGGGAGAAGTACAAACAATAAGTGATACAATGTTACATAGACTCAGTAAGTGCATGGAAAAAAATAGTACAGAAACAATGAGACCTTTCTCAACCATTTGAGCAATATATAGAGTTACAGTTGGAGTTACAAATTACAGCGAGGCAAACTTGAGGCACAGATTAGTAACCTGACACAAAATTGGCGCCCAGGAGATATGAGTTAATTTGGCTGACAGTCTGTTGCAGGAACACGTATCCAACGACGGGAGAAACTGGAGAAACTTGCGAAGCTGATTTAAAAAAAAACAAAAAAAAAAAAAACTAGGTGAGTTTGAAAGAACCCGAGTTTCAATGGGAGTGAATTCCAGACTTCAGGGGCAGTGGCTGAAAAAGCTTGCGCTCCCGTTTTAGAGGTATGTTTCGGTACTTCCAGCAGTGGCATGTCTTTGGTTTGTAAGGGATAAGCCTACTGAGTTTGTTGGAACATGCCAGCAAGGGTAACAGATGTACCTGTTCTGGTAATTTTGTCAATATTGCAGTCAATGGTGAACAGACGTAAGGAAGGAGAGAGCAAGCCAAGGTTGGAGTAAAGAGAGCAGTGGAAAACAAGTGTAAGCACAGTGGTATATGGAAAGGTAATCATGGATGGGGGGGGGAGGGGTACCTTCAGGGAAAATTAGTGAAGACCTGGATCCTAACTCTTTGTGTTCTGACACAGATCCGTACTCTCCAAGAACAGCTGGAGAATGGCCCCAATGCCCAGCTTGCTCGTCTTCAGCAAGAGAACTCCATTCTGAGGGATGCTTTAAACCAGGCCACAAGCCAGATGGAAAGCAAGTAAGAATGATTACCTTCAGTAACTTTAGAATTGTTTGGCATGGTTTTCTGGTTATTTGAAGCAAATAACGTTCTGTATTTGAAGCCCTACTTAGATAGATGGATATTTACAGACAGAAAAAAGACTCGTGGTCCATCTAGTCTGCCCGATTCCTGCCTAGGCCTTCACCAGTCTAGCACTGACTAGGCCTCTAGTGGATCATTTTTCCTGCAGTTCTGCTTTAATTAACCCAACCCCCCGCACCCCACACCTCCTCTATTGGCACCAACCCCATCCCTAGTAACCCTAACAGTCCCATACATCTATCACTCCCTCTGAAACTTGTCACTGTGTTGACAGTGATGAGTTCCACTGGTAGACAATTCCACTTTTCCACCTTGTCCACAGAATAATATTTTTGATTACCTAAATTCAGTTCACTGTCCACTCATAGGCAGTTGCAAGGCCTATCTCAGTTCACCAGTACAGTCTTCAAGTTTGGGACCTCCCACCATCCATGGTATCGTCCTCCAGCTCTGCCTCGCTTGGTCACATATCTTCTTTCCACTGGGAGGGACCGATCTTCATCAGAGATATCTCTTTCATCAGGTCACACCTATAGGACTATAACTGCCAGGCACTAGACCACATGGAAACTTTTCTGTAGCAGTCTAGTGGGGGCCTACTGTATATAAGCATGGGTGGCTCCGCTTCCTCCTCAGTTCTTTTCCCACCATCGACCATACTTGCACAGACTCCTTGGACACTTCATTGTTCAGTCAACCGCCAAAATCGCCTTACTTTTTTGTTTTTTTTCCTTCTTTGTCGTATCACTTTATTTTAAAGTGATTTTCCTTTTCTTGTATTTCGAGTACACAAGAATCAGCTAATCTCTTCCATTGCTGCCACAGTGGGAAAAAATTCTATGCCAAAGACAAACACAACCTCTGTGTTTGCTGCCTCTGGCCTAACCACGACATTCAAACCTGCAAGCTCTGCCAGAAGTTCAGCTAAGCCACTTGTCATCATCAGAAAGCCCTGCATTCCTCCCTACTGGAGCAACAGGTTGCCAGAATAGAGCAGGAGCCTCTGGCAAAGACCTCTTCCCAGTCACCAGACACATCTTTGGGCTCACAGGCCTCTAAGGCCCAGGACAAATCCTCTGGAAACACACTCATAGGACAGGGAATGCAGTAAGGATCATTCCCCCAGGGTGCACTCCTGGTCCCCGCTTCCTTCAGCCTCGACTGGGACAGCACTGTCGACTGCTTCAGTGTTGACTCTTCCTACAGCTCAGGCCTTGACTTCTTCCAGGCTGGCTATGGCAGTGAGTTCCACTAGGCCTTCCATGGCTGGTGAAGGGCTGGCACCTTTGGGCTCACCATCGCCAACCTTGCTGCTTAGACCTCTAGAACCTCATGGTCAGCAGGCTACGGGTTCCGCTGGATCATGGCACTGATCACTTAACATTGGGGCTCCAGCCACCCCATCACTGCCGCAAGGCCTTCCTTTTATGCAGGACACGTGGATGTCCAGACAGTTTTTTTTCTTTCTTTGTGGCTATTATTCAGCATTTCCTCCCCAAACTGGACCCATCAATGCCAGGATCGAGTGGAGCTGTCCCTGCACTGATGCCCGTTCTTCTGCTGTACCCTCTGGGGCATCACTAGCTTATGCTGCCGTTGCTGACTCTTGCCAAGCCCTTCAACAAGGAGGATGAATACCGTCCTGCCCTCATCCCTTTAAATGAGGATGAGGAGGCTGAGGACCAGGGATTGGACTCCTCTGACAGATCCACTTTTCCTCCAGGAGTTAGGGCTCTACTGTGCACACCCCAAGGTCCCCTCCTGAAGACCCCTCCTTTTTCTCTTTGACATTGCAGCTCCAGGCTGCTTTGGGGTCTTAAGCTGAGGAGGAAGATGTCACCAGAAGGAATGCTAGTGGAGTGTCTGGAAATTCCAGAATCTCCTCCCAAGGTTATACCCCCTCTGCTGGCTGCTTTGGAGGATGCTATCATGGCTGCCTAGCATAGACCAAATATGATACCTGCCATGCCCAGAACGTCCGGCAACCTCTACTAGCCCCTCTAAAGAAAGCCTTTTTATGCTGCTCAACTGGAGACTGACTCGGTGCTGCTAAAAGCCGCTCATGACCGGCCTAAAGTGCCCTAACACCGTAGTTCCCTCCCCCCCAGATAGGGAGTCAAGGAAACTGGACCGCTGGGTAAGAGAACGTTTACTTTGACCACTTTAGGCCTTCGAATTGCAAATTACCTTTCTCATATGATTAAGTTCTAGAACTACCTCTGGAAAAAGATCAGAGTAGCAGCTCAGGCCCTCCTGGAGGGTCCTCAGTGGCAAGAACCACTCAAAGCCCTTCAGTCTGTGGCTGATATGAGCAAGCACTTCCTGAGGTCCATTTTTGATATGTCTGATGCTTCTGCTACAGCAGCTGCCACTGTCATGTGCCTCAGAAGGCACTCTTGGTTGAGGGTGTCTGGGTTTGCTGCTGATGTCCAGCAGAACATACTTAATGCCCTTTTCAGAGGGTTTAAGCTCTTTGGGGTAGATGTGCAGGATATCATCAATGATCTGCAGGCCTCGGGAAGGGCTTGAAGGTCTGCTCACTCCCTCTGTCACACTCAAACCAGGAGTAGACAGCAAATCCCCTTTCGTAAGGCTTCCCACAAGCCTGAGTCTAGGATCAGGTATAAGGGCAAGTGCAGAGCAGGGTCTGACTTGCCAATCCCTACCTCCACCACTGGTGCCCACCTCAGAAGCCCCAGAGGTGTGGTGTGGCCCCAGCCACCGGATTTTCTTTAGCATCACTCCTTGTCCAACCCAACCCCAATATTAAGTTAGGGTGTGGTAGTAGGAGGTTGTTTTTCCCCTCCACCTCGAACAGTGTGAAGGGCACTGACTAAAGACGCTTGGATCCTGTAACTAATAGAACATGGCCATGCTCTACAACTGATGGAACAGTCCTCAGACGTTCCACCTGTTCCCTCAACGTACCCTCCAGACCACTTTCCAGTGCTTCTAAAGGAAGCGTATACATTGCTGCACAAGAGGGCCATAGAACCAGTACTCCGGCAGCAAAGGAACAGGGGGTTCTACTCCTGCTTCTTTCTCATCCCCAAATCCACAGGGGACTTGAGACCTATTCTAGACCTTAAGGACCTAAACTTGTACATCTAGTACAAGACATTCAGAATGGTCATTCTGCAGGGCCTGCTGTCACTCCTGAAACAAGGGTACTGGATGTGCTCCCTGGACATGCAGGATGCTTACTTACTTATCAGGGTTTGCTCTCTCACAGGATTTACCTTTGGTTCCTATTCTAGGGAGAGCACTACCAGTTCAGGGTATTGAGCTTTGTCTCGTTACCTGTGCCACAGGTATTTACCAAATGCTTGTCAGTGGTGGCTGCAGCTCTAAGGAGAGAGGGAATGTACGTCTTCCCCTACATAGGTGACTGGTTACTCAAAGCTCAGTCCAAGGAGCAACTGTCGCAGACCCTAGTGCATACCAGGCAGTTGTTCAGTACCCTAGGGATCACTGTCAGCCTGCCCAAGTTTGTCCTGATCCCTTGTCAGCACTTGCAGTACATAGAGGCAGCTCTGGACACAGCATGAGGCCTAACCTTCCTGCCCACGGACAGGGCAGAACAGCTCACAGCCAGGACATGGCAGCTGCCATTGTTACCATAGCCCTGGCCAGGCTACACATGTGGATCCCTGAGGGTGCAGTGGGATCAGCACACTGATGATCTGGGGCAACAAGTTCTAGTCTCCTCCCCTGTCTGCAGGGTATTCCAGTGGTGGATGGACTCAAACAACTCGTTGAAGGGGGTCCCATTTCTCATCCCTCCTTCACAGCACATCCTCACCACAAACGCCCCGGGACTAGGCGGGGGGCACATTTGGGTTCCCATCAGAGCCAAGGAACATAGTCCTCAGGGAAGATTCTCTTCCACATAAACGTTCTGGAGATGAGGGCCGTTCTGTATGCTTTGCAAGCCTTCCAGACTCATCTGCTTCTGGGGCCTCTGCTGGTGCAGATGAAATACCTCAGTGTGGTATACCACATAAACCCGCAAGAGGGCATTCATTCTTACCCCATGTGCAGGGAGACAATGAGAGTTTGGTACTGGGCTATAGAATACGATCAGGAACTGTCGGATATCCATGTTCCACGTATCCAAAATGCCCTGGCAGACAGGCTGAGCCAGTTGCAGTCCAGAATACATGAATGGGAGCTGCTGACCTCTGTAGTAGAGGACCTGTTTGACAGGTGGGGTCATCCAGAATCAGACCTTTTTGCATCCCCACTCAATTCACAACTGCCATGTTTTTGCTCGTGAAGTGAAGCATTTTGCTTTAGGGGCCACTTCCCACCATCTGGATCTCTTCACTTGCTCAGCGAACCAGATTTTAGAGTATCTGCTGTCCTTGTCAAATGCAGGGCTGCAATATTCTTCCATTAAGGTGCACTTGTCTGCGATAGCAGCCTGCCATGTGCCCATCAATGGCCGTATGGTGGCCCAGCCGGACGTGGCCAGTATGTTTTTGTGAGGCATTTTGCATCTGAAGCCTCCTGTCTGCAATCTCATCCTGGCTTGGGACTTGAATTTTGTTTTAGAGAAGCTTTCTTTGGCTCCTTTTGAGCCAGCCATGACTTTCTGTTGTGGAAAGCATTATTTTAAGTTGCTATAACTTCTACTCAAAGGTTTTCCGAGCTGCAGACTCTTATGTGCCAGCCTCCTCATTTAATTTTCCACAAAGACAGTGTGTCTTCGTGGACTAAATCTAAGTTTCTGCCAAAGGTGGTGTCTGAGTTCACTTTACATCAAGCCATCCACCTGCCTGTTTATTTTCCTGAGCATGCCAACCAAGGGGAATCATTGCTCCATACTCTAGATGTATGGGGGATGATGATGTAGAGGGAAGACATCTTCTAGTGTAGAAGGAGTACAAGAACAAGGGGGCATGATATAAAATTTGAAGGGGGCAGGTTAAGAGGAAATGTGAGAATGTTTTTCTTCACAGGGTGGGTGGTGGACACATTTAACTGTCTGCCACAGGAGGTGGTGGGAGCGACCACAGTGGGGATTTTTAAACATGCCTGGGACAAGCAGAAGGGAACCTTGAGGTGGGAGGCAGTGATGAAAAGCCACTGACTAGATAGGGTCAGAGGCTGCATTCAAGTATAGGGCTTATGGGCAAACTGGATGGGTCTAGCACTCCTTATCTGCCAACATATTCTGTTTCTATGTGCAGAGAATACTTGGGTATTATATGAACTGTCCAAGGACTGCAGAAAGTCCTCCCAGTTGTTATTTCCTTCACTCCTAGGAAAGAGTATGTGCTAGTTTCTAAACAGTGTCTGTCCAAATAGTTGGCCAACTGTATGACTTTTTTTTTTTTTTTTTACAGAAAGTACAGTAAGGAACTTCCTGGAGTTGTTCATGGCCACTTGACCAGAGGCATGGCCACCTCCATTGTCTGTTTCAGGAATGTGTCAGCCACAGAAATATGTGCTGCTGCAACTTGGAGTACTGTCCACACTTTCACAAAGCATTACATTCTGGACATTGCCTCTAGGAGAAAGGCAGGCTTTGGCCTAGCTGTACTTCAAGGCTTCCTTTCTTAAGCCTCTGGCCTCCTGCCACCTGGACTGTTTTGTTGCTTGTATTGCTTGGGACTCATTCTATAGGTGTGACCTGATGAGAGAGATCCTCGATGAAAATAATACAGTTACGTAAGAAAGTATCGTAACAGTAGCTCTTCGAAGGAATCTCTTTCCTCATGCCGTCCCACCCTCCATTCCCTTTTTTTGGGCCCAGAGATCCTTTACTCCTGTATCTTCTCTCCAAGATGGCAAACCTGTTGCTCCAGCCTTTCAGATAGCTGGGCACCTCAGGGAGGCCTGACGAGTATGGTCTCCAGCAGGGAACTGAGGAGGAAGCGGGGCTGTCCATGCTTATATACTGAAAGACATCAGCATCTGATGTCACCATGGGCAGCTCCTAATAGACTGCTACAGAAAATGTTTCCATGTGGTCCTAGTGCCTGATGGCTGTAGTCCTATAGGTGTGACCTGATGAAAGAGATTCCCTGGAAGATCTTCTGTTTTGGTAAGTTCTTACTTAACTGTTCTGTCTCATTCTTCACAGCTTCTGCTGCATGAGAGGATTTTGAAGATCTTACTTCGAGGGGACTCTTGCAGTAGGCAGTACCATTAGGACTAAACCGCCAGGTGCTAGGACCACCAGAAAATTTCTAACTAGCAGTCTACAATGGGGTCTACCCCTGATGACAGCATGCCGACGTCCGCTGATGGTATAAGAGGGGTGGTCTTCCATGCCCGCCTCCGTTCTTTTCCCTCCGTCAATCTGTGCTTGTCGGACCATATGGAACACTGCTCCAGTCAACTGCCATTTCTTCAAACTTTATTTTTTTGCTGCTTGTAGTTCACCTTTATTTTTGGCAGCATGTCATCTCCAACCTCTTCTATGGATCCCCGCAAGTTTAAGTGGGCCTGCGGCAAACACATTCCTGAAAATGATGGCCACACTGCCTGCGTCATCTGCCTAGGCCCGGACCGTGATGCCGAAGCCTGCCAGGCGTGCCAGAAGTTCAACCAGGCCACCCAAAAAAGATGCCAGAAGGTTGTGGAGGCCCATCTCCTCCAGCAAAGATTGACTGCCATGGAGAAAGAACTGCAGGCCCTCCCCATGAATTGTTTACATGGCTCAAGGTTCTCTACACCAAACCCTCAGCTTGCATTTTATGTAATGGGATACTGTCTGATCCCTTCCCCTCGCAACAAGGAACTCGTCAAGGGTGTCCATTATCTCCCTTTTTGTTTAACCTATATCTCGAGTCCCTAATTAGGAAAATTAATCTTTCTCCACAAATCCAGGGGATAACCATGGGTCCTTCCCAATATAAATTATCTGTTTATGCTGATGATCTTCTCCTACACATTATGTCCCCTTCTTGCTCCATACCAGAAATCTTGAACATTATAACTTCTGCGCTCTCTCCAACTGCAAACTGAATCCGTCAAAAACTGAACTCATGCCTTTAAATACTGCCACTCATCGCACCGGTGTGGAACACCTGGGTCTTCTTTGGGTTAAAGATAGGCTAAAATACTTGGAGCTGTACCTTAGTACTGATCTGTCTAAGCTCAGAAAGTATAATCTGGATTAAATGTTCCCTCAAATTTAAAATGACCTCAGTTGCTGGTCTTTTCTACCCCGTCTCCATGGGTTCGTGTGAACATCCTCAAAATGAATATTCTTTCACGAATCCTATATCCCCTTCTTATGCTTGGCCTGACCTTTCCCTAAAGATGTTTTTCCCAATCAGCAGAATGTTTTCCCAAATTTTCTTTGGCAGAGTAAGCCTCCCCTCTGAGCCTTGACAAAATTAATGCGATCTAGAGAAGCTGAGGGCTTAAAGATTCTCAATGTTTATCTTTATTATCTGGCTATTCACAGTTCCCAACTCTCCTTATGGTTTCGTCCCCTTGGAATCCCAGATGCTGCCTATACTCCCCAATGACTGGATATTGAATGTTTCATGTGTAATCAGTTGGGTGTGCATCCTTGTACCTTGCTGTATAGTCCCTTCAGGAGAATCCCCGATCCCCTAAAGGATATCCCAGTTGGTTACTCGCTCTGCGTTCACCACCAGCTCTGTCAACTATTAGCCCTGGACCCCCATCATGGTACTACACAACCCATCCTCGGAAACCAGAACTTAAAGATCACTAGAAAATGTTGACCAAATTGGCCTGGCCCTCTCTGGAATCTCTTTCGGTTGACCATTTACTGTCCACTAACAAGCTTATTACCTTTAAAGAAGCCCAGTAAAAATGTGGCTGGTCCTCACCTATGTGTTTTAAGTACCTACAACTTTGTCACGTTTCAATATTTTGGAATGGGTAGCTGGTCCAGAGACTGTGGCAATGCACTGCTGTCTTTGTTCTCGGCTACCCCTACTTCTCATATTATAGCCTTCTTTTATACATGGCTGCGGACCATCCTTGCTGAGAAGGAACAGGCATTTTTCTGCTATTGGTACCAGGACCTCCCCCACCCACAAGTAATCCTTGGGATTGGCCTCGATTTGGAAAGGGTTTACAAATACATCAAGTGGGACAGGTACCGCTTAATGCAAGTCAGATTTTACGTAACATGTTTTATATTCCAGTTAAACTTCACAGAATGGGTAGGCTGGCCTCGGATGTCTGTAGTAGATGTCAGAAAGATCGGGGATCATTGTTTCACATTCTTTGGACTTGTGAAAAAGTCAGGCCCTTTTGGGAAGCTATCAACCATCGATCAGATCCCTTTTTGGGACTTGGATCAGGCCTTCTCTCCCGAAATTTGTATTTTGGGCAACCTTACCAAAGCTTTACTTGGCAATTAGAAACTAAATATGGCTCTGATAGCAGCTTGTGCTAAAAAGGTTATTCTCCGGCATTGGTGTAACCAGGTCATTCCCACCTACACAGAATGGTACAGAGAAATCCTTTTTGCACTCCAAGCTGAATGTATTATCGTAAGTATGTCCTACTCTTATAAGAAATACAAACAAGTCTAAGAACCTCTACGTACTTTATTATCCCTGAATCCTGGGTGATGGTCGGCTATCTAATTATTACTTGATACTTATCCCTTCTCACTTATACTTATTATTAATGATTTTCTTGCCCCATATTCCAGAGAGATGACACAATCACACTGTGTCGTGTATCCCTACTCTCTCTCTACTATACCACAGCTATTAACAATGGGTACAACCTGTGGTACCTTAAATTGCAGAGATTGGGTAGGGGGTTTAGAGGGGTTAAGGAGGTATGGGGGAGGAGGCAGTTTTGTTACAATTGTAATCTGGTTAAGAAATCTACAAAATTATTGGATATCTTTTTCTTTTCTGGATACTGATATGCTTTAACCATGGGTGCATGTATCCTTCTTGTTTTATTCTTTCTGTATTCTGTCTTAACCAAGTTTATACTTTCTTATTTTTATCCTCCTGCCTACCTCCGGTGCCCACTCCTTCCGGCCGCTCATGTTCCCCGAATCACCTACCTTAGGGATCTGCCCCTAGAGTGCTTCCTCCTCTTCTTCACCTCGCACAGTGGGGTCTGTCCTGTAGGTGGCCCGAGTAGACCTGGAGCGGCCTTCATCTAGGGCTACCGGAGGGGTTTTTCCGGTATTCTCCACTTACATCCCACTCCCCCTGGGACGTCAGCGCTTGGGACGTACGTCCCGAGTGGTAGCGTGCTGACGCATGCACACCCTCATGCGCCGCAACGTCCCCTCCCCAGCTCCGAGGGTGCTGCCCTCCCACCCCTTCCCAATGTCGGTGCTTCCACCGCCATGGAAGGATGCAGCGAGAGCGCCTCTTGGTAACTCGCCTGAGGGAGGAGCGATCCGCTGGGATGCTCGATCCTCCTCTCCCCACCGACCCCCGGCTGCCCGAGTCCGTTCCCGAACCCGGGCTGCCGGCGTAGCGCGAGGTGTGGCGTCCAGCGCCTCAACCCTCAGCACCACCGGGCCTGTCTTAACCAAGTTTAATAAAGTTCCTGAATTTTAAAAATGAAAGAACTGCAGGCTCGAACCACAGCAGGGACCTCTGCGGAGGATACCTCTTCCAAGAAGCAAGCCGGCCCACTGGCACAGCCATTGGATTTCTGCTTGTGGCGCTGCCGGCCTGCATTCGGGAATGAACCCAGGTTGCTGGAGGGCCAGCCGGGGAGAAGGATGGAGTGTCCCACAGACTGCTCTCCTTCTCCGGGGGAAGGTGTGGAAACCATCCGATGCTCAACGGACCCCTCGAGGAGACCAGAGGCACCACAGCTACCTGCGTTAGACAGAGTTCAGGGGGGTGGTGCGGACACAGGACATCAGCGCGCGTCCCGGCCCCCCCCCCAGGAAAAGGTAAGAAAAGCCTCCGCTGCCTCGATGACGCCCGCCCCAGCTGCTACGGCTCCCAGGCCAACTCCCACCCTATCCAATGGATCGCGGTGCCCTTCAGCAGGGGTTCAGGTGCCGCGATCCTGCCTTGGGGGGCAAGCCAGGGGGTCTTGGGAGGGCAGCTAATGTGGGTAGACACTGCTGGGGTTCATGACTGGGCAGATGGTCCCGGCAGCAGTTGGGCAGCAAAAACAGACAATTAATAAAAAAGAAGCACCAGGATCGTGAGCTTTCCACTCCCAGACTGCGGTCACCTTTGGGGACTGCAGCCAATGCTGGGTCTTTTCCCACTGTGGGGGGTCGACCTCAGTGGCCACATCAGCCCTCCTTCCCCCTGGGCTGCCTCTGGCCATGCTGCCTGCCTTGATCTCTGTGGCCGGTGATGCCTGTGCAGGTTTGGGGGACTCTTTTTCCATCCCGCCACCCCTGACGCTCAGGCCCTATCACCATCAGGGCTCTCAGCCAGGTGGCCAGGCCGGTACTCTAGGTTCTAGTTCCTCTACTGATGCCTGCCCGGCCCCAGCGTCTTCGCCTGATCTCTGTTTGGGGCCTGATGATGGTCCTTCAGACCAATGCCAGCTGTTCCCTGCTTCTGCAGGGCTTCAACCCACGCCAGCCCCCAGGCACCTTCAACTTCATAGCAGCAGCAGCCACCAGTGGTCCCTTCTCTGGGCCCTTCCCACCAGACACTGGCAGGGCCGCCATCCGCCTGTCCTCCTTTCTCAGACCCGGCACCGAATCGCCCTTCCTCGGATCCTGCCGGTCCTTCTTTGTGCTAGGCACCCCCCCCAGCTGTTCTGCCTCCGGACCTCTCTTCAGTCCCCCAGGTGTTGCCTCAGAACCCGGACCTCCTGGGATTATTGCCCGATAAGCAACTGCTGTCGGTTCTGTCTCAGGACTGCCCTTCGGGCTTAGGTCTGGGCACCAAGTCAGCACCTTTTTGACATATGGCCAGTCCATCTGGAATTTTGTGGGGTCCCGTCTACAGTCTCCTGACCATTACCCTACACTGGACTGTTCTTTTCACCTCATGTTTCTGTATCGAACGCTGGCTGATTACAGTGCTTTCTTAACGCATGCCGGGTGCCCACTCAGCGCCTGGTGCCACCCCAGACTATGCCAACATTGGCCCCTTCCCTGGCGCAAGACACCCCTTCAAGAGATACAGAAGCTTCCCCTCCTTCTGTGGAGCCCCAACTGGACGCCAGGACTGTCGCAAGCTCCGGCCTGTCACTACCCCAGTGTACCACTTCGGAGTATGAGGGATCGGTAGACATGGTTTCAGACTCCTTCGAGTCCTTGATTCCCCCCCGGGAAGTGTGGGTCAGAAACACTCCTAAATCCCCTCTAGAGGACCCTTCCTTTTTGGAGATGAGGAAACTTACACAGGCCTCTCATGGATGGCGTGCTGAGGAGCAGAACCCTCAACGTTGCCATCTGGCAGAGCACTTGCACCTCCCAGAGGTTGCGTCTGTGGTTATCCCACCATCAGTGGTTCCACATGATGATATCTCCTCTGCTGTCTGGCAACAACCAGCATTGATCCCTTCCGTGCCCAGGAAGGCTGACTGGCTATACCACACCCCCGATGACCGACCTCACTTAGGCACCCACCCTAAGGCCGACCCCTTTGTCTTATTGAAGGCCCATAAGAAATTCATGGATTCCAGAAACTGGGGTGACTTTCCTCTAGACAGAGAGTCCAAGAATTTGGACATTCTAGGGTGCAGGGTCTGTGCCTCCTCTACCCTGGCCTTATGTGCCCAGAGCTGTCTCGCACACATTTTGGTGTACCAGCAATCTCTGTTGAGGCAATCAGGGAACATAGTCCAGTCGTTGCCAGAGTCTTATTAGGAGTGTCAGTTATAGCTATAAATTGTAGATATTTATAGGTTTGAGATATTATTTATAGCTGCTAAAGGATATGTGATTAGGCTTATTATTACTGCTGTATAAATAATATAAAAATTTTAGGATACTAGCACTTTAAATAAGTTTGTTCACATGTGTAGTGTTTTGGTATATAAGGGAAGTGTGTACAGAGCCAAGAGTTTGTTTCTTTTGCTTTCTGCACTTTACTTGTATTTCAGCTTCTCCTTGATTGTCCAGAGCCGCGTTAGTTTTGTTTTTTCTTCCTCAGTCCTTGCTTCAGCTAGGGTTTGTCTTTTTCCCAGACATAGCAGAAGCCTTTTCAGGCAATCTGTTTAGAGTGTTTTCCTTAGGAGGCTGTGCCTCTCCATTTCCTCAGGGTGGACTCACCCATGACCTTGTATGCCCACCGGACTAGGCCATTTCGGCAGTCTGCTTATCTTTCTTTTCCTTTTATACTCCCCAAGTGGAGCCGCTACAGTTCCTGTGTGCAGCTCATCACAGGGGCCAACACTTTGTCCCTGGTTCAGTCCTCCTTTCCTCATTTGTCCCCTCCTCGGGACTGTGTTGGGCCACCTCTTTAGGGGCTTAACCGCATCCTTTGCAGATCTCGGGTTCAGATCAATAATTGGCTATCTGTTCTTCAACCTTCTCGGGGGAGGGGGGCTTGACTTCTCTTGCTATAGACAGGGCAGTCAAGGGCTGCCTTCTATTCTTTAGGGCTAAAGTTGGACTAGGGACCCAACTGAGCCTCTTATCCTTCTCCGTCTACTGCAATACTTTATCCCCCTCCTGGGGGGTTCTACTTTTCCTTGTAGCATTGCTTGGGACTCTGTCCTAACGGTGTTACCTACTGCAAGAGCCCACTTGAAGTAAGATAGTGCAGTTACCTAAGAACTTAGCATAACAGTAGATCTTCGAGAGGAACTCTTGCAGTAGACAGGCTTTTCCCTCCCTCCCTTGCTGTCTTTCCCATCTTGGCCTTTCTTGGCTCCGGAAGCCCTCTTCACTTTTATCGTACCCCTATACAATCACTTTGACCCATTTAACAGTCTGAATGTACTTCTTGACTATGATGAGTGCAACCCTGTTGTTCTTCCTATATCCCCACAGTCAGATAAACACTCCTTTACCCATAAGGAGCAATCTGAACATGTCCAGCAAGGGGCTTCTATAAGCTCAATCCAAGGTACGCCTATATTTCCTCCACAGTTGGTTATTGGCACTAATACCCAAAGCTCAAATAATGTTGTAGTCCATCAATTAAGTATTGCAGACTTAAGCCCCCCACTACTAGAGCCTGTAGCAACCCCTGTACCCAGCCAAACCATAACTCAAAACAGTGATCAGTCATTTTGCAGCCAGTGTCAAACGACACTGAAACACCTATGGAAATTCATCAAACTGAACCCAGTGCTAAACCTAAATATGTGCTGGGTGACTCAATAGTTAGGCACCTACATAGGACAATTTGTAATAATGATAAAGAAAACAGAACTATGTCATCCTTTAGAGGAACTAAAATAGCAGATATCACTTCGATGCTACATAACATCCTAAAATCTGCTGTAAAACCTTTAGTCATAATCCATGCAGGGGCAAATAATATTCTGAGGGATTCTTTAATAGAAATAAAACAAGATATTGTGGCGGTGACAAACTTATTGAACTAGGATGCAAAATCGCATTCTCAGAGATCTTACCTATCCCCAAGGCAACTGAATATGACTACTGTATATAAAAATCAAAAGGCTGAATGACTGGTTCCGAAGATGGTGTTTAAAGCAACAAATAGGGTGTATTACTCATTGTGAGGACTTTAAGGAAAGAAACAAACTTTTTTCTCTGGATGGTCTCCACCTAAGTAGAAAAGGTAATACACTTTTAGGCAAACAAACTGCATCCTTTGTCCAAAATAATTTAAACTAGAACATAGGGGGGAGATGCCAGTTTCATTGGAATCTGTGAACACAGCTAACAAGACAGATAGAAAGCCCAACCATTTAACTATAGATCTGGCACAGGCCACAAGCACTACTGTAGACATGAATCCTTCTCTAATTAAGGACTGCAAAACATTTAAACAGAAGAAAGATACGATCTTACTTCGAGAGAGCTCTTGCAGTAGGTAATTACATATAGGACTGACGTCGGCAGGCAGCAGGACCCCACGGAAAAATTTCTAGCTAGTCACAAAGCCTTCACGTCAGGTGACCAGCGCCTGACGACGCCGGTATAAAGGCGGTCCCAGACGCCCGCCTCTTCCAGTTCTTCCCCGCCAGCTCGTGCAGCGCCCCAGTGAAGTTCACAACGCCAGTCCTGTTGCTCGTCAGATTCGAAAAGGACCAGTATTTTGTATTTTCTTCGTCAGGTGAGCATTCGGTATATGTCGTCCCCTTCAAAAAATAAGTACGACTCGTGCGGCGCTCAACTGCCTCACAAAGACGGTCACTCCCTCTGCCTTTTTTGTTTAGGCCCCGACCACATGGTCGACAAGTGTCCGCACTGCCTTCATTTCAACGCTGCCATCCGTAGACGACGCTAGCAGTCTCTAGAGGCCCATCTCCTCAAAAAGAAGATGTCCGCAATGGAGAAGGAGTTGAAGAAGCTTCGGCAGGCGTCACCCTCCCCTGAAGGGCACAAGAAGCGGGACAAAGAAAGGCACCGGAAGAAGGTTCCTCCTCCGCTCTCCGCTGGAGCCGCTGCTAAGTAACGTCGTCCCCTCTGGGACGGGCCACGGCAGCCTCCAAGGCTTTGGAGGAGGCGCCGGCCCGCCCGTCAGGTTCGCGTTCGAGCCCGCGGGGTGCCTCCGGCCAAAAGGAGGCTTCTGCCCCCAGTACCACCACAGGCTTGTGGCCTACTGGTGCGGGTGCCTCCCATAAGTTGGACATCGGCTCCTCCGACGTCCACCGGGAGAAGGCCGCTAAGATGCCTGACCCTTCGGGGCGGCGCATGGCTGTGTCCCCCTCAGACCGGGCCTCTTCCCATCCGGCCCACCTCCCGACGGACGATTCCCATGTCGGACACCGCCTCCTGGCGTCCGCTGGGATTCGGCCCCTAAGCCGCACGCCGCTCCTCCGATGCTGCACGGGCCCCGAGCCTACGGCAGACCCTGCTCCGTCTGTCGCCCCAGGTTCTCCGCAGCCTTCACTGCCGTCCAGGGAGGCCGAGTCCCCCCTGCCGGACCCCGGGGACTTTTCCCCTCCGTCCCCGGGCGAGGCTCGGGGTGTTCTTCCATCATCTGATCCTCCTCCTGTCCAGCAGGATCTGACGCCGGCCCCCCGGACACCGGCCCCAACGCCGGATCCGACACCCGCCCGGCCGACGCCGGTTCCGATGCTGGCCCTTCCAATGCCGGCGGGGGATATTCCTCTCCCTTTGGGCCCTCCACCCCACGGGCCTATCATGGTCGATCCGCCCGTGGAGTTCCCTACTTGGCCGTCTGCTCCGGCAGCTCCTCCGGTACCTGGGTATCCGCCGTCTTATCCGACGCTGGTTTACCTGGGTCCACAGTATCCTGCGCTGCAGTACCCGGCGATGACTCCTCAGACGCCGCAGTACCCGACGCCGCAATACCCAGCTCTGGTATTCCCACAGCCGGGTAATGGATACTCTCCTTACAGATTTCATCTGTACAACTATTCCGCTCCTCCTCCTCCTCCACCGCCCTCTAGGCCGCCGGTGGATCTCCAGGAGACTCTGGCCTCCTGGTGGGTTGAGGCCAAGGCTCAGCTCACCAAGGAAGTCGAGAGCCGTCTTATGGTGACAGTGCCACCCCTGGCTCCCGTACGCCCCAGACGGCACACTCCCTCTGTGCCTCCGGATTCCCGGGCTTTGCCCTCGGGATCCATAGAGGGGCAGGACACGCGTTCAGGGCTCCCCCCTAAGGAACCCATTCCTCCCCCTACACGAGCTAGGGAGTCTTACTCTGCTTCAAATTTCTCTTCCTCTTCTATCTCAGACCCTCGATTCCTCCGATGGTTGCTCCGAAGGACAACGATCCTCGCTTTCCATCTAAGCCCCTGCCGAGGACTCCTCCGAAGTCCCCTCCGGAGGATCCTTCCTTCACGGAGTTGCTCAGGAAGATCCAGGCAGTCCATCAGTGGCGTTCCTTAGAACCAGATCCTCAGCGGGTTAAACTTGCCGAGCATCTGGACTTGCCCCTTACGGCCCCTACTCTAGTGCCACCTTGGATCGAGCCTCATGCCCACCTTGTTTCCACCATTTGGAAACAACCGTCGGCTTTAGCCCCACTTCCTCGGAAGTCCAATAGGCTATACCAGGCTCCGGAGGGTGTAGACTTTTTAGACTCTCACCCCCGTGCAGACTCGGTAGTGATTAGCGCCGCTCACGGCCGGTCTGCACACCCGAAACATTTGAGCTAGTCTCCCCCGGATAAGGAATCTCGCCTTCTGGATCGGTATGGAAGGAAGATCTATGCCTCTTCCACACTGGGGATCAGGGCCCTAAATTATGTAGCGCATATGGGGGATTACCAGAAGGCCGTCCTTACCCTGGTGGAATCCATGATTGACTCCTTACCTGACTCCCAGGTCAAGCAGGAGTTAGCCGACCTGGTCCGTTCTGCTCGTTCGGCCAGTCGTCACATTCTGAGGATGACCTACGACGCAGTGGACACCGCAGGACGGAGTTCTGCATTCGCCGTAAGTCTTCGGCGTCACACATGGCTCCGTGTGTCAGGTTTGGTCCCGGAGGTGCAGTCAGCAATCCAAGAAGCACCTTTCAGGGGTTCTGTGCTTTTTGGTGGTGATGTCAAGGACATCATCACTGAGCTGCAGGAGAAGGGGACGGCCCTCAAATCTGTTGATTCAGTGCACCGTCCCCATCAGCGCCGTCCCTTTCGCAGACGCAGCCGGCCTCAAGCGAAACCTCGGGGAAGGTGGGCCACAGCTGCCAGGCCCCTGCCGCCCAAAAAAGCCGCGGGTACCCCAGCTGCGGTGCTGCCTCACACCACCTGACTCTCCCACCGCCTCCAGACGCCCCAGAGGAACCAGTAGGAGGGAGATTCTCCCTCCACCTTCTGGGTTGGGAGAGGATAACATCGGATTCATGGATGCTTCAGATCATAGCAGAGGGGTATTCCATAGAGTTTCTGCAGAAACCTCCACGCCATCCCCCTCTGAACTCCTCTTACTCAAGGGACCATCTTCCTTTGGTCACGAAAGAAATTTCTGCTCTCCTCGCGAAGCAGGCCATAGAACCTGTCCCTCCTCATCGTCACGTGATGGGTTACTATTCCCATTTCTTCCTTGTACCAAAGAAGACTGGAGATCTCAGACGTATCCTCGATCTCAGCTCCCTGAACCTATATGTGGAATACAAGAGGTTCAGGATGCCATCCCGACGGTTCTGCGTGCGCGCCTCCACATGAGGATCTCTCAGTGGATTCTCCGCTCCCAGTGGGATCAACTTGCAGACAACCTAGATCATCTGGTACTGATCTTCTTGCCGATGATAAGACACTTGCAATGGTGGATGGTTCAAGAGAACCTATTTCGGGGTGGGGTCCCCTTTTTTCACCCTCCCCCCCGCTCAGACTCTGACCACAGACGCATCAGGCGAAGGTTGGGGAGCCCATCTGGGTCCTCACCAAACCCAGGGCTTATGGTCAAAATTGGAGTTAACTCTCCACATCAATGTGCTCGAGCTTCGAGCAGTGCTGTATGCTCTCCAGGCCCTTCACCAGTACACCCTTCCCGGTCACCTAGCCGTCCAAACAGACAACATGTGCGTGGTGTGGTACATCAACAAGCAGGGAGGGACTCGGTCCTACCCGCTTTGCAGGGAAGCGATGAGGGTTTGGGAATGGGCAACTCTTCACAACCTTCACCTCACGGCAATCCATGTTCCGGAAGTCAACAATGTCCTGGCAGACAAGCTAAGTCATTCTTCGGCTCTGCCACACGAGTGGGAACTGGACCAAAAAGTTCTAAAAAGCATCTTCCAGACTTGGGGGACTCCACAGATAGACTTGTTCACCTCCTCCCAAAATGCAAAGCTTCCAATTTTTTGCTCGCTCGTGCCAGAGCGAGGCGCTTTCTGGAGCGACGCTCTGTCTCTAAACAGGAAGGACAGATTCGTCTATGCTTTTCCCCACTCCTCTGGTCCTCATGTGTTGCAGAAACTGGCACTGGAAGGAGCAAGAATGATTCTGATCGCTCCTTTCTGGCCCAGGCAAATTTGGTTCTGTCTTCTACAACAATACTCAGAGGTTCCTCCTCTTCTTCTGCCTTTATCTCGAGGATTGCTGACCCAGGATCGGGGACCCTGGTCCATCCGGGACTCAGGTCTCTTCAACTTCATGCATGGCTCCTGCAGACCTAGCCCAATCTTGCTTTGGTGTCTCGCCTAAGGTGGCCGAGATTCTGGTGGAGGCTAGAAAACCCTCCACTAGGTCCACCTATGCTATGAAATGGAAAAGATTTTCCATTTGGGTTGCCTCCAGGAATGTGGAGCCTTTCTCCTGTCCTGTGGCCGTTCTGCTTGATTATCTGCATCATCTTTTCGACCTGGGTCTCAGTCATTGCTCTTTGAAAGTCCACATGGCGGCCATTTCAGCCTACCATGTCCCTTTCGCTGACGAGGCTTTTGCCCACTTGGAAGTATCCAAGACTTTTCTCAGAGGGGTCCTTCATCTCAGACCCCCTGTTCAGACTCCAGCTCCCCCCCCTAGGACTTGAACTTTGTTCTTGAGAAACTTACCCTTCCTCCCTTTGAGCCTGCGGCTTCCGCAGATTTGAAGTTCTTACCGTGGAAGACGCTCTTCTTGGTGGCCATTACTTCTGCTCACAGAATTTCCGAGCTCCAGGCCCTTATGTGTAAAATCCCTTATCTGATCTTTCACAAAGAAAGAGTCGCTCTTCGCACAAACCCCAAGTTTCTCCCAAAAGTGGTAGCGGAGTCTACCTTAAATCAGTCTATTGAGTTACCTGCCTTTTTCACGCAGTATTCCAACCAAAGAGAATACCTGCTCCATACCATAGACGTCCACAGAATTCTGAGATACTACACTGATAGGACGAAGGATCTCAGAAAGACTGATCAGTTGTTCGTCTCTTTTGCTCACAAAAGGGAAGGCAATGCTGTCTCCAAGCAATGCCTATCAAAGTGGTTGGCTCATTGCATCACTTTCTGTTATGACAAGTATAACAAGACCCTACCGGTCAAGTCAGAGGCCACTCTACTCGAGGAGTAGCAGCCTCTGTGGCTTGTTTCAAGATTGTGTCTGCGGCAGACATCTGTGCTGCCGCCACTTGGACCTCTGTCCACACATTTACTAAACATTACAGTTTGGACATTGCCTCTCGCCGTAGAGCAGGCTTCAGGTTAGCCGTCTTTCAGGGCCTCCTTTCTTGAGGTTTGCAAGCTTTTTACTACTTGGAGTAGTTCCTCCCGGTGCCTTTTCATTTGTTCCAGACTGCTTGGATTCTGTCCTATATGTAATTACTCACTGCAGAGCCCTCTCGAGTAAGATAGTACAGATCTTACTTGAGACACAGCTCTTGCAGCAGGTTACACCATTAGGACTGAAGCCGGCAGGTGTCAGGACCCCACAGAAAAATTCTAGCTAGCTATCTTCAGCGGGGACCGCCCCCGACGTCGGTCCCGCCTCCGACGTCAGGCGTGGTACAAAAGGGGGCAGTCCCGCCAGATTCCCCAGTTCTTTCCCGCCGTCGACTTAGCTTGTCTCGACCCTTCGGTTACAGTCTAGCGCGCGACGCGTGGTTTAAGTGCTTCTCTCCGAGAAAATTCGAATTTCTTCAAGCAAGACTTTTGCTGATGTCCTCTCCGACCTCTGGTCACTCCTCCAAGTGTGCTTGCGGGAAACAGATCCCTTTAAGGACCCCCATACAGCCTGCGTTAGGTGCCTGGGCCCAGACCATGATACCCGGGCCTGCCCGTCCTGCCAGGGGTTCAACAGTCGTACTCGGATCCGACGTCGGAAGGCTCTTCAGGCCTTTTTGTTGGAGGAAAAGCTGAAGACCATGTCCTCCAAGGGGGAATCTCCTCTCAAAAATCCCACAAGCACGCGGAGAAAAGAAGGGAGAAGGCCCCTTCCAGGTCCCCTTCCAGGGCTTCGGAGTCACGCAGCTCCGGTTCTAGGTCCGACCGCTCTCCTTCCAGGGCCAGCTCTCAGCCTCCCCTGGCTGCGGTAAGGAAACCTTCTTCTCAGGCCAAGTCCGCCAGGCTGTCCTCGTCTTCATCCAAGGCCTTGGCGAAGTCCGGGGAGTGCCACCACCATCACCACAAGTCGGGTTCCCGCGCCTCAGTACCCGACGTCAGGTCTTCTTCTGTGCCTCCTCGCAAGACGCTGGAGCTCACGCCCTTAAAGAGACCTGTGGACCCGACGCCGGCGTGACCGTCATCGGCTGCGCGTCATACCTCCCTGGAGCCGCCGCCGGCCAGACGACCGTCGCCGGCCAAACCATCACCTCCAGCGGACGCTGGTGGACCGCCGCCCACCCTCCTGGAGAAGAGAGTTTGCCGCCTCCCGACCGGCGTCGGTCAGGAGACTTTGACTGAGGAGGACTTAACGCAGCCTGAGGACCAGACGGGCAACCCCGATTTCGTTGAAACTCCCAGGGAACCCTCGCCGTTACCTGAGCCCCCTGCGGAGCCGACGCCGGGACCCGACGACCGCCCACCGGCGCCCGGGCCATCGTCGGGCCTTTCTTTAGCGGAAGTGAAGGACCTCTTCACCTCTTGGTGGGACACCATAAAGAAGGACATGGTTCCCACTGTTCCTCCTCCTCCTCCGGTTCCTGCACCCCCTTCACCATTGGGGTCCGCAGGCCGTTTACCTTCCCCCCAGGAACCTAGATCCCCTCCCAGGGGGAGAACAGAAAAACGGAGACCTCCGTCGAATCTTCTTCTGGATCACCCAGCCCCAAGAGATCCAGGAGACACCGACGTTCGCCTTCAACGGAGGACACAGGATCAGACTAATCTGCCTCTAGATCCCAATCTCCACTCTCCATCCCTTCTCCGGACCCACGTGAGATGCCCAGATCTCCTCCGGATGACCCTTCGTTCCTTGATATTATGAGACACATACAAGAGAACATGGGATGGGATGCAGAAGACCTAGACCCGGAAAGGGTACGCCTCACCAAATATCTTCGGCAGAAGGACCCCAAGCCTGTGGTGGTACCACCCTTGGTGGACACTTTTGTGAACGTCACCAAGGCAGCGTGGAAGCGTCCAAACTCGCTCCTGGCGATGCCGAAAAAAGCTGATCGTCTGTACAAGGCTCCTAAGGACGACCAGTACTTGACGCAGCAGCCTCAGGCCGATTCTCTGGTCATTACAGCCTCACATGACCGGTCACAGAGGCCGCAACATTTGAGCACCCTGCCACCTGACCCAGAGTCCAAGCAGTTGGACGCTTTGGGTAGGCTCACGTATGCCTCTGCTACCTGCGCCATCAGATCCTTAAACTATCTAACCACATGGTTCAATTCCAGACGCTTTGTGGGAACAGGGTCTGGAAACGGCTGAAAAATTGCCTGAAGGTGAGCAGAAGGAGGAGATGCTTCAGCTCCTCCGTACGGGTTCAGATGTGGGGAGCCAAGTGCTACGAGCCGCGTATGACTCCACGGACTCATCGGCCCGAGCAGCAGCTTCTGGCGTATGCCTCCGGAGACGCTCCTGGTTACGCGTCTCTGGTTTTACCCCGGACGTCCAGAAGAATATTATGGATGCTCCTTTTGAGGGAGAAGTATTGTTTGGTAATCCTTCAGAGAAAATCATTACCAGACTTCAAGAGGCCGGGAAGGCAGTAAGTTTCGTTCAGGCCATGTACCGACCCAAGCTTGGTTCCTTTCATAGGAACCAAAGCCGGTTTCATGGGCGGACGCAGAGGCAGCAGCCCCGCTCCGCTGCACATCAGAGGGGCTCCGGTTTCCGTAGAGCCCAGGGAAAGCAGCCTGCCAGCCGAGGTCAACGTTCTCCTAAGTAGGCCCAGCCAGCGGGCCCATCAGCTGCCACAGCCTGACTCCTTTCCGGCGTGACTCCTTTCCGGCCCCTCGCCCCTCAGGATCAACGGGAAATCATGGTCGGGGGTCGCATTGTGAACTTCCTGCCGGGATGGCAGGCTATAACCACCGACAGGTGGGTTCTTCAATTGGTCAGTCTAGGCCACTTTATAGAATTCGCAGAAAAGCCACCCTCGAGGCCTCCTTTGCTCTCCCGGTATCCGGGTCAGCACAAAGCTTTGATCTGGCAAGAAGTACTCACGCTCCCGAAAGGAGCGATAGAGTATGTCCCGGAGAACCAGAGAGGACAAGGATATTATTCCCACTTCTTCCTGGTTCCAAAGAAAACAGGGGACCTCCGTCCGATTCTGGAACTCAGCGACCTCAACGTGTCGGTCGCCTACAAGAGATTCCGCATGGTGACTCTTCCGGGTCTTATTCCAATGCTGAAACAAGACGCCTTTTTAGCGTCTCTAGACATGCAGGACGCATACCTGCATATCCCTATGGCTCAAGCGCACATGAGGTTCCTGCGCTTTGAGTTTCTCGACCACCACCTTCAGTTCCGAGCCCTTCCGTTCGGACTGTCCTCCACACCAAGGGTTTTTACCAAGTGCATGGCAGTCGTGGCAGCGTCTCTGAGGAGACAGGGCCATTATGTGTTCCCGTACCTGGACGACTGGCTTCTCATGGCCGCCTCCAGAGAGGCGTTGCTACATGCGATTCAGAGCACCCAGGATCTGTTCCGGTCTCTGGGCATCCTCATAAATTACGAGAAGTCTCTCCTGGTACCGTCGCAGAAACTGCAGTTTATAGGCGCAGTACTGGACACTGTTCAGGGAAGAGCTTTTCTTCCGACCGACAGAGCGGAGCGCATCAGATCCCTCATAAGGGATTTATCGTCGAACAAGATCGTACCTGCCAGGTCGGTCCTTCGCTTGCTCGGACACATGGCTGCGGCCATTCCTACTGTCCCTTTCGCAAGGCTCCACATGCGGGTAACTCAGTGGATGCTCAAAGTGCAATGGGACCAAAGACAAGACCACGTGCAGCATCCGGTCAGAATCACGAATTCCGTGATTCGAGATTGGCAGTGGTGGCTAGTCCCAGGGTCGCTCTCCTTGGGGGCGTCCTGTTCGTAGCACCGTCCCCGGAGGTAACCCTCACCACGGACGCCTCAGGTCTTGGGTGGGGGGCACACCTGGACGGGGTAAAGTCCCAGGGATCGTGGACCCAGATGGAAGCTCATCTTCATATCAATGTCCTAGAGATGAGAGCAGTTCTCTATGCCCTGCAGGTCTTTCAGTCTGTAATCCCTCCGTGTACTCTTCTGCTTCAGACAGACAACACGGCGGTGATGTATTACCTCAACAAACAAGGAGGCGCACACTCTTACCCCCTTTGCAGGGAGGCCATGAGGGTGTGGGATTGGGTAATCGGACACGGCGCAAATCTGATCACTGTGCACGTTCCCGAGGTGGACAACACGATTGCCGATGGCCTGAGTCACTCCCAGGCCAGAGTCCATGAGTGGGAACTTCAAGAGGTAGCAGAGGATCTGTTTCTTTGATGGGAAATTCCAGAATTAGACTTGTTCGCATCCCCATCCAACGCAAAACTGCCCAATTTTTGCTCGCTAGATCCAGGGCCTGGTGTTTTCTGGCGAGATGCATTATCACTCTCCTGGGCAAACAGATTCCTCTACGCTTTCCCTCCCTTCCCGTTGATCCAGAGAGTCCTTCTCAAATTGCGAAGGGAGCACGCACTCATGATCCTGGTGGCCTCGTTCTGGCCCAGACAGATCTGGTTCCCTTTGTTGGTGCAACTATCTCGGGAACCCCCGCTCCCATTGCTGCTCAGCTCCCACCTACTGTCTCAGGAGAAAGGTTCACTTGTCCATCCGGACCTATGTTCGTTGAACCTGCATGCTTGGCTCCTAGAGACATAGCCATCTTGCGTCACGGGGTCTCGCAAGAGGTTGCAGAGGTCCTTTCTGCAGCCAGAAAGCCGGCAACGCATGCGATGTACGCCATGAAATTGAGTCGTTTTTGTTTATGGTCGCGAGCACACGATCTTTCCCCTTTAGGTTGTCCTGTGGGAGTCATTTTGGATTATCTGCTCTCCCTCTTTCATTCGGGTCTAGCCTAATCCTCTATTAAGGTGCACCTCTGTGCCATTTCGGCCTATCACCTCCCAGTGAGACATCGTACAGTGGCTCGGTTGGACGCCACTCGGGAATTTCTTAGGGGAGTGTTACACCTTAGGCCTCCTATTAAGGACCCTGTGCCTCCATGGGATCTGCTCTTTGTCCTGAACAGCTTACGCCCCCTTTGAACCTGCCACGGATTGCGAGCTCATTTCTTGTCATGGAAAACGTTGTTTTAGTTGCTGTTACTCGTGAGAAGAATATCTGAACTTCACGCTCTTATGTGCAAAGAGCCTTATTTAGTTTTCCACCGGACAGAGTATCCCTGAGGGCCGAACCCCAAATTTTTGCCTAAGGTGGTCTCTTCACTCACTCTGAACCAGGATATTGACCTTCCTGTCTACTTCCCGAGTTACTCGAATAGAGGAGAGGCTCTGCTTCACACCCTGGATGTTCACCGTAGCCTGAGGTTTACCTCAACAGAACTAAATCTTTTTCGTAGTTCTGAGCAGCTTTTCGCTTCTCTGAGAGAATGATGGGCCAACCCGTATCTAAACAGTCCCTTTCTCGCTGGCTTGTCCAGTGTATTTCTTACTGTTATGATATAAAACAAAAGCCCTCCCGGCACAGTCCAGGGTCATTCTACTAGAGGTGTGGCCACCTCCTTTGCAGCTCTCAGAAATGTCTCCACCTCTGCTATTTGTGCTGCAGCCACTTGGAGTTCTGTGCAAACCTTTATCAGGCATTATAGCCTGGACATCGCCTCTCGGCGAAGGGCTGGTTTCGGCCTGGCAGTGCTACAGGGTCTCCTGTCCTAGGTTCAGGACCTGGAATTCATTTCCTTTTTCCTCCTCCGGAATTTCTGGCAGCGTTACTGCTTGGGAATCAGTCCTAATGGTGTAACCTGCTGCAAGAGCTGTGTCTCGAAGTAAGATAGTACAGTTACGTAAGAACTTACCGTAACAGTAGATCTTCGAGAACAGCTCTTGCAGCAGGTACCTTCCTGCCCACCTTCCCCCTTGGAGGAGGCATGGCTCAGTTTTTTCTGAGCAGGGGTTTTTACCTTTCTGTCTTCTGACGGCGAATCCTCGGTCTCCCATTTTGATGTCAGCCTGCGGCCGGAGGTCTCCGGCGGGAGAATTGGGGAATCTGGCGGGACCGCCCCCTTTTGTACCACGCCTGACGTCGGAGGCGGGACCGACGTCGGGGGCGGTCCCTGCTGAAGATAGCTAGCTAGAATTTTTCCGTAGTCCTGCACGCCTGCCTCTTCAGTCTAATGGTGGTAACCTGCTGCAAGAGCAGCTGAAGATCTACTGTTACGGTTAGTTCTTACGTAACTGTACTTTACGTAAGAACTTACCGTAACAGTAGATCTTCGAGAAAGGCTCTTGCAGTAGGTAAAACCTTCCCACCCTCCATCCCCCTAGGCTTTTTCAGCTCCTTTTCCATTGAGGGAAATATCTGCTTCTCTCTCGTCCGGGCCTTCCGGGCCTGTGGCGGGAAAGAACTGGAAGGCGGGCGCCTGGGACCGCCTTTATACCGACGCCGTCCAGCTGGTCACCTCACATGGGGGTGGCTTCGCCAGGGACTCTAGCTAGAAATTTTCTGTGGGGTCCTCACTGCTGAATTCAGTCCTATATGTAATTACCTACTGCAAGAGCCTCTCTCGAAGATCTACTGTTACGGTAAGTTCTTACATAACTGTACTTTACAGATATTATTGGTAAATGCATGCTGTTTTTCAAACAAAATTGATGAACTTAAGCACTTTATGTCACTTAAAAATTGATATTTGCGGAGTTACAGAGACTTGGCTTAATGGCGGTGACTGCGGCACTGAGATTACTGGATATTCAAAGTTTGAAAAAATCATAAAAGCTCAAGAGGAGGGGGAATAGCATTATATGTCACAAATGAATTTAAATCATATGAAGTAGTCAACAGATCTGTTGCTGTCTCAGAAAATGAATTATAATGGGCTAAAGTCGTACTTCCTAACAAACACAACATAACTATAAGACTAGGATAGTAGGTCACCTAATTTAGATAGTAACGAAAATAACATGTTCCTGAATGACACTGAAACTATGGAAATTGAGGGAGATTATATTGTAATGGGAGATTTTAGTGGAGAGGGAGGTGGTCATGGCAGCCATTATGGAAACATGGGCCACCCAATACCATGACTGGGACCTAGCAGTCCCAGGGTACAGAATATTCCACAGGCATAGGGAAAACAGGAGAGGGGGAAGTGGCATTATACATCAGGGAGGGGCTAAAGTGCATTAGGGAGGAGGGAGAAACAGAGTCATTATGGCTGCTAATCCAGGATTCCAGGAATAGGACTCCATGGATGGGAGTGGTGTACAGGCCACCCTCCCAGACAGAGGAGTTGGACAGGGAACTTGAGAGGCAGATTAGAAGGGCATACAGGAATAAGAGCGTGGTGGTTGTGGGGGACTTCAACCTGCCGCGGGGGTATTAAGAACAGCAAAAGCCACCAAAGAGCTCAGGCTGGCGCAAGACATTAAGGAGGGGGAGAAAAACTTCTTCAGGTACATCAAGGAGAAAAGGAGCTGTAAAGAACATATTGTAAGGATTAAGAAGGATGGGTGATGAGTAGAGAAGGGGGGAGAAAAGGCAGAAGCACTCGATGACTACTTCTTGGTATTTACAAAGGGGGGGTGCTACCCAAGGGAGGTGGGGGGGCAGTTAAGGCTGGGGAGGGAGTAACGGATAGGGCGATCACAGAAGGTAGAGTGCTGGAGGGCTTGAGAGCACTGAGGGTGGACAAAGCACCAGAGCCAGATGGCATTCATTTCAGGGTACTGAAGGAGCTAGCAGAGATCCTGGTAGGGCCCTTGTCAGGTCTGTTTAGTGCCTCATTGAATTCGGGATGCATACCCAAGGGTTGGAGGTTGGCTCACGTGATTCCCCCTGCATAAGAGTGACCCCAGAGATGAACCAGGGAACTATAGTCTGGTGGGCCTCACGTTCATCGTGGGGAAGCTAATGGAAATTAACCTAGAGGAGAGGCTGGTGTCCCTGCTAGAGTTCAGTGGGCTGCAGGACAGTAGACAGCATGGCTTCATCGCAGGCAGATCCTGCCAAACCAACCTGGTAGATTACTATGACTGGGTAACTAGGCAGATGGACAAGGGCCATGCAGTGGCTCTCTTGTACCTGGACTTCAGCACGGCATTCGATTCCGTGCTGCATGGGAGACTTAGATAAAACTTGAAGACACAAGGGCAGGAGCAAGAATGGTGCGAGGGGTGACAAACTGGCTGCAATGAGGGCAGCAGTGGTTGGTGGTGGAAGGGGAACTCTCATCCCCAAGGGCAGTAACAAGCGGGGTTCCACAGGGCTCAGTGCTGGGACCAGTGTTATTTGGAATGTTTATTGCAGACATTTCCATGGGCATCAAGAGCAGGATCAGCCTGTTTGCCGATGACACCAAGATAGGGGCGGTGGTGGATGACATAGAGGGGTGTCAGTTTGCAGGAAGATCTAAAAAAGCTGGAGACCTGGTTGGACACTTGGCAGCTGGGGTTCAATGACAAAAAGTGTAAGGTACTGCATTTTGGGGCAAAAAATCCAAGGAGAAACTATCAACTGGGAGTGCAGCTGGCAAAGACTGAAGAGGAAAAGAATCTGGGGGTGGTCATCACGGGATCAATTAACAGCTCGGCACAGTGTAGGAAGGCAGCAGCAAGGGCCAACAAAATGCTGAGTTGCATTGCAAGAGGAATAACGTTGAGGAGTGGGGAGGTGATTCTGCCTCTATATAGATCATTAGTTAGACCTCATCTTGAATACTGCATGCAGTACTGATGCCCGTACCTGAAAAGGGACATTAAATTACTGGAAGGGGTGCAGTGCAGAGCAACTAAGGTGATTCAGGGACTGGGGGACTTACTGTATGAGAGTAGGCTAAAGGAGTTCAACATGTACTTGCTCGAGGAGAAGGACAGAGGGGATATGATCGAGACACATGAGGGATAAACAAGACTGGTACAGGGGGGCTATTCAGGGTAAGGGTGGGGAGGAACACTTGAGGCCATGACATGAGATTAGTGGGGAGAAGGTTCAGGAGGGAAATGAGGAGGCACTTTTTCACAGAGAGGGTGGTGGCAGGGTGGAACACGTTACCAGTAAAGGTGGTAGCCTGCAGAACAATGGGCTGCTTCAAAGGGGGCTGGGACAGGGCAAGAGGGAGGATAAAGGAAGGGGTGGGTGAGGAAGGAGGGGCACCTGCAGAATAGGGCGGCTAGCTGCAACATTGAACAGGCTCGACAGCTACAGCGGTTTTACCATGAGTTGTACACTAAAGAAGAGGAAATTCCCCTAGACAACATCAAATCATATTTACAGAGTTTGCCAATACCATGAATCAGCCCACTACAGGTGGAAGTCTTGCTGGTGCCAATCACAGAGGGAGAACTACTCCAAGTTCTAAAAAAAAAAAAAAAAAGCTCAGACCCTGAAGGCACCAGGTCCAGATGGGTATCCCTCTGAATTTTATAACAAATTAAAAAAGCTGCTACTATCCATATTACTCGTGGCCTTACACGTGGTCCAGGAGGGAGAGGCCCCCCACCCACCCACATGGCAATATGCCACCATATCAGCCATACTTAAACCCCATAAAGATGTTAAACACCCCTCCTCATTTCGCCCCATTTCAATGCTAAATTATCAATCAATCAATCAAGTCTTTATTTAACCAGGCGTTCATCGTTGAGCAGAAGCTCATTTGCAAGATGGACCTGGGTGGAGCATGAACAATTGTATATACAGGTCAACACAGGTATTTACAAGGCAATACAGATAATACTCTTTACAGAGAGGAAGAAAAAGAAGTTCATATGTACATAGAATTATACAGATATTGTACAGATTACACGGTATTTACATACATAGAAGTGTCTATAGGAAGATAAAGCAGGTTATCTAAGGTTGCAGGAGGAAGTAGCGGAAGAAAAAATAAAAATATACACCAGGTAGAGGTGAAGGTAGGGGAAGAGAGGAGGGAAGTAGGGAAGAAAGGCTAGGAGTGCAGTTGCACAGAAAGGAGTTAGTAAAGCTGTATGTAGAGAAGGTGGATGGAGAAAAGGGTATGTGTGAGCCCGGGATTGAATGCTATAAAGTACGGGCATGGTAGGATGTCACAACCCAGGGTAGTGAGCTCCTATCCGAGGTTGGGAAAGGAAGAATAAGGGATGGATGGGCCTAGTGTTGATAAGACAGGGGGATAAGAGAGAGAGAACAATTAGGCTGGTGAGGAGCAAGCTGGGGGGTCAGTACTTAAAATTGGGTCTAGGCATGGCTATATACCCAGTGCAGACACGGTACTGGGTCTGAGTGGGTGAAGCAGTTACATACTTCTCTGATTGTATGGAAATAAAGCATCTTGAAAGCATTTATACCGATTAGAGTGCTTAATTTGAGGGTTTTTTGTAGATTGTTCCATAAGGTAGGTAGCACGAAGCTTATGGCTGCCCTGCCGAAGCGGGATTTTGCTTTGGGTACTTTAAGTGTAATAGCTGAGTAACTTCTTAACGCGTATTTCCCAATTATACTCAGGGGAAGACAGCAGGAGATATAGTAAGGCAGCTTATTAGAGATGGCTCTATAGGTCCAGAGAGCGGCGTTTCTGTGGTGCCTGAACTTTAGTGATGTCCATCCCACTGCCGCATATAGGGTGCAGTGATGTGTGTGATTACAAAATGTTCATGTCAGCCATGTTCTCTAGGATAGATCATTTACTACCAGCTATTATTGACCCTGATCAAGTGGGCTTTATTAAGGGCAGACAGACCCATGATGCCATAAGGTGTGCGCATTTCTTGGTAGATTATGCCATAGAAAGACAAATCCCTTTAGTGCTACTGGGGTTAGATGCTGAAAAGGCATTCACCGGGTCAGCTGGTCTTTTTTATGGCAGACTCTGGAACACTTTAGATTCCTAGAACAACTTATAAAACAATTACAAAATATTTATGCCTCCCCTAAAGCAAATGTTAAGGTGGATAGGGCTCTTTCACATACATTCCAACTCTCTTGGGGCACCTGTCAGGAATGCCCAATGTCCCCAATGTAGTTTGCTGTATATCTCGAACCCCTGGCCATTGCCATCAGATCTTCTCAGGACATAGAGGGCCTTCCATTGGGAGGTCACCCGGACAAGATATCACTGTTTGCGGATGATATTCTACTGGCTCTTACCGAGCCTGAACAATCCGTCCCAGAGGTATGGAAACAGCTACAAACATTTGGTAAGCTAACAGGATATAAAATTAACAAATCAAAAACCGAGGTATTGACGTACAATTACCTCCCTCCTTCCCACTTCAAAAAAGACTTCCCCTTTAAGTGGCACAGACAAGAGATTAGATACTTGGGAATAAATCTCACAAGAAACCCCATTCATGCAGAGCTCTCAAATCTCGAACCTTTAACCCTAACATTGACAGAAGATCTATATCGTTAGTCATGTCTCCCCCTAAGCTTTTTGAGTAGGATAGATACAATTAAGCAGAATGTATTTCCCTGCATATTGTTCTTTCTTCAGACACTGCCCTTCACCCCGGCTAAAACATTTTTCCAGGCATGGGACAGAATGATATCCTGCTTTATTTGGAGTGGAAAGTGTCCCAGAATTAGATATTCTGTTCTGCAACTGGCCAGAGAGAAAGGTGGCCTTAACCTCCCTGACCTCAAAAAGTATGTGATGGCAGCAAAGTTAAGGGCAGTCCTTCACTGGCTAAATAAGCAGTATGATGCACACTGGAAACAATTAGAAGTAACCTGGGGAGACATATACAACACTCGGGAGCTCTTTTTTGGGATGCCCCACAAGTGCCAAGGGATAATGAATTATCCGAAGTTCACCAGGGAACCCTTAAAATATGGCTTAATGTCAGTAATAATTATTTTACATTCCCTGAAAAATTGCTCTTGGGAACACTGAAATATAATGCAAATTTGACAGCAGGTCCCTCAGGCCCCTATATAGTTCAATGGCAGAGATATGGCATTTTATTCATTTTCCAGTTAGTGGACAGAACAGGTCTCCTTCCCTTTGTCTCCCTTCAGAAGGAATATCACTTGCCCCATAAATATTTTATTTTCTTATTTACGTCTTAAATCATACCTTCAACCATATGAACCGTCCCTCGCAGCCCTAAGTGAAAATCCAACCCAAATAATGCAACTGTTACAAGCTCATACCAGAGGAACAACCTTGGATCACCTGATTAGTAAGATATACAAGGCCTTAAATGAAAGACAGGGAGACTAGACCAACTCAATCAGGTTTAGATGGGAACAAGAACTGCAGGTATCAATTAGTGAGCAGGATTGGAATGACTCTGCTTTACCAACTATAAAAATCTTTTTCTCACCGTACTGGCGTGAATACATGTGGAAACTCCATTCTCGTTTCTTCGGCACACCAGTCTTGCTGGCTAGTATGGGAGAATTAGGGGAGGGACAGTGCTGGAGAGAATGTGGGGATGATAGAGCAAATCAGAGCCATGTCCTAAGCTAGCCAAGTTTTGCAAGGAGATCCTCGAGGAGCTGAGTGCAATTTATGACACCACTGATTTATTCACTCCCACATTTATATTGACTTTCATTAAACCAAAAGGTCTGCGAACAAAAACTTGCTAAAACAGATTTTACAATTTATAACAGCAGGCCACAAAAGTATCACTAGACTGTGGTTTACAAATAAAATACCCACTAAAAAAGCCTGGATTGTTTTGCCCCAGGAGATATATGCCCTTGAGCAACTCTCGGCCAAGATGTTGGACAAAGTTCAAAAATTTGATGTACAGTGGCAAAAGTGGATATCATACTAACTAAATAATTATGATGATTTTGTACCTTAAGCTATGTACTGAACATGTAATTTTGTTCTTCTTTTGCACTGAAAAGATACTTGAGATATGATCTGTGTTGCTCCTTGAATTTTAATGGGACTAAAATCTGGGAGGAAAAGGGGAAAGCTCACCATGCTATGTCTGGTTTGATTTGAGTGGATCACAGACTGAACTTAAAATGAGTAATTATGATTCTCTGGATACTGAAGCAATAAGATATTAATTTATTTCCCCTAATATGACTGCTACAAGTATACATGTAATGTATTGTGATGTTATCAACTGGTATTAATAAGTGATGTATTACTGCCTGTAAAATTGTTGCATTTATAAATTAAATAAAAAGACTAAATTAAAAAAAAGGCTTGTTAGACCAATTGGCTATTTTCTGCTGGCAAATTTCATATGTTTAATCTTCCTGATATCAATTGGGAATCATTGAGAGGATCATACAACCTAGATAATAAATTTATTGATTTGATGACTATATACAATATGGTACAATTAAAGTTCCAACTAGGGAGCAGAATATTCTATATTTATTCTTCACAAACTGGGAGCAAGAAATAAATAAGGTAGATGTTACACGTCCTCTAGCTAATAGTGACCATAACATGATGTGTATTGAAATAAATATTAATCAAATGTTTGGTACTCTGGGCCAAACTCAAATTAAAGATTTCTTCAAAGCAGATTGAAAGAAAATTAATGCATTCCTCAACGACTGGGATAAGAATACTGATCTAGCAAATTGTACCTTAAATGAGATATGGCAGAAAATAAATGAAAAATGAATGTACTGTATAAATCTTTGGGTTCTCACCAGGACTAAACATAATAATAATAATAATAATAATAGGAGAGTGCCAATTTGATGGAACAAATGTATCAAACGTAACCTAAACAGAAATTATATAAAAAATATAAAAAACAACCGTCAGCAATTAATTGGGCAACTTATAAAAAATCTGTGAACAAAAACAAGAGCCTTATTAGAAAATCGAAAAAACAGAGGTAAAGCTTGCGACTTCTGTTAAAGAAAGAAAACAACATTTTTTAACTATATTGGATCTATAAAAAAAGAGTAATCTGACAGTTGGCCCCCTGCAAACCACAAATGGATTGATACTTGATGAGGTGGAAATGGCCACTGAATTAAATAGATATTTCATTAGTGTTTTTGGACCTAAAGATTCTATTCCAACTATCTCTACTGAGAACACCAACAGTGTGAAACTAATACAAAAGAGGTTCTCAATGTTATTAGCTCCATTAAATCTAAAAGTTCCACAGGCCCGGATGGGATCCCACCTAAATTTGGTAAGGAAGTGGCACAACAAATATCAGGACCGTTGACTACTTTGTTTAATACCTCACTTAATGAAGGTACAACTCTTCCAGTATTGAAAGAGGCCACAGTTATTCCACTACACAAAAATGGTAGCAAAAACAGTGTAACAAATTGTAGACCCATAAGTTCAACATCGGTAATCTATAAATTAATGGAAAAATTACTAAAAGTAAGAATAATGGCACATCTAGCAGAATTAGGGCATATTGATGTAACACAACTTGGGTTTGTCTAGGGCCGATCATGTTTAACAAACCTTAATTTTTTCGAGCTGGTGAGCGAAGCATTGGATAATGGGTTATCAGTAGATGTTATCTTTCTCGACTTTTTAAAAGCTTTTGACTCAGTTTCACGTAGAATATTAATTGAACAGATGATAGAGTTAAATATCCATCCCCTGATCATACGTTTGGTCAAATTGTGGCTTTCAGAACTAAAACAAAGGGTCTCGTTAAAGGATCACTTATATCCATGGGGTTGGTTACAAGTGGAGTTCCCCAGGGCTCTGTCCTGGGTCCCACTCTTTTCAACATATTAATATCCTCAGTGCTTCCTCTTAATAAAAATTACTGGATGGGAAAATATGCAGATGATTGCAGACTGGGTGGTATTGTGACTAATCATACGTCAGCTTTAGAAATTCAAAATAACCTTACTCTCCTTGAGAATTTGGCAAGGAACAACAAACTATCCTTTAATGAATTAAAATGTAAGGTGATGCATTTGGGCAAAAACAATCCATGTTACAGATCTAAACTAAACAACATCATCTTACAAATCACTGAAAATGAAAAAGACCTTGGGGTCACTTTTTCGCACAACTTTAGATTTGATATGCACGCCCAAAATATTGTAAAAAATGGGAATTAAATTTTAAGCTGTGTCCTAAACCATATTAAAAGTAGAAGCCCGGAGGTCTTGGTCCCGCTTAATTCTAGTCTTGTAAGAGCACATCTAGAATTTTGTTTGCCCATGTGTGCCCCGGAACTGGTCAGAGGGGAAAAAATTAATAGAGAGGGTACAACAAAAAGCTATTTAAAGAATTTTTACTATGAGTAGGATGGACTGTGGTACAAGATAAAAAAAAAAACTGGGTCTCTACTCTGTGCAATATAGGAGAGTAAGGAGAGATTTATGCTTAACATATAAAGCAATAAAAGATGAGTCAATTCTGGAAACCATTGGTCTAATTAAAAATAACTCGAACAAAATTACCAGAACACATGATATGAAATTAAAAGGAGACCATAATAAAACCAATAAAAGAAGCCAGTGGTATTCCCAAAGAATTATAACAACATGGAATGCTTTACCAAAAGCTATAGTGCAGCGTGACACAATGAATCTTTTTAAGAAACGATTGGACACACACATATGGGTGATAAAAATTTTGATTTCCACCATTAAAAATGGTGAAGAGTTCATAAAAGGCAATCCTGCCTACCAAATTCGTGCACTTCCTATGATCCTCTCTGTCTCCTGTCGGACCTTCTCACAGTCTCCAGTGGGAGAACAGAGAGGGGTGTAGGGGACCGCCCCTCTTATACCATCGGCAGATGTCTGCGTGCTGACGTCAGAAGCAGTCCCCCGTTGTACATTGCTAGCTAGAAATTTTCTGTGTGGTCGTGGTGCCTGGCGGCTTAATCCTAACGGTGTTGCCTACTGCAAGAGCTCCTCTTGAAGATCTAATATTACAGTAAGTTCTTACGCAACTGTACTTTTTCCAAGTGCTGAATAATCGCTAGTTCATTAAATCTATTTTCAGTTTTTGACCGGTTGCATGTGCTCTATCGATGATTTACTGATAGAGCTCAAAAAAACAGATTTGAAGCCCTGAGTCATGCCGGGTGAAAATGTGAGTCACAAATGGACCCAATTTTTGTCTTGGTCTGGGCTCAGGCTGATCACGTTGCGGGGAACTGCCCATGTTGCCAGATGATGCATCCATCATCCCTTGAGGAGTCCCAGGCATGCATCCTTTGAGGTATGCCTTCAGAAAAGTAGGCCTCAGTGGTCACTGGTTCAGTGGCCCAGTTTAGGCCATGGAGGAAGAGGCGGCAGTGGCAGGGGCAATGTCATCCTGGCCTTGGTCCCAGTGATGCCTTCTATGGACCAGACACCAGGAGAACCAGTTAAGAGGGCTCTTTCTGTGCATGGAGACCTTTTTTTTTTTTTTTTTAATTTACATTTTATACTCCTTCTTTGGGGAGTCTGCAGGTGGCTCCGGCCCCTCCCTTGGAGGGGCTCATCTCTCTGGTCAGGCACTTCCTGCACCAGTCCCACCTGGTGAATCCCCCATGGGTGGCCCCCCCCCCATGACAGAGCCAGGGGCAAGGAGTGGCAACCCCCCCCAACCCTGGAAGCCAACAGTCCTATTCTGAGGGCTGGTGCAGGTGTCGGCCATCATGGAGCCTGCCAGCTCCGTTTTTTCCTCCAGTTTACACCCCAGGACCCATGAACATACAATGGGTGGGGTGAATGTCTCTGCCTCCGCGGAGGCAGTCTTACGCCCTGGACCAGGGCCCACCCCATTCTGAGCCGTGCACCTGTGCCGACCCCCAACCACTGCTGGGTGTCAATCTACAGTGCACTGCACTGTCCCCCCTCCTCCAAGAAAGGAGAGCTGTCAGCAGATGCTTGATCCTTCCTCACCCTGGTCAACCCCTGAGCGACCCGAGTCTGTTCCCGAACCTGGGCAACCTGTGTGGCGTAAGGTGTGGCATCCAGCGCCTCACCCCTCAGTGCCACCGGGCTGACATCCATGTAGACCACCTGTGAGAGTTCATCCTATCGAAGGTAATATAAGAAACACCACTGGTGTAAATCGTGGGGGGGTAGTTCTGCTCTTCTCTATCTGTAAGTGTCTCTAAATGCTTGATTTTGATTGAGTTTTCCATTTGAGGGAGTAGTCAACTCTCCATCGGTATCCCTGAAGGAGTTGTTGACCCTGTTGCTAGCCTTGCTTGTAGAGCAGAAAGCAGCTAACTAAAAGAAGCTACATTTTCTTATTAATTTAAAACTTATATCTCAGCAGGAGTCATTGTCTGTTAAGATAAAGTAGACAGATAACTTTATTAGAAGTAGAAGGGGTCTTATTTAGGGTTAAAAAAGAAAGAAAAGAAAGAAAGTCAGTGTGTGTTCTGTGCAGGGAAGGGTACTAATCAGCTGACTTTGCTAAACCAGTAGGAGGAAAGAGAGCTTACCTGGGGGTGTGGTTTAGACACTATAAAAGCAGGTGAGTCAAATTACAACTTCCTGTTGCTAGCCTTTTTTCTTATTAATTGCCCTCCATCCCACCCACCCAAAGCCAGTTCTACTTTTATAGCCACTGGATTTGACTGTCAACAGGAACTTCCTGTTTGGCAGTAGGAAGGAAAGGATCATGGAGAAACATTGGTTTTGTCAACCCTAAAGGAAAAAAGTAGCTCACTCTCCCCCCACCTAGCTGCTGGTGGTCTGATATTGAGCAAGGAAGAAGGAGGCTACTGAAGAAGATAGGAAGTTGCTGTCCCAGAGCAGGAAGGGTGAGAGTTGTAAGGAGAGGAGAATAAGCATCCAGAGAAACAGTAGAGAGGACACAAAATAAGACATGATAGGAGTGGTGCAGTGCAATGGCTGTGGGGCGGCAGTGTTCCGGGAGACATTCTGGAGGCTGCGATGCTGCCCTATTTGCACGCACCTCTCTGGTCTGAGAGAGGAGGTTGCCCGTCTCCAGGCTGACCTGGCTAGGATTTGTGAAACCTCCTCCCCCACCCAGGGACCACCAGGGCCAATGCCACTACCTCCAAGGTTGCCAAGAAAGAGGAGAGGCTGGACCAGGGTAGGCTCAAGGAGGGAGAGGGTGGTGGAACAGAGTTGCATCCCTCCAGTTGTACCTCTCCACAATTCATTCACTCTTCTGGTGGATAGTGGTTCCTCTATGGAGGCACCTGCAGTGGAGACCAAGGAGGATGCTGGGAACCTTCACAAAGGAGACCCACAGGAGGGTGGCATGGGACCCCACAGGGGAAGGAAACAACTCCTGGTGGGGGACTCAATCATTAGGGGGGTAGAAATGGGGAGGAAGGGAGAGGGTAAAGGTGCCTTCCTGGGCGCCCGGCTTGGAGGGACAGGAGGCAGATCCTCAGGATAGTGGGAGGAGCTGCGCGAGGGAGGGAGCTGGATGTTATTGTCCACCTAGGGACAAATGACCTGGCCAGGAATGGGATCAGAGCAGTGCAAGAGGAGTTTGAAGAGTTGGGAAGGGGCCTTAGACAAGTAGCGCATACGGTAACCTTCTCGGAGGTGCTGCCTGTCTGTGGCAAGGGAGATGCAAGGGCACTTCTCACCAGGGAATTCAATGAGTGGTTGAAAAACTGGTGTGGAGCTCAGCGTTTTGGCTTCATTGGGGACCGGAGAGCCACCTGGAGGGATGCAGACCTATACTGGTGCGATGGTCTGCATCTGTCCAGGGGGGGATCCAGGATCCTAGGTGAGAGGTTGAAATGCTTCATTGGCAAGCATTTAAACTAACCAAGGGGGGAGGCACTGAAAAGGAGCAGGGAAATCCGAGCTTCCCCACAAAACATGGTGATTAGTGAGGTAAACACCAGGTACAGAAACTTATTAAGAGCAGAACAGATTTAAATGTAAAAAAAGCAAAGGCAGTAAGAACAGAAATGGGGCTAAAAGGGGTAAGGCCATCAAAAAGTGGAGGTGATGAGTACTAATGCCCGTAGTCTGTAACAAGCTCCTGAACTAGTGGCCTTGATGGAAGAGGGTTGCCTGGATATTGTGGCAGTCACAGAAACATGGTACACAGAGAACCATGACTGGGATGTCAACATACCAGGATACACAATCTACAGGAGGGACAGGGAGGGTAAAAGAGGAGGAGGAGTAGCTCTCTATGTAAAGGAAGGGATCAAAGCAACAGAACTAAAGAGTAAACAGGGAGCAGATGAGGCACTTTGGGTCACCCTGGAGACAGGAAATGGCACCACAATCCGCATGGGGGTTGTATACAGACCCCCATCTCAGGGGGAGGGAATGGACAAGGAAATGATAGAAGGCTTTCTTAGAATGGCAGAAAAAGGGGAGATATTGTTGATGGGGGACCTGAATATGCCAGATGTTAACTGGAGCACCTTTGCTGCAGGCACATCCAAGAGCAGGGTCATTCTTGATGCCCTACAGGGGGCATGCCTCAGACAGCTAATATTGGAACCCACTCGGGAGGGAGCAATCTTAGACCTGGTACTCTCAAATGGGGATGGAGAAAGAATCTCAGATTTAGAAGTGGGTAGCCATCTGAGACAAAGCGACCACCAAACAGTGTGGTTCACGATAAACACAGCCATACAGTCAAGCCATACAAAAGCAAGTACTGGACTTTAGGAGGGCTGACTTTGGGAAAATGAGAGAGTGCCTCAGAAAAGCACTAGCAAACAGGCAAGAAGGAGGGTGGAGGAACAATGGGAATGATCAAAACAGCCATCACAGAGGCAACAAGCCTTTGTATAAAACAAATCAATAAAACACAATGAAGGAAAAAAACCGCTATGTGGTTCTCAAAAGAGGTGGAGGAAGGTTAAGGAGAAAAGGACAGCATTCAGGAAATATAAGGAAACACAGAAGGAGCAGGACAGAGAACTTTATCAGTTAAAGCAGAAAGAGGCTGGGAAGGCAGTCAGAATAGCAAAGGCCCAAACCGAGGAAAGGATAGCCAATTCTGTTAAGAAGGGGATAAGACCTTTATAGGTACATTAGGAGCGAAGAAAGACCAAAGGAGTGATACTGAAGCTTAATAAAGGGAGGAATGTGGGTAGAGGGTGACAGTGAAAAGCTGGGATACTGAATGAATATTTCTGCTCAGTATTCACAAAGGAAGAGGAGGGTTACCTAAACCAAACAAGAGAAACACTCTGAAGGCGGGGTCGATACCAGTCCATTCACAGAAGAAAGGGTTCTGAAAGAACTAATAAAATTGAAGGTGGATAAAGCAATGGGGCCTGATGGGATTCACCCAAGAATTCTAAAAGAACTAAGGTAGAACTAGTGACACCGCTGACTACTCTCTTTAACAAATCATGGGAGGATGGGTGGTACCCGAGGACTGGAGGAGGGCAGATGTGATTCCTCTTCACAAAAGTGGGAGCAGGACAGAGGCAGGAAACTACAGACCAGTTAGTTTGACCTCAGTGGTAGGAAAATGATGGAATCACTTCTAAAGGAAAGAATTGTTGAGTACCTAGGGGCCAATGGGGCACAGGACCCAAGGCAGCATGGATTCACGATGGGAAGGTCGTGTCAGACGAATCTAATAGATTTCTTTGACTGGGTGACCAAAGTAGTAGACCAGGGAGGGGCTGTGGACATGGCTTACCTAGATTTTAGCAAGGCATTTGATACAGTCCCACACAAACAATTAATTCACAAGATAGCCAGCCTTGGAGTGGGTCCCCAGATGGTAGCCTGGATAAAAAATTGGCTAGACAACAGGATGCAAAGGGTAGTAGTAAATGGAGTACACAGTGAAGAAAGGAGGGTTACTAGCGGGGTACCGCAGGGTTCAGTACTGGGACCGGTCCTTTTTAATGTCTTTATAAGTGACATTGCAGAGGAACTGGAAGGAAAAGTATGTCTCTTTGCAGATGACACAAAGATCTGCAACAGGGTTGATGCACAAGATGGAGTGGAAAGGATGAGAAGGGACTTGGCAAGGTTGGAGGAATGGCCAAATGTATGGCAGCTCAGATTCAATGCAAAGAAGTGCAAGGTAATGCACATGGGAAGCATACACAATGGGGGGTGAGATACTGACAACAGTAAAAATAGAAAGGGACCTGGGGGGAATTATATCAGATGACCTAAAGGTGGGCAAGCAATGTGAGAAGGCAGTAAGGAAGGCTGGGGGGATACTGGGATGCATAGGAAGAGACATCAATAGTAGAAAACAGGAAGTTGTTATCCCTCTGTACAGACAGTTGGTGAGACCCCATCTGGAGTACTGTGTGCAGTTCTGGAGACCCCATCTCCACAAAGACATAGACAGAGTGGAGGCTGTCCAGAGGAGGGCAACCAAAATGGTTCAGGGTCTGCACCAGAAGACATATGAAGAAAGACTAAAGGAGCTTAATATGTATACCCTTGAGGAAAGAAGGGAGAGGGGACATGATAGAAACTTTCAAGTACCTCAAGGGAATTAACAAAGTCCAAGAGGGTAGCATCTTCCAGAAAAGAGATGTGCAAGAACAAGGGGCACAATTTGAAGATAGAAGGGGACGGCTCAGAGGTAATGTGAGAAGTATTTTTCACTGAGAGGGTTGTGGATGCATGGAACAGCCTCCCTGAGGAGGTTGTGGAGTCAAGAACAGTGGGGGACTTCAAGAATGCATGGGACAGGCATAAGGCAGTTCTAGTGGGGGGTAGGAGGAAGTAAGCTGTTGGTTAACTAGGATCTGCAGCTTATCTGTTAGGTAGGAAAATGGGCAGACTAGGTGGGTCAAGCGGTCCTTATCTGCCGTCAAATTCTATGTTTTCTATGTTTCTGTGGACTTTGGTCAAGGATTCAGTCGAAGTCATCATCAACCATGTCCACCTGGAGTCGGAGATGGGTCTTCATCTGTCTCTCGTACGCTGGTGCTGCAGGGGCCTCCTTAGATTGAGGAACTGGTTTAGACCATGTCTCTGGTCGAACCAATGCCTGTGCAACCTCCACTGGTTGTTCATATGCTGGTTAGGATTCGTTTCCCACCCATTATGATGAAGGTGCCCCAGCAGCTGGTGTTCTCCTTTCCACCTCTGTCAGGCAAACATCACCTGCGGATCAGTGGTTGAGGTCCTCGTCAAGTTTTCAGTCTTGCTTGGGTCGAGGCCATCACCATCGGTGGTCATCCAGTGTGTACTCTTCTTCAGGATGGCGTCGGCTGCGTCACAAGTATGAGGATGTCCTGTGGCAACACATCCCTGGAGGTAGTTGGCCTGGGGCGGGGTTGACTGATGTTGCCAGACACTTTGACTCCCTCTTGTTTGCCATTTGGCGATGCTTTCTGTGGGGACAGGGTCCAACAGTCATGCCTTCAGTGGTTCTGATGTTACCACAGCAGACCGTTCTAGTGGAGCCGTTCCCTCAGCAGCTGTGGGAGGGTGCTCTGATGAAGAACTCTAGCCCTGAGTCTAGGGTACCTAAGCTTTTGTTGTTGGTCATCACCTTGACTAAGAGGGAACTCTGAACCCCTGAACACCAGACCCATCCTTGGTTCCAGCATCAGGATTCCTGCTCAGAGGACTCTTTGATGGATTCCTTCCAGTGTCAGATGGACATTGACTCGTCTGATAGCCGGTCAGCCCCTGGTGATTCAACATCATTTGCTGCTCTCTTTCAGCATGTTCTCATCCCTGGATCTTCTCTTGGAGGAAGTCCAAAAATGTGAGACTTGCTCCTTGGTGGACAGCCTGCATGAGGATTTCTCACCTAGGTGGCATTCCCAGTTGCTGATGCCTCCTGGATCTGATGCTCAGTACTTGGCAGTACTCAGCTTCATGCCAAGCCCAACCCCATCATATGGACCAAAATTATGTGGTCCCTGTTGGTGGGCTCCCTGTCTTCTCAGTGCACCTGTCTGTAGAGGGCCTAGTGACTGATTTAGCTGTCTGAAAGCCAAAAGTGCAGGGCAATATGGACAAGGAGTGCAAAAAACAGGCAATCTTTTGACCTCCACAGTGGCCCACCATCACATAGCATAACTGGTTCTGTTGGTTATTGGATCAGGTCTGTCTCTGAAGTTCCAGACTTTCTCTCCATGTTGATCCCAAAAATAGATGGAGTTTATGATGCCTGTGGACACTCTTGCCACTCTGCAAAGTGAGCTTGCTCGTCTCTTGGAGCACAGTGCTAGCGATGTTGTCTCAGGTGCCTTAGACCTCCAGGGATTTGTGTCTCATTAGTTTCTGGCACCAAAGTGGATTTGGGGGAGAGTTTGCTACCCATTCTCAACCTGCATGTACTGAACAAGTTTGTCCACAGTGGATGGTTCAGTATGGTCACCCTCAACCAGATAATACCATCTCTGGAGCCTGGGGATTGGTTTTGCTCCCTTAACCTCCAGGACATGTATTTTCACATTGCAGTCCATCCATCCCAAGCCAGCTACTTGGTAATTGTTCTTGCCTAAACCAGTTCTGGGGAGAAATCCTGACCTAGTGTGTCACCGGGGGAAAGACTACTTTTCATTATGTGATCCGAATCAGTGCTGGGGTGTAAATGGCATTTAGTGTGGCAGATTTTTAGGGGTTATGGATTTGCTTTTAATTTGCACATTAAAGTGTTTTCCTGTTTTATTTATTTTGTCTACTGTCTACATAACCAGGTAATATATGTTGATGATTGTCTCTGCATTCTGTTCAAATTTTGGGGTAAAGCCAGGACAGGGTGTGAAGGGATCATATTTTGGCTCCAGTGAGGTAGCCAGATGATACGTTTTACTTCCATATAGCTGCCATCTGATCCTGCGCTCAGGTATGTTGTGACATGTGCCCAGAAATGACATGGGGCGCACCCCATTGAAGTCAGTGGGAGTAAATTTAATGATTTTGTTTATGCAAATTAATGGATACAGTGAGTTTAATAAAGGCCACTGCTTGACTAAGAAGGGCCATCTTAGTCAAGCGGTGGCCTTGGATAAACTCACTATAGCCATTAATATGCATAAAAAAATGTAATTTCCCCACTGACTTCAGTGAAATGCACCAATGCTCTTTAGTGGTCACACATCACAACATGCACGTGAAATCTTGAGAGAACGGAGTTGGAGCTATAGGGAAGTAGAAGAGATCAGCTGGCCTCCTCGTTGGGCTAAAATACGATCATTCACGCCCCATCCAGCCTTTAAAAAAAATTTGGAAAAGTATGCAGAAAGACTTCTGCGACATATATTGATTACTTATGTAAGTAGTACCTATAGCTTGGTAAATTCCTTTAATGTGATCATCTCAAGCCTTAACCAGAATCTGTAGCTATTGTAGGTAGGAGTGTTCAGTGACATGCAGTGATGAGCCTGAACTGTTAGCAGTAGTTTGTCTCCCATTTCCTAGTGCAGTATATCTTGTCGATTCCACAGCCTTAGGCTAAATGCTTATGCCCTTCACAATTTGCAGGCAAAATGCTGAGCTGGCCAAGCTACGGCAGGATTGTAGCAGGCTGACAAAAGAACTGAATGAGAGATTGGAATCCCAGCAGAAGGATGAAGAACAGAAGACGATTCTTGAGGCAAAGCTAGCTACCTATGAGAAGCAGAACAACCAGCTTCAGGTAAGGGACAGAAAATGTCTTGCTGCTTTACTCCATGCTCTCCTGAACTGCACTGCATCTATACTACATAACATCTTTAGAAGTCTGTAATCTAGGTAGCTGTCATCTTTTTCCTAAATCAGAATGAACACTTTGCATGCCCCAAGTTCTGCATTTCCAGTTTACACGTGAGTCAGGTACAGGGTGTGTGCAGTACCAGGATTGTGGAAATTGTTTTTTGCTGTGTTGGGAACTCCATCGCTTGGTGTGTACAGTAGCTGTGCTTTGCCTAACAGAAAGGTTTTTGGGTAGGGATAAAGAAGGGTTTACCATGTGGTAGAAACAAGGTACACATACATTACACACAGGCACAAACACAAGGTAGAAAATAGTTTATACAGTTAAGAAGCTGTCAATCAGGCAGACTATGAATATATACACTGGTTACTTAAAATTCACTAGAATCTATATATTCAAGTAACATGCAGTAGTAATTTAAGGTCAGAATGAATGCTAGGTCCATCATGATACCCCCACTTTATAAGCTGGGATAAATAACACGAAGTTAGTTAGTCACTCCCTTTGCATGCTTGCAGTGTCTTTTGCAGGTTTTCTGAAAATATTCAGAAGTCATTGGCTTGGCAGCTATTTAACCTTTTTGCAGTCTGTAACGGTTTGATGTGGCCTTCTTAAGCCCTTTTTCAAATGGGTAAGTAGCATTAGTGCAAATGGCATGACTGTCATCTCACACAACCACTGAGCCACCTGGGTAAGGTTGGTTTTCTTAGAAGAAATAAAACTGCGGAAAGTTTTATTACTAGGCTGGAAGAAGACACATAGGGTGAAGAAAAAACATGTGGCATCAATGGCCCTGCTGTATTATTTGGTCTGAAAATGAATATTTGAAAATTTAGGCCCCTACCCACCCTGTGTAATTCCCATTTGCTGAATGTCCCCCGCCTTGCAATTTGGGCCCTGGCAGCTGCAGTTTTCCTTTAGCTGGCAGAGTGGGCAAGCAGCAGCTTTCACAGCTGATGCCAGTGTTGCTTCAACAACCAGCAGGGGGGCACATACATCAGGTGAGTATCAGCCAGAAAGCAGCTCCCACAGCTGATGGAAACAAATTTTTTCCAGATTGCACACCCATGGTAACCCGCTAACCCCCAAAAAATGCCACTACCTTTCTTTTCAGTTGTTTATCTCTTAGGGAGATGCTTTGATGCTAGCAGTAGGCAGAGTAGATTAACGCAGGCATTTGGCATGACTTCTGACAGATTGCCAAAAAGCATGGTCCTGATTGCCTGAGCTGGTTTATTGATTTTTTCTCTCACTCAAACTACATTCTCCCTTACGCAGACCTTGCAACGTGAAACCGAGGAAACCCTGCAGAGGCGACTGGAAGAGGTCAGCGAGGAACTGCGGAAATCACAAAGCAGCTATACAGGCCTCCTAGCAGACATGGAAAAAGTTAAAGCAGAACAGCAGAGCTTTACTGGTAATTTAATTGCAAATGTTAAATGTGTGAGCATACTAACCACTTTGTAGCAGCAATCGTTAATCAGAGTGCCTCTTTTGCAGCATCAGTTTAGGGAACAGCGGGCACCTAAAAGCTTGGATTTTACTCTGTAATTTGGAAGCTAAATCTTATTTTTGCAGCCCAAAAAAGACCAAGATATGGTTAGCAGCTCTCGTGGTTCAATCAGAACTTTGACTTAATAGCGCTCTTATTTACTGTGAACCAAGCAACATACTCATTGAGTGACCTGGGCAAGCCATTTCACATTCCCTTCTAAAAACTGGAAGAGGCAGAACCCCACCTATTGTAATACAGGTGTAAATAAATTATAAAATATATATTCATACTTGGCTCAGTGGTGTCTGTAGAGCACGTTGCGCTCCCATGTGGGTGGCCTAGGTTTGTTGCATGAACTTTGCCCACTCAGCCTGGGCTGGTGGGGGGCTGGGGATGCTGTGGTGGCAGCATTCTTTACCTCGAGTGTAGGGTGTCTGGCAGTCCCTTCATCGGGCAGCTACTGTGGGGGCTTAAGGGAGGCTTGGACATCATGAGCGACCATGCATTGTCCAACCACCCCTCCCCCCTACGGCCAAGTGTGGGATTTGGGTGGAGTAATACAGATTAGAAGCATGGTGCAGTCACTTGCATGCATGACTGTGCTATATGCCTTCAGCCTCTGGATTATCCCTACCCCCTCCTAGTCCAGTGGATGAACTTGTGTGTAGCCTGGAGGGCCTCTCTAGCCCTCTGGGACCTGCTGTGGGGGTACCTTCCCCTGGGATGTCTGCTAACTGGCAGCTCCAGACCAGTGGTAGTAAGATGCAGAAAGTGGAATGGGTGGGGGCCCAAAACAAGGAAGGCAGGAAGCAAGCAACTTGGCTGTGGTGCAAATATAGACCATTAAAAAAGGTTTCATGAAGAATTTGTGATCTTTAATATATTTTATTTTTATTTTTTAGTCTTTGGTAACCGGGTAAGGCCCACTTGGGCACAGGTGCCTGTTTTCAGGGGCGAGCTGGGAGCACTGGGCAGTTAAGTGACCTGCTCAGAGTCACACAGTATGCAAGTGGAGGTTGTAAGAATCAGACCCAGGTCTGGTCTGCTGGATGTACCAAGCTTGTTCACAGCTTGTTACTCTAACCTCTAGGCTATACTGCCAGCCCATTATTCTTTGATGTTTATTTTTTTGCTAAAATTCCATTTTTATTTTTGCATTTCAGTGGGAACTCCATGTAAGTCTCTCTGACCTTTTTTAAACCCCGGCGTTCCTTTGAGACTGCAGTCTCCTTTAGTTTTAGAAATTATGGAGCCTATTCGCAAACCATGTTTGCTGTAGGCACAAAACCAAAAAAAAACTTTTTTCTAAGGGCATGGATACAGTTTACTGTCCATGCTTTGGTATTTTTCCTGGAACAGGCTGATCCATCGGACTTCTTCAGGCTAAGCTCTTCCCACCACCTGGGCAGTATATTCTCCTGCTCTACCCCGTGATGCCAGATCTTTCATTCCGCTGAAAGGGACAGGTCTCCTCCTTTGCAGCTCTGCAGCATCTGAAGGAATACATATTCAAGTGCTTTTTCAAGACCATGCCTTCAACCAAATCAAGTAATTTCTTCGATATCCTAGTCTCCGGTGCTGACTTAATAACAGCAACCTACGGTGGAGAAATGGAAACAATTAGATTTCAAGTTTTGTATGCAGTACCAGCAGAAAATGAGTCACCAATCCCAGCATCATATGTCTGTATTGCTTCAGAACACAGCATGATGTGGCGGGTTGTGGCTTTTGCCAGCTGATGCTTCCAACATCGATCGAGAACTGGAAGGCAAGGCCTGCCCTCGGCCGACCCTTGGAGCAAGATCTGCAAGGGCCGCAGAAAGACCTCGGCAGTTGCCGGGTTAGCTTCGCAACTTTGCAGCCGCCATGAGGTGGAGGTGGCTGTAGCCGTGGTGAGTTCCTTGTCGGTCTCGGTGCTGTCCCCTGGGACCCCTGTCTGAAGGTCCTTTTCCAAAGATTTTTGGGAAGTGCATATGGCCTCCAGACCTTTGTGGACAGCCTATCTCACCAGGGCAAGAAACGCAAGTGCCTCTGGTACAGGTCATGGGATTGGGAACAAACACATTCCTCCCACTCTCTCAACTCCGTCGACCACTTGGCCTAAGTTGCAATTCCTTCGTTTGAGGGGCAGATCGAGAGCTCCTTGGTACCCCTGTCAGGTTTGCCGACCTCGAGTCCAGTTGAGCAAGCAGTTGAGATCTTCCCCAAGCCTGTCAGCTGATTGATGGAGGAGTGTGGCAATGAGTCGATCTCCCAGACCCCGGTGCTCCCCATCCTCACTTAAGAGGACATGGCCCCGTCGATGTCCCTGGTTTGGTCACTGCAGGATCAGCCTCAGCTGGTGGTCATGCTTCCAAAGACTGTACTCTTAAACATGGCGAGGCATGTGGTCTACCATGATCCTCCGAAGGACCTGTCTCAATGTCAGCCCCTGGGTTGATGGTCAAGGCACTCTCGATCTCACTTGACTGGAAGGTACCACCGTCAATGCTTCTTGATCTACTTGGGTGAGGAGAGGGACCAGTGTAAGATGCATTGGTGCTACAAGGAGCTCCTGTGGCAGCAGTGGACTGTTGTGGGGTGGGATAGGGCTCTACTCTAAGGTCTTCGGTCCCTTGGCATCCAACAGTGGTGCCCCCACCAGTCCACCCCACGCAGATGTCTCCAGAATCCGCTTCACCACTGAGGGTAGAGCCGCCACCATCGTAGCTTTTGGTGGGTGCCCTTATGAAGGACTGTGGTGCTGCTGCCAACTTACCAGGCCTGTCATCAGTGAAGGTCACCCAGTCAGAGGACACCAGGATGGTCCTCAGTGGTAAATGGTCATGGGTTATGTTTGAAGAGTCCTCGGATGACTGAGATGAGTCCTTCATGCTTTCTTCGTAGACTCACACATTTGACCATAGCTTGATCCGAGGACCTGGCTTCCACCCTTGGGCTGGTGTCATTTGAGGCTTTACTCCACCTCATGTCAGAGTACATGAGGTGCCTTTGGAGCTAATCCAGAAGAGGACTAGATACCCATTCACTGATATCCTGGACAGGGATGAGTGCTGGGGGTTGCTTTCCCATAGCTGAGGCCATTGTGGGACTAGCCCTGGCACCCTGTTAGCATCCAGCATCCTGCCTGGCACCGCCACCTGTATGGTCTGCAAAGTACACTGTCCCTATGGGGTCCCTTTCAGGGTTCTCCTAGTCCCCCTTTGGACTAAGGGCTAGTTTCAGACTCAGCCTTCCAGAAATCTGGTGGCCAAGGGGATGTGAACAAACCTCCGGACAAAGAGTCTGAAGATTTACCATGAGGCTAAAAAGGTCTACGCTGCTGTGTCCTTATGTCTTTGTCCAGCGAGCTACACTGTGGTGACGACCAGCTTTGGTCACTTTTTGTTAGGAGTGCTGGTTGAAGTCCTCCTTCCCTCACTTTCCTGCTGATCATCAGCTGCTTTTGAAGTTGGTCAGAAACTAGGGTGAGTCGCTGACTAAACACCAGCTGCAGATAGCTTTGGACATGGGTGACTCCTGTGCTAGTGCCATGGAAACCGCCACCAAGATGCATCGCAGGGCCTGGCTGTGTCTTTTTGGCTTCATGATGGATACCCAACATAAAATGGCCGATATCGCCTTCTTGGCACTGACCTTTTTACCCTGGGGTAGAGGGACATCTCACTAGGACTGAGAAGTTAAGTGCCACATTCAATTCTATAGCATCATTCCAGAAGGACCCAGCGACACAGAAATCTAAGAAAAAAAACTTTTGGTACAGGTCCTTAAACCCACAGCTGCCTTGGCAGTAGCCTCAGCAGGGGCAGTACTAACACTGGTGCTCAAAGCCCAAATTCAGCAGCCAGGGGCCAGAAAGAGGCAGGGGCAGGGGAACTGATGCCTCTCCAGCCCCAGCATCTGGTGCCCCTTCCAAAACTGCCCAGTGATGGGTCGAGGGGGTGTCATCTTCCTACCTTTCCAATCTGTGACCCAGCTTCCAGCGGAACACTTCTGGCCACAATGGTCCTCCACTACTATGCACAAGTGGGTGTTAGCAGTGGTAGGCAGAGGGTTGTCTCTGGATTTCAAGACTCTCCCTCCTTACCAGCTCCATGCTCCTCGGTAGTCCAGGTTACTGCAGGAGTTACTGTCCATGCTCATGGAGGATGTAGCTCAGCTGCTTGCCAGAGGAGCTATAGCCCGTGTCCCAGACACCGTGGCATGTCAATGGTATGTGTCCAGATACTTCCTGGTCATGAAACAGATCGGGGGCCTGACACCCCATACTGGATCTATGTGATCTAAATCAGTTCATGCTGAAGCGCATGTTCTGGATGGTCACTCCAAACCAGATTATACCTTCCCTAGAGCATGGCATGTGGTTCTTCTCCCTGGATTTCCAGGATGCATTCTTCCACATCACAGTCCATCTGTCCCCCTGGCAGTACCTTCGGTTGCATGCAGAATGGATTCTGTGCCAATTCCAGGTCATGCCCTTTAGACTGTCATCTGCACCCAGGATCTTCACCAAATGCATGGCAGTGGTGGTAGCCTTCCTGAGGCACAAGGATGTCAGGGTGTATCCCTACCTGGTTGACTGGCTGATAGCTGGATTGTCCAAGGAGGCTGTTGAGTGATCCAGAGATCTGGCCCTACAGACCTTCGGAGACTTTGGCCACTTGGTCAACCCTGACAAGTTTGAACTGGTCCCCTTGAAGGTGTCAAGTTCATAAGGGCAGAGCTAGACTCCTGCTGCCCAAGGCTGCTGGTCCCTGCAGACCAGGCTCAGGATCTTACCTCCTCTTCCCAGTTATTTCAGGTTGGGTTCTCTCATCCTGCCCAAGACTTCCAGACAGTGCTGGTGTAGATGGCATCCTCCAACGGTGTGGTTCACTGGGTCCTTTGGCGGATGTGCCACCTGTATTGGGAGCTGGGCCACCAGTGGTCTCAGTATCTAGATTTTTTTGGACCAGCCAATGTGGGATGCCATCCAGTGGCTGCTGGACCACAACATCTGGAGAAAGGTATCCCATGTGTTTGCCCAGAACCGTCTATCATGCTGACAATGGCTGCATCTCTGGTGGGGTGGGGAGCTCACAGGATCTGGTCACCTTTGGAGTCTTGTCACCACATAAACCTGCTGGAGCACCATGCAGTGCATCTGGTTGTAACAGACTTTGTTCCTCTAATCAGGAGTCGGGTCGTGCAGATGCAGATGGACAGCACCACGACAATGTTCTACCTAAACAGGCAGGGCGGAACACACTCCCTTCCCCCCCTGTGTCGGGGTAGCTCTCCACACCTGGACACTCGTGCACAGCCTGGGAACAGATCTCCTGGTGATCTATGGTGCTGGAGTTCAAGGTCAGTTGGTAGATGCTCTGAGCCAGCTGGGAGAGATGTGGCATGAGTGGTCCCTGCATCAGGAGGTGGTAAGCCGCCAGTTCTCACAGTGAGGCATCCCTGTGATAGACCTGATCACCTCCTGGGGGGAACAGAAAGCTGAAGCTGTTTTGTGCCTACCCAGCATAGTCTGGGACACTGTTGGGGGATACCTTTGCGAGGCCCTGTACTCCAGACCTCATGTACACCTTCCCTCCCTTCCCGTTGATACACTGGGAGGTGATCAAGGCCCAGAAGGACAAAACATGGATGATTCTTATAGCTGCAGACTTGCCCAGACAGTTCTGGTACCTGGATCTTCTCAGCCTCAGCAGTTGGCCTCCATCGCAGTTGCCTCTTCACCTGGACCTGCTGACCAGACATCAGGGGAGGGTCCTGCATCTGGACTTTCAAACCCTGCATCTCTCATCCTGGGTTTTGAGCGACTAGAGTTCCAGGCTTTGGGTCTCTCGGAAGATGTTTTCCACACTGTGGAGGCCTCCTGCAAAGAGCTGACTCGCAAATGCTATGCATTTAAATGGAAAAGGTTCTCGATATGGTTCCAGGACAAGAAGCATGATCTCCTTACCTGCCCTATGGTGAGCATCCTTGATTACCTATGTTCACTCTGTCAGTAGGGCCTTTGAGTGACGACCCTTAAGGTGCACCTGAAAGCCATCTCTGCTTACCGGACGTGGACTGGTAAGCTGACAGTGGCCCTGGAGAAGGTGATCAGGTGCTTTTTTAAAGGCCATGACCACTTTTTCCTTCCGGTGCACAAACCTCCACCACCTTGAGATTTACTGCTGGTGTTGGCAGTACTCACAGGCAAGCCATTTGAGCCTATTCACAGGTGCAAGAGGTCTCACCTGTCTTGGAAGATGGCCTTCTTGGTGGCTGTCATGACAGCCAGAAGGATTAGTGAGCTCCAGGCATTCTTGTTGGGGTCTCCATATCTGGTTTTCCAGGAGGACAAGCTTGTCCTTTGCCCCCACCCAAAGTTCCTTCTGAAGGTAGTGTCAGAATTTCACCTTAACCTGATGATTAACCTTCCAGTTTACTTTACAAGCCCATCTTCATAGGTCGACCATAGGCTTCATACCTTGAACCTACAGAGGGTTCTATCTTACTATAAGACACACACGGCTGGAGTTAGGGGTGAGGTTCGCCAGCTGTTTGTGACATACACTGAGGCCACATCTTTCAGACCAACAGCAAAGCAGACAGTTGCTAGGTGGATTACATCCTGCATCAACCTCTGCTATTGGTTCGCTGGTGGGGAGCCTCCCAGAGGGTTGAATGTTCATTCCTCTAAATATACCACTGCCTCAATGGCTGCTTCAAGGGAAATTCCAATTCAGGAGATCTGTAGGGTTGCTACCTGGAGTAAAACAAACACCTTTAAATCCCATTACATTATTGATGTAATATCCCATCAGGATGCTAATTTTAGGTCCTTTGTTCTCCAGTCTTTGTTTACCAAATAGGGTTGTGAGCCTTGCCTGTTCCTCCCGGAGAACTGCTAGGAGTCTGCCAAAGTGTGGATAGTGAACTGTATCCATGCCATTAGAAATATAGGTTACTCACTTGTAACTGTAGTTTTAGGAGTGGTGCACAGTTCACATTCGCACAACCCACCCAGCCTCCTCTGGCAGTGTGGCACCTAGAGCCCTGCCTCCAGCATGCAAAAATTGACATGATGGAGTGGAGCTGGAGGATATACTTCCCAGGTGGTGGGAGGAGCTTAGCTTGAAAATGAATGATGGATCAGCCTGTTCCAGGAAACTGCCAGTGTGGATGTGAGCTGTATACTGCTCCTAAAACTATGTTTGCAGGTGAGTAACATATTTCTGGGAGCGTAGGTATGGTTCACTGTCCACACTCTGGCAGTTCCACAGGAATGGTCTGATTGGCCGGACATCTTTAATCTAAGCTGCTCCCACCACCCGGGTGGTATGTCTCTCAACTCCACCCAGTGATGTCAGATCTTTCTGCTAGAAGAATAGGTCGCCTCCTTTGCTGCTCCTGCTTATGTTTAGTGCACCATAAGTGAACTCTTGTCTTCAAAGTTTTTTCGATTTAATTACCTTATTCCCTCGGTTCCTTCAACTCCCTTCATTGAGGTATGATGCAGCAACGGAAACCAGGATTCAAGTTTTGAGGTTGGTGTCGGCAGAATTCGGTCACTGACCTGCACAACAAGTGCATGTACTATCTGACGGGCAGCACAACATGGCCAGGTGCTCCTTTGCCTAAGCATGCTTCCAGACTCCTTCAAGGACAGGAAGCTCCAGCTCTTGCTGGGTCAGCCTTCAGAACAAAGTCCAAAGGACAACCATAAGGGCTACAAGAAGGCTTTGGCTGCTGCCAGTTCTACTCAGTAACTTGCAGCCCTTGAGGTGGAAGCAGCAGCTGCCACAGCACCAGACACCTTCTGGGTCTTGGCGCTGCTCCTGGCTGGGGCCAGCACAGGAGGGTCATTCATCAGAGGATTTCTTGACATTGTTTGGCCCTCCTGACCCTGGGGCAGAGCCCTGCCCACCATAGCTGTAAGCACAAGCACCACCGGTGCTGGTTGCGGGACTGGGAGACATCGCGGTCCTCCCAGTTCCTCAACTCGCCAGATCGCTCGGTGGCCATTGACTGCTCCTTGGCCGAGAAGGTGGTCAGGCAGGTCAGGGGCTCTTCATTTCCCACATCAAGCTAGTTAAGATGGACTCCAGTCGAGCAGGTCGCTGAGATATTTTCGAGCCTGTCGACCACTTGTTCGACATGGTTGAGGACTCAATTTCCTAGATCCTGCTGCTCCTGGTCGTCACCCAGGAGGATATGGGTCAGGCGGTGTCTCTGTCTGGTCCTCGGCAGGAGCAGCCTCCACCAACGGTCCAGCCTTTCATGCCCATGCTGCTTAATGTGGGCTGGCAAGTGGTTTATCACGAGTCAGCCAGGAGACTCCCCTCACCACCGACTAGTCGATGGTTGAGGCTGTGGCTGACATCTCAATTGTGGTGTTCCTGCTCTCAATCCAGCTTGACTGGAAGGCGTCATCTTCAAAGCTCCTTGAACTCCTTATCCTCTGAGGAGAAGCACCATCCTGTGATGGTGCTTCTCCTCTGATGAGGAGAAGCACCATCACAGGATGCGGCAGTCCTACGAGGAGCTTCTTTGGCAACAGTTGGTCAGAGCAGGGTAGGACTCTACCCTCTGGACCTCTCGTCACCTGGCTGCTACCTGTGGCACCACCACTGGTCCATACCATGCAGGTACCCCCCGCATTTGCTTCTCTGCCTCTTTGAGGGGATCTGCCACTACCACAGTTGATGATGGATGCTCCGACCAAGGAGGTGAATTCAGCCACCAGCTGCTGGTTGTCTGTGAAGGTCACCTCAGGAGAGCATATCAGGGAGGTCCAAGTTGAAAAACAACCAACGGCCATTGTCTGGGAGTCCTGGAATGACTTAGATCATGAGTCCATGGCCTCCTCTGGAACTCCCTTCCTCTACTAAGGATTGGTCAAGGAACTGATCACCAGCAATGACCATGTGTCCTTCAACTTATGGATTCATTGGGCTTCACACAGGTAGTTGCCTCTGCAACCCATAATCATGGTCACTCACTCGACCTGGTTTTCCTCCTGGGGATGGAAGCCTCAGATCTGGTGGTGGAACCGGTCGGATGGTCTGGCCATCACACTGTAAGGTTCAATTTCTGTGCTCCCCCTATAGACCTGCCCCTATGGAGATGCTGCAATACTGCGCTTTGAGGGATGTAACCCCTGATGATCTTTGGGCAGTATTAGACCTATCGGGATTGCCGGATGCTAGCGAGGGTCCAGAGAATCTGGTCTAAGCCTATAATAAAGCTGTGGTGGGAGCTCTGGATTCTATTGCTCCTGTCCGGGTTTGTCCTCTCACTCTTCACCCTCAGTCCCCCTGGTTTGATGGGACCTTGAGGGAGCTGAGATGAGTTGGACGAAGGCTAGAACGGCACTGGCGGAGATCTACCCTGGATGCAGACCACCTTAGATTGATGGAACATTATCACATCTATCAATCAACAGTCTCCCAGAAGAAGGTAGAGTTCCTGTCCAGGGAGATTGCTGCAGCTCAGAATCGACCGGATCAGCTCTTTTGAACTGTGGACAGGTTGTGCAATCCAACCTGTCTACAAGCTCGAAGAGCATTTTCACAGCATAAGTGTGATGAGTTTGCTCGATTCTTTGCTAATCAGGTGGCCGACATCAGGCCGGAGATCTTATCAGCCCGCTCTGTGGGGCTGTCAGCAGTCAGTGCATGGTAACTACTCCTCGGTCTTCTTGGGTACACTTTGACTGGCTGGAGATCTCGGATGTTGTGCGGATTGTCCAGAGTATGTGGCCAATTTGCTGTAGTTTAGACCCAAGCCCTACACACCTCATTGGGCTGTGTTGGTACCATCGTCCCTGTCCTGGCAGAGATAGTTTGGTGCTCTTTAGAGTCAGGTGAGTTTCCTAACTCCCTGAAGGAGGCTGTGGTGACTTCACTCCTTAAAAAAATCTTCTCTGGACCCAAACTGCCCTGCTAACTACAGGCCAATCTCTAACCTTCCCTTTGTTGGGAAGGTGATTGAGAAAGTAGTCGCCCTGCAGCTAGAGAATCATTTGTCCATCCACGACATCTACGATCCCCTCCAATCCGGTTTTCGGAAGAGGTATAGTACTGAGACTGCTCTGGTTCCGGTGCTCAATGATCTCCTGATTGTAAGAGATCAGAAGTGCCGTTCTATCTTGGTCCTTCTGGATTTCTCATCAGCCTTTGACACCGTGGACCACGGGGGGTTGCTGGAGTGCCTGAGAGACATATGTGGTCTGTCAGGTACAGTCCTCGGATGGTTTCAGTCCTTCCTCACTGGCAGGTTTCAGAGGGTGGTGTCCGGGATTTATTCCTCAGTCTCATTCTCCCTGCCATGTGGAGTCCCTCAGGGCTCTGTGCTGTCCCCAATATTGCTCATGGTGTATTTCCTACCATTGGGAGACATTGTGAGATGGTATGGGCTGAAATTTCACTGCTACGCAGATGACACCCAGCTCTACCTGTCTTTTGCGCCTGACCAGGATAGTGATGTCTCAGTCTTTAATAGCTGCCTCGCAGAAATCCAGGATTGGATGCAGGCCAGCTGGTTGAAGTTGAATCCCGATTAGACTGAGGTGTTGGTGGTGGATTCTGGTCGCCGTATAGAGCGGGTGGGGGCAGGGTTTGCCTCTGGGCTTTGGCTCGGAGGTAGCCAGCTGCTTCCCTCTGTATGAGTGCTGAATCTGGGGGTGATTCTTGATGATGGGCTGACACTGCGTTCGCAGGTGTCAGCAGTAGTGAAGTCCTCTTTTTATCACCTGAGGAACATTGCCCAGATTAAGCATCTTGTTCCGTCTAGTGACCTTTAAAAGCTGATCCATGCCTTTGCGACCTCGCGCCTTGACTACTGCAACTCATAGAAACATAGAAGTTGACAGCAGATAAGGACCGCAAGGCCTATCCAGTCTGCCCATTTCTTTTTCTACCTTATAAATGTGCCACCGGCCTTTGCTCTGTCAGTGGCCTATCTATTCATAGTCATTTGTATTGCTCCTGTATGCCTATCCCATGCTTGTTTGAAGCCCTGCACTGTATTCATAGCCACCACTTCTTGTGGTAAGCCATTCCATGCATCCACCACCCTTTCTGTGAAAAAGAATTTCCTCACATTCCCCCTTAATTGGCCCCCCTCTAATCTCATGCTGTGTCCTCTTGTCCTGCTATTTTTCTTATATTTAAACATGTTAGACTCTTTCACCTTGTTAATGCCCTTAAGGTGTTTGAATGTCTCGATCATATCATCTCTCTCCCTCGTTTGCTCAAGGGTATACATATTGAGCTCTGCTAATCTGTCCTCATATGTCTTCTGATGCAGTCCCTGCATCATTTTGGTTGCCCTTCTCTGGACTCCCTCAATTTGGTTAATGTCCTTGTGAAGGTGTGGCCTCCAATACTGCACGCAGTACTCCAGATGGGGCCTAACCAGTGTCTTGTACAGAGGGATTATTACCTCCCTCTTACGACTTATGATACCCCTACTAATACACCTAACACTCCCTAGCCTTACCTACTGCTTTAGAGGTCTGCTTAGATGATTTCAGGTCATCAGTGATGATGATGCCCAAGTCTTTCTTCCTTTGTGACTGCTAGCAACTCCTCCAGCCTATAGGTGGCTTCAGGTTTCTCTTCCCTATGTGCATGATTTTGCATTTCTTTGCATTAAATCCCAGTTGCCACCTTCTGACCATTTTGCTAGTTTATCCAGATCTCTTCCATTCTGCCCACCCCATCTGGATCATCTACTCTGTTGCAGATCTTGGTGTCATCTGCAAACAGACAAGCCTTACCCTGTAGTCCATCTGCAAGGTCACTAATGAAGATGTTGAAGAGGACTGGCCCCAGGACTGATCCTGAGGTACCTCACTTGTGACTTGCATCTCTTCTGACTGTATACCATTTCCACCACTCTGTTTTCTGCCCGTCAACCAGTTTGCCACCCAGTTGACCAACTCTGACCACGAGCCTACCCAGCTTATTTATCAATCTTCTATGTGGAACAGTGTCAAAAGCTTTGCTGAAGTCAAGGTGGCGACATCAACTGCTCCCCTTGGTCCACCACTCTGGTTACCCAGTCAAAGAAATCTATAAGATTAGTTTGACAGGACTTTCCTTTGTAAACCCATGCTGTCTTGGATCCTGTGCCCCTATGGATTCCAGGTGTTGCACTATCCTTTCCTTAAGGAATGCCTCCATAATCTTGCCCACTACTGAGGTAAGACTGACTGGTCTGTAGTTCCCGCCTCCTCCCTGCTACCTCTCTTGTGGAGCGGGATCACATGAGCCCTTCTCCAGTCTTCTGGGACCTCTCCTGTGCTCAGAGACTCACTAAACAGTTCTGCTAATGGCTCTGCTAGTTCCACCTTTAGCTCCCTAAGTACCCTGGGATGTATGCCATCAGGTCCCATTGCCTTATCCACCCTGAGCTTAGCAAGCTCTTGTAGGACCCTTTCTTTTGTGAAGGGAGTAGTGCTCACCTCCCTCCCCCCTGTGTCCATGATGCTGAGCTGTGGGCCCTGCCTACCTTCTCTTCAGTAAATACTGAGCAAAGTATCTATTTAGGATAGATGCCTTTACAGGTCCTCCTCTCACATGCTCCCTTTTCTCCATTAAGCTTAGCAATACCCCCTCTGGACTTTCTCCTTTCACTAATGTAGCTATAGAAAGTCTTGTCACCTTCTTTTACTGTTCGTGCTAGTGTTTCCTCAGTTTGGGGACTTTGCCTGCCTTACTGCCTTCCCTGCTTCCCTTAGGGCAGTTTGGTATGCCTCCCTATCTTCATCCCGCTGTGTTCCCTTATTTTATTTTATTTTTTATTTTACCAATTATCTTACCAGGTGAGACACACTAAGCTGAAAGCTTGTTTGCAGGTGCAACCTGGGAGCACGAGGAAGTTAAGTGACTTGCTCAGGGTCACACAGTATGCAAGTTAGGGCTGCGGGATTCAAACCCAGGTCTCCAGATTTGCAGCTCAGAGCCTTAAACCACTGCGTCATACTGCCTCCTTATATTTCCTGAAGGCCAGCCTTTTGGCTCTGACCTTTTCTGCTACTGTATTTGAGAACCAAAGCGGTTTCCTTCTTCTTTACCTTCCTTTTCTGTCTAACACAATGGGATGTTGCTTCAAGTATTGCATCCTTAATGCTTGCCCACTTTGCCTGTACACCCTCACCTGTGTTTCTTTTGCCAGGGCTAGCTTAACTCTGTTGGCCATCTTATCAAAGTCAGCTCCTCTGAAGTCCCATATTTTTGCCTTGGAATGGGATGATTTAGATGTATTAACCAAATTGAACCATACCATGTGATGGTCACTGGGCCCCAGGTGACCTTCTACTTGAGATCTGTGATCCCTTCCTTGTTAGTCAGTACTAGATCTAGGATAGCCCTGTCTCTTGTGGGTTGCTGTACCAGTTGTTTGAGGCCCTCCCCCTGCAGGGAATCCACTATGTATCTAGTTCTGGCAGATGTTCCTGCTGGTATTGACCAATCTGTATCCGGCATGTTGAAGTCTCCCATTATCAGAACCTCCCTTTAGCTGTCATGTTTTGTATATCTTCTAACAGTAATGTGTCTATGTCCTCCCCTGGTCTGGGGGCCTGTAGACAACCCCAGTTCTTATGGCTGTCCCATTTCCTGTTTCAGGGTGACCCACAGTTCTTCTGGCTCCTTATGTGTATTCTGAATTTCTGTAGCTTTGATATTTTCATTGACATACAGGGGCCTCCTCCCCCTTTTGCCTCGGTCTCTTCTGAACAATACATAGCCAGGTACTGAAGTCTCCCAAGTGTGGTTACTGGTAAACCACGTCTCACTATTGCTACTATGTCCAGTTTAGCCTCTGACATTATTGCCTGCAGGTCTGGGATCTTATTTCCCAGGCTGTGAGCATTGTGTACATGATTTTCTATTGGCCAGATTTCAGTGTGTTAGTTGTTGGGTGAGGTTTGGCATTACCCCTGTGCATCATATGGGAGACAAACCTTTATTCTTACCTAGTGATGCAAATGAACTGCAAACATGCTGAATCCCTGTTTGACCACTAGCTGAGGGGAGGTGTTCTTCCCATTCGCGTATGGGGTGCTGCACCCCTCTCCCCATTTGCTAGTTTAAATATTCTGCAAAGACGTCAAACTTCTGCCCCAATGCACTGACTCCCTCCTTAGTCAGATGCAGTCCATCAAATTTAAAGAACTTTCGCTCCCAGAACTGTTTCCAGTTCCCTACAAATCTGTGTCCTTTTTCCTGGCACCAGCCCTTGAGCCACGTGTTTAGCTCCCCTATCTCCCCTTCTCTGACCTTCCGTCCATCTGCTCCCCTCTCCCAGACTGGCAGGATCTCAGAGAAGGAGATGCCAGACGAAATAGATGATAGTTTGTCACCCAGCCTGGTCAGGTGTTCTTTGGTCTCCACAACTGACCGGCTGGCGAGATCATTAGTCCCTATGTGTACTAGGACATCAATGTTTTCTCCTGCTCTGTGAACAATTTTTGCAATGCAGTCAGTGTCTCTCCATGGTGATGTACCTGGGAGACATCTGACCATTACCCCTGGCTGGAGATGGGTATCAACTCCCCGAATCATGGATTCCCTCTACCTAGGGCTTCCGGGGGTTGATATCCGCCGCTTGCAGCTGGTGCAGAATGCAGCAGCCAGGCTACTGATAGGGGTCTCCTGTGAGAGTCTCATCACGCCTGTGCTGCGTGAACTGCACTGGCTGTCTGTACAGTGGCGGATCACCTTCATGGTCGGTTTACTGCCCTATAAGGCCCTACACGAACAGGATCCAGGCTACCTGCAAGAGCTCCTGGTTCCTCACTGCCCCCTCCGACCTCTCTGTTCAGCTGATGAGGGATTGCTAGAGGTTCCCAGGGTACGACTGAAAACTTCAGGGGTGCGCGCTTTTATGTATGCGGCCCCTACCGTGTGGAACTCTCTACCAGATCGGATTCGAGAGTGCCAGACCATGGAGAGCTTTAAGAAGGCCTTAAAGACCTATTTGGTTCATCAGGAGGGATGGGGAAACATGGTTGAAACCTTTAAGTACATGAAAGGAATAAACAAGACAGGTACACAGGGTCTGTTCAAAGTAAGGGGAGGATGGGACACCAAGGGCCATGATATGAGACTGGAGGGAGGGAGGAAGGTTCAGGAGGGAGATGAGGAGATACTTTTTTACAGAGGGATGGTAGCTGGGTGAAAGAGTTACCTGCAGAAGTGGTGTCCAGTAGAACAGTAGACCCCTTCAAAAGGGGATGGGACAGGACAAGGGGGAGGGTCGATGGAGGGGAAGGGTGGAAGGGAGGGGCAGCTGCAGAATAAGGGGTGGAAGCTGCACTTTTCGAGCAGACTTGATAGATCTCTAGGCCTTTATCTGCTGGCAAATTTTGTATGTTCGTATGTTTGTATCTTGCCTTTGGGGATTTTATATGATACAGTCGTTTTATCATTTATTGTAACTGGACTGTACTGTGTTTTTATAGTTTTATCTTTTGTATGTTTTATCGTTTTACCTGTACAGTGCTTTGATCATTTTAAATTGTGCTTTAAATATACAGATGATTATTATTATTCATGGCACTTCTCCAGCTCATCTTGGAGTCTGTCTGTTCCGCTTGAGTCAGTTCAAAAGAAGGGCTAAGTATCTCCTTATGGACATTTTGGATCGGGACAAATCCCCAGGGGTTGGCTTCCCTGTGGTTATGCCATTTTGAGACTGGCCCTGGAGCTTTGGCAGCATCCAGCATCCTGCCTGGCACCCCCCTGCCTGTATGGTCCACAAGTACATAGTCCCTACAGCATCCCTTTTTGGGTTCTTGGACCACTGCTCTGCAGAGGGGTTTATCATGGATTCAGTGTTATGCAAGTCCAGACACCAGGGGGATGTGGACAAGCCTTTGGATAAGGAGTCCTGCAAGATTGACCACGCCACTAAAATGGTATACGCTGTGCCATCACTGGGGCTCCATCGCACTAGTTATGCCTTGATGATGGCCACTCCCCGATGGGGGTCTTCGATGCAATCCTCCCTCACCTCCCTTCTGATCAGCAGATAGCAGTGACAGTCACCAGAATCAGTCCCTGGCTTAACACCAGCTCCAGAAGGCTTTGGACATGGGTGACTCATGCCTGTACCAAGGCATCAGCCATCTCCAGGATCTGGCTGCATCTGTCCACCTTCACCGCAGACACCTAGCATAAGTTGGCGGATTTCCCTTTCTTGGGCACCAACCTCTTGGCCTTCAGGTGGAAGAACATCTCACCTGTATCAAGAAGTTCAGTGCCACCCTGGCTTCCATGGCATCATCCCAGAAGGACCCAAAAAATAAGCCTAAGAAACAGGTTGTCCCAATTCAGGAGATCTGTAGAGCTCCTACCTGGAGTAAAGCACACACCTTTATACCCTGGGCCCTGGACTTTGGCTTGGGGCGCTAGGCCTGGTACTGCACCTGGTAGGGCTGAAAGGACCTTTCTGTCCTATTACAGCATTCATGTAATGTCCCCTCAGGATGCTGCTTTTGAGTCCTCAGTTCTTCAATCTTTGTTCTTCAAATAGTGGTATGCATCTTGCCTCCTCCCGAAGAACTGCTAGGAGTCTGCCAGAGTGTAGGTAGTGAACCATATCCACACTCTTAGAAAAAATAGGTTACTCACCTGTAATTGTACTTCTAGGAGTGACATATGGTTCACATCCACACAACCCACCCAGTCTTCCCTGGCAAGTGGCGCATGGATCCCTGCTTCCAGCTTGCAAAGATCTAACATCATGGGGTGGAGTCAGGGAATATACCACCGGGGTGGTGGGAGGAGCTTAGTTTAAAGAAGTCTAGCCAGTTGGACCATTTCAGTTGAACTGCCACAGTATGGATGTGAATCATATGCCACTCCTAGGACTACGGTTACAGATGAGTAACCTACGTTTTCTGAGTATATGCCCCCCCAACAAGGTTCAATGCCATCTGCTGGCTTCTAAGTTTTATCATGCTCTTGACACTGGTTAGTTTTCCGTCAGCTGCTCTACGCTTGCAGCTGCTTACCATCCTGGTTCCCCTGTCATCCCTGTGGCTCATGCCGCCATCCACATTGGGGTTCCATAATTGCCAGGATCCAGTTGACATGGGAACAGAGGCTGCTGAGGACATCATTGAGCATGGGATGGTGAACTGGCACCACCCTGCTTGTGGCCTCAGTGATTTTCTTCATGTCTCACCACCCTATGTTGAGCCCTTCCTCACCACACCTGGCTCGCAGAGAGGAGGGTAGGATGCTACATGCACACCCAAGGAGTTCTTGCCCCTCCTGGTTTGCGGAAAGAAGTGCTACAGCATGTGGGCAGACTGGACCCTCCCTCTGGAGTTAGAGCTACCTTTGCATCTCTGTCTCAGCTTTTTCAGCATGGAGATGGAAATCTGGGTTTTAGTATGCTGGATACTGGCAGGAACATCCTGGCCAATGCTACAACTAGGAGCAGGGTCATCATAGACTCCCTACAAATAGCATTTCTCAGGCAGCTGGTTACAGATCCCAGTATAGACAGGGCAGTGCTGCTGGCACTTATGAACAGGGAAAGCATTGCTGACATCACAGTGTGTGGCCTCCTGGGTACAAGCGATCATAGTACAGTGTGGTTTGGCATGTGGACTGGGCAGGAGAAAAAACAAGCTAGGACAAGGGTCCTGGACTTCAGGAGAGCAGATTTTAATGGGAGACTTCCTTAGGAAATACATTGAAGCAGAAGATAGTGGGGCGCTGGAAACACAATGAAGTAGAATAAAAGAGGGAATAACTAGGGTAATGGCAAACTGTTTAATGGTAAAAAGCAAGGGTAAGAGGAGAAATGGGCCACTGTGGTTCTCAAAGGAGGTGGCTAAGTCAGTAAAGCAGAAGAAAACAGCTTTCACAAAGTACAAAGAGACCCAGACTGAGGCAGACAGGATGCTATATCTTGAGAGACAAAGGGAGGCAGAAAGGAGGGTTGGGACAGTAAAGGCTTAAACTGAGGAAAGGATCGTCCAGGAGGTCAAGGGTGGCACAAAACTTTCTTCAGATATGGAGTGAAAACAGTAAGGCAAGGGGTGGTATAGAAAAGATCAGGAGACCAGGTTTGGGATGTGCAGAAGACTGAGCAAAATATGTACAGTATTTATAATTTTAGCTTTTCTTTGTCTCTCTTTTTATTTTGGGGGGGGGGGGGCTGGCATGCATCACCAGGCACTGGGGGAGTGGACGTCAGTTCATTTACAGAAGAGATAGTTCACTGGAGGTTGGAAGCCCTAATGGAAAACAAGGCAATGGGGCCGGATGGGATCCACCAAGAGGCCAGCAGTTACAGACCAGTCTCACATCAGTGTGTCTATTTGCAGAGGACACAAAAATCAAGAGGGGTGGAGAGATGTAAAGTGATCTGGGGAAACTAGGAGTGGACTTGAGAGTGGCAGCTGGGATTCAATGTGAAAAAAATGCAAAGTCGTGTACCTAGGGAGAAGAAACCCAGGGGCAGAGTATAAGTTGGGGGTTGGGGGACTTACAGTTAGCAAACAAGAGAGGGCTCTTGGGGTGATCATATCTGATGGTCTCAAAGTGCAGGGCAGTGTGACAGCACAGTGGGCAAGGCAGACTGGATTCTGGGGTGCATAGGGAGGGGGATCTCTAGCAGGAAAAGGGAAGTGGTGTCTGAATCGCTTACTTGTGATACCCTACCCGGAGTACTGTGTCCAGTTCTGGAGGCTGCACCTCATCAAGGACATCAGCAGGGTGGAAACTGTCCCGAGGAGCGCTACTAAAATAGTTGGCGGGGGGGGGGTTGCACGAGAACCATACAAGGAGAGGCTACTGGAGCTCAACATGTACTCCCTGGAGGAGAGGAGAGCAAGAGGGGACAAGATTGAGACCTATAAGTACCTCACGGGGTGAACAAAGGTGCAGGAGGTGAGTTTCTTTACAGGAGAAAGAGCACCAGAACACGGCGGGGGGGGGGAGAGACATGCTATGAAGCTTTGGGGGGAGTTTAAGAGGGACGTGAGGAAATACTTTTTAACAGAAAGGGTGGTGGATGCCTGGAACAGCCTCCCAGGAGAGATGGAAGGGGCGAAGACGGTGGGGAGTGTCGTTGAGGCACCTGTCAGGAAGCATAGGAAAACCTGGAGCAGTTGTAGAATTCACAAATGTATTTATTTGTACTAGCAGTAACATAAAAAAATAAACTTGTTCCATATAACTGTTTACAAAGGGAGAATAAATAGAGAAGATCCGTTGGAGTTTTCCTTCAATCTGTCTGTGTCTTGTAAGAAATTGCAGCTTTGTTTTCATAAGTCGTTGCAACCCCCGTTCATAACAAGCATCCTGTTTTTTTCTAAAATGTTCTTGTATGTATCAGGCATGTGCAGCTAGAACACAGTGTCCCAGAGCTGAGGTCCCTTTTCCACAGCTCTTTTGCAGAAGGCTTAAAAATTGCATTCTAGGGACATGGATATGTTGTTCATCCACACTCATTGGCAGGTATCCTTGCCGCTTTAAATCTTGCCGGAAGGTCTTCAAGCTTGCTCCTCCCACCCACCGGTGGTATAACTCTGACTCCGCCCCATGAGCCAGATCTTCCTTGCAGCTTGGAAGCTCAGGTTCCCTCCTTAACGCTCTCGCGTTTGAGACTGGTTCCTATTTCTCCGTTTGCGGTTTAAAAATAAAATTTTGCAAAAGACTTCGATCTTCCTATCCCTCGCGGCCTGGGTGGACAAATCGACTCGGATTTCGGAGATGCCCATGCGGGAGAAGATGTCTCGGACGGATCCACACTCCACGCAGTTCACTTGTTTAGGCCTTGAGCACGACCCGCAGGCTTGGCGACCTGTGCTCATCTTCTCGCCCACGCCCTCGAAGAATCGTGCTGCCCGATTACAACTGGGCCGCCCCGAGAAGCGTTCCCTCGGTGAAGTCCAAGGAGGCCGGTTAGGCGGTGTCAGCGGGCGGGCTCGGCGGATCAGCTCGGCGGATGGTAAGCCCTCGAAGAAGGAGGCGGCGCGGGCCGTATCTTCCTCGGCCGGCATTTATCCCGCCTCTCTGGGCTCTTCTTACACGGCTTTTAAGGAGCTTGTCTGTCCCTCTCACTAAAGGAGAAGGGCCTACGTTAAGCGGGACCTTATTCTCGGTCAAAAAAGAGGACAAGGGTAAGTCCCTCCGTCGGCGCTCTTGGGAGCGGAAAGGTCCCTCTCCCGGGCCGTCGACCCCGTCGGCTTGATCGACGCTCGGCCGACCACTGGCCTCACGGTGTCCCGTCAGGTCAGTTGACCGAGACTCCCACCGATGAAGTCGAGATTTTTCTCGACCCGTTGACCGGGCTGTCGCCTTTAGCAGCCGAATTCCCCTCTCCCGGTTCCCCGGGAGGAGTTGAGGATCCTGGGCTCGCTGTGCCTCCGGTTCCGGAGCCTCGGATGCACCATCCGAGCGAGAGAGTGCGGTTCCGGCCGACACCTCCCGCACCGACCTCGGAAATTCCGGGACTCTCGGTCTCGGTCTCGGACCTCTTCGCGGTCCAGCCGATCCCACCGTCATAGGCGGTCTCGGTCTCGGCACCGCGGTACGCGGCGTCGCCGCTCGTCCTCGTCCTCCTCCTCGGATGAGGGGAGGCTTCGGCGTAAATTACGTCGACGGTACGAGGACCTTATGTTGCAACAGCTCCTCCTGGCCGGGAATAAGCCGACCCGTCGCCTTCCCCGGCCATTAAGTGGCTGTCACCGGATCGGCCGACACAACCCCTCGACTTATCCGAGGAGCCTATACCCAGGCCGGTTGTTCGGCCAAAACCAGCTGCTCCACCGATTCCGGTGGAACCTCCGCCTCCACAGCCACCACACTGGGGCTCCGACCAAGGATTCTCGGTCGGCTAGGGTCTACCCCATCGGCTTGTCAGTTACCCTCACTCCCGATCGACTCGGCAGGTGAAGGGTGGCTCAGGCCAGAGGAGCTCTTCGAGGACTCTTCCGAGTCCGAAGATGATTCCTCCTTTTCTCCAAGCGACTGGACTTGGAGTCTTCAGGAGGTCAGTCAATGGACTAGCAGTCCGTCCTTCCTAGGACTACTCGCTCATCTCGGAGTCCACCGGGATGGAGCTCGAACCTGCTTCCAAACGGGCGTGGTATCCTCACGGAGATTCTGGACCGAGGGATTCTCCGACGGAGGCCTTTCCGGTGGCCGAGGCCATAGTGGGTCCGCACTGGAGCTTTGGCAGCGCCTCTGCTTCCTGCCCTGCGCCTTGGCCAGGATGGCCAGGAAGTATGCGGTCCCTACTGGTTCCTTGTCCGTTTGGAACACCCTCTGCTGAGGGGTTGGTTACCGACAGCGTTTTCCGGCGGGCCGGCAACGCCAGGGATGTGGACAAACTTCCTGACAAGGAGTCCAAGAAATTGGACTATGTCGGGCGAAAAGTCTACGCTGCGTCCTCTCTCGGCCTTCGTCAGGCCAGTTCGGCCGTCCTCATGGCACATTTTTCTCATGCCCTGTTGGGCTCCCTGGATGAGGTCATCCCTCATCTTCCCGCCGATCTGCAGACTACGCTTAAGCAGGTGCGGGACCAGGGCAGGGCAGTGGCCAAACAGCAGCTCCAGACTGCTTTGGATTTAGGGGACTCATGTGCCAGATCGGTGGCGGCCGCAGTGGCTATGCGTCGGCGGGCTTGGCTGAGGATATCCACCTTTACTTCGGATACCCAGCACAAGTTGGCGGATGTCCCCTTTTTGGGGACTGACCTCTTCGGCCCTGGGGTGGAAGGTCACCTGCAGAGGATCGAGAAGTCCAATGCTACCTTGGACTCGGTCTCTTCCGCTCAGAAGGACAAAGGCCGCAAACCACAGCCTAAGCCCTTTCGTCCTTCTGTGCCCCCGGCGCGCCCGGCCCAGCAACGTCAGGGCCAGCAGGCTCGGCCTTGGCATCCCAAACCCAAGCCGCCGCCTTCTAACAGGAGGCAGGAGGAAAAGGCCCAGGAGGTCCTCGGCCGGTCCCTCCTCCAAGCCTGCCCAGTGACGGCTGAGGGTGTCGCCCATTCCCCGTCACCTGTCCCTGGGTCCCTGGGGACGGTGGCTCCAGCACTTCCGTTCCGCCTGGTCCGCTGTTTCCACGGGACAGGTGGGTCTTGGAGGTGGTGGGAAGAGGCCTGCCTCTGGAATTCGAGCAGGCACCACCCTTCAGAGCCGTCGCCCCTCGGGGGGCTTCGGGATCCCCAGCCTCACTGGCGGCTCGTCGAGCCGACATCGCTCTCCTCCTCCAGAAGGAGGTGATAAGAGAGGTGGTGGACCCTCCTTCAGACCCAGGGTTTGTGTCCAGGTACTTCCTGGTTCCGAAGCGGACGGGGGGCTGGCGCCCAATTCTCGACCTACACGACCTAAACAAGTTCCTAAGGTCTCGAACCTTCAGGATGGTCACTCTGGCTCAGATAATACCATCCTTGGAACGCGGCGTGTGGTTCTGCTCTCTGGACTTGCAGGACGCGTTTTTTCACGTCCCTATCCGTCCGTCTCACCAGAGATTCCTTCGCTTCCGAACGGAAGGATCCCTCTTCGAGTTCCAAGCCATGCCCTTCGGCTTGTCTCCAGCTCCCAGGGTCTTCACCAAATGCATGGCAGTGGTGACAGCATTCCTGCGGCGCCGAGGGGTCCGGGTGTACCCTTACCTGGACGACTGGCTGATAGCAGCTCCCTCCAGGAAGGAGGCAGAGTGGTCCAGAAATCTGGCCTCCAGGTCTGTCTCAACTGGGCCTCCTTATCAGCGAGGCCAAGTCGGAACTCGAGGCGAAGCAGGTGATTCTATTCATCGGGCGCAGCTCGATTCTCTTCGAGCCAGAGCGGCTCCAGCGGACAGGGCCGAGGTTCTTTCCTCCTTTGCCCGATCATTTCTGGTTGGGCACTGCGGCCTGTCCGGGACTTCCTGCGCCTCCTGGGTCTCATGGCGGCCTGCACCAGCGTGGTCCTTGGGCCCGCTGGAACATGCGCCCCTTCAGTGGGGACTGGCCAGCCAGTGGTCACAACGCTGCATCCTTTGGACCAGCTTGTCGGTGACAGGGGATGTGGAACGCCTCAGTGGTGGACCGTTCCAGATCATTTGCAGGAGGGCATCCCGTTCGTCCGCCTCCCCGAGCCGACGGTCTCTCTATCGACCGATGCCTCTCTGATGGGTTGGGGTGCCCATCTGGGGGAACACCGGGCTCATGGCCTCTGGTCCCCGCGGGAGTCCCGATGCCACATCAACCTGCTGGAGCTCCGAGCGGTCCGCCTAGCTCTCACCGCCTTTGCTCCGTTCCTCCAGGGTCAAGTGGTCCGAGTCCAGACGGACAATACCACGACCATGTACTATCTAAACCGCCAGGGCGGGACGCGCTCCATGCTTCTATGCAAGGAAGCTCTCCGCATTTGGTCACTCGTGCGCAGCCTGGAGGCGGATCTCCTAGCCATTCCACGTGGCAGGAGCCTCCAACACCTGGCCGATGCCCTGAGCCGGATAGGGGCTGCATCCCACGAGTGGTCTCTCCTGCCGGAGGTAGTAAGCATCTGTTCTCCCATTGGGGCACACCTCAGGTGGACCTGTTTGCCTCCAGGGAGAGCAGCAGGCTGAGCCTGTTCCATGCCCCCCCTCAGCAGGGCTCGCTGCAGGGGATGCCTTCGAGGCAGTGGACCCCGGGCCTCTACGCCTTTCCCCATTTCCCTTGATCCACAAGGTGCTTCTCAAGGCGAGGAGGACAAGGCGCAGGTGATTCTGATAGCCCCAGACTGGCCTCGCCAGTTCTGGTACCCAGATCTCCTCAGTCTCAGCTCCAGGACTCGCGGCAGCTTCCAGCTCGCCCGGACCTGCTCTCAGTCAATCAGGGAAGGTGTTCCATCCGGACCTTCAATCCCTGCACCTGGCGGCCTGGTTCCTGAGCTGCTAGAGTTCCAGGCCTTGGGTCTTTCCGACGAGGTCCTCAATGTAGTTGAGGCGTCCCCGTATGAGTCAACCAGAAAATGTTATGCCTTCAAATGGAAAAGGTTTTCCATTTGGTGTCAGGGCAAGGCTTGACCCTTCCTCCTGTTCCTTGGCAAGCATCTTGGACTATTATGGTCCGCTTTCAGTCAAGGGCTTAGGTCGACGACCCTAGGGTGCACCTGGCAGCCATCTCTGCTACCGGCACGGGCGGAAGCAGTCGGTGGCGCAGGAGAAGGTGGTCTGGCGCTTTCAAGGCCTTGATCACATTTCCTCCAGTGCGGGAACCCCCACCTCCGTGGGATCTACTGCTGGTACTGGCAAAGCTCATGGGCAAGCCATTCGAACCTATGCACAGGTGTGCTCTCTCTCACCTGTCGTGGAAGACCGCCTTCTTGGTGGCTATCACGTCAGCCAGAAGGATGGGAGAGCTCCAGGCGCTTCCATCGAGTCTCCTTACCTGGTTTTCCACAGGGACAAGGGTTGTCCTGCTCCCACCAAATTCCTTCCGAAGGTGGTGTCGAGTTTCACCTTAACCAGGTGTTGACTCTGCGGTGTTCTACCCCAATCACACTCGAGGTCGAATATAGGCTCCATACTCTGGACTCTAGAAGGGCGCCGCTTATTATAAGGAGCGACGGCTGAAATTCGGGGAGAGGTTCGCCAGCTGTTTGTCACTCACGCTGAAGCCGTGATCTGGCAGACCTGCAGCCAAGCGGACGATAAGCAGGTGGGTAACCTCCTCGCATAGATCTCTATAAGTTGGCGGGCATGGAGCCTCCCAGAGGGATAAGAGCTCATTCTACCCGCATACTGCTGCAACGGTGGCTGCTTCCAGAGACGCCCTATCCAGGAAATCTGCAGGGCTGCTACCTGGAAGTCAGCAAACACCTTTATTACCCATTACCACATCGACCTTGAGTCACGCCGGGATGCTGGTTTTGGGGCCTCGGTTCTCCAGTCTCTTTCCCAAGTAAGTATTGGGGTGTCGTCTTGCCTCCCTCCTCCCGGAGAACTGCTAGGAGTCTGCCAATGAGTGTGGATGAACAACATATCCATGTCCCTAGAAATACAGGTTACTCACACCTGTAACAGGAGTTCTAGGAATGGTATATGCTATTTCATCCACACGCACTCCTGTTCCTCCCGGCTTCGACGCACACCCTGAGCTTCCAGCTGGCCAGATCTGGCCATGGGGCGGAGCCGAGAGTTATACCACCCGGGTGGGTGGGAGGAGCAAGCTTGAAGACCTTCCGGCAAGATTTAAAGCGGCAAGGATACCTGCCAATGAGTGTGGATGAACAACATATACCATTCCTAGAACTCCTGTTACAGGTGAGTAACCTGTATTTTCAGGTTAATCCTCAAGTTTCCAAATAGCTTTGTGCAATCATCTTAAACTATATTATATACATTTCAACAGTAACACTATATAATATCTAAACAAAGGGACCCCAATATCAGTTACATTTCCACATAATGATTTGCATATACTTTTATACCAGCAGATATACAAGGGAGGAAAAAGAGAGAACAGCAAGGGAAGGTTGAGAGACAGTGAGAGGCAGAGAATTTCGGGACGGTCAGGGTGATCAAGTCATAGGTCTCACGGGAAAATTTGGTTGCACAACCAGACAGACAAGAGACAGGAGAGGAAAGGACAGGACAGATCCCGTCATTCAAATTCTCCATAACAACTAGGATGGGGTCCTTATTCAGCCCTGTCACAGGGAGCTTCAGACATGTGTGGGATAGGCACATGGGTATAATAAACAAGAGGTAAGGGAGGAGGGAGGGACACCTGTGACCAAATAGAGTCCAGAGTGTAGTGTTGGAGAGGGAAGATAAGGCAGACTAGATAGGCCTGTCAGTCCTTTTCTGCAGACACATGCTGTGTTTCTGTTTGTTCTAAACCCAGGGCTCTCATATTGTAGCAAAACATGCTACCACCCTTCCTCATCCCATGCCACCATGACAGGCTTGGCAGAAATGTTTTGAGAATATGGCCTTGTAATGTTATCCTTTGAACTCGCTTTCACTGGTTTCCCATAATAATTACTCTCAATGTGTTACAGCATTTTTACTGTAATGTCTGGAATTGTTTGGCTCCATAAATCAGCATTATACAGAGGATCTGCTGGATTGAAAATGTGATAGAAAGGTAAACTGAAACCATAATAAATGGATAGAAATTGTAGCTTGATTAGACTATAAATATTGGGCTCGTCTGATCAGTGAGCATATAGCTGACTGATCCAGCTTCTGCCTGTTCAGACATGTTCAGGTTGTACATATTAGCGTATCCCTCTCCAGGTCACACTGACATCTGTACCACAAGGGTCTGTCCTTGGCCCCTATTGTTTTCTGTCTTCATAAATATTCAATCTATATTCCTCAAGCATACATACTGTATGTATGCAGGGGATGCAGTACTTTTCGCTGCTGGTCCTGAATGAATCCAAAATTGTCGTATTTTGATGGCCTTTAAAATTGATTTCTCTCAAAACCTACTTACCCTGAATGTAAAAAAAAAAAAAACGCAACTACGACTTTTGGTTCTAAACCTAAGCTGACAAAAAGTACCTTGTTCCTCAGCCTAAGGACTGTAGATGGTTCCCTTTTGATGCAGGTCACATATACATGGGGGGAGGGGTTGACTTAACCAGCACTTTGACTTCTTTGCACGCATTGACTTAATTGTTACTAAACTCCTCCCTAAACTAGGTGACCTGGACCAAAATGAGGCCAATCTTCACCCCTATTGCTATACTACATCAGATAATAACCAGAATGACCGTCCTGTCTTCGATTATGGTAATGTGATCTGTGGTGCTGCCTCCAAAAGCCAACTAGCTAGACTGCTGACTCTTTGTTAATGCCATCTGCAAATTCAGTCTCAGCTGCTCAACTCCTACCTGTCACTGTAATATGTACAGCAGTCCAAGGTTGCCATCCTTTGAAGAGAGGAGTCTCCTGCATAGTGCCTTACCAATTCTCAAACATTGATCTAATACTCTCCCTAACTTGCACATCCTTTCTACTATCCCCAATTTCACCCTTCCCTACTCACTAAGACATAATCTTTACACTTGTCTTACTCCTAGATGTAGACGTGCAGTTGGCCAAGCCACTTTATTCCGGAGGATTTAAACTCTTTTGAACACTTTATTTACTCAAATTAAATCCTCTTCCTCTAGAAGAAAATACTGTACATCTGATTATGCCTAGTTATAACTGTATGTCATGCCTTATCATAGGCATTAGTACCAGTGATAAAATAACTGTTTTATCAATTTATAAAAGACAATATGTCCTATACTACGTATGTGTTCTCCAGTTTCCTAATTTATTATATTACATGGGGTAGGCCTTTCCCCCATAGTAAAACTGTGTATTTCCCTCTTAATGTATATCAGTTAATCAATTGTGACATCATTAATATGCTAATCAATTATGACATCACTGACTGACCACTTTTTAAAATGTTGTCATCACATTCCAGAAACAATTTAAATCCCCCCCCCCAAATGGCTAAGAAAAGTGTGTTGGCATTTAAAAAAATTTACTTTACCAGCACCATTAACACTTGGGCTGCCGACAGAATTAGAACATATAGAAATTATGTATTGAGATATCAGTCGCACAGCAAGGGTTTGTTTTTGTTTTTTTAGTTATTTTACCAGGTGAGACACACTAAGCTGAAAGCTTTTTTACAGGCGCAACCTGGGAGCACAGGGAAGTTAAGTGACTTGCTCAGGGTCACACAGTATGCAAGTGGAAGCTGTGGGATTCAAACCCAGGTCTGGTCTGCTGGATGTCACCAGATTTGCAGCTCAGAGCCTTAAACCACTGCGCTATACTGCCTTCCTGGGTTAAGACACAGTAGAAGGTATCTGCCTCCCCCAGCAAATGCACACAGGAAAAGTCATGCTGCCTTGCTGTCTTTAAACAAATTCTAGTCAGAGCCAATATGGCTGCTCAGTGTGGACAGAGTGCGGCAAGAGCAAGTAAAGGAATACTTGGAGCTCTCACTATGCTCACACCGCTCCAGAGTCTGCCATTCTAAAGATGGCAGTGCTGACAGAACTCTGCATGCGCAATACTCACACATGCGCAGTTTGAGTCGGCACTGCTATCTTTGGCACATCGGCCATCACTTCTGCAATTGCAGAAAAAAAGTAGCGCCCTGCAAAGGGAGTGTGTTTATGCAGTCTGCAGAGGGGAAGGGCCACATAAACAGCACTAGTGGACGTTTGCCAGAGCACTGTGGAGGCACATCAGACAGCGGACATGATTTAGTGCACCATAGACAAACTTTGTCTTCAAGTTTTGAGAACATTATTCAAAGTATTTCCTTGGTTCCTTCGACTCCTCTTGTCAATCTTCGATGAAGCAACAGAAGCTGGGGTTCAGGTTTGCTGGGTTAGCCTTCGGAATGGGATCTGATGGACTGCTGTAAAGACTCCGTCTTTTGCTGGGTTGGCCTTCGGAATGGGATCTAAAGGACCGCCCTAAGAGCTGCAAGAAGGCCTTTAGCTGTTGCTTGTGACCCCTGAGGAAGAAGCGGTGGCTGCTGAGGTGGGCATCTGCTAGGTCTTGGCACTACCCTCGACTGTGCCAGCATCAGAGGGTCATTCCCTGGAAGCTTCTGGGACAAGTGTTTGGCCCTCCAGACCATGAGGAAGAGCCCTGCGCACAGTGGCACAAAGCACAAGCACTGCCGGTGCTGGTTGTGGGACTGGAAGAGATCACGGTCCTCCTGGTCTCTTGACTCACCTGACCATTCAGTGGTGGTCAAACACCCCTTGGTGGAAGGACAGGTCAGGCATGTCAAAGAGTCTTCAGTTCCACCCCACTGAGCAAGTCCACTTCAACTCCAGTCAAGAAGGCCATGCAAATTTTCCTCAAGCCTGTCAAACGGTTGTCAGACGAGATGAAGGAATTGATCTCAGAGACATCTGTGCTCCCGGTCCTTATTCAAGAAGACGTGGTCCGGTTGGTGTCCCGATTCAGTCCTCAGCGAGAGCAGCCTCCATTGGCAGTTGAGCCTTTCATACCTATGATACTTAATGTGGACAGGCACATAGTACCCCACAACCAGCCGGAAGGTTCCCCTTACCGTCAGTTGTCTGATCGACTGTTGATGTCGTGGTTGAGATCTCAGTTAAGACATTCCCTCTCTCAATCCCATCACTGTTGATGCTCCTCAACCTCCTCAGGTGAGGAGAGGCACTGTTACAAGTTTCACTGGTGCTATGAGGAGCTCCTCTGCCAACAGTGGGCCATCATGGTGCAGAGTAGGGCTCTACCTCCTGAGCCTCCGGTCCCCAGGTAGCAGCCAGTGGTACCCACGGCAGTCCATGCTACACAGATGCTTCCTGCAGCTGCTTCTCCATCTTTTCAGGTGGAGCTACCACCTCTGCAGGCAAAGGTGGGTGCTCTGACCACCGTTTGTCTACCAGCTTACCAGGATGGTTATTGGTGCAGATCATTAGGGTGAGGATACACAGATTATCCATGGTGCGTGACAGTCAAGGGCTGTTTTCAAGGAGTCCTTGGATAACTCCAATCATGAGTCCATGGCCGCCTCTGGGACTCCCTTTCTCAACCAGAGTTCGGTCAGGAACATGTCAACTGATCATGGCCTGGTCTTTTTAGGGACGCTTCTCCACCTAATCTCGGAGTGCATGTCAGTTCCCCTAGAGCCAGTCAAAAAAAGGGCTACGTGCCCTTTTACAGAAATGTTGTGCCAGGATGATTCTTTGGGGGTTGCCTTTTCCATGGCCAAAGCCATTTTGGGACTGGACCTGGAGCTTCAGCAGCATCTAGCATCCTGGCCAGCACCCTCTACCCGTGTGGTCTGCATATAAGCAGTCCCTACTGGATCCCTTTCTGGGTTCTCGGACCACCCCTCTGTGAAGGGGCTGGTCAGGAAATTGGTGTTCCGCAAGTCTGGACATCACAGGGACATGGACAAGCTTCCGGACAAAGACAGAGTCCTGCAAGATTGACCACGCCGCTAAGAAGCTATACGCTGCAGCATCCTTGGGTCTCTGTCAGGCTAGTTATGCCATGATGATGGACAGTTTTTATTAGTTTTATTTGTTTATTTATTTTATTTGTAAAAGTTCGGATTTACAACCTTTGAGTCAGAGACTCATTTACAAAGGTACCTCGTCACAGAGAGGACAAAACAGTGTTGCATACTTCAGGATACAGACAGTGTTACATAGATCAGTTACAGACATATTTACAGTCATTTTTACAGTGGTTGCACATGAGCCATTAGGGGAGACACCCCCAGTCAAGACATTTCAGTTTAGGTAGGGTAGATTAGTTGACATGTGATGTTGTAGCGACAGGAGTCAATACTCTGGCCAGGCTACAACATGGTGAAGATAGGTGACTGCTGATGCAGGAAGTGAAACAGATAACCGGTGGAGTACTGGAGTTTGGTGCCGGTGGAGAGTGGGCAAGTGGGGAAGGGTGGCAGAGTATGCTGTCCAGTGGACACTGTCGTCATTTGGAGTGTACTGGCAGACGCGACCCCACAGGAGAGACCATAGGGGGATGAGAAGGCGATACAGTTAGTGACATTTACAGCAGTGAGTGTTGAAGAGGTGGTTACGAAGGGCGGTCTTAAAGGGACCAATTTTGGGAAAGTTGGTGATACTGACTGGAAGGGAGTTGAACCAGGAGGGGGCTATGTGACAGAAAGACATCTGGGCTAGAGAGGTCCTAGTTCTCGGCACAGTAGGGTGGCCTTATCCGAGTTGCGGGTGAAGACAGAGGAAGAGGCACGCTGGAGTGAGATTGACACCCCAGGGGGTGAGAGCCTGAGCAGTGTTTTCTTTACTAGCAGACAGGTTTGGTAGCAGAGTCTTTCTTCGAGGTTGAGAAGGTTGGCGGTGGAGTCGAGAAGGCAAGTATGGGTACGCCTGGGGGCTCCGGTCAGGAGCCTACAAGCTTTGTTGATGGAGAGCTGGATTTTTGAGAGTGCAGTATTGTCCGCAGGTCCATAAATAGGTAGACCATATTCCACTAGGGACAGGACAGAGGAGGTGATGGCCAGTCGGAGTGCATCATGAGGAAGGCATTCCCTGTGGTGGTATAGAAGGCCTGTCCTGGAGTTAGTGGCAGTTGAGAAGGAACTGATGTGGGCATGGAAAGTGAGGGCAGTGTCGAAGGTAATATTATAGTCACTTGCTCTAGGGGGTGCTGAGTGCTGGGGAGTATCAGGAGGGGAGCATTTCTAGCCTTGTTTTAGCGGTGGGCGAAGAGCATAGACTTAGTCTTCTTTAGGTTAATAACTAGTCTATGGTCGGAGATCCACTTTTCAGCTTGGTTGAATGTGTGTTGGAGAGGGGTCTGGAGAGAGAGGAAGGATTTTGGTGTGAGGCATAGAGAACTGCGTCATCTGCGTAAAGGAGAATTTTACCTGAACAGGAGCTGGGAAGTGTGTTAAGAAAGAGACTAAAGAGTAGGGTCCCAGGATGGAGCCATGGGGAACCCCTGGAGCAGACAGGTTGGGTGTTGGATAAGGTCCCACTGATTTTTACGCACTGGGATTGAGTTGAGAGATAGCTAGAGAACTAGGCAAGGGGACCAGTGGAGAAACCGATTTGGTGGAGGGAGTCAAGCAGCAGGGGGTTGCAGACTGTGTCAAAGGCCTTGGAGAGGTCAGTGAACATGCCTCCAGCAAGGTTGCCAGAGTCAAAAGCAGAGTGCAGGTAGTTAGAGAACTCTAGGAGAGCTGTAGTGGTGCTGTGACCTGAGCAGAAACTGTGCTGCTCAGGGCGCAAGATGTTGTACTTAGGTACTCAGTAAGTTGGGTAGCCACCACCTTTTCAAGGGCTTTAGAAAGTGGGGGGAGGATGGAGATTGGTCGATAGTTATTGGGGGAGGATCGATCACCACTTTTTTTGGTTTTGGTCAGTCCCTGATAGGAGTCTTAGATGCAGTCCTCCCTCACCTCCCTGCTGATCAGCAGGTGACAGTGGCGGTCATCAGAGACCAGGTTCAGTTGCTGGCTAAACACCAGCTCCAGACAGCCTTGGACATGGGTGGTTCATGTGCCTCTGCCATGATGGTGATGTCTCCTTGCTTCACAGAGCCTGACTACATCTGTCCACCTTCCTGGTGGACACCCAGGACAAGCTGGCTGTTGTCCCCTTCTTGGTCACCAACCTATTTGGCCCTGGGGTAGAAGGACATCTCACCTGTATTAACAAGTCCACTGCCACTCTAGATTCTGAAGCATCATCCCAGGAGAACCTGGAAAAAAGAATACTAAGAAAGAAGCTTTCCAGTACCAGTTATTTCAGCCACAGCCTCCTCATCAGCAGCCCCAGCAGGGGAAGTACCAGGCCTGGTGCCCCAAGCCCAGGGTCCTAAAGGGGGGGGCAGGGTTAATGATGCCTCTCTGGCTGCAGCCACACTGGTGCCCCTGCAAGAGCTGCCAGTGATGGACTGTGGGTGTCAGCCCTCCATCCATCCCGTCCATGTCTGCACTCCTCATCGGAGGTTGGCTACATCGTGTCTTGCCACGTTGATCAGCTGTCACAACGGACAACTGGGTGTTGGACATAGTGAACAAAGGGTTGACTCGAGACTACAGGGCTTTCCCACTTTACCACCTCCACTTGCTTCAGGAGTACAGGGTGTCACAGGACAAGCAGTTTGCCCTTTGGGAGGACGTTGCTGAGTTCCTTGCCATAGGGGCAGTAGCTCATGTCCCAAACACCCTGACCAGTCAGGGTTACATGTCCATGCACTTCCTGGTCCTGAAACAGACAGAGGGGCTGGTGCCCCATACTGGATCTGCATGGTCTGAACCAGATCATGCGGAAACACAAGTTCCGGATGGTCATTCTGAATCATGTTATTCCATTGCTGGAGCAGAACATGTGGCTCTCCTCCCTAGACTTCCAGGATGCATTTTCCATGTCTCAGTCTGTTCACTCCCACCGCTGGTACCTCCGGTTCCAAGTGGAAGGGGTCCTGTACCTGTACCAGTTCCAGTTCCAGGTCATGGTCTTCAGTCTGTCATCGGCGCCTTGGGTCTTCACCTAGTGCATGGCAGTGGTGGCAGCATACCTGTGGCACTCTGCAGTCAGATTTACCCCTGCAAGTGTGACTGGCTATTAGCCGGTCTGTCCAGAGAGGCTATGAAGAGGTCCAGAGAACTGGTTGTCCAGACTTAACGGGACTTGGGCCTATTGGTCAACACAGGCAAGTCCAAACTGCTACATGAGCATGTGATTTAAGTTTATTGGGGCAAAACTAGACTCCTTGCTGACCAAGGTCTGCCTAACTGCAGACCGGGCACTGGATCTCACCTCCTTTGCGTGATCATTTTGGGTTGGGCTCTCGTGCTCTGCCTGGGATTTCCTGAGGCTGCTGGGGTACATGGCATCCTGCACCATCATGGTCCATTGGGCCCGCTGGCGGATGCTCCACCTCCAGTGAGAGTTGGGCTGTCAGTGTTCCCAGCACCTAGGTCACTTGGACCAGATTGTCCCGATGACCCAGCCAGTGTGGGATGCCATCCAGGGGTGGCTGATCCCAGAACATCTGGATGAAGGAATCACATTTGTCTGCCCAGAGTGGACTGTCACTGTCACGATGGACGTGTCTCTGATGGGGGTAGGGAGTGCAGCTGGGAGACCACAATGCCTATTGTTTTTTTGGGAGACCAGAGTCCATGGGTTCTGGTCAGTGTGGGAGTCCCGTCACCACATGAACCTGCTGGAGCTCCATGCAGTGCATCTGGCACTGATGGAATTCACTCCTCTAATCAGGGTCAGGTCATGCTGGTCCAGATGGACAACCCCAAGACCATGTTCTGGCTGAACAGGCAATGTGGAAGTCACTCTCTTCCCTTATGTCAGGAGGCCCTCTGCACCTGGACCCATGTGCACAGCCTGAGTGCAGCTCTCATGGCGATGTTGCAGGAGAGCACAATCAGCTAGTGGATGCTCTCAGCTGGGTAGGAGATATGTTGCACAACTAGTTCCTGAATCAGAAGGTGGTGAACCACCTGTTATCCCAGTAGGGCACTCCTCTGGTGGACCTGTTTGCCTTGTGGGAGAATGCCAAACTGAGGCAGTTTTGTGCCTGCCCCCACCCCACCACATAGTCCGGGATACTTCTGGGGGATGCCCTCTCAAGGCCTTGAATCCTAGGCCTCATGTACACCTTCCCTCCCTTCCCCTTGATCCATAAGGTAGTGGTAAAGGCCTGGAAGAACAAGGCATGGATGACCCTGATAGCTCCAGACTGGCCAAAGCAGTGCTGGTATCCGGATCTCCTTAGCCTCAGCAGCAGACCTCCATGGTAACTGCCTCTCCTCCCTGATCTGCTGACCAGACTTCAGGGAATGGTCCTGCACCTGGACCTGCAGTCCCTGCACCTCACAGCTTGTTCCTGACTTTCTAGAGTTCCAGGCCTTGGGTCTTTCAGATGATGTGCTCCGCATTGGGGAGTTCTCCTGAAAAGAGTTGACTCGCAAATGTTATGCCTTTTAATGGAAGACATTTTCAATGTGGTATCAGGCAAGGAGCTTGTTCATCTTTCCTGCCTTGTGGCTAGCATCCTGGATTACCTCTGGTCCCTCTTTTAGTTGGGACTGCGAGTGACACCCTTAAGGTGCACCCGGCAGCCATCTCTGCCTACTGGGGGTGGGCTGGTATGCCGACGGTGGCCCAGGAGAAGGTGTTCAGGTGCTTTTTCAAGGGCCTTGACCACCTGTCCTCACTGGTGCATGTACCACCTCCACCATGGGACCTACAGTTGGTGTTTGCTGGGCTCATGGTCAAGCCTTTTGATCCAGTGCACAGGTGTGATATGTCACACCTGTTGTGGAAGATGACCTTCCTGGTGGCCATCACATCATTCTGCAGGATCTGGGAACTCCAGGCACTCTACTTGGAGTCTCCCTACCTGGTCTTCCAGAGGGACAAAGTCATCCTTTGCCCCAGCCCAATTTTCCCTTCTGAAGGTTGTATCAGAGATTCAAGCTTAACCAGGTGAGTAACTTACTGGTATATTTAAATAACCCATCTTTGGAGGCTCCCACCCACCCGGGTGGTAAAACTCTCAGCTCCGCCCCATGACGCCAGATCTTCCTTACCACTTGGAAGTTCAGGTTCCCTCCTTAACGCTCTGTGTATAGACTGGATCCTAATTCTTCGGTTCGCCCGAAACTCATTCTAAAATTTTCAAGACTTCGGTCAAATTACTCCCTCACGGCTGCAATGGACAAATCGACTCCCGGTTTTTGGCGGTGCCCATGTGGGCAGAAAATGTCCAGGACAGACCCGCAATCCACATGCATCTACTGCCTCGGCCTAGACCATGACCCGCAGGCCTGCGAGTTATGCCGTTCGTTTTCGGCCAGTGCCCTGAAAGACCGCTGCCTGGTTACAGCTTGGCGCCCGAGAAGCGCCACCTCGCCGTGAAGTCAAAGGAGGCCCGTTGGGCGGTGTCCGTGGCGGCTGGCTCGGCTGAGCAACTTGAGCAGATGATCCTCCTCGAGGAGGAGGCGGCACAGGCCGCATCATCCTCTTCCTCGGTCGTGGCATTTATCCCTCTCTCTTTGGGATCCTCCTACTCAGCTTCTTTTAAGGAGCTTTGCCAATTCCTTTCCACGAAGGGAGAGGGGTCATCGGGACATTCTTCTCGGTCCAAAAAGAAGGACTCGAAAGGTAAGTCCCACCATCGGCATTCGTGGGAGCGGGAGAGGTCCCCTTCCCCGGACAGTCGACACTCGACTTCTTCGGTCGAGGTTGTGGCTAAGGCCGCTGGCTTCACGGTGTCCCCGTCATGTCAGCCGGCCGAGACACCCGTCGATGCGGTCGAGATTTTTCTCGTCCCGTCGGACGGGCTGTCGACTGGTGAAGCCGACAACCCTTCTTCTCCGGTTCCCCCGGTGGAGACCGAGGACTTGCCTGTGCCTTCTGTGCCGGAGTCCCCGGTCAAGGCTTCCGAGCTGAGGGAAGAGTGGGTGTCCCCGGCCCCTTCCCAGACCCGTCCTCGGAAACAACAAGGATCTCTGTCGGTCTCGGACATCATCTCGGTCCAGCTGTTCCCGCCGACATTGGTGGTTTCGGTCTTGGCACCGAAGTAAGCAGCGCCGCCGCTCGTCCTAGTCTTCCTCCTTGGAAGCCTCGGAAGAGGAGAGGCTTCGGTGCAAATTGCGTCGACGCTACGAGGACCTGATGTGGCAGCAATTACTTCTGTCCGGGAATAAGCCGACGCCATCGCCTTCCCCAGCCATCAAGTGACTGTCACCCGAATGGCCGAAACAACCCCTCGTTGTAGTCGAGGTGCCCAAGCCTGGGCCAGTTGTTCATCTGAAACCAGCTGCCCCACCAATTGTGGTGGAACCTCCGCCTCCACAACCGAAATCGGGGGTGCCGACCAAGGACTCTCGGTCAGGTCAGGGTCTGCCCCACAGGTTGTCGGTCACCCTCACTCCTGACCGTCCTCGGCAGGTGGAGGGTGGCTCAGGCCCCAGGCAGCTCTTTGCGGACTCCTCGGAGTCTGACGACGACTCCACTCTGTTCTCCAGGCCCATTGACCTGGAGTCCTCCGGGGGCCAGTCGATGGACGAAAGCCCATCGTCCTTTATGGGTCTGCTTCGTCTCATCTCTGAGTCCACCAGGATGCAGCTCGAGCCCGTATCCAAACGGGCCAAGTATCCCCTAATGGAGATACTGGACCGAGGGGATTCGCCCACGGAGGTCTTTCCGGTGGCTGGGCCATTGTTGGCCCAGCCTTGAGCTTTGATACGGCCGGCTTCCTGTCCCGCGCCTTGGCCAGGAAGTATGCGGTTCCCACCGCTCTTTGTCCGTTTTGGGAACACCCCTCCGCCGAGGGGTTGGTCACCATAGTGTTTTCGATGCCCGGGAACACTAGGGATGTGGATAAGCCCCGACAAGGAGTCCAAAAAGCTGGACTATGTCAGGTGCAAGGTGTACGCTGTGTCCTCCCTTGGCCTCTGCCAGGCCAGCTCGGCCGTACTGATGGCACACTTCTCCCATGCCCTCATGGGCTCCCTGGATGAGGTGATCCCTCATCTCCCGGCCAACCTGCAGACCACGGTCAAGCAGGTACGGGACCAGGGAAGGGTGGTGGCAAAACAGCAGCTCCAAACGGCTCTGGACATTGGAGCCTCCTGTGCCAGATCAGTTGCGGCCGCAGTGGCCGTACGCCTCAGAGCATGGCTGAGGATATCCACCTTCACTGTGGATACCCAGCATAAACTGGCGGATGTCCCCTTCCTCGGGACTGACCTCTTTGGCCCTGGAGTGGAAGGCCACCTCCAGCAGATCGAAAAGTCCAATGCCACTCTGGACTCGGTCACCTCCGCCCAGAAGGACAAGAGCCATCGACAACAACATAAGTCCTTTTGCCCTTCTGTGCCTGCGGCACGTCCGGCCCAACAGCACCAGCACCAGCATCAGGGCCAGCAGCCTCGCGCTTGGTACCCCAAAGCCAAGCCTGCGGCTTTCTCTAATAGGAAGCAGGGAGGAAAAGGCCCAGGAGGTCCCTCGGCCGGTCCCTCCTCCAAGCGTGCCCAGTGACGGGTTGAGGGGTGTCGCCCCCAGCCTCGTCACTCCCCCCTGGGTTCCCCCCCGTGGGGGAACGGCTCCGCCACTTCCTTTCCGCCTGGTCCACTATCACTGCGGACGCTGGGTGTTGGAGGTGGTAGGAAAGGGCCTGCCCTGGAGTTCGAACAGGCCCCGCCCTTCTGAGCCGTCGCCCCTCGGGGCTCGGTCCGCAGCCTCTGTCGGTTTCGCCGAGCCGATATCGCCCTGCTCCTCGAAAAAGAGGTGATCAAGAAGGTGGCAGATCCTCCTCCAGACCCAGGATTTGTGTCCAGGTACTTCCTGGTCCCAAAACGGACGGGGGGGCTGGCGCCCCATTCTCGACCTGCACAATCTGAACAGGTTCCTAAGGTCTTAAACTTTCAGGATGGTCACTCTGGCTCAGATAATCCCATCCTTGGAACGAGGCATGTGGTTCTGTTCTCTGGACCTCCAGGACGCGTTCTTTCACATCCCAATCCGTCCATCCCACCAGAGATTCTTCCGCTTCAGGGCAGAGGGATCCCTCTACGAGTTCTGGGCCATGCCCTACGGCCTTTCCCTAGCTCCCAGGGTCTTCACCAAATGCATAGTAGTGGTGACAGCATTCCTGTGGCACCGAAGGGTCCGGGTGTACCCCCACCTGGATGACTGGCTGATTACAGCCCCCTCCAGAACGGAGGTGGAGCGCTCCAGAGATCTGGCTCTCCAGGTTTGCTCTCAGGTTGGCCTCCTCATCAACGAGGCCAAGTCAGAACTCATGCCAAAGCAGGTGATACAGTTCATCGGGGCAGAGCTCAACTCTTTACGAGTCAGAGCACGGCTCCTGGCGGACAGGGCCGAGGTTCTTTCCTCCTTTGCCCAATCATTTCAGGTTGGGCAATCGCGCCCTGCCCGGGACTTCCTGTGCCTCCTGGGCCTCATGGCGGCCTGCACCAGCGTGGTCCGTTGGGCCCATTGGTACATGTGTCCCCTTCAATGGGGGCTGGCCAGCCAGTGGTCACAGTACTTTGATCCTCTGGATCAGCTAGTGACAGTGACCCAGGGGATGTGGAACGCTGTCCAGTGGTGGACCGTTCCAGCACATCTGCAGGAGGGCATCCCATTGGTCCACCCCGAGCCGACGGTCTCTCTATCGACTGATGCCTCTCTGATGGGTTGGGGTGCCCATCCGGGGGAGCACAGAACGCACGGCCTCTGGTCCGCTCGGGAGTCCCGATGCCACATCAACCTGCTGGAGCTTCAAGCGGTCCGTCTAGCCCTCACCGCCTTTGCTCCATTTCTGTGGGGTCAAGTGGTTCAGGTTCAGATGGACAATACCACGACCATGTACTACCTAAACCGCCAGGGTGGGATGCGCTCCATGCCTCTGTGTAGGGAAGCTCTCCACATTTGGTCACTCGTGCGCAGCCTGGAGGCGGATCTCCTTGCCATCCATGTTGCAGGAGCCTCCAACACTCTGGCCGATGCCCTAGGCTGGATAGGAGCTGCATCCCATGAGTGGTCTCTCCTGCCGGAGGTAGTACAAGATCTGTTCTCCCACTGGGGCATGCCTCAGGTGGACCTGTTTGCCTCCAGGGAGAATGCGAAGCTGAGACTGTTTCATGCCCGCCCCCCTTCAGCAGGGCTCGCTGCAGGGGGATGCCTTCTCGAGGCCATGGACCCCGGGCCTAATATACGCCTTTCCCCCATTTCCCTTGATCCACAAGGTGCTTCTCAAGGTGAGGAGGGACAAGGCGCAGGTGATTCTGGTAGTCCCAGACTGGCCCTGCCAGTTCTGATATCCAGATCTCCTCAGTCTCGGCTCCAGGCTCCCGAGGCGGCTTCCAGTCCGCCCAGACCTGGTCTCAGTCAGTCAGGGGAAGATATTCCATCTGGACCTTCAATCCCTGCACCTGACGGCCTGGTTCCTGAGCGGTTAGAGTTCCAGGCCTTGGGTCTTTCCGACGAGGTCCTTAACGTTGATGAGGCGTCCCATAAGGAGTCGACCAGAAAATGCTACGCCTTCAAATGGAAGAGATTCTCCATTTGGTGTCAGGGCAAGGGCCCGGACCCTTCCTCCTGTTCCTTGGCAAGCATTCTGGACTAACTGTGGTCCCTTTCTCAGCAAGGGCTTCGGTCGATGACCCTTAAAGTGCACCTGGCAGCCATCTCTGCTTACCGGGCGCTGGCCAGCAAGCAGTCGGTGGTGAAGGAGAAGGTGGTTGGGCACTTTTTCAAAGGCCTTGATCACATATCCCCTCCAGTGCGAGAACCTCCACCTCTGTGGGATCTGCTGCTGGTATTGGCCAAGCTCATGGGCAGGCCATTCGAACCGATGCACAGGTGTGACATCTCTCACCTGTCGTGGAAGACTGCCTTCTTGGTGGCTATCACGTCAGCCAGAAGGATGGGAGAGCTCCAGGCGCTTTCCACAGAGTCTCCTTATCTGGTCTTCCACAGAGACAAGGTTGTCCTGTGCCCCCACCCGAAAGTCCTTCCGAAGGTGGTGTCGGAGTTTCACTTTAACCAGGTGTTGACTCTGCCGATGTTCTACCCCAATCACACTTCGGAGGCCGAATATAGGCTCCATACTTTGGACCCTAGAAGAGCGTTGCTTACTATAAGGAGCAGACGGCTGAAGTTCGGGGAGAGGTTCGCCAGCTGTTTGTCACCTACGCTGAAGCCGCACCTGGCAGACCTGCAGCCAAGCGGACGATAGGCAGGTGGGTCACCTCCTGCATAGATCTCTGCTATAGGTTGGCAGGCATGGAGCCTCCCAGAGGGATAAGAGCTCATTCTACCCGCCATACCGCTGTATCAGTGGCTGTTTCAAGGGACGTCCCTATCCAGGAAATCTGCAGGGCTGCTACCTGGAAGTCAGCACACACCTTCATCACCCACTACCACATCGACCTTGAGTCACGCCAGGATGCTGGTTTTGGGACCTCAGTTCTCCAGTCTTTATTTCCTAAGTAGGGGGTGTGTGCGTTGCCTCCCTCCTCCTGGAGAATTGCTAGAGTCTGCCAGACAGTGTGGAAGAACAACATATCCATGTCCCTAGAAATACAGGTTACTCACCTGTTACAGGAGTTCTAGGAATGGTATATGTTGCTCATCCACACGACCCACCCGACCTCCCCAGCTTCGACGCACAACCTGGCTTCCAGCGGGCTAGATCTGGCGTCATGGGGTGGAGCTGAGAGTTTTACCACTCGGGTGGGTGGGAGGAGCCAGCTTGAAGACCTTCCGGCAAGATTTAAAGCGGCAAGGAACCTGCCAGACAGTGTGGATGAACAACATATACCATTCCTAGAACTTTTGTTACAGGTGAGTAACCTGTATTTAGTCACCTGTAACCGTAGATCTTACTTCGAGGGGGATCTTGCATCCAGGCAATAACTATAAGGTCTGAGCTGCTGGGCGCTAGGGCCACACGGAAAGTTTCTAGCTAGCAGTATTCAGTGGCGACGCTCGGCTGTCGGCATGTCGACATCCCACCCATAGATAAAAGGGGCGTCCCTCCAGCCCATCCCCAGTTCTTTTCCTGCTGTTGACCCACGCATATAGGACCTCCACAAACTCCTGCTTCTAATCAACCGCTATTTTCATTGCATTTCGACTGCAATTTGTTATTTTCACAATTTAACATCGTTCTTTCTTTTTCTTCAAGTTCCTTTATGTCTGCTTCTCCAGTAACATCTTCTGACCAGCGAACAGAGTATGCCTGCGGCAAGCAGATCCTCGCTAAGGAAGGCCACTCCTCGTGCCTTCTCTGCCTAGGCCCTAACCACGACACCGAGGCCTGCCAACACTGCCAGGAGTTTAACCATGCCACATGGAGATGCCGCTCAAAGACACTTCATGCTTTCCTTCTGAACAGAAATTAGTGATAATGGAGAAAGGAGCTCCAGGGAAAAAGCTCTTCTTCTTCCCTCGCCTCTGGAGCATCAGCTTCTTTCCACAAACAGAAGTCGTCGACCGGGAAGCACAAGCACCGGGACAAAGATAGGGATTGGCCCCGGTTGGTGTCCTATTCCAGGTTGCGGCACAAGTCGTGGCCACTTCTGGATCTTCCTCCCGTGGGATGTCAGTCCCTCCTTCACTAGCAGCCCTCACTCCTTCCATGCTGCCCATGTCTTCGCCTCTCATTACTATTTCAAGCAAAGGCTCTTCCGGGCTTCGGATGTCATCCCCAGCCCTAAAACCCCTGAAACTTAGGCCCCTTTTGCCAGCAAGTTTCAGCCAGGAGGCTCGAATGGCTCTTCAGACAGTGGGTCTTGGCCCACCGTCCCTCCAGTCTTGGCATTGCCTACATCGGTCCCGTGTTCAGGGACTGATGTCTCTAAGCGACACCTGGAGCATGTGCTCATCTCTCCCTCACGGGTGACCCCACTGTCTCTGACGGAAACGTCCTTCCCAACGCAGGCTACACCTGTGAGGGCTGCTTCACCTGACTGGTGTCACGTCCTTCTCCTCATTCATCGCCAGCCATACTGGTGTTGACCCCGGTCAGTAATCACTGGCCACACTGGCGTCGACCCTGGTGAAGCCTTCACCATTTTCAGTTAATCTCCAGCCGGCTCCGGCTGCTTCTTCAGGACAGCCGCAACTGACGCCTGCTGAACCGACGCGGGACCCTTCAAGACCAACACTGGCTGGCCCTTCACCACAAGAGCTGTCATCTGGTCACTTGGTTCCTCAGGGACCGATGCCAGAGCCTGTAAAGCCTTAGGGACTGACGCTGGGGAAGCCATACCTACCCACCAGCGCTGCCTCCTCTACCACTGCCTTATTCACGGCTTGGTGGGAGTTCATGCAGAAGAAGGAACCCTGGAAGAGGCCTCCTACACCACCTCCAAGGGAACCTTCTCCCTTATCGGTCGGGGTTCTCCCTACCACTCCCCAGTCTCCCAGTGACCAGGAATACCTTGGAAAGAAGGATCGCTGTCTACCGACACCGGTCCCAGACTCTGAACCATCTGGGGGGGGGTTTCCTCCTCAGAGGAGGAGGACTTCCAAGGATTCCTGGTTACCCTCGGAAGCTGAGGAACCCAGAGACACCCCTAGATTCCCTCCTGATGATCCAACTTTCCTGGACGTCATGGGGCACATTCAGTCCCTCATGGGCTGGGACTTGAAGGAGCTGGACCCAGAAAGTCGACGCTTGGCGACCTTCCTGCATAAGGAGGACAGTCTGCCTGTGGTTATATCTCCCCTTTGTGACTCCGAGGATGCCAACAGGGCCACTTGGAATCATCCATCTTCCACCCTGGCCCTACCTAAGAAGGTAGACGAGCTTTACCACGCAGCCAGGGACAAGTCTTTTTATGAGGAGCATCCAGTGATTGATTTAGGGGTCATGAACACTGCTAACAACCGTACTAAAAGACCCAGGTACCTCAGTAAACACCTTCCGGATAAGGAGTCTAGAAAGATGAACTTCTTGGGTAAGAAGGTCTACGCCTCAGCCACTTTGGCCGTTCGATCGTTGAACTTCCTAGCCAACATGGTCCAATACCAGAATGCCTTATGAACAAAGCTCTGGAATTGGTGCAAACCCTCCCAGAGGACCCTACTAAGTCTCAGTCGACCCAACTTCTGAAGTCAGGATCAGACATTAGAAATCATGTACTAAGGGCATCCTACAATACTGCAGATGTGGCCGGATGGGTGGTGGCCACGGGCATCTGTGTTCACCGCCATTCCTGGCTCAGGGTTTCTGGCTTTACACCTGACATGCAGGCCAAAATCATTGATGCTCCCTTTAGGGGGCTGGTTCTCTTTGGCGAGGATGTCCAGAACATTATCTCCTGTCTGCAGGAATCTGGCCAGGCCCTAAAATCAGTACATTCTTTGTACCACTCCCAGTTAAAACCCCAACAGCGTCAGCCCTTTTGAAGGAACCAGTGTCAACAGTCCTGGGGACAGCAGCCCAGAGGAGCTTCAAGCGTAAGGCCTCCTCTCAGCTGACAGGAGCTTCATCCCCTACTGCTATGCCTATCCCAGGTTCTTCAGCATGACTCCTTGCCTGACTCCTGTCCTCCAGAAGAAGCTTTCGGGGAGGCGATGAGGGGAAGGGGGTTACTTCTCATTTTACTTGGACGGATGGTGCAGAATCACCTTGGATCAGTGGGTGCATCAACTAGTAGAAAGGGGCCATAACACTCAAATTTCAAGAGATACCCCCAGAAAGCCCTCCCTTGCACTCCCACTATCCTCCAGATCATATTGCCCTTATCCAGGAGGAGATCCAGGCACTTCTGAGCAAAACGGCCATAGAACCTGTTCCCTTAAATCAAAGGAGAAAGGGTTTCTATTCCCATTTGTTCCTGGTCCCAGAGAAAACCAGCAATCTGAGACCAGTTCTGGATCTCAGTCACCTGAATCTATTCATAGAATACAAACACTTCAGGATGGTTACTCTTCAGGGTCTTCTCCCCTTTCTTCATCAAGGAGATTGGCTCTGCTTCCTGGACATGCAGGATGCCTACCTCCACATCCAGGTTTTCTGACCCCACAGGAAGTTCCTATGCTTTTGCTTCCAGGGGGACCACTGCCAGTTCAGGGCCCTACCCTTCGGCCTTTCCTCGGCACCTCAAGTGTTCACCAAGTGCCTGGCAGCAGTGGCTGTGGCCCTCAGGAGACAGGGTCTTTATATCTTCCCCTACCTCGATGATTGGCTCCTCACAGCCCTCTCCAGAGACCAGCTACTCCAGACAATGGAAATCACCTTCAGTTTGTTTTGGACGCTGGGCATCATCCTGAACCTGCCCAAGTCCTCTCTCTGGCCAAGTCAAAGACTGCAGTTCATTGGAGCAATCTTGGATTTGGCTCAGGTCAAGGCCTTCCTGCCTCCAGACAGAGCAGACTGCCTGAGAGCACATGCCCAGTTGGTGTCTTCATCACGCCAAGTCCTGGCCAGGTCATTCCTCAGGCTCTTGGGGCACATCGTGGTGGCCATAGTCACTGATCTGCTTTTCCACCTGCACATGAGGGTGCCTCAGTGGATCCTATCGGTCAGTGGGACCAGCGCACAGATGATTTGGAACAAGGGATCCTAGTATCCAATCCTGTGTGGCAAACACTGTCCTGGTGGAAGAACCCCTACAGTCTCCTCAAAGGGGTTCTTTTCCTTGCAGAATTTCCAAATCACATTCTCATGACAGACATGTCCTGTCTGGGCTGGGGTGCCCACTTAGCAGACCATCAGACCCAAGGGACCTGGTCTCAGCAAGAGCAGAATCTCCACATTAACATGCTTGAGATGCGAGCAATCCTTTTTGCTTTTCGGGCCTTTCAGGCTCATCTTCTCCTGGGCCCTGTTCTGATTCAGATGGACAACATGTCGGTAGTCTGTTATCTCAACAAGCCGGGTGGGGGGGGTGACTCACTCGTACCCCCTGTGCAGGGAGACCATGAGTGTATGGCATTGGACCATAGATCACTACCTGGTTCTAATGACCATTCATGTTCCAGGCGTCCAACAGATCCTGGCCGACAGCCTAAGCCAGTCCATGTCGAAAACACATGAGTGGGGCTCCTATCCTCTGTGGTCAAGGATCTCTTCAACAGGTGGGGTCGTCCCGAGTTGGACCTCTTTGCGTCCCCACTCAACACAAAACTATGCAATTTCTTCCTTTTTTTTTTAATTTACATTGTGTAGGTTTTTCTCTCGTTTTTTTCACCTGCTCACCCGCGTCTCCCTGGCGCGAGCGCACAGGTGTGGAGGCACACGCACGCCGTGCACTATGGAATGCTCCACCCTACCATTCGCCCATACCCACCTGCGCCACCACTGGATCTCCACCCTGTAATGGCGGGACTACGGGAGGATAGTCTCCCACCCTGCACCTTTCTACCATCTCTGCGTAACAATGGGACCGGTCTCGCACCTTTTTTTCGGGGCATTCTCCATTTGAAACCTCCCATTAAGGACCCAGTCCTGCCATGAGATCTGTTATTTGTTTTGGAGAAGCTCACTTTTACTCCCTTTCAGCCTGCCACAAGCTGCGAGCTATGCTTTCTGTTGGGGAAAGCATTGTTTTTAGTTGCCATTACTTCAGCTCAGAGGATTTTAGAGCTTCAGGCTCTTTTGTGTAAAGAATCTTACTTGGTTTTCTACAAAGATAGACTATCTTTGCTGACCAATCTTAAGTTTCTTCTTAAGGTGGTATCTGAATTTACTTTGAATGAATCCATCCACCTGCCTATATATTGTCCTGAGTATTCTAATGAGGGGGAAGCTTTACTTCATACTCCAGATGTTCATCGGGTGCTTCGTTTCTACCTGGACTGCACCCTTCCTTTCAGAAATTCTGACCAATTGTTTGTTTCATTTGCCCCCAGGAAAGAAGGGGCTTCTGTTTCCAAACAGTGTTTATCGAAGTGGTTAGCTAATTGCATTGTTTATTGCTACCACAAGTACAACAAGCCTTTGCCAGGCCAGGTCAAAGGTCATTCTACCAGGGGTATGGATGCCTCGACTGCCTCCTTCAAAAATGTGTCAGCTGCAGATATTTGCGCAGACGCCACTTGGAGTTCTGTCCATACTTTCGTTAAGCATTACAGTTTGGACATTGTCTCCAGGCATAGAGCTGGTTTCAAACTTGCAGTCCTCCAGGACCTCCTGTCATAAAGTTCCCTATGACTGCTGTCGTCCTCCTCCCAGTTGACTGAGTCTGTTCCTCTACTGCTTGGGATTCAGTCCTTAAGGTTATTGCCTGCTGCAAGAGCTTCAACTCAAAGTAAGATAGTACAGTTACATAAGAACTTAGCGTAACAGTAGATCTTCAAGAGGAGCTCTTGCAGCAGGCGCTGCTTTCCCTCCTTTCTTCCCCCTGATTGCTGTATTCTCCATCGCAGCTTTTTCTGCTTTCCTCATTTGAGAGGAACCTCCACGGTTCTCCTATTCCTATATGCTGGGGTTTCCGCCGGGAGGACTGGGGATGGTCTGGAAGACTGCCCCTTTTATACCATAGGTCGGACGTCAGTGTGCCAATGTCGGGGGGGTCGTCCCCTACTGAATACTGCTAGCTAGATGTTTTCCGTGGTCCTAGCGCCTGGAGGCTCAGTCCTTATGGTTATTGCCTGCTGCAAGAGCTCCTCTCAAAGATGTATTGTTATGGTAAGTTCTTATGTAACTGTACTTTCTAGGAGTGGTATATGGTGCACATCCACACAACCCACCCAGCCTCCCCTGGCAAGTGGCACACAGATCCCTGCTTCCAGCATGCAAAGACCTGTTGTCATGGGGCAGAGTTGGGAGATATACCACCAGGGTGGTTGGAGCATAGATTAAAGTTATCTGGCAAATCAGGCTGTTCCGTTGGAACTGCCAGAGTGTGGATGTAAACCATATATCTCTTCTAGAACTATGGGTACAAGTGAGTAACCTATTATTTTTCTTTCTAAAAATCTGAAAAGTTGAGCACAGTGACCTGGCTCCACTTACTCTATACCCCACGCTATTATCTGCCATGTAGGCGGCATCAGAACACGCTGTGCTTTTGGATAGGACCATTAAGTTATGTTAGTCATGGAGGGAGTGCAAAACCAAACAGAAGTAAATTCAGTTATTTAAGTTGAATTACAGTGTCTAACTCATTGGCAGTTACACTTCTTTATAATACATTGATATGTATAGTGTCTCGTGTCTCTTACATGATAAGAATGTCAGTGTGTGCTTTTATGGGACTGACAGAACTGCTCAGCTTTGCTTCGCTGTCCTCTTGCCCAAAACTGCATGAGATAATGTTCTGATCATGAAAGCGCAGGATGCTATGTGTCTTAATATGTAGTACTAATCTCTTTCATTAACCACTGTACTTTTTCAGTCTTTTTTTTTTTTTCAGTCTTTGGTAAACAGGTAAGGCCCACCAAGCACAAGTGCTTGTTTTCAGGGGTGACCTGGGAGCACTTGGGTGGCAAGTACCAAGTATTACCAAGCATGTACCACCAGTGAATGCCTGTGACACTGGTTGCTTTTTTAATCTAAGCGTTATGTACTGTACTCTTTGTTTGCTGTGATGTATTGCTCTCTTGACGAGGTGCCTTTGTAAATGAGTCTATGACTCAAAGGTCTGTAAACCAATGATCTAATAAATAAATAAGTGACTTGCTTAGAGTATACAAGTGGAGGTTGTGGGATCTGCTGGATGTACCAAGCTCATTCACAGCTCCTTACTGTAACCTCTAGGCTATACTGCCAGCCCCAGTCTGTGCTTCACTTTCCTCTCTCACTTTTCTCTTCCTTGCCATAGACTTCTTTCTTCATAGGCTCGTTCAGGCTGAATGGAAAGGGTCAGAGAACAAGTTGACAGTGGTTCCTTGGAGACCCCCATTCTGGTGATTGAGTGTACCCTCTGCAGAAGTTCTGGAGGTTACAGAGCGTGATCTCAGATGCCAGCAGACAGCTCTGGTACTGAATGTAGCTGCAGCCGCTCAGTTTATTTCTGTATGCTGTACTTCCAGTGGTGTAGATGTTAATGTGAGTCTCTGCTTCTTTATGATATTCACTCACAGGGAGGCAGTATAGCTCAGTGGTTTAAGGCTCTGAGCTGCAAATCTGGTGACATCCAGCAGACCAGACCTCGGTTTGAATCCCACAGCTTTCACTTGCATACTGTGTGACCCTGAGCAAGTCACTTAACTTCCCTGTGCTCCTAGGTCTCACCTGTAAAAAAGCTTTTAGCTTAGTGTGCTACTCCTAGTTAAACAGCTGAAAAAAAAACAAAAAAACTTACATCTCTACTTAAACGGAAATACTGTTTAAGAAGAGCTGGGTGGGGTAGAAACTGAAGGAATTGAGTGCCCCTTGTTAAAAATGGCATAAGTAAACAGTAACCCACTCCAGAGTATGGGGTTATTGGGGATTAATCAACACCCCGGGTGCATTGTGAGGCACGAGGATACAGGCCAAGTGCCCTTGCAGCACCTGGGCTGTTGATTAATCTCCAATAACCTCATACCCTGGAGTCTATTATTGTGCTTATAATATGGAGTCTGTTCAAAACAAGGAGAAACAACATAAAGGGGTTTTCTCCCTGTGTAAATACCGAAAAAGGGACTGTATCCTGCCACCTGGAAAAATAGTTCCCAACAGATACTCTACATGTCACTGCTGTTATGCACATACAAATGTCAGAAGTCCAAAGCTCTGTACTGTGCCCTCCCCCAGACACATGCAGTGGAAAGCTGGAAAGAGAGACACACACACATAGCTTACAGTGTCTGTCCACCACAGCTCGGGGCTCACTTCCACTGAATACCACTGCCAATTCCCTGGTCGCTCTGTTGGGGGGGGGGAGGGATGGACAGCACAGGTTGCAGACACGGAGAAATGCTGCACACTGAAGAGAGACACGAGACTACCAACATTCAGCATGAGCGGTCCCGATCTTGCTCTCTCTATGTCTCTCTCTCTCTTTCTTTCAGCACCAAAGAGGCAAAACCCCCACCACCAGCACAGCATCAACACACAGACCAGAACAGCTGCTTATTTCAAGGAGACCAGTGTTGGGGAGGTGGCGATTGATCCCGATCTCGCCTCACTGTGTGTGTGTGTCTCTCTCTCTCAACACCAGAAAGGCAAACCCCATCACTAGCACCTCGCTGACACACAGACAAGAACAACTGCTTATTTCAAGGCGACCCATGCTGGGTTTGCGGGGGGACATCTGCAGGAATTACAATGGGTATTGCAGGCTGCATGTGGTAACAACAGCATAAATGCTGTGGCAGAGGATGGAACAGACACCAATGGAAATGTTGGGGAGAAATGACCGCTGCTGTCTTTCCCTTTGTCTCCTGCTCGTGACTCTTTCTGCAGAGAGACACACACGGATAGAGACATAGAGACAGCAGTTTGCAGCACCATTGCTGTGCAGAGTGCATCTCCCACTGTGTTTTTCTCTCTCTCTCTCTCTCTCTTTCTCTCTCCCAGCAGATCGCATTCACACTGTCTCTTCAATTAGCTGCTCATCCCACTGTCCCTCTCTCGGTTGCATTTTAATGGCTGCCTCTTGCAGCTGAATGTCCCACACAGATCGAGTGCAAGTCTGCACAGGGAGCTGTTTTTACTGCCCCTTCACAACTAGGTGTGCGTATATTGGGGATTAATCAACAGCCACCTGATGTTCATGTACCAATCAAGTGAGTGTATTTCAGTGCCCCATGTTATAAGCAAAAATATTGACTTTCCCATGCAATACTTAAAGGCAGGTCCTAAATTGCACTTATGTACTTTTTAGAATTAAAAATGGATCTGTTTGTGATTTGGGGTGGGCCTGGGACCAGGGTGACCTCCTCTGGATGTGCCTGTTCACACCCTTATGTTATGAGGAAGATTGTCCTCCAACCTGTCACTAATTGTCGCACTATTCCTGTTGAAGAAATTACATTTATTGAAATGCCCAGAAGTGGTCTGGTACAGCTCTGTAAAGATAGCAGACTATTTAGACATTTTTTGGTGGCGTTTTGGAGTTTTCATTTTAAATGCATGATACATGCAAACTGAGCAGTAAATCTGTATAATGCACACTTGGGAGGTGAATGAAATAAAGAAGTAGAAAATGATGCCTGGTTCTCCCGCACACATCACACACCCATGTGGGTGACCTGAGTTTGCTCTGCAAACCTGCCAAACCTGCATGCAGTTATTGAAGCGCTGCAGAAGCTGCACTCTTAGGCTCCTGGGAATGGTGGAAGCATCTTTGCTGTTAAACGCCTCCTTGGGCGAGTTTTTAGCTGCATACAGAGTCCTGTTTCCCCAGGATAGATGCCATAAGGATACTGTGAGCATTTAAAGAGGCGAGAGGGACATTACAGGAGGAAAAACAGGCTGTCCTTGTATGCATGCTGGAACCTCACATCTCCCGTGCCACCAGCCCTGGAAGTCTCCTCCAAATGAAAGTACACCAGCCCTCGGGTATAAAATGGCACACAAATTACCAAAGGACACAAGTGCAGTGCAGAGCTTTTCTTTTTGAAAAGCAAGGACATTAACACACCAGTTGAGGCAGTAAAAAATGCCTCAGCCTTCTCCCATTCTGTGAGGCGAACTTGTGTGAAGCCCAGGGGACTCGCACCCTGCTGGAGGTGGGGGCTTTCTCCCTGGGGTTTCTTTGGGGTAACAAATCAGGACTGGGGTGGGAATGCATGGTGAGGCTGGCACTAGGGTGATTTTTAGGATGCCTGAAGGAACAGGCATTAGAGGTTGGCAAGTGGCTAGGAGAAAATGGTAATCCAGAAAAAGAGAAAGGGATGATAGTGCTGTTTGAGTCAGATTCTACAGCATCAGCCACATTGCTCTTGTACTGCAGAGTAACTTAATATCGTATTGGAGGATTAGAACTACGCAGTGCAAGGAAGTGGGAATAATCCAGTAGCTGACACCATACGTAAATCAATCTGAAATAGAACAAGCAGTTTCATTTAAATCCTTGCCTTCTGAGTTTTCTGCTGGCTCAATTTTTGTTTAAGTTTTTTTTTTTTTTTTTTTTTTCCTCCATGCAGAGCTTTACTGACCTTCAGATTAAACTGACATCTTCAGAAGCGGAGGTTAAGAGCAAGTCAGAGGAACTAGACAGCCTGAATGTTAGGTTCTCTGAAGTCTGCTCTGAAAAAACACAGCTTGAAGAAAGAATCAAGTCAATTGAGGCACTCATGGACGCATGCCAGAGCAAGGATACCGAGAAGGACAGTGAAGTATACGTAAGCATTTATATATTAATACTGAACTTGTGTATTTTATAAGTAGTTTTTTTCTGAATATTTTTTTCAGCAGACAACCTGATTGAGAACCCCCTTTTTTTTTTTTTTTTTTTTTTGCCGACTCTTTTTCCCTATGGTTGCCACTACCTGGGGCCCCTTCAGCCAGACTGCCATGTCCTGTCCACCAAGACCCTCCCTACCAGTAGACTTGCTCGCCCGATCCACCCATGACACACCATCGGGGTACCACCCCAGTCATTACCTTAGTATCAGGCCCCTAGGCAGAGGTGAAGATCGTGGGTTGGCAGGTTCCTGGAGGGCAGGATCCAGTGTTGGACATAGAGGCAGCTGACGTCTACCTCCCAGGTGGCGGGGTTTTTTCCTGCTTGTTTTCTCCCCGGGGGCATGGACATGCAATGATGTCCAGTGCATCTGCACCACTCCCACAGACGTCCGCCGTCACTCCCACCCCTTTCCATGGTAACCCCTGCTGTAGCACACCCAGTCTTCACTGGGAGTCGCTGATAGGGATGCCATGACTTGCCCTCCCTGAGAGAGAAGAGCAGTCCTCCAGATGCTCGATCCTGTCTCCCCCATTGACCCGAGCTCACTTCCGACCCCGGGTCGCCGGCATGGTACGAGTTGTCATGTCCAACACCTCAACCCTCAGCGCCACTGCGCTGGCTTGTTTGAGAACCCTTGCATTGACTTGTGTTAGTAGATGATCTTTCAAGAATCTGACTTCTCCTTAGAGCCCTACTCGTTGATGTTATAATCCAAAGTGACAGGCCCACACAGGAAAAACCTTTTTTAACTGGTGGTGCTGCATGTATAAAGCCACAACGTGTGGGTCATGTGCGTGGCAACATAGGCATCAACCACCTCAGTTACTTTTTCCCTCTGTTGAGTGTGCTGCACTGGTACCATGCCAGAAAAGGTTCCTCTCTTCGGTTCTCTTCTTTCTCAGCATCACCTCCTTTTTTCTTCACTCCTACCCCCTGATCTGGGGCCAAGTCTGAATAGCCTGTCCTGGCCAATATTTCGTGCACCATGACTCTGAACCTCCCTTTCATCTATCAGGTTTTGTACTGGATCTCACAGTGATGTCCATTGGTACCTGGAGGGCTGTAACAGTCCATAGGCTAGCTCAGCAGTACAGAGATGCTTTTCCTGCCCTACTCCCTGCAGGGAAACTGCTCATACAAATGCCGCTTCCCGCTGGTTCACAGCTTGGTGCTGTAACCTCTGGGCTATATTGCCTCCTCTTAAGTGCCTACCTTCTAATTACTGTAAAAGGCCCTTGTTTTTGGTTACTGAGCTGCTTTTCTTATCAGCTTGGCAGAAATGGCCAATTTCATAAATATTTCTCAATAGGAGGCTATAAAGTGGGTTTCTAAGTGTCCACAGCTGGCCTGCCTTGGGTTACTATGTGATGCATCTTGGCCAGTTGCGTTGCCTTGTAGCAGCCTCATAAGTTTGTGAAGAATGGCAATTATGTTTCTTCTGACTTGTGCTAACATACATCAGTCACCTTTTTTATTTGTATTTTGTAGGCAGTTAAAGAAACCGAGATTAAACAACTAAAAAGCAGGTAAGAAGCATCATTTTAACAGCAAGCTGTGTCTACTGGCCATTTCTGACCAAGTATCTGATGGGTATCCCTCTTCCCTCTCAGTCTTCAGGAAAAAGACAGTCAAGTATCTTCATTAGAAAAAGAAGTCTTGCAACTCAAAGAAATAGTTGAACAGCAAAAGAGTAAAAATAACGTAAGTGAACTGATGTACCTAGGTTCTGTGGTCTCTAATTCACAAACTATTGTGGAACATCTTGGTGTGCTTCTAGTCTTTTGGTCACATTTTTATAAAGAATAATAATTGATGATAAAAAACTGTTCTAGGGACGTGGATATGTTGTTCAATCCACACTTATTAGCAGATTCCTTGCCACCTTAAATGTTGCCGGAAGGTCTTCAAGCTGGCTTCTCCCACCCACCCACCCAGGTGGTAAACCCTCGCTCCGCCCCATGGCCTTGATCTTCCTTACAGCTTGGAAGCTCAGGTTCCCTCCTTGAACGTTCGTTTTAGGCCTGGATCCACACTCTTCGTTAACCGAAACTAATTCAAAGTTTACAAGACTCGTCTTCGCCTTCCCTCGCAGCTGCGAGTGGACAAATCGACTCCGGCTTTGGCCGGTGCCCTGTGGGCAGAAGATGTCCCAGGACTGATCCGCACTCCACGTGCATCTACTGCCTGGGGCTTACCACACCGCAGGCTTGCGATCTGTGCAGCCCTTCCTGCTTCCGGGTCTTGAGGACCGTGTTGCTCAACTTCTTCTTGCGCCTGAAAACTGTATCCCGCGTCAAGTCAAAGGAGGCCCGTTGGGCGGTGTCTGTGGCGGCGGGCTCCGCGGAACAGTTGGAGCAGATGATCACCCTCGAGGAGGAGGCGGCCCAGGTCGCTTCTTCTTCCTGCTCAGCTGCGGCATTTATCCCGCTCTCCTTGGGCTCTTCCTATACAGCTTCCTTTAAGGAGCTTTGTCAATCCCTCTTCACCAAGGGAGAAGGACCATCGGGACACTTCAGTTTGTCCAAGAAGAAGGACAGTAAAAGGTAAGTCCCACCATCGATGTTCATGGGAGCGGGAGAGATCCCCTTCACCGGACCGTTGGCTTTCGACTTCGGTTGAGGTTGCGGCTAAAGCCGCTGGCTTCACAGTGTCCCCGTCAGGTCAGCAGGCTGAGACAGCCGTCGACGCGGTTGAGATTTTTCTCGACCCATCGGACAGTTTGTCAACTGGTGATGCCAACAACCTTACTTCACCGGTTCCCCCAGTGATTACTGAGGACTTGCCTGTGCCGGAGTCCCCGGTTAAGGTCCCTGTACCAAAGGAAAGGCGGGTTTCCCCCGTTCCCCCTCTGACCCACCCTCTGAATCCCCAAAGGTCTCGGTCTCGGTCCTCTTCCAGGTCCAGCCGGTCCTGCCGACGTCGGCAGTCTCAGTCTCGGCACCATGGAAAGTGGCGCTGCCGCTCATCCTCTTCGGAGGATAGGCTCCGGCGCAAGTTGCGTTGGCGCTACAGGGACTTGATATGGCAGCAGCTCTTACTGTCCGGTAACAAGCCGACTCCATCGCCTTCTCCGGCCATTAAATGGCTGTCACCGGAGCAACTGAAACAACCCCTCGTAGTAGTCTAGGAGCCGCCACTGGCTCCGGTTATTCGGCTGAAACCGGCTGCTCCACCCATTGTGGTGGAACCTCCGCCTCGACAACCTAAGATTGGGGCCCCGACCAAGGATTCTCAGTCGGGTCAGGGCTTGCCCCATAGGTTGTCAGTCACCCTCACTCCCAATCAAACTCGGCAGGTGGAGGGTGGCTCAGGTGCTCGGCAGCTGTTCGCAGACTCCTCGGAGTCTGACGACGACTCCTCCCTGTTCTCCAGGCCGGTTGACCTGGAATCTACAGGGGGTCAGTTGGTGGATGAGAGCCCATCCTCGTTTTTGGGAATGCTTCAACTCATCTCAGAGTCTACTGAGATGCAGCTTGAACCAGTTCAGAAACGGGCCAAGTATCCCCTTACGGAGATACTGGACCGAGGGGATTCCCCTATGGAGGCCTTTCCGGTGGCTGAAGCCATTGTTGGCCCGGCCCTGGAGTTGTGGCAGTGGCCAGCATCTTATCCTGCTCCTTCGGTCAGGATGGCTCGAAAGTATGTGGTCCCTACCGGTTCACTCTCCGGTTTCTCGGAGCACCCCTCTGCGGAAGGGTTAGTGACCGATAGCGGGATGTGGACAAACCGCCCGATAAGGAATCCAAAAAGTTGGATTACTCAGGGCAGAAGGTATACGCTGCTTCCTCCCTAGGCCTTCGTCAGGCTAGCTCGGCCGTTCTGATGGCACACTTTTCACACGCCCTTTTGGGCTCCCTGGATGAGGTGATTCCTCATCTCCCGGCTGACCTTCATACAACAGTCAAGCAGATGCGGGATCAGAGAAGGGCAGCAGCTAAACAACAGCTCCAGACTTAGTTGGACATTGCTGATTCGTGTGCCCGGTCAGTAGCGGCCACAGTGGCCATGCGTCGCAGAGCTTGGCTGCGGATCTCCACCTTCACGGCTGATACCTAGCACAAGCTGGCAGACGTTCCCTTCCTGGGTACCGACTTGTTCAGGCCCGGGGTGGAGGGTCATCTCCAATGGATCGAGAAGTCCAGTGCCACCTTGAACTCTGTTATGTCTGCCCACACGGACAAAGGCCACCAGCAGCAGCGTAAGCCCTTTCGTCCTTCAGCCCCTGCGGCACGTCCAGCCCAGCAACACCAGCATCAGGGCCAGCAGGCTCACGCTTGGCGCCCCAAAGCCAAACCTGCTGCTTCCTCCAGCAGGAAGCCTGGAGGAAAAAGCCCAGGCGGCTCCTCGGACGGCCCTTCCTCCAAGCCTGCCCAGTGACGGGTTGAGGGGTGTCGACCTCAACCTTGTCACTCCTTCCCGGGTACTCCCCGTGCGGGGATGGCTCCGCCACTTCCTTTCCGCCTGGTCCGCTATCACCACGGACCGCTGGGTGTTGGAAGTGGTTGGCAGGGGTCTGCCTCTGGAATTCGAGCAGTCCCCCCCCCCAGTCGAGTTGTCACCCCATGGGGGGCTACGGGTTCCGCAGCCTCTCTGTCAGCACATTGAGCCAACATTGCCTTGCTCCTCCAGAAGGAGGTGATCAGAGAGGTGGCGTACTTCCTGGTCCCAAAACAGACGGGGGACTGGTGCCCCATTCTCGACCTACATGACCTGAATAAGTTCCTAAGGTCTCGCACCTTCATGATGGTCACTCTGGCTCAGATTATTCCATCCTTGGAGCCAGGCTTGTGCTTCTTTTCCCTGAACCTTCAGGACACATTTTTTCACATCCCAATCCGCCCATCTCATCAGCGATTCCTCCGCTTCAGAGCGGAGGGATCCCTTTACGAGTTCTGGGCCATGCCCTCCAGCCTCTCTCCAGCTCCCAGGGTCTTCACCAAATGCATTGCAGTGGTGACAGCATTCCTGCAGCACCAAGGGGTCCAGATGTACCCTTACCTGGATGACTGGCTGATTGCAGCCCCCCTCCAGGTTGAAGGTGGAGTGGTCCAGGGATCTGGCCCTCCAGGTCTGCTCTCAGATTGGCCTCCTCATCAACGAGGCCAAGTCAGAACTCTTGCCATCGCAGGTGATTCAGTTCATCAGGGCAGAGCTCGACTCTCTTCGAGACAGAGCCCGGCTCCCAGCAGACAGGGCTGAGGTCCTTTCCTCCTTTGCCCAATCATTTCTAGTTGGGCAATTGTGCCCTGCCCGGGTCTTCCTGCACCTTCTGGGCCTCATGGCAGCCTGCACCAGCGTGGTCCATTGGGCCCGCTGGCATATGCGTCCCCTGCAATGGGGGCTGGCCCACCAATGGTCACAGTGCTCCGGTCCTCTGGACCAGCCAGTGATGATGACCCAGGAGATATGGAATGGCCTACAGTGGTGGCTCATTCCAGCTCATCTGCAGGAGGGTATCCCATTTGTCTGCCCCGAGCCGACGGTCACTCTGACGACTGATGCCTCTCTGATGGGTTGGGGTGCCCATCTGGGGGAGCTCATAGCCCATGGTCTCTGGTCCCCTCAGGAGTCTTGATGCCGCATCAATCTGCTGGAGCTTCGAGCAGTCCGACTAGCCCTCACCGCCTTCGCTCCGTTTGTACGGGGTCAAGTGGTCCAGACGGACAACACCACAACCATGTACTACCTCAACTGACAGGGCAGGACGCACTCCTTGCCCCCTGTGCAAGGAGGCTGTCCGCACTTGGTCTCTTGTGATCAGCCTGGAGGCAGATCTCCTAGCCATCCATGTGGCAGGAGCCTCCAACAGTCTGGCCAATGCCCTCCGCCGGATAGGCGGTGCATCTCACGAGTGGTCTCTCCTGCCGGAGGTAGTACTAGATCTATTCTCCCATTGGGGCACCCCTCAGGTGGACCTGTTTGCCTCCAGGGAGAATGCGAAGCTGAGGCTGTTTCATGCCCGCCCCCCTCAGTAGGACTCACTGCAGGGGGATGCCTTCTCAATGTCGTGGACCCCGGGCCTCTTCTACGCCTTCCCTCCATTTCCCTTGATCCACAAGGTGCTTCTCAAGGCGAAGAGGGACAAGGCACAGGTGATTCTGGTAGCCCCAGACTGGCCCCGCCAGTACTGGTACCCAGATCTCCTCAGCCTCAGTTCCAGGCTTCTGATGCGGCTTCCAGCCCACCCAGACCTGCTCTCAGTCAATAAGGGGAAGGTTCTCCACCTAGACCTTCAATCCCTGCGCCTGACAGCCTGGTTCCTGAGCGGCTAGAGTTCCAGGCCTTGGGTCTTTCCAATGAGGTCCTCAACGTAGTTGAGGCGTCCCGTAAGGAGTTGACCAGAAAATGCTATGCCTTCAAATGGAAGAGATTCTCCATTTGGTGTCAGGACAAAGGGTTGGACCCTTCTTCCTGTTCCTTGGCTAGCATTCTGGACTACCTGTGGTCCCTTTCTCAGCTAGGGCTCCGGTCGACGACCCTTAAGGTGCACCTGGCAGCCACCTCTGCTTACCAGGTGCGGTCCGGCGAGCAGTCGGTGGCGCAGGAGAACGTGGTCAAGGGCTTTTTCAAAGGCCTTGATCACCTATCCCCTCCGGTGCGAGAACCTTCACCTCCATGGGATCTACTGCTGGTATTGGCTAAGCTCATGGGCTAGCCATTTGAACCGATGCACAGGTGTGACATCTCTCACCTGTCGTGGAAGACCGCCTTCTTGGTTGGCTATCACGTCAGCCAGAAGGACAGGAGAGCTCCAGGCACTTTCCATTGAGTCTCCTTATCTGGTCTTCCACAGGGACAAGGTTGTCCTGTGCCCCAACCCGAAATTCCTTCCGAAGGTGGTGTCAGAGTTTCACCTTAACCAGGTGTTGACTGTGCCGGTGTTCTACCCCAATCACACCTCGGAGGCTGAATGTAGGCTCCATGCCTTGGACCCTAGAAGAGTGTTCTCTTATTATAAGGAGCAGACGGCTGAAGTTCGGGGAGAGGTTCACCAGCTGTTTGTCACCTACACTGAAGCCGCACTTGGCAGACCTGCAGCCAAGCAGACGATAGGCAGGTGGGTCACCTCCTGCATAGATCTCTGCTATAGGTTGGCGGGCATGGAGCCTCCCAAAGGGATAAGAGCTCATTCTACCTGCCATTCCGCTGCTTTGGTGGCTGCTTCTAGGGACGTCCCTATCCAGGAAATCTGCAGGGCTGCTACCTGGAAGTCTGTACACACATTCATTTCCCATTACCACATTGACCTAGAGTCATGCCGGGATGCTGGTTTTGGGACCTCGGTTCTCCAGTCCTTATTCCCTAAGTAGGGGGAGCGCGCCTTGCCTCCCTCCTCCCGGAGAACTCTACGGAGTCTGCCAATAAGTGTGGATTGAACAACATATCCACGTCCCTAGAAATACAGGTTACTCACCTGTAACAGGAGTTCTAGGAGTGGTATATGTTGTTCATCCACACAACCCACCCAACCTCCCCGGCATCAACATGCAACCTGGCTTCCAGCGGGCTAGATCTGGCATCATGGGGCAGAGCCGAGGGTTTTACCACCCGGGTGGGTGGGAGGAGCCAGCTTGAAGACCTTCCAGCAACATTTAAAGCGGCAAGAAACCTGCTAATAAGTGTGGATGAACAACATATACCACTCCTAGAACTCCTGTTACAGGTGAGTAACCTGTATTTTTCAGTTGCTGAAAAGCTTGGCTTTCTGTTAATTCCTTTTAGATAATACTAAGCAATGACAGACAAATGAAAAGATCACTTGAATATGGTTTTATTTTCAAAGACTGGACGATTGATGAGGAGAGTTAATAAAAGTCTTATAAGTGATGTGATAAATCTGCAGGTGTTACCTGTGGAGCATAAGTAAGTCTAGTAGAGATAATACTCCAGTTTTTGGGGTGTGGGATAAATTTGAACAAAAAGGGACAAATGGATGAGGGGAAGGGGGGTTGAAAGCAGTGACGAGAATGGCAGCATACAACTTCCTGTATTGAAGCCATAAAGAATGCACAGTGACCTATGGAGCTGCCAGTGAATGAATAGATAAGGAACCAACCTTGAAATACTGTTTTTTTTTTTTTTATTTTTTAAGGGATTTGCATTGCAGCTACTTATTTTTTTATTTTATTTATTTAAGATTAACAGCAATCTTGTTTACAGAACTGACCTGGGAGTGAGTGGGATGGAAGGTGTGGGAGGAAGAGGGACAGAAAGCACTAACAGTGTTCAGTAAGTAAGAATAAGTGAACATACACAAGTCATGGGTTACAAATACCACCTGACAAAGATTAAGCAATACCTATAAGTAACAAAATACAAATATACACTGAGGGGTCACTGTTATCTGTTGCACAAGCGGCAGATTGAGGTGTTGTGATGATTTTGAATCAGTTTGATAACAGAGAGAGACTTGCAGTGGTTGAGGTAGAAGTAGTGTAAGTAATTAGTTCCACAGTGGGAGTAACCTGTACTGGAACTGTTGGCCAGAGTTTCTGTTGCACTTCAGTGTGCAGAATCCGTAACCTGTTTGTGATTGTAACCGATAGGCTGTGTGGGCTACAGATTTCAGAAAATCATGAAGGTAACTATGAAGTTATCGGACTAATATTTATATCAAGAATGGCTTGTTGGAAGCATCTCACTCTAGTGAGTATACAAGTTAGTCAGCCTTGGAGTGGGTCCCAAGGTGGTAGCCTGGATAAAAAACTGGCTGGACAACAGGACGCAAAGGGTAATAGTAAACAGAGTCCACAGTGAAGAAAGGAGGGTAACTAGCGGGGTACCGCAGGGTTCGGTACTGGGATCAGTCCTCTTTAATGTCTTTATAAGTGACATTGGAGAGCACCTGGAATGAAAGGTATGTCTCTTTGCAGATGACACAAAGATCTGCAACAGGGTTGATACACAAGGTGGGGTGGAAAGAATGAAAAGGGACTTGGCAAGGTTGGAGGAATGGTCAGGTATGTGGCAGCTCAGATTCAATGCAAAGAAGTGCAAGGTAATGCATCTGGGAAACAAAAACCCAGGGGAAGAGTACATAACGGGAGTGAGTTAATAACAGCAACAAAAATCGAAAGAGACCTAGGAGTAATTATATCAGATGACATAAAGGTGGGCAAGCAATGTGAGAAGGCAGTAAGGAGGGCTGGGGGGGGGTGACTGGGATGCATAGGGAGAGGCATCAACAGTTGAAAACAGGAAGTTGTTATCCTTCTGTACAGACAGTTAGTGAGACCCCATCTGGAGTACTGCGTGCAATTCTAAAGACCCCATCTCCGCAAAGACATAGACAGAGTGGAGGCTGTTCAGAGGAGGGCAACCAAAATGGTGCAGGGTCTGCACCAGAAGACATGCGAGGAGAGACTAAAGCAGCTTAATATGTATACCCTTGAGGAAAGGAGGGAGAGGGGGGACATGATAGAAACTTTTAAGTATCTCAATGGAATTAACAAAGTACAAGTGGGTAGTATCTTTCAGAAGAAGAGATGTGCAAGAACAAGGGGGCACAATTTGAAGATAGAGGGGGGATGGCTCAGAGGTAATGTTAGAAAGTATTTTTTTCACAGAGAGGGTTGTGGATGCATGGAACAGCCTTCCTGAGGAGGTTGTGGAGTCAGGAACAGTGGGAGAATTCAAGAATGCATGGGACAGGCATAAGGCAATTCTAGTGGGGTGTAGGAGGAAGTAAGCTGTTGATTAACTAGAATCTGCAGCTTATCCATCAGGTAGGGAAATGGGCAGACTAGGTGGGCCAAGTGGTCCTTATCTGCCGTCAAATTCTATGTTTCTATATATGTTTCTATATTAATGATGGCCATCACAGTTGTTCATGCATCACGTTGTGATGAGTACATAGAAGGCAATGTGATACAAAACACCAGACTGAACTGAAAAGAGAGTTGGGTTTTGCAAGGTGGAGTTTGGGGGAAGTATCATAGATTCCATCACCGGAGTCCGTGGTTGGTGGTAGCATGTGTCTGAGATGCCTTTTTAATCCTTGCAACAGTCTTTAACACGGTGAAGGCATTTGTGTCCTCTTTAGAACGCTGCAATCTTTCTATTTGACTTGAAGGCGGGAGGAATTCCTCAGACAGTTTTTGGTACTAAAAAGTGTATACATGGTCTTGGGGTGTTTTGAGGCTAAATAACTGTTCCTAAACTAGTTTTGGAGATCAATGAAATACAGCTGTAAATTATTGTTTACCACTGCTGACGTAGGTCCAGTTGCCTAGAAGGTGGTATTCAAATGTATATGAAGATTGCAGGTATTAACAGTGAGCGGGAGGCTGTTGACAAATATACTGAATGGAGGACAAAGTGCAGAGCCTTGCGGTGTGCCCAGGCTAACTGGGAGAGACACAGAAGTGGAGTTTCTGCTGGCCCAGTGGCATGGAGGGCTGATGCCTTACCTTCCGCCACACTGGCGACCCGTGTTCGTGGTGCGAGCAGGTCAGCTGGGGAGGGAGAGGATCGAGCGTCCAGGGGACAGCTCTCCTCTCCCAGGGAGGGTGGGAAATGGAGACCAGCACCTGCCTAACACCTATCAGAAGCTGGATGTTGGCACACCGTGTCCTGTACTGTGGGGCTCGGAGGCGGAGCAGCCGACCGGTGTGCTACATGTGGAAGCGCGCACAGCTTGACCATTGATGGCATTGCACGCTCCCCTCCGCAGAAAAAACGGAAACTGGTCCTGGTCGAGCTGGATGAAGGCTGTCCTCTGTTGAATTTCAGCTGCCAAACCTTGAACCACCTCTGCAACCTTTGCAGGTCCATCTGCATCTCATTCCTTCCCCCCCCCCATCTGCCATACCACAGAGCTTTATGTTCTCTGCAAAGAGACACATCCTGGCCTGAATTCCTTCTCTTGTGTTGCTGATGAACATTGAAAAGAACTGGACCGAGGAGTGATCCTGTGGTACCCCGCTGGTAATCTCTCCTGGCATCTTACTCTGTTCACCAGTGTCCACTGCTGTCGCCATTCCAGCCATCTTCCAATCCATCTATGTTCTTCACTGCAGCCATGTTCTCCAGCAGCCTTCTATGAGACACCAAGTCAAATGTCTTGCTAATGTCAAAGTAGAGAAAATCCACTGCATGGCCCTTATCATCTCTCCTAGTTACCCAGTCAAAGAATACTATCAGGTTGGTCTGAGAAGACCTCCCTGCCATGAAACTGCGCTCTTTACTATCCTGGAGCCCATTTTTCTCCAAGTGGTCCACCAGGTCATCTTTGACTAGTGTCTCCATCATTTTACCCACAGTAGAGGCAAGACTGACAGGTCTATAGTTACCTGCCTGCTGTTTTTCCCCACTTATGTGGAGTGGAACTACATCTGCTACCTTCCAGTCTTTTGGAACCACCCCTGTCTGAACAGAGCTATTGAATAACCCTACCAAGGGCTCTGCTAATTGTAATGCCAGTTCTGAGAACACCCCTTCCCGCCCCTCGAACTAACCTGTTCTTCCCATCCTTGCTGATTGGGATCTACCTGTAACGAGGAATTGAGCCGAGGAGTCATTAATTGTGGCTGCTTCAAGTTTGACAGACAGGATAGAATGATCCAAGACATTGAAAGCTTTGGCCAGATTGATGAAGATGGCACCAGTAATATGATCAGAGTTCATGTTTCAAGGTATATAGTCAGGCTGCTTGCTAGTTACTTGGAATAATACATTTAAAGATTTATATACTAGGGATATAAAAGCAGTCACAGAGTACTGCAGCGTATGTTCTGCACGTGAACAAAGTGCATTGTACTCTTTCTCCATTACTGCTAAGGACTGAAGGTTGAGAGTGACATTGTGGTGCACCCGAGTCACTAAAAATTAGTCTGTTGCATTTTAAGGTGGTTTATAAGGTGAACACCCAAAGTCTGGAAGTGATTTTTAGTCTGTTAGTTGGTTTTCACATGTGCCATGCTGCCAGCAGTCAAGTTGTGGAGTTGGATGGAGCCGCCAAAAGGCAGCTCTCCTCTCCGGGAAGGGAAGGTGATGTCCCTCGGCTCTTGACTGCCTCGCAGTGGAGGCCGGGGGCAGCACAGGCCAGAGGGAGTGCCTGGCACTAGGCCGACTGGTGGGAAGAAGGGCCTTTTACCAGGAAAATAGTATTTATTTATGTGCTTTTGTTTACCAGGTAAGTCACACTAGACAGCCAAGTGCCTATTTTCAGGTGCAACCCGGGATAGTTACAAACTTGAATATACAGGTACAGTGACGAATCAACTTTTACATACAATGAGATATCAGGTTATATAGAAGAATGACAACCAGTAAAAAACACACGAGCCCGGGGGGGGGGGGGTTACAGACGACCCGGGAGAGTTAAGAGCTAGAGCATACTCAAACAGTGAGTGAGTCAAATTTACATACAATGGGAGAGCAGGCAATACCAATTATGGTATTCCATTTAGTCATTGCTTGACCAGTTATGCGTTTGTACTCCTGGGGCCCCGGGTAATTGGGGAGAAAAATGGTAAAAACTGGATCCTCTGGCCACGGGATGATGCCCAACCCTCCGCGGTTGGGCATAAGGTAATCCACGATAATTCTGGGATGTTGGGGCTGGGGGGTGGGCCGGCAAGGCTGAAAGGGGTGCTGGTAGGGAAAGGAGATAAATAGTCATTAAATAAAAAAAAAAAAAGTTGAACAAAATGTGTGGTTTTCGCTAAGGTACTTCTTCCACCTACTGGGACTACATTAAATCTACAGCTTTGATTTAGGTCTTTGACCTAATATACATTCCGTAGTTGCAGTTTTGTAGTTCCCCTGCCCCCCCCCATGCCGATGAATAACCAAGATACAGGAAAATAGTAAGGCAGCTGTTTTGTATTTTTTTACATTTTTTTGTCAAAGGCGTTATTAACATGGGCTGCCTGCATTTGAGATCCATCGTACAAAAAAGGGGGAACATGTATGGAGGGCAATGGTTCTAAATGTGAGGAGCCTAGCCAACAAACTTCCTGACCTCATGACCACCATGACAGGAAGGTCTGGACTGGGTGGCAATGACAGAAACCTGGTTCACCGAGAACCACAGCTGGGAGACAGCTATCCCAGGATACTCTCTTTTAAGAAAAGATGGGGGGGGGGGGAGAGAAGGGTGGGCTTGTATGTCAGAGAGGAAATAAAAACTGTAGAGATTCAAGGGCCTTCCAGAAGCACTATGACTGACAGTGGATACTGGGAGCGGGGCAAGCATCAGAATAGGGGTCATCTACAGGCCACCCATGCAAGGTGATAACAAGGACAAGGAACTACTTGAGACAATCCAAAAACTAGCTGATAAAGGCGAGGTAATAATAGTAGGGAATTTTAACCTACCAGATATTGACTGGTCAGCAAAAACAGCTGCACCAACAAAAAGTAGAGACCTCTTGATGGCCCTGCAGGGAGCAAATCTAAGGTAACTCGTCGTGGTCCCAACAAGGGGAGAAGCCATCCTCGACCTGGTCCTCACACACACAGTGAAAGGGTTAAAAATGTAACAGGAGGGAGCCATCTGGGAAATGGCGATCATTGTGTGATCAAATTACAAATTAGCACTACAAAAGAAAGGATGCACTCCAACATTAAGGTACTGGATTTCAAAGCAACAGACTTGCAGGAAGGAGGTACAAAATAACAGAAATCTTAGAGGATTAGAAGGGAGGGAATGTGAAAGAAATGTGGGAGAGCATCAGAGGAGCTGTTGAGACAGTCACGAACAGATACACCAGAAAAATAAGTAAGACAAAGAGGAAAAGAAACCCATTTTGGTACTCCAAGGAGGTGGCAAACATTGGGAATGAGAAAAGGGAAGCCTACAAGAAGTGCAAAGCAACAAATAAGGAAGAAGATAAAAAAACATACAAACGGAAAATGAGGGAAGCAAGAAAAGTGTTAAGGAAGACCAAAGCCCAGACCGAGGAGAGGATTGCAGAAGGGGTTTAGAAAGATGACAAGACTTTCTTTAGGTACATAAAAGAAGGAAGGAAAACTAAGGGGGTATAGTAAGGCTAGCAGCAGAAGAGGGGAACTAAAGTGGAGGGGGATTGTGGAAAAGCAGAAGTCCTAAACAGGTACTTCTGTTTGATATGTACTGAGGAAAAAGAGGGAAACGGTCCAGCAATACAAAGGAACAACCCCTCATGTACAGGGGTTGATACGTGCCCCTTCACAGTGGAGGAGGTCCTGTTAGCACTAAACAGTATGAAGGTGGACAAGGCAATGGGGCCAGATAACATGAGCCCAAGAATCCTGAAGGAACTGGGAAAAGAACTAGCACAACCCTTAGCAGAACTCTTCGCTAAATCACTGGTGAACAAAGAAGATCCCAAGGACTGGAGAGGGGCAACAGTGGTTCCACTGCACAAATCTGGAATCAGGAGGAGGAGGAGGAGGAGGCAGGAAACTACCGCCCAGTGAGTCTTACGTCTGTGGTGGGGAAAGCTATGGAAGCATTACTAAAGCAGAGGATAACAACATACCTGGAATCCAGTGGACAACAGGACCATAGACAACACAGGTTCCCATCAGGGAGATCATGCCAAACAAATCTAATAGAGTTCTTCAACTGGGTGACCAGGGCTGTAGATAAGGGAGACACCATCGATGTGATCTACCTTAATTTTAGCAAGGCCTTTGACTCGGTCCTACACAGAAGGCTGGTAAAAAAGTTGGAGTGCATGGGGGTAGGACAGGAGGTAGTAAGATGGGTAGAAAACTGGTTACATGATATATATTTATTTAGTTAGTTTTTTGTTAACCTGGTGGGTACATTAGACAGCATAGCTGCCTATTTTCAGGTACGACCTGGGAGATTACAACAAAGGGTATGTAGACAATAGTAGATACAAGAAAACATCATGGGAACCAGTAGAAGTCAGACATAGTACACGTATATAAATTTTTCAGCAATGACAGTACATTTGCAGGAATCTGTATGTAGCTGTGGGGGGTAGGAAGAAATAGCCTGTTGGTTAAGTAGGATCTGCAGCGGTCCTTATCTGCCATTAAAGTCTATGTTTCTATGTAACAAAACAGGAATATAAGTGCAAATAACTAACAGTCATAGGTCATACAACTAGTGAGTAAGTGCTAGAGGAGAGGAAATAGCAAGATAGGATGCAAAGGGTGCAGGTTAAACGGGATCCCTAACAGAGGCAGTACCGCTGGCCTTGACTTGTATATATCTCCATGCAAGATTTCCCAGTCAACTTATGTCACATCAGTTACAACTGACCTTGTGTACCATGAGCTACCATACTGTCTGATTATCTCCTATTTTCAATGTGTATTGTGTATAATTAACAAACCTCTATTATATGCAAACTGCTATACCACTGTAGATATTAATTGTCTATACCACTATATTTATTAATGTATGTAATTAACTCCGGTTCGCCTCTGAAAAAGAGACATTTGGTCTCAGTGGGCTTACCTGGTTGCCAAAGTGAAATAAATAAATAATATAAAATAAAGAAACGGTGCATTATCTGCAGAACAGGAGGTAACCAGCGGAGTGCCCCAGGTCTCCGATCTGGGACCTCTACTTTTCAACATATTCAGTCAACATTGCAGAGGGGATTGAGGGTAAAGTGTGTCTTTTCGCTGACGACACCAAAATATGCAACAGAGTGGGCTCTACAGAGGGAGTGATGAGGAGGAAGTTGGACTTGGAGAAACTGGAAAAATGGTCCACAGAATGGCAGCTGAAATACAACGCAAACAAGTGCAAGGTTATGCACCTAGGAAAGAGCAACCCTAGAACTGACTACTACCTTGGGGACTAGCAAAACCGAATAAGGAGCGGGATCTGGGGATCGCAATAACAGCCTGAAGGTGAGAAGACCGTGCAAAAAGGTGGCTCTAAGAGCTGGTGGCATGCTGGGGTGTATCGGGGGAAGGGGGATCGCAAGTAGGAGGAGGGAGGTGGTTTTGCCACTGTACAGGGCATTGGTCAGGCCCCACCTGGAGTATGGCATACAGTTTTGGAGACCGCACCTCAGAAGGGACATAGACAGGTTGGAGAAAGGAGGACAGCAAAAATGATCCACGGGTTGCACCAGAAGACATATGAGGAAAAGTTAAAGGAGTTAAACGTACTACCTGGAACACAGGAGGGAGAGGGGCGACATGATAGAGACATTTAAATACATCAAGGGTGTAAACATGGTCCAGGCGCAAGAACCGTTTCACTTCAAAGAAGGAAATAGAATGTGAGGGCATGATCTGAGGCTTCGAGAGGGCACGTTCGGGACAAACATCAGGAATTTTTTTTTTTTCACTGAGAGAGTGGTTGATGCCTGGAACAGCCTGCCCCCAAAGGACGTCATTGCCAAAATCATTGGGGGCTTCAGTTGAGCATGGGATAGGCATAGGGGCATCATTACCCAGTATGAATAATCAGGGAGGGGGTTTCAAACTACAAATCATGGGCAGACTACATGGACCTTAGGGTCCCCTTCTGCCATCACTTTCTATGCATCTGTGAGAGGGAGAGGAAAAGGTAGAGACAGGTTCATCCCCCCCAAAAAAAGTTAAAGGGGCTGCGAGCACTGCGACTGGGCGTTTTCTCAGTTTAGAGAGTCAGTATGTGGAGTAGAAAAATACAACTTTTTAAAAAAAAAGAAATCTGTTCATTGGTGCCCCCCATATTTAGGCTGCGCAGCTACAGTAGTTAGTGATCAGGACTCCGTCTGTTTTTCTTGAAGTAATACAGAACTAGCAAGTGCTTTGTTTTCCCAGTTTCAACAGAGATTGCTTAGTTTATTCAAAACACTTCGTAGGATAAATTAAGACTCGGGCGCAGAGTGGATGCGGGGACTCGGGATGGTGCGGCCAACACAGTGATTCCAAATGCTGAAACGCTAAACAGTTGTGCCATGCCTCACTGGGCAAGTAGGGTTCTACTGTATGTGGAAAATGATGCATTTCTGTTTCAGTTTAAAAAAAAAATAAAAATGTGTGATTTTGTGAAGAGTGGCTGCAGTATTAGGATGCCTTTACAGAACTGAGACAAAGGCCAAAGGTTTGGGTCTGCTGCCAGAGTGAAAAAACAAAAATAAAAAACACTGTGATCGAAAGAGTAACCGGGAACTAAAGTTGTAATGTTGGTATGGATGTGTTAGTGTGGTGAAGTGAGGGAGGTAAAGCATGGGTGGTGAGTTATGACACTAGTCTGTTTGTAGCGAGTGAGAAAAACATGTTTGCTAAGCACATTGTTAAAATTCTATGCTTATGTAGGGATTGATGATGAGGCTCAATACTAGCATGACCATGCATTGTGCTGCATTAATCCACAGTCAGGTGACTTGATTTAGCCAATGAAAATGACAGGATTTTGGTACCCATTTTATAATCCAGTACAACGGCACAGTACTTAATGTTTTTATTTTCTTTATTCCCAGGTCACTGCAGCTTCCCACCTTTGCCTTGGACTACCACAAAGCCCCATCTCACTCCACCTCTGGCACATGACTTGTTTTCAAGGGGCCCATGGGGTAATCTGCTCGATGGTGGATTCCATCAGGGGGCGTGACAGGGGATTACCTCCCCCCCCCAAGGTGTTTTGCCTCTTGTTTTCTCCCAACCCCTAGTATACAATTGGCTAGGGGGTCAAGGTGTACATGCACATGCTGTTCTGTGGCCGTGCTCCAAAGCCTAGGCTTGTGTCCTCCCCTCCAGCATGCTGCCCCGCCACCAGTAGTCAACCAGCTGACAGTGTTGCAGTAGAGAATGCTGCTTTTCCTCCCCAGAGGAAGGAGGAGAGTGCCCCATCTTACTTGGTTTTAGAATTAAAAATCAGGAGAGCCGTTTTATAATCGCAAAAAAAGGCGCTCAAGAGTGCACACAGGTTTAGTATAACGGCACTTCTCAGGTGCTTAAGCCTTCTTGCTTAATTGTCACATTAATGTTTTGAAACTGTAACATTTTTGGTACTTGTGCACAGCACTAATTACTGCAGTTGGCAATATTTTGTGCGGCAGTAATTTAAAGAGAAACGGCACCAAGGGCTCCACGCCCAAGTGTGGGGCTGGTCCCAATGTGCATGCTATGTGCAAAAACATTTTGTTTTATTTACTGATTACTGATTACTGTAGTATAGTACATTTTATAAGACTAATGTTGCTTACTTCCGGGTATCTTCTGTCACTACAAATCCCAGAATCCCCTGCAGCTGACATCAGAGCAGGAATGCAGCAATGGGAGATTCAGTAGCTGCAGTGCATTTTAGAGCTTTTATAAGCTCCAATCAAGTTTTTTCTGGTGCTCCTTTTCTCCTGGGACAAAGTACAGTCCTTTGTGACTGTACGTAGCCCCGTCTGGACAGGAAGACCAGCAAACAAAAGATTAGAGAGTATATAAACTCTGCCATGCACTGCAGGCTGTCTAGTTTCTCACTGCTGCAGCAAAGCACAAATTGGGATCAGCCCCACACTTGCATACGGAGGTCTAAGTACTAACTGTTTCCCTTTAAGTGACTCCATTGCAGATGTTGCTGATTGGTTACCTGATCCCACCACAAATTATCATGTATTGTGTTCCCTAACTTTTCCCACCAGGACCTTCGCGAGAAAAACTGGAAAGCAATGGAAGCGCTGACAGCAACAGAAGCTGTATGTCGGGAGAAACTGGATGCTGTAGCCAAAGATAAGGTCAGAAGTTCTCTGTCTCAATGAGGAAAACACAGAAACTGCCCAAAGACAAGTAGCTTTGAGTCACTAAACTAGGCAATAAAACCAAGCAAGCAACTACTGAAATAAAAAGCTTAACCTATTCTATTGGCAGTGTCCCCCATTTAAATTTAATGTGTTACAATTTTTCACTTTCTCCTGATATTGGTCCATAAAATATTTTGGAATATGCAAAAATGCTTATTTCACTGTGTCTGTCAAAACGCATCTGACTGCACTCACAGCTGCTGTGTTTGCAACATCACAGTCTACTGTAGTGGTTAGCACCATGAACAAAGGCACTATGAGGTCAGTTGGGGACAGCCAAATGATTTATGTACAGGGGACAGCCAAATGATTTATGTACAGTCTTTTTGAGCAGGCTGTCAAGATGCGTTATGTAAACCCCTGGAAAGGAAAACTGGAACTTAAAAAGCAAATGTATTCTCCAGTAAATTGTGATAGCGGAAATGTTCATTTTATGAAAGTGGAAGTTGTCGCGTAGAGCAGCTTTTTAAGCTATCCATAAACAAATCGAAGCATAATTTTAGTTCAGATATGGAGGTGCTGCCACTAGATACAGTGCATTACATTAGCATCCTTCAGACCAGGGTATCACAATTAATGCTTTACAGAGTAGCAAAAGAACTAAATAAACTTAGAAGAATGTGCTAGCGGAAATGATGAGCAATAAAGATATAGGGCAGGATTTTCCAAAGTCTTAAATCACCGCAAGCCCTGGGTGTGCTGACGATACAACGCATGGGGCTTGCGGTGATCTAACGGGAGTTTCTATCCCGTGCGGCAGTTGCCATGAATTAGACCACCTTTTTCTGGTCTAGCTTGCGGCAATCCTGGGGGCCTTTTTTATGGGGCTTGCACCAGATATTTGGTGCAAGCTGCCATAAATCGTGGAAACTGTTGCAACTTCACCGGAGATTATGGAATCAGGCTCAGTTACGGCTGTGGGGTTGGTGCTCTGCCAGAACCCAAGTATCATGGCATATGGCTTGGCACAAGCCCTATGCCATGCTTTAAAAATCCAGTCCCTAGAGAATAATGGAGGGAGTCTCGTACACTGAATTTTTTTACACACCCGAGGTGTGTAATACCACATAAACCACGAGTGCGAAGCATGAGTGGTTTGTGATGGTATTACTCACCAAGAGTGGTATAAAAAAAAACTCAGAATGTACAACACCTCAGCAATTATTTTATATAATTGTTGGTGTAAAATTGATGACAGACTGAAAAAATGCGATTAGGAATCAAGGAAGACAGTGGCACGAGGACAGTGGAAACAGTTGCACGTAGAGAAGGTAAATGAGATTTTTCCTGTGATGGTTGTACTGTACAACTGGGATTTGTATTAGTTGTTGCCCCCCAAAAAAGGTACTTATTTTATGAATTATTTGTGAGGCTTTTCTTTTAGCTGCGTATCAGGATAGGAGTGGCGCTGCCGGCTTTTTCTCAGCTTGAGTGCTTGCTATCCGTCCGCTGCACGAATCCTAATTTAAGCATTACCTATCACATTCATCTACTTAATATTAAATGTTTATGCCATCACTGCATTTTGTTGTATCAAAAAATGTGATTCTTTACCATAGAAAATGATTTATGTGAATCGGGTGGTGGGGGCAGACTTTCAGCATGAGGGCAAACAAGCTGTGACATGAATCTGCTGAATAAGAGCTGGGAAGGATTTTAAACAGTGTTTTGTAAACTGATTTTTATTTATTTGAGTCATTTGTATACACCTGAAATCATGGTTACTAGCTGAGATTGACACTAATTGTGGAGTGTACGCAAGTTGCATTAAATCCTACTTTCAGTTTAATTGTTTCAGAACAGGCTGGCACCAAATGCCATAATAGCCAGCAAGTTATGGAATGGAACCCAGTAATTAGTGTTCTGTATATTCAAATAACAAGAAACATCAAAGTACTTTTTAATAAATTATGGTGAAGCTATTTACTGCTTTAGAGTTGCGAGGAGCATATGACGTACTGTAGATATACAGGATGGGAGTTTGGTGGTTGTGTGTGTGTGGGGGGGGCAGCCTGATAACTTTGTAGTGTAGCAGAAAGTGCTGTCAGCACTGGATTAATTTGCTTAAAAATGTGTTTGTCGGCCATTGAATTATTTGGTACTAAGAACTTATTTGTTTTGGATCACTTGGTATGCTGTATACACTTAGGAAAGTTCTTTTCCTCCAAGTATTGAAATTAAGGCGTGCTCAAGGCTCTGGTGGTGGTGGAATTACTTTGGGGACCTGAAGAACTCTGTCCTATAAAGAAATAGGAGCAGGAACTGAGCCAGGCCAAAGTGCTGGTAGTACTAGCACATAGTGATGCCAAACGGGAGGCCCATGTTTACTTCCTTGTCCCAGGTCATCTGTGATGGGCAGGCTGGGGAGGGAGGCAGTGACATCCAAGCAGATAGTCTCCTCCTGTGGGGTGGGAAGCTCCAGGGAGAGTGGTGGCACGGGAGGATTTTAGGGTGCTAATATTGCACTAATCTTGAACGTACTAGCATCTTGGAAGGGGGGGGGTCACTTATGAGAATAAATATATGTGGCTTTCTTGAAGGACCAGCTCTGTCCATGACCTCCCATGCCCTACATCTGGTGTGCGTGTTCTCTGTTATTAGTGTCAGCCAGTGGGGCCCCAACACAAGGGGTAATCTTTGGTAGCTAGTGGTAGGATCAGAGTGAACGTTCTGGCTCCAGGGTGGATGTGGCAACTTATAAACAGGTAAAGAGAATGAGGTGGACAGCAGTACAGTTGGCTTAGTGGCTGGCGAGGCTACCACACCCTAACATTCTTAAATCCAGAAGGACTGATAAGGGCTAAGGGTTCAAGTTTAAGCCTGGAGTCAGTTATAAACTTTTCCTAAACATCTACAGAATAACCTTATGCTACATAAAGCAAAGGTGACCATGACATTCTTCCATGGTGTGAATGGCTAGTAATTTTGTTATGCATAAACATGCATCTCCCCATCCCGACCGTCACTCCAAGTAATTTTTAGGGGTACCTGGCCTCGGATCTTAAGTTTGCCTAGGTAGTGCTTATCTATGTTACTAATTCACGCTCCCAATGTGTTCAGTGCCTTTGTATACCAATGCAGTTTTGCAATGCCTGTCTCCCTGCATGGTCTGGCATCTTTGTACGGTGTCTCCTGTACATATACTTGCAACTGCTGCTGCAATGTTTTAATTGACACCTGTGAATATGTAAATGCATTTTTTCATTGTTCTCCTGTTTGATTGTTGCGACCTGGAGCCTGTGTAAAGGAGTCTCTGACTCAAAGGTTTGTAATTCCAAAATATCAATAAATAAAAAATAAATGTATTCTAGGGGCATGGATATAGTTCACTATCCACACATCAGCAGTTCCACTGGAAGTGCTGCTTCGTCAGGACATCTTTAAGCTAAGCTTCTCCCACCACTTGGGTGGTATATCCTCCAGCTCCGCCCCATGATATCAAATCTTCCTTTTTGCTGTAAGAGTTTGGTCTCCTCTGCAGCTTCACGCATTGTAGGACCTAAACTGTGCCATTGGTGATTTTGTTGCTTTTTCAAAGAGTTTCTTCGGTAAGTTGTATTTCCTCAGTTCTGCTCCTGCCTCAGTGATGGAAGATGGAACACGAAGAAGCAAAACCCACTTCTGGCTTCAAGTTCTGCATCATGTGCCTCCAGAAGATGCCTTGGTCGGAACCACATGTGTCTTGACATTAATGTCTGGGGCTGCACACAATGTTTTGGGCTACAGTCTATGCCCGATAACACTCCCTTATCTGTTAGCTGATCTGTCTAGGGTGGACACTGCATGTGCGACTGGCACCAGTGAGGCGGTGTCCACCTATAATAGTGTGGTATCCGACACACTGGACGTCATCGTTGCAGTCCATATATGACCCAGATCCTCTGTCTTGAGATCCCCCTGGTTTGATGGGGATCTCAAGGCGATGAAGATCAAGGGTCGGAAGTTAGAACGTTGGTGGTGGAAGACCCGGTCGGAGGATGACAAACTGGTCCTGCAAGCTCACTACGGTGAGTACTAGGAGGCAGTTTCCCGTAAGAAGGCAGAATGTCTGTCCAGGAAAATTGCTGCAGGGAAAAACAGACCTTCTCAGCTTTTTTGGGCTATGGATAGGCTACTCCATCCTGCCTGTCTACAGCCAAGAAAGACTTTTTCATCCACGTTATATAAAGAGTTTGCTCTGTTTTTCTCTGACAGAGTGTCCTTTATCCGGTCGGACATGCCTCACAGTGGTGGGACCAGGAGGAACAGAGTCACTCCGGTGAGCTGGGAGGAGTTTAAACCAGTGGAGATGGCGGAGGTCACTGAGGTGATCTTAGAGCTGTAGCACACCTATTGTGAGCTGGACCCAGCCCCAACGCGTTTCTTATGGAGATGTGCCGGGACAGTTGACCCAGTGTTCGCCAGGATTGCCCGGTGCTCGAAGGCAGAGGGGGTCTTCCCAGTGGCCTTGAAAGAGGTGCTGGTGAGACCACTCCTGAAGAAACAATCTCTCGACCCAGACGTCCTGGTGAATTACCGTCCTATCTTCAACCTGCCATTTTTGAGCAAGGTTGTCGAGAAACTTGTGGCACAACAGCTCGAGGATCACCTTGTGTCCTTCGATATTTATGAGCCATTCCAGTTGTGTTTTAGGGCCAGACGTAGCATGGAAACAGCATTAGTTAGGGTGCAGACTGATCTGCTCAGGGCTAGAGATAGAGGAGACAAGTCAGTTCTTGTTCTCTTCGATCTCTCTTCAGCTTTTGACACTGTGGATCATGTGCTTCTCTATCAACTCTGTGAGTACTGTGGACTCGCTGGTGTTGTCATCAAATGGTTTGAGTCCTATCTCTCAGACAGGGTGCAGCAGGTAGTGATGGGGAATATCTCCTCCTCCCGAATGCCCCTGTCATGCGGGGTGCCCCAGGGCTCAGTCTTGTCACTGATGCTGTTCATAGTGTGTACATGCTGCCCCTGGGTGAGATAATCTGGTAGTTCGGCGTGGAGTTTCACTGCTATGCAGATGACACCCAACTGTATCTGTCATTTGCTCCCAGAACATCCGATACTGTGGACGTGCCGAATGACTGTTTGGCAGAAATCAATGACTGGATGTCTTCCAGCTGATTGCGACTGAACCTGGACAAGATGGAGGTGCTAGTGATCAAGTTGGGTCGCGGGTGTGGTGGGATGGCACCTGGAGCTGACTCAGGTCTCTCCTGGGGTCTATTCCTTTGGTTGCCTCCCCGAGGGTGCGCAGTTTTGGTGTGATCCTCGACAGCAGATTGACACTCGAAGATCAGATGTCTTCTGTTGTCAGAAGTGGTTTTTACTACTTGAGGAACATTGCCAGGATCAAACCCCTCGTTCCACCCAAAGATCTGTCAACACTGGTACATGCCTTTGTTACCTCTAGGCTCGACTGCTGTAACTCTCTTTACTTCGGGGTCACAGGAGGGACCCTCCGCAGATTACAACTGGTGCACAATGCAGCAGCGTGATTACGTATAGGCCTGTCCAGGTCCAGTCATTTGACCCCGGTCCTGCGTGCACTGAACTGGCTGCCTGTCAGGTGGAGGACCCTTTTTAAGGTGGGCTTGCTCACCTGTAAGGCCCTATACGGACTGGGCCATGGCTACCTGACAGAGCTCCTGACACTTGCAACCTCTGTCTGCTCCCTCCGCTTCTCATCAAAGGGCCTCCAGGAAGTTTCCAGGGTCCAGTTCAAGACATCAGGTGACTGTGCCTTTAGTGTCTCCGGGCCGACCCTATGGAACTCGCTTCCACCTGTGGTCTGGGAGGCCCTTTCGACTAAGGTGTTCAAACAGGCTTAAAACTCACCTCCTCCACCTGGCTTATTTGGTATAATTTCCCTGACTATCTGAGAAATTACTGATCGATCTTTGAGAGGGAACTCTTGCAGCAAGTAACACATATAGGACTATGTCACCAGGCACTAGGACCCCATGGAAAAATTTCTACAGTAGCTAGTCATCCAAGGCGGGGGGACCGCTCCTGATGTTGGCCCGCCCCCGATGTACCGCATGGTACAAAAGGGGCAGTCCCCCAGCACCACCTCAGTTCTTTTCCCACCATTGACCTGCTAGTATCGGCTCCACGGACACCTCTCTCGCAGTCAACCACCATTTTCGTGCTTTGCGCAGTTACTGATCATTTAGTTTTTTTTTCTCCTTGCCTTTTTCCTTTGTGCATGTCTTTTTCATCTCCTCCGCTGCGAAAGTCTAAGTGCACGTGCAGCAAGCAGATCCCGGCTAGAGATGCCCATTCAGCCTGCCTTATCTGCCTGGGCCCGGGCCGCAAGCCGGACGACTACCCGCACTGCCAGAAGTTTAAAAAACAAGACTCAAATCCAATGACTCAAGACCCTGAAGGCTTACCTACTGGAACAACAGGTGGCCACCATGCAGAGGACCCATTCGGGACACAGTTCTTCCTCTTCAGCCAGGGATTCCTCCTCCAGAGAGAGAAGAAATCGGGTGGGGAAACACCACCATAGAGACAAGGATCGAGCCAGGTCAGAATCCCACCCTAGGTCCCCTCACAGGACCTCCAAGTCCTCTGCCTGTGGTGGGAGGTCAGAATCTGTTCCCCCAGGTTCGTTAGCCCTTCCCATGGCTTCTGCCAAGATGACTCCCGCTTCCTCCCATTCACGTGGCAAGGAGTCCTCTGGGCATGGGCGTTCGTCCGCCCCTACATCCCTGGCTTCAAAGCCCCACAAGCAGACACTAGGATCTAAGCCAGAAGGACAGGCGTCTTCTTCTGGTGCTATGTCAGAGTCTACCACCCGTAAGACCTTGGAGTCATCTGAAAAGTCGAAAGGATTGGGCGACTCCATCAGATGCCAGGAATCTGAGTGCTGCCAGAAGCACCCGCCACCCTGAGAGAAAGCGGTGACCGCTTCAGAGGATCACCAGACCTTAGGGCTTCCAGTTCCATGTCTGAGCCAGATGCCCCCTCCCAAAAGGCCCTCTGCTCCGCAACACCAGACATTGGACCTGGTGACAGGTCTCATGCCTGAGGACCAAACACCCAGACCTCTTGAACGAGGTTCAAACTCGCTGTCACTGCCTCCTCCTAAGGAGCCGGACAGCCAACCTCTAGGGGATTCTACCCTGGAGCCTCCGATACCAATGCCTGATGGCAGTCAACTGGTAGACCGGGTGGCTGTGCTGGACGTACTGCAAGGGCTGCTGTCAGGGGCACTGAACGTCCCCACCCTGCTGCCAGCTCAGCCTGTCGTCTCACTGGTGGAGGTCAGAGCTCTGTTCAACTCATGGTGGAACACCATAAAGGGAGACTTGCTACACAGACCATGGGAGCGGTCACCTATCCCTAGGCATCTCCCACCACCACCTCTGCCCCTAGAGCAGTCACCTCAGAGGCCTCCCAGACCACCTCCGACGCCTGACCACCCGTAGTCAGGGGACGATGTTCGGGGGTCACCAGCGCCTAGCGGCCATAGTCGACACCCATTGTCCATACCATCTTCAAAGGGACATCCGCATTCATCCTCAGATGAAAATCCAGGGGACTCTCCCTCCTATTATTCCCCTGAGGATGAGCTCCCTCTGCCCTCTCTGCACTGTAAGAGGGATTCTCCCAGATCTCCTCTGGATGATCCTTCTTTACTGAACATAATGAGACACACACAATATTTTAATCAGTGGGATACAGAGGAGCTTGACCCAGAAAGATGTTGCATGGCAAAATTTGTAGGGGCAGATGACCCTAAACCCCTGGTCATCCCTCCTCTAGTGGAGCCCTTCCAGGATGTCACAAAGTTGGCCTAGAAACACCCCTCCACTACTTCGGCTGTCCCAAGGAAGGCAGACCGCCTATACAGGAAACCAAAGGGAGAGCCTCACTTTGGCGAACAGCCCAAAGTAGACTCTATGGTGCTGACCGCCTCCCACAGCAGGGCACAGCAACCTAGGCATGAGTTCACAGCCTCTTGATCCTGAGTCTAAGAAGCTGGATCAAATGGGCAGAAAAGTGTATTCCTCTGTCACCTGCATTGTCTGGTCCCTGAACTTCTTGGCACATATGGTTATGTACGAAAAGTCATTATGGAACAAGGCAATGGACTTGGCTAAAGCTCAGCTGGATTCTGATCAAAAATCTGAGTTTATGGCTGTTATTCAGTCCAGCATTGACATAGGCAAACATGTCCTGAGAAGCTCATACGACTCCCCAGATATGGCCTCCAGAGCTGCTGCCACAGGGATCTGTATGAGGCGTCACGCCTGGCTGAGGATCTCAGGATTCCGGCAGGATCTGCAGGATGTTATCCTGGATGCATCCTTTCAAGGGTCAGTTCTCTTTGGCCAAGACACCGAGAAGCTGATCACTGGGTTACAGGACTCCTGTAAGGCGGTTTCTGACGTCCACCGAATGTACAAGTCTGATCCAGCTACTACCAGATGCCGCCCCTTTCGTAAGAACCTAGGGTCAACAGGACAGGCAATAGCAACCTAAAGGAGGCTTTAAGAGAAGGGCCCCCCCCCCAGCCCTCAGGCACTCAAGGGCCCAAAAATGCAGAAAATGCCAGACCACCTGTGCCTAACCCCTCCGCCTTGGTATAACTCCCTGCCTGCCCCCTCCACCTCTGGCGGAGTTTCATGGGGAGGCAGTAGGAGGGAGCTTCACCCTCTACCTCAGAGGATGGTCCAGTATTACCACAGACCAGTGGGTCCTCCAGATAATAGAAAGAGGGTACGCACTGGAGTTCACACAGATTCCACCGGACAAGCCACCAGTTCCCAACCACTGCTCCCCATCCCATGCAGCCCTCATAAGAGCAGAAATCCAATTGCTCTTGCAAAAGAGAGTGATTCAGGCAGTACCTCCAGGTCACAGGGGAAGGGGATACTACTTCCATTTCTTCCTTGTGCCAAAGAAGACAGTGAACCTCCGTCTTGACTTTGAGTACAAAAGGTTCAGGATGGTGACTGGTCTGCTGCCCATGATCCACCAAGAAGATGGCTACGTACACATAAAGATTTTTTATTTATTTATTTATTGAAATGTTTCACCAGGAATGGCACACTGAACAACAAGTTGCTCATCTCACGGTGCGTCCTGGGAGGGGGGGGTCCATAAGGGAGAACACATAATAAAGTACATACACAGAGTGATATAACAGTTGCCAGATTAATGGTATAGGCATACAACATACTACACAATATATATACATCGGCCACATTAAGACCGAGGACATTATCACTTTGAACTTAGATACAGAGTGCAGAGTATATGACTGTACATTGAAGTGCTGTGTAGAAAGCAGTTATACATAGTGTTCAGAAGACCATTATGCATAGTGTTAAGAAGACCAGTTAAGCATAGTAATGAAAGAGAATTGTATCCTGTATATGAACAGATGAAAGATCCTGCCATCCCACAGAAAGCGTCTCAGCTTCATCTTCCAGGGAGAACGCTATCAGTTCAGAGCGCTGCCGTTCAGCTCTCATCAGCACCAAGGGTCCTTACCAAGTGCCTAGCAGTCGTGGCAGCAGCTCTCAGGAGAAAGGGTCATTAAGTTTTCCCTTACCTGGACAACTGGCTGTTCACAGCACCTACGGAAGAACAGCTGAGTTGTTAAATAGAGGAGACCTTCCGACTGTTCCAAGACTTGGGGATCACTCTGAATCTCTCCAAGTTGTTCCCCTGGCCTATCCAGAGGCTGCAGTATATAGGGCCGGTCTTGGACACCGTCAGAGGAAAAGCCTTTCTCCCTCAGAACCAAGCAGATGGGCTAAGGGCTATTGCTCAGAGGGTCATCTCCACAGATCCAGTCCCGGCTAGAGTGGTGCTGCAACTTTTAGGTCACATGGCCGCAGCCATCACTACAGTTCCTCTGGCCTGCCTGAACATGAGGGTTCCACAGTGGAACCTCAGGTTTAAGTGGGATCAACGCACGGACAATCTCGACCAACCAGTCAAGATCTCCAAGGCGGTACACCATACTCTGGAGTGGTGGCACACCCCTTCCTGGCTGGACATCGGAGTTCCCTTTCAAAAACCCAGTCCTCAGCAAGTCCTGGCTATGGACGCCTTGGGGATGGGCTGGGGTGCACATCTGGCATCCCACCAAACAAGGGGCTCCTGGTCTTCGGTGGAGTGCAGTTTCCACATCAGTGTGCTGGAGATGAGGGCCTCTTGTATGCTCTGCAGGCCTTCCAGTCCATGCTTACGCCAGGACCTCCATTAGTCCAGTCAGACAACACTCCAGTTGTCTTCTACAGTACCTCAACAAGCAAGGGTGCATGCATTCTTACCCCCTGTGCAGGGAAGCAACGAGAGTTTGGCACTGGGCAGTGGATTACAACCTGGAGATAACAGCTGTTCACGTTCCAGGAATTCACAACGACCTCGCAGACAGTCTTAAGCTGCTCTTGATTGTAAAGTCGCGAATGGGAGCTGCTGCAAGAAGTCATAGACGACCTCTTCGGACAGTGGAGCTGGCCAGAACTGGACCTCTTTGCATCCCCACACAACGCCAAACTGCCCAGTTTCTGCTCACTAGATCCAGGGCCTGGTGTTTTCGGAAGCGACGCATTGTCCCTCTTTTGGACAGGAAGGTTCCTGTATGCCTTCTCTCCCTTTCTGCTTCTCCAGAGAGTACTGCTTAAGATGCAGGCAGAGAGCAGAGGCATGATTCTCGTAGTGCCCTTTTGGCCTTGTCAGATCTGGCTTCCATTGCTCCAGCAATTGGCATCGGAACTGCCGGTCCCATTACTCCTGCCCGCTTGCTTGCTCTCCCAGGAGCAGGGAACCCTGGTGCATCTAAATTTTTGGTCTCTGCATCTGCATGCATGGCTCCTGCAGACCTGATCAGGAACAGATTTGGAGTATTCTCCAGAGTGGAAGAGGTTCTCGTGGCAACAAGAAAACCCTCAAGCAGAGCGATGTATGCCATGAAAAGGAAACGTTTCTGCTTATGGGCATCCCCATTCCTTGGACCCTTTCCACTGTCCAGTGGAATCTGTGCTGGAGTACCTTCTTTCCCTGTCAGACAGGGGACACAGCTACTTATCCATTAAGGGGCACCTTTCTGCGCTGTTAGTGTACCATGCGCTAATGAATGGGAAAGCTCTGGCACAAGTCGACTTGTGCAAGATCTTCCGAAGGGTATCTTGCACATCATCCCTCTGTGGGACTTCTTTTTATGTTAGAGGAGTTTACATTGCCTCCCTTTGAACCAGCCACAAGCTGCGAGCTACGCTTCCTCTCATGGAAAGTGTTATTTTTAGTTGCCATTACTTCCGCTCAAAGAATTTCCAAGCTGCAGGCTCTGATGTGTAAAGAGCCTTACCTTATTTTTCACAGGGACAGAGTTGCACTGCGTACAAATTCTAAGTTCCTTCCAAAGGTGGTGTCTGAATTTACTTTAAATTAGGACTTCCAACTACCAGTCTACTACCCAGAGCACTCAAATAGAGGGAAGTCCTTGATACATACTCTGGATGTACATAGAATCCTCCGTTACTATATAGAACAGACCGGTTTGTCAGGCAAGACAGACTAGTTGTTTGTCTCCTTTGCTCAAAGAATGTTAGGGGCTCCAGTGACCAAGCAGACGTTGGCCAAATGGTTGGTCAACTGCATTACTTTTTGTTACCAAAAGTACCAAACCCTTGCAGGGGCCGGTCAAGGGTCATTCCTCAAGAGTGGTCGCAACCTCCTTTGCATCCCTCAAAAATGTGTCTGCAGCAGATCTCTGTGCAGCTGCTACTTAGAGTTTGGTCAACACTTTCATTAGGCACTACAGTCTGGACATTGCTTCCAGAAGGAGAGCTGGTTTTGTCCTTGCAGTCTTCCAGGGACTACTCTCCTAATGAGTGTCAAGGACACTGTTTTTCTACTAGTCTGCCACCCTTCTGATCTGGGTCTCTCCTTGTACTGCCTGGGACACAGTCCTGTATGTGTTACCTGCTGCAAGAGCTCTCTCTCTCGAAGTAAGATAGTATAGTTATATAAGAACTTACCGTAACAGTAGATCTTCGAGAGGAGCTCTTGCAGCAGGTAGTTTTTCCTCTCACCTGCCCCTGGGGTTAAGTAACTGTACTTCTCTCTGGGGGATGGGAGATCCTCCTTGGTTCCCGATCCTGTATCTCAGCCGGGTGTCTGGTGGGATGAACTGAGGTGTAGCTGGGGAACCACCCCTTTTATACCACACGAAGTGTCGGGGTGGGGCTGATGTCAGGGGCAGTCCTCCGCCTTGGACTGCTTGCTAGAAATGTTTCCGTGGGGCCCTAGTGCCTGGCAGCATAGTCCTATATATGTTAACTGCTGCAAGAGTTCCTCTCAAAGATCTACTGTTACGGTAAGCTCTTACATAACTGTGCTTTACTTTCGATGAGCTGTGATTATGAATTTTAATACCTTATACCTATTTTAATGATGTGCATTTTTTACTTGTGTTGTTTTCATTGTTAGACGCCCAGAGCCTCCGAGAATGGATACCATAGAAATAAAATTTGCCTTGCCTCACCCTTCTTTGTTGGAAGATCACGTGGCCTGACTTCTCATCAGCTGGCCAGCCAGTCGAGACCCAAAACTACAGCTGAAAGGCCACAAGAAGGCCTCCACTGTGGCAGGGTCAGAAGCCCAGCTCACGGCCATGGAAGAGGCGGTGGCCAGTGCAATGGCTGGCACCTCGTCAGCCTCACTGTTGCTTCTGACCGGACCAGCAATGGAGCGTCTTCCACTGGTGAATCCCAGCAGATGTGTCGGGCCCTCTAGGTCTTCAGGGACTGCCCTGCCCACCATGGTAAGAAACACAGTTGCTGCCGGCACCAGTCGTGGGACCAGGAGAGATCACACTCGTCCCAGTCCCTCGACTTCCCCAACTGCTCGACACAAGTCGAGATGTCCTTGGTCTAGGGCCAGGTTGCAGGCTCTACAGTGCCCCTGTCAGGCTTGTCAGCCTCGACACTGGCCTATCAGGTGATCAAGATTTTTCTCAGTCCCATCGACTAGTTGTTGAAGGTTGATGAGGAGTCACTCTTCAAGACTCCAGTGTTCCTGGTCCTCAGTCAAGAGGATGTGGACCAGTCCATGTCTGCAGTGGGCTCCACTCGGGAATAGTCTACACCAGAGTTGGTGCACATCATCTACACTGCACCCCGGTGGCTTCTCCTCGGCGTCGGTCTAACTCAACTGGGTGGGGTCGCCATCAGTGTTCCTCAACCTCACAGCCCTAGGATGAATAGATGCTGTGCCATTGTATGCGGCAGCACTACAAGGAGCTCCTGGCAGCAGTGGGCCATGGTAGGGCAGGGTAGGGCTATACCCTGCCCCCTGCAGTCAGCTGGCCAGTGCCATTTGAGCCCTTACCATTCAATCCAAGACAGTTGTCCCCAACACCTGTCATCCCACCATTGCAAGTGGAACCGCCTTCACCGCAGTCTTTGGTGGAAACCCTGACCAAGGACTCCCATGCTACGACTGGCTTGCCAGGCTGGTTGTCAGTGGAAATCACCCAGTTGGATGACGTTAGGGTGGTCCATGGTGGCAAATGGTCAAGTGACATTTTTGAGGAGTCCTTGGATGGCTCATCCATGCAGTCATTGAGGATGCATGCTTTTGACTGCCTGTTTGTTGTGGAGTTGACTACCGACCATGGGCTGGTGCCATTCAGGGCAAGTCCATATCTGTCCACCTGGCACCTGTTCAGAAAAGGGCTAAATACACTTTCACAGACATCCTTGATCAGGACAAGTCCCAGAGGGTCAACCTTTACCATGGCTGAGGCCATTTTGGGACTGGCCCTGGAGCTTTGGCAGCATCCTGCCTGCACCCTCTGCCCATATGGTCCACAAGAGCACGCACCCTATTAGCTTGCTTTCTGGGTTAATTGACCAACCCTCAGCCGAGGGTCTGATTTCGGACTCTGTATTCCAGAAGTCCAGAAACCATGGCAACATGGACAAGCCCCACCCCAACAAAGAATCAAAAAAACTTGACCATGCAGCCAAGAGGATCTCGCCACCTCCTCTGTTTGTCTTTGTCAGACGAGCAATACCATGATGATAGTCAGCTTTGGTCACTCCCTAATGGGAGTGCTGGATGAAGTCCTCCCTCACCTCACTGCTGACAAGCATCTGCCGGTGAAGTTGGTCAAGACCAGGGTTAAGTACTGGCTGAACACTAGCTCCATGTGGCCTTAGACATGGGCAACTTCTGCACCTGTGCCATGGCAGCGGCTGTTGGGATACATCGCAGAGCATGGCTGAGGCTCTTCACCTTTACAACAGACACTCAGCACAAGCTGGTCGATATCCCCTTTCTGGGCACCAACCTCTTTTGATCCAGGTGTGGAAGGTTATCTCACAAGGACTGAGAAGTCCATTGCCGCCCTAGATTCTGTGGCTTCATCCCAGAAGGACACAAAGGCCCAGAAACACAAAAAAGAAGGCCTTTCAGTGTTGGTTCTCTCAGCTACAGCAGCCTCAGCAGGAGTGGTACCAAGCCTGATGCCCCTAGGCTAAGTTCTCTGGTCAGGGGCCCAAGAAAGGCGAAGATAGAAGAAGTGGTGCCCCTCCATCCGCAACAGCCAATTCCCCCTGCAGAATTGCCTGTTGATGAGTTGGGGTTGTCCACCTCCTGCCTGTCCAGTCTCTGACCCAGCTCCCTGTGGAGGGCAACTTAGCCACTTCTGCCCACACTGGTCCATCATTACTACAGACAAGCGAGTTCTCGAGGTGGTAGGCAGAGGCCTGCCTCTAGACTTCGAGGCTCTCCCACCTTACCGGTCCCACAGTCCTCAGGAGTCCTCTGTGTCACAGGACACGCTGTCTGTCCTACATCACTCAGCTCCTTGTGAAAAGGACCGTAGCCCATGTATGATGCGCCCTGACAAGTCAGGAGTACATGTCTAGGTACTTCCTGGTCCTGAATTGGACAGGTGGGGATAGCGCCCCATACTGGATCTACATGATCTCAGTCAGTACATGCGGAAGCGCAAATTCCAGAATGTCACTCTAAACCAGATTTATACCATCCCTCGAGCAGGGCATGTGGTTGTGCTCCCTGGACCTCCCAAGATTCTTTCTTCCACATCCCAGTCCATCCGTCCCACTGTCTGAACCTCTGGATCTGCGTAGAAGGGATTCTCTGTCAGTTCCAGGTCATGCCCTTCAGCCTCTAATCCACACCTGGGGTCTTCACCAGGTGCATGGCAGTGGTAGCAGCCTTTCTGCAGCACAAGGGCATCAGGATATACCCCTACCTGGATGACTGACTGATTGCTGGGCCATACAAGGAGGCTGTGGAGTGGTCCAGTGAGCTGGCCCTCCAGATCTACAGCAACTTGGGCCTCTTGGTCAGCCTGGCCAGGTCTGAGCTGATCCCATCACTGGTGATTAATTTAATTGAGGCAGAGCTAGACTCCCTTCTGGCCAAGGCCTGCCTTCCTGAGGACTGAGCACTGGATCTTACCTTTATCGCACTTTAAGTGTCAGTTTCAATATAACTGCAGGGTAGGTAATCATTGCATGCATTGGGGAAATTACACTGTAGTCACATGTTTGTTGTTTGTAACTACAGTGCAGTTAAGGAAACAAAGTAAAGAGTTACCCTTACCTCCTTTGCCTGATAATTTCAGGTTGAGTACACGTGCCCTGCCCGGGACTTCCTGTGGCTGCTGGGGTACATGGCGCCCTGCATCAGCGTGGTCCAGTAGGCCCACTAGGGGATGTGGCACCTGCAGTGGGAGTTGAGCCGACAGTGGTCCCATTACCTAGGACACTTGTACCAGCCAGTCCCACTGACCCAGCCAGTATAGGATGCCATCCAGTGGTGTCTGATCCTAGAACATCTGGAGGAAGGAGTTCCCTTTGTCTGCCCAGAGCAGACCATCACACTCATGATGGACAGGTCTCTATGGGGTGGGGAGCACACCTGGGAGACCATGGAGCCCATAGGTTCTAGTCACCTAGGGAATCCTGTTACCACATCTACCTGCTGGAGCTCAGTGGAGTGTGGCTAGCTCTCATGGAATTTGCTGCTCTAGCCAGGGGTCAGGTCATGCAAATCCAGACATACAACAGCACAACCATGCTCTACCTGAACAGGCAGGGTGTCACGCACTCCCTTCCTGTGTGTCGGGAGGCCCTCCGTACCTGGGCCATCATGTGCAGCCAAGGTGCAGATCTTCTGACAGTTCATATCACTGGAGCAGTCAGCTGGCAGGCACTGTCAGCTGGTTGGGAGAGATGTTGTCCGAGTGCTCCCTGCAGCAGGAGGTGGTGAACCACCTGTTCTCCCTGTGGGGCACACTTCTGGTGGACCTGTTTGCTTCCTGGGAGAGTGTAAAACTGAGGCTGTTCTGTGCCCACCCCCAACAGTCTGGGACAGTATTCGAGTATGTCTTTGCAAAGCCCTGGACCCCAGGCTTTGTGTACTTCCTTCATCCATTCCCCTTGATCCACAGAGTGGTGGTCAGTGCCCAGAAGGACAAGGTGCGGATGATCCTGATAGTTTCAGACTGTCCATGGCAGTTTTGGTAGCAAGATCTCCTCAGCCTCAGCAGCAGGCCTCCATGGTGGTTGCCTCCTCACCTGGACCTGCTGACCAGAAAACAGGGGATGGTCCTGTACCCAGACCTTCAGTCTCTGCACCTCACAGCCTGGTTCCTGAGCAGCTGGAGTTCCAGGTTTTGGGTCTTTCGGAAGATGTGCTCCACATTGTGGATTCCTCCTGAAAAGTGTCGATTTGCCGATGCTATGCCTTTAAATGGAAAAGTTGGTATTGGGGGCAAGGAGCTTGATGGCCTTGCCTTCCCTGTAGCAGGTATCCTCAAGTACCTCTGGTCCCTCTCCCAGTTGGGGCTGCGAACAGGGACTTTCATGGTGCACCTAGCAGCCTACCTCTGCATGCTGGGCACAAGCTGGTATGTCAGCAGCCCAGGAGAAGGTGGTCAGGCACTTTTTCAAGGGCCTGGACCATCTGTCCCTTCTGGTGTGTGAACCACCACCACCACCAGGGGACCTGTTGTTGGCTGTGCTCATGTGCAGGCTATCTGAGCCTATGTATAGATGTGAGATGTCACACCTGTCATGGAAAATGGTCTTTTCGGTGATCATCACATCAGCCAAAAGGATCAGGAGCTCCTGGTGCTTTCGATGAAGTCTCCATATCTGGTCTTCCGCAAGGACAGTGGCGTCCTTGGCCCCCAATCAAAGTGACTCCCAAAGGTTGTATTGGAGTGGGGGGTGAGATACTAGCAACAACAAAAATGGAAAGGGACCTGGGGGTAGTCATATCAGATGACCTAAAGGTGGGCAAGCAATGTGAGAGGGCAGCAAGGAGGGCCGGGGGATACTGGGATGCATAGAGAGAGGCATCACCAGTAGAAAACAGGAAGTTATTATCCCTCTGTACAGACAGCTGGTGAGACTCCATCTGGAGTACTGCGTGCAGTTCTGGAGACCCAATCTCCGCAAAGTCATAGACAGGATGGAAGCTGTCCAGAGGAGGGCAACTAAAATGGTGCAGGGTCTGCACCGGAAGATATATGAAGAGGGACTTAAGGAGCTTAGTATGTATAGCCTCGAGGAAAGGAGGGAATGGGGGGACATGATAGAAACTTTCAAGTACCTCAAGGGAATCAACAAAGTCCAAGAGGGTAGCATCTTTCAAAAAGAGGTGTACAAGAACAAGGGGCACAATTTGAAGATGGAGGGGCTCAGAGGTAATTTAAGGAAGTATTTTTCACAGAGAGGGTTGTGGATGCATGGAGCAGCCTTCTGGAGGAGGTTGTGGAGTCAAAAACAGTGGTGGAATTCAAGCATGCATGGGACAGTCATAAGGCAATTCTAGGGGTTGGGGGTAGGAAGAAGTAGGCTGCTGGTTAACTAGGATCTGCAGCTTATCCATTAGGTAGGGAAATGGGCAGACTGGGTGGGCCAAGCGGTCCTTATCTGCCGTCAAATTCTATGTTTCTATGGAGTTCCACCTTAACCAGGTGTTGAACCTTCCGATATATTTTACCAAACCCATCTTTGGACGCCGACCGCAGGCTCCATACTCTGGACCTGTGGAGGGTGCTGTCTTACTATGAAGAATGAACAACTGGAGTTCAGGGTGAGGCTCGACAGCTGTTTGTAACAGATGCTGAAGCTGCCCCTGGCAGACTGGTAGCAAAACAGATGGTTGGCACATGGATTACTTCTTGCATCAACCTCTGCTATAGGTTGGTGGGTAGGGAGCCTTCCATAGGGCTTAGGGCTCAGGGCTCATCCCACTAGACATACTGCTGCTTTGGTGTCTGCTTCCAGGGACATTCCTATCCAGGATATCTGCAGGGCTGCCACCAGGAAGTCAGCACACACCTTCATCTGCCATTACAGCATCAACCTAGAATCTTGTTGGAATGCTGCTTTTGGGTCCTCGGTTCTCCAGTCTCTGTTCACTATGTAGGGGTGCTTGCCTTGTCCCCTCCTCCTGGAGGACTTATGGAAGTCTGCCAATGTGTGGATAGTGAACTATTTCCATGCCCCTAGAAAAAACGATAACTCGCCTATAACCATAATTTTCAGAGTGGTATATAGTTCACATCCACACCACCCACCCAGCCTCCCCTGGCAAGTGGCACATGGATCCTTGCTTCCAGCATGCAAGAACTGATGCCACGGGGCAGAGCCGGAGGATATACTGCCCGGGTGGTGGGAGTAGCTTAGCTTAAAGATGTTCTGATCAATCAACACCTCCAGTGGAACTGCAAGTTTGTGGATCTGAACTATATACCACTCCTAGAACTATGGTTACAGGGGGAGTAACCTGTTTGATATCAGAATTCTAACAGTTCTGGTATTCTTATTTTGATCTTGAAGTCAGCTGTTGCTCAGCTGTTGCAAAGGTGATAGCTTGTTAAATTACAGTGCAGTATATAGTAATAACCTAGGTTGACAGCCGAAAAAGGGGTGTGGAAAAATAAAGATTTCTTATTGGTCTTGTATTTGTCATGAGAGTTTTTATTTATTTATTAATTAATTCATTCATTTTTTTAGGATGACACAGAACAGCAGCTCAGTGCACTTGAGAGGCAAACAAGAGACTCACTACAAACAGTCTTCCCACAGATCACTGTATCTTCACAACAGGTATAGGCAAAAAAGGGTGTTGGAACTTAATGCATAGGTGGTCTGAAATCTTCAACAGACTAGTTTGTGTGATTTGTCTGCTTTCTTTAGAATTGTTTAAAGGGTAGTTGAGCCTTTGAAAGGTCTCAGCTTTCTACCATAATATTCCATTCGGGGAATCTTAGAAAAATAACAATGTACTGTAAAAGTAGTATACCTGCGCACATAGTGGGCAGAGAAACACAGAAACATAGAGCCTAGAGGATGAACCTAATACCCCAATCCAGACACATTTACTGCAGTGATTCTGGTAGGCCCAACTTCAACCTTCGGAATGTTGATTTTTATAATTTGGTAACTCTTTCAGTGATTGTGAGCCTGCGCATCCTTACCCTGCATGCACAAATGTAAATGGGCTTTTTGTCTTTGATCTAGTGGCACGCTGTGCATTCATGGAGGATTGTACCATTCTTATGTATAGAGCTGGGTAGGTGCTGAGTCAGCTGTGCCTTCACCTGTTATTGGTGTGATCAAACTATAAAACCCAGAACAAGTAAAGTGCCCAGTGGTCTAATAAGCGATGCAACATAATATGTTGATGACCTTGGTTCAAGTCCCAAGCCCGAGTTCTCACACAACGGACAACAAAGGCAGCGCATAGTGTATGTCTCTGACTCATTCCTTGGGTATGGTGGCTAGCATCTTCTGTCTCACTGCTGCCCCTGCTGGTATAGGGACAGCAAGTTCTGTGGGCAGCAGTATGCAACTCCAGACCAGGTGTTTGAAATCCTGTCATTAGCATGATCCAGGACATGGACATATGACATGGCTACATCAGATACCCAGTGCTGTGCCAGTCAGAGTGTGGTGGGTGGGTCTGGGCGCAGTCTGCTTTTGACTGTCCAAAATAGGTCTCCCTCCTTGGGCCATGCTTCAGTGGAATTGAACGGGACATGGGACATGGGAGATGGGAGGTGAGATGAAAAATGTGTGAACATAGGAAAATTATGGCAGAATAAGGTTCAGCGGTCATCCTGTCTTCCCATCCTGCCTATCTACCCAGTGTAGGCCCTAGTGGTTATCCCTACCCTCAACCCTCTAACTATAGCCAGCCCTGTGGCGTGGAGGATGGAGGTGCTTGATGCCACACCATGACCTGGGTTCAAGACTGAGTCTGGGTTGTTGGGGGTCCGCTGGGGGGGAGGAGGATTGAGTATCCCAAAGGACACTCTCCTCGTCTGAGATGGGAGGGAGGGTAGCCATGCTCCAGCACAGTACTGCCACCTTAGTGACCACAGACTGGGGTATGGGACACCAGTGGCGATCCACCCCATGTTTGCATGCCACCCCGAAGCTGGCATCCAAGGGGAGAAAACCAGGAGAGAAAAATCTCAGACAGAACAATGATGAGAGGTTGGACCCTGTGCAATGATGAGAGGTGCGATCCACCAGTGACAGGACCCTTCTTCCATGAACTGGATCTATTCTCCTGCAGGTGAGAGAGAGAGGCTGCTGACCCTGCCACAGATGGGAAGCTGTGGAGGAAGAATGGAGGTCTAGCTAAGTCCCTGGGATGCCGGGTGACAGTACTGGGGGGAGGACCAGGATAATAGGGCCTGTACTGGAGGAGCATAAACAAATAAACAAAAAAAAAACAAAAAAAAAACTTCCAACTACAGTCATATGCCTTCCCCACCCTGCTTTGAAGCCATTCACTGTTTTCACCATCACAGCTAATTCAGGCAAACTGTTCCATTTGTCCACCGCTCTTTCAGAGAAAAGTACTTTGTGATATTCCTTCTGAAGCACTCACACTCCAGCTTCAGTGAGTTCCCCTTTTTACATGTATAGTTAAGGTCAATAAGTCTTTGGTAGCTATGTTATTAATCCCTTATACATATTTGTAAGTTTCAACCATGTTCCCATCTCCCTACAAAGCCTCTAGGGTGCACATGTCCAGGTCTCAGCCTGTCCTCGTGCATAGTCTTCTCTATTCCCTAGATCATTTTAGTTGCCTTGCGTTGTATGGCTACCACTCTCTCTATGTTCTTTCTAAGGTACGGACTCCAACACCTTATGCAGGTAATCCAGGTAATAAGTGGAAGGATCACTTCCTGGTTTCTACAACTAATTGCCCTCCCTGTGCACAGCAGCATCTTGTTTTCTTTTCCCACTGCTTTGTTGCAGCATGTTGAGGATTTTTGCACTTACTGGTTTCACCCCCAAAATCATGTACTTTGTTTTTGAGTGTGTTCCGCCGATGTTCATTACCTTACATTTCCTTGCATTAAAGCTCAGCTGCGAGATTTTGGGCCATTTTGTCAACTTTCCCAAGTCCTCACTTAGCACCCTGGTCCCATCCTTGAATCTACCCTTGAAGAAATCTTAGTGTCATCTGCCAGTAGTCAGATTTTGCTCCATATGCCCTCCTCTGGGTCACTTATGAATATGTTAAATAGGACGAGACCCAAAACTGAACCATGCCTGAACCACACTCGTAACTCCTTTAACATCATTTACCACGACTCTCTGTATCTTGCCCCTCCAACAACTTTCCTCCCATGTTGCAATATGTTCTTCTACCCCAGGTCCCTCAGGTTTATTTGACCAGCCCCTTATGGTGGACTTTACAAAAGTCCAGATTCAGTGTATCAACCAGCTGCATAATACAGTATATCAACCAGCTGTTCTTTATCTGCCACTGTAGTCACCCAGTCACAGAACATCATCTGGTTTGTTTGGCATGATCTCCCCTTTGAGAACTCATGCTGTCTTCCCTTGGTATGGACTCAAGTACCTTTCCAGTTGAAGACTTCATGCTGACAGGTCTGTAGTTTCCTGGCTCACCCTTCCTGATGCTTTTATGTAGAGGAACCACATTTTCAGTCCTCCAGTCCGTGTGGACCACTTTTGTGTCCAGTGAGCAGTTGAAAATACCCATCAGTGGAACTGCTGGTACTTCTGCTGCTGCTTTTAGAAACCTAAGATGTGACCGATGTGGTCTCATTGATTTGTTTTCCCTCAGTCCTGTCAGGCCTTCTTGCACTCTTACCTCCGTGATTTGGCTTTTTTTTTTTTTTTTTGACAGAGCTCCTTATCTCCCTGCTTTTACCCACTAACCACACTTTGGTAATGGACCATCCTTTTATGGTGAATACTGAATTAATGTATTGTTTTTGGGGGTTTTTTTTTTGTTTTTTTTTAAGTCACACAACTCCCCCTTGACTTTGTTTTTCCTGACTGCATCAGAAGAACACCTTATCTCCCAGCTTGGCACTTCTTGCTATTCTGAGTTCTGTTTCAGCCTTAGCGTATCTGACTCTCCTGTTGGTGTCTCGTTGCCCTTTGGTAAGCCTCCTTGTCTTCCTACCTCTGGCTATGTATTTTTGAAATGGCCTTCTTTCTCACTGCATTCTTCAATTTCAGTGTGAACCACATTGGCTTTTTGGCCCTCTTCCTCTTACTGAATGCAGCTGTCTGCACCTCCTAATGTGAAGGCCCCCCATTTCCCTTCATTTCCTACTATATCCCTCATACTTACTTACTTAGTAATTTGACTCCGTGGAGCCAAGAGCCTGATCCCTTCCACTTCTTGATTTGGAGACATGCCCCATTTTGTGATGTAAAAGTATGGAGACCGTGGGGGCGTACTCCATAGAGTTGTATAGGGACCCATTTTTGAGTTCTTTTTTTAACATTTTAGGGTGCCGACTTCAAAGGCCACCGCTCAACTAACAAAAGTACTTGTTAGTTGAGCAGTGGCCTTGATTTGTTGAAGTTGGCACCCTAAAATGTAAAAAAAAAATTTAACAGTTTGTCCCTATACAGCTGTATGGAGCATGCTGTTGCACTCTCCATACTTTTACATCACAAATCACATGAGAGCACGGGGGCGTGTCTCCAAATTGAGAAGTGGAAGAGACTGAGCTCTCAGCTCCTTGGAGCCAAATTACGATCCCTTCCCCCTCAAATTCTGGCAATAATAAAATTATAATTTCTGTACCACTGAACTCTGGGGCAGGTGAGGCTCCTGTTGAGTATGTAAAGTGATGACAAGTAAAGGTGCACTTTAAAGGTGCATAAGGTACCTGCAAGAGCTTCTTTGTCCCTACCACCCCCTTCTTCCTCTCCACTGCGCCGAGGGATTGCTGGAGATTCCCAGGGTCCATTTGACAACATCGGGAGCTAGGTCATTTGCTTTTGCTGCTCCAACCCTGTGGAATTCTTTACCTTGTCGGATAAGGGAATGCCCCTCTGTTGAGGCCTTTAAATCTGCCTTGAAAATGTATTTATTTGAGTTGGCATATGCTGTTATTTAAATTCCTGCTGTGTTTTAGAAACTTGGCTTTGTGTTTTTAAAAGTACTGATTATACTGTGTAAAATGATATGATCTATGCTGGAATAGCGTTCTAGAAATAAAGTTTGGTTGGTTGGATATTGCAGTCACGGACCAGGTTTATTGCTCTTGATTTTCAAAACTCATATCCGGGCAAGATTGTAAGTTGCCCAGTATGACAAGTCAAGGTGGTTTCCACTCTGCAAAAGTGCACTCATGCTGTGCTGTTGTAATTCCAGGTGTACAGTGAATGGCTGCAGGAGTTTAAAGAGAGAGCCATAGAGGCACTAAGACAGCAGACAACCACAACAGAATCTCCTGTGAGTACATGATGGATATTTGCTATTTTATTTCTCTTCTTATAGTGGCTTTGAAAGACTGGCCTGGTGAAAAAGATCGGGCTGCATTGTAAGTCGAATGTGTAAAATTATCCTTGAACTAGATTAATATTCCTCTCATCTATCCCATATTTGGTGGACTGTCACTCATCTTATCCCTCAGAAGACCACTGTCCCATATTGTACACTGACATTTTAAAGCAGGGAACAGGGCAGACTAGATTAAAATAAATTTTTTTTTTATTTTAATTGATAACATATTTTACCAGGTAAGCAAGCAGAGTTCATAGGGCTAATTTTCAGCTGTCACCTGGAAAGGGGGGGGGGTGAAATATCAAGAGACATAATGCAAGCAATTCTGATACAGACAAAATTCCAGTATAGACAAAAAGTAAAATAACAAATTCACAACACTGCAATAACAACCATGACATGGTACAGCAGAGATTACAAGGCTTGGCGAGTGCAGATAATTCCTCATTCACTGTTGAGTAAACAGGTCAAGAACACATCATACAGACTGCGCAGAACACAGATGGATGTAAAATGCCCAGGAATGTTGCTGGGGGACGGATGAACAGGCTAAACAGCTCAGTAAATTCGACTTGTAGCGGTGTCATAGTTTACAAAATCCAAAGGAAGTAAAAATAGTGCCGGAAGGAGAGCGGACTCCAAGCTAAGTTACATGAAAAAGCAGGGATACTGAACGAATATTTCTGCTCAGTATTCACAAAAGAGGAGGGGGAGGTGCCTAATCCAATTAACAGAAGCACTCTGGATAGGGGTTCGATCCCAGTCCTTTCACAGAAGAAAGGGTTCTGAAAGAACTCCTAAAACTGAAGGTGGACAAAGCAGTGGGGACTGATGGAATTCACCACAGAATTCTAAAAGAACTAAGGGTAGAACTAGTGACACCACTGACGACCCTTTTTAACAAATCATGGGAGGATGGTGTGGTACCCGAGGACTGGAGGAAGGCAGATGTGATTCCCCTTCACAAAAGTGGGACCAAGACAGAGGCAGGAAACTTCAGACCTGTCAGTTTGACCTCTGTGGTAGGGAAAGTGATGGAATCACTTCTGAAGGAAAGAATTGTTGAGTACCTAGAGGCCAGTGGGGCACAGGACCCAAGGCAGCATGGGTTCACATGGGAAGGTCATGTCAGACAAATCTAATTGATTTCTTTGACTGGGTGACCAAAGTAGTAGACCAGGGAGGGGCTGTGGACATGGACTACCTAGACTTTAGCAAGGCATTTGACACAGTCCACACAAAGATTTATAGTCAAATTAACCAGCCTGGGAGTGGGTCCCAGGGTGGTAGCCTGGGCAAAACACTGACTGGACAACAGGACACAGAAGGTAATTGTAAATGGAGTCCACTCTGAAGAAAGAGGGGTTACTAGTGGGGTACCACAGGGTTCAGTACTGGGTCCAGTCCTTTTTAATGTCTTTATAAGTGACATTGAAGAGGGACTGGAAGGAAAAGTATGCCTCTTTGCAGGTGGCATAAAGATCTGCAACAGGGTTGATACACAAGGAGGCGTGGAAAGGATGAGAAGGGACTTGGCAAGGTTGGAGGAATGGTTGGAAGTATGGCAGCTAGGATTCAATGCAAAGAAGTGCAAAATAATGTACCTGGGAAACAAAAACCCAGGGGAAGATTATACAATGGGGGGGGAGGTAGTAACAAAAACAATAAAGGAAAGGGACCTGGGGGTAATCATATCAGATGACCTTAAGGTTAGCAAGCAATGTGAGAAGGCAGTAGGGAAAGCTGGGGGTATACTGGGATGCATAGGGAGAGGCATCACCAGCAGAAAACAGGAAGTTGTTACCCTCTGTGCAGACAGTTGGTGAGACCCTATCTGGAATACTGCGTCCAGTTCTAGAGACCCCATCTCCGCAAGGACATAGACAGGATAGAGGCAGTCCAGAGGAGGGCAACTAGAATGGTGCAGGGTCTGCAAGAGAAGCCATATGAGGAGAGACTAAAAGAGCTTAATATGTATACCCTTGAGGAAAGGAGGAGAGGGGGGACATGATAGAAACATTTAAGTACCTCAGTGGGAATCAACAAAGTCCAAGAGGGTAGCATCTTTCAGAAAAAGAGACATGCAAGAACAAGGGGACACAATTTAAAGATAGAGGAGGGGCGGTTCAGGGGCAATGTGAGGAAGTATTTTTTCACAGAGAGGGTAGTGGATACATGGAACAGCCTTCCTGAGGAGACTGTGGGGTCTAAAACTGTGGGAGAATTCATAATACATGGGACAGACACAAGGCAATTCTTGTGGGGGGTAGGAAGAAATAGGCTGTTGGTTGACTAGGATCTGTGGCTTATCCTGTAGGTAGGGAAATGGGCAGACTAGGTGGGGCAAGCAGTCATTATCTGCCGTCAAAGTCTATGTTTCTATGTTACATTAGGATGGCACCCAGGACCAAGCAACACACTTTGGACACCCTGATTGAAGTTATTTTAGGAGCGTGGATATGTTGTTCATCCACACTCTTTGGCATGTCCCTTTCCCCTTTAAGGTTCACCGAAAGTCTTCAAGCTGGCTCCACCCACCCACCCACCTGGGTGGCATATACCTCAGCTCCACCCTGTGACGCTAGATCTTCCTTTCCACTGGAAGATTCAGATTGCCTCCCTTGTGCTCATGCATTTCGTAGGCCCTGGCTTTCAAAACTTCGTTTTTCACTTAAATTAAAAATCATTCAAGTTAGCGATCGTCTTTTCGCATCTTCGATTATAGAAGAGAAATCTTCCCCGGGATTTTGCCAGTGTCCTTGCGGCCAAAAAATGTCACGCACCGATCCCCACCACACCTGTGTTTACTGCCTCGGTGTCCGCCATGACATGTCGTCCTGCAGCTTCTGCTTGGCTTTCCATCCCAACGTCCTGGACGACCGTCTTGCACATTTGAAACTAGGGAAACCGGAGAAGAGGAGCCCTCCAGTGAAGTTCAAGGAGGCCAGGTGGGTTGTTTCCATGGCTGCAGGATGCACCAAACAATTGGAACACATGCAAGCATTCGAGGAAGAAGCCGCTCATGCTGCGGACTCTTGAAGCTTCTTCGTTCCGCTCAACCTGGGCTCCACCTTCTCAGGCTCCTTCAAGGAGTTGTACCAGTCTCTTCCCACCTGGGGAGAGGCACCCGCGGGCTCGCACTCCTCCCGATCCAGTAGATGGAAGAAGGAATCAATCAAGTCTTCGTCTCAGCGAAGGCACTCTTGGAACCAAGAGAGGTCTCAGTCCCAGGAGCATGCGGTCTCAACCTCAGTCGAGATTGCTTCTTCAGCCGTCAGCTTCACGGATCTTCTGTCGGGCCAGCCGACCGAGGATGCGGCAGATGAGGTCGAGATTGTTCTCGAACCTATCGACCCCGCTGTCGCCGACCCCCGGTCGACAACTCTTTAGAGAGGACTCTGGTCCTTGTCTTCCCCAGTGAGGAGACCCAGCCCACTGGTGTCCCCATCGAGGACCCGGTTCCGGACTCCCGGGTATCACTGGTCTCGCTGGTGTCTCCCGAGCGACTGAGTCGGCCCTTCCGATCTCTGTCGACATCTAGAACCCGAGGAAGAGCCATAAGCGCTTCAAAAAGAGGCAACGCCATCAATCGTCCTCATCCTCCTGAGGAGAGGCTCTGGCGGAAACTCCGTTGGCGCTATGAGGACACCTCATGTGGCAACAGTTTATCTTGTCTGGGCACAAGCCGACTCCGGCTCCTACCCCGGCCATTACTTGGCTTTCGCCTCCTAGGCTGAAGCCGACCCCTTCGGAGCCAAAATCTTCGGTTCCCCCGCCCGCGAGGCCAGCGCGACCACCTGTTCGACCTAAGCTGGTCTCTCCACTGATCGTGGTGGAACCGCCGCCTCAGCAGCCTGTTGGAGGGGCTCCTTCCAAAGAAGACCGACCAGACACCGGGCTCCCCCAGCGTTTGTCAGTCACAGTCACCCCGGACCGCCCTCGGCGTGTCGAGGGTGATTTGGGTGGCAGGTCACTGTATCTCGACTCCTTGGACTTGGGCATCACCGGGCTTTACTCTCATCCTGGGGATGATGAGTCATCCATTGGCCTAGGGATGGAGGAAGGTCTTTCCTCCTTCCAAGGGATCCTTCACCTCATCTCTGAGTCCACAGGGATGCCCCAGGAACCCATCTAGAAAAAGGCTGAGTACCCTCTTACAGACATCATTAAAAGAGGGGATACCCCGACGGAGGCCTTTCCTGTGGCCGAGGCCATTGTTGGTCTGGCACTCGAACTCTGGCAGCATCCTGCCTCTTGTCCAGCCCCATCTGCCCGCATGGCCCACAAGTATGTGGTACCCATGGGGTCCCTTGCGGGGTTCACAGAGCACCCATTGGCCGAGAGTCTGGTGACTGCCTCTGTGTTCAAGTTCTCTGGCAGTTCTGCCGACACAGACCGACCTCCCGACAAAGAGTCCAAGCTCTTGGACCATTCGGCAAGGAAGGTCCATGCGGCTTCCTCCTTGGGCCTTTGACAGGCAAGTTCGGCCATCATCATGGCACATTTCTTTCACGCCCTTCTTGGGTCGTTAGACGAAGTCCTCCCACACCTCCCCGCAGACATGCAGACCACAGTCAAGCAGGTCCGAGACCAGGGCTGAGCTGCTGCCAAACAGCAGCTCCAGACGGCACTGGACATTGGGGACTCCTGTGCCTGCTCGATGGCGCCGCAGTTGCCTCTCGCTTTAGGGCTTGGCCGAGGCTCTCCTCCTTCCTGGTGGATACTCAGCACAAATTAGCTGATATGCCCTTCCTTGGGACTGACTTGTTCGGCCATGGAGTGGCCGGTCACCTCCAGCGCATAGAGCAGTCCAGTGCCACCTTGGACGCTACTTCTGCTAAGAGTTCTTTGGGCAAGAACCTGCAGAAGAAGAAGCCCTTTTGGCACTCTTTCCTTGTGGTTCAGCAGTCCTCCTTTCAAGGGGGACAGCAGCATCAGCAGCAGCCTCAAGCTTGGCTCCCTCGGCCCAAGCCTGGACCCCAACAGGGCCATAAAGGAGGCAGAGGCTCAGGTTCTGGAGCTGCCTCCTCCTCCAAGCCTGCTCAGTGATGGAGTGGGGGCTGCCACCCCTATTCCCATCATGCCAGCTCTGGGTCCTCCCATTGGGGGATGGCTCCGTCACTTCCTTTCCGCCTGGTCAGTCATCATGTTGGACAGGTGGGTTCTCAAAGTGGTCAGTCAGGGACTGCCTCTAGAATTCGAGCAGTACCCTCCCAGCCAAGCCTGCGACCCTCTGGAAGAAAGGATTTCCGCGCACACCCAGTTGGCTCTTTGAGACGACATCGCTCAGCTCCTCCTCAAGAAGGCAGTGGCTCCAGTGGCAAATCCTCCAGCAGACCCAGACTTTGTCTCCAGGTACTTCCTGCTGCCCAAGCGGACAGGGGGCTGGCACCCCATTCTAGATCTGCATGACCTGAATCACTATATCAGGTCACACAGCTTTCAGATGGTCACTCTGCCCCAGATCGTACCATCCTTGGAGTGACACATGTGCTTCTGTTCACTGGATCTGCAGGACGCATTCTTTCATGTCCCAATCCATCAGTCCCATCAGCGGTTCCTCCACTTCAGGGTTGAAGGGACCCTGTACGAGTTCTGAGCCATGCCGTTCGGCCTGTCATTGGTCCCACTGGTCTTCACCAAATGCATTGCAGTGGTGGTGGCCCATCTACGGTGTCGGGGGTCAGAATTTACCCCTACCTCAACGATTGGCTCCTAGCAGGAGGTGGAGAGGTCCAGGGATCTGGCCCTCCAGACCTGCTCTCAACTCGGCCTCCTGATTAACGAGGCCAAGTCGGAACTCATGCCTTCTCTGGTGATGGGCTTCATGGGGCAGAGTTCGGCTCCCGGTGGACAGGGCGGAGGTTCTTTCCTCCATTGCCCAATAATTTCTGGTTGGGCACTTGCACCCTGCTCGGGATTTTCTGCACCTTCTGGGTTACGTGGCATCGTGCACCTTTGTGGTCCGTTGGGCCTGGTTGCACATGCACCCCCTCCAACAGGAGCTGGCCACCCAGTGGACTCAGTGCCATGGTCATTTCAACCAGCTGATCACTGTAACCCAGAAGATGTGGAACGCTCTCCAGTGGTGGACTGCCCCAGACCGGTTGCAGGAAGGGATCCTGTTTGTCCTCCCCAAGCCAATGGTCGTCCTTATGACCAATGCCTCTCTCATGGGCTGGGAAGCCCACATGGGGGACAAAAGGGCCCATGGGCTCTGGACCCCCGAGGAGTCCCGATGCCACATCAACCTGTTGGAGCTCAGAGCAGTCAGACTGGCACTGTTCGCTTTTGCTCCCCGGCTCCGGGGTCAAGTGGTTCAAGTCCAAACGGACAATACTACGACCATGTACTACGTCAACAAACAGGGCGACATGCGCTCCTCTGTGCTATGCAAGGATGCAAGGAGGTGCTCCACATGGTCCACACTGGACCCTCGTGAGCTGATTGGAGGCAGATCTCCTAGCCATCCCTGTTGCAGGAGCCTCAAACCAGCTGGCGGATGCTCTCAGCCGCATAGGCCAGACATCCCACGAGTGGTCTTTCCATCCAGAGGTAGCATACAGCCTGTTCTCCCATTGGGGCAAACCGATGGTGGACCTGTTTGCCTCCAGGGAAAACACCAAGCTGAGGCTGTTTCATGCCCACCCCCCCTCAGCAGGGCTCGCTGCAGGGAGATGCCTTCTCGAGGCCATGGACCCCAGGCCTCTTCTATGCCTTCCCTCCATTTCCCTTGATCCACAAGGTGCTTCTCAAGGTAAGAAGGGACAATACGTAGGTGATCCTGGTAGCCCCAGACTGGCCACGCCAGTTCTGATACCCAGATCTCCTCAGCCTCAGCAGCAGGTTCCCAAGGTGGCTTCCAGCACGTCTGGACCTGCTCTCAGTCAGTCAGGGGAAGGTTCTCCACCGGGACCTTCAGTCCCTGCACCTGACAGCCTGGTACCTGAGCAGCTAGAGTTCCAGGCTTTGGGTCTTTCCGAGGATGTACCCACAGTAGTAGGAGCATCCAGAAAGGAGTCGACCAGGAAGTGTTATGCCTTCAAATGGAAAAGGTTTTCCATTTGGTGTCAGTGCAAGGGCCTGGACCCTCTGTCCTGTCCAGTGGCTAACATTCTCGACTACCATTGGTCTCTTTCCAGAACGGGGTCTTTGGTCATCGACCCTTAGGGTGCATCTGGCAGCCACCTCTATTTACCGGGCGCGGGCCAGTCAGCAGACATTGGCTCAGGAGACAGTGGCCGGGGTGCTTTTTCAAAGGCCTGAATCACATATCCCCCTCCGGTGCATGAACCTCCACCTCCATGGGATCTACTGCTGGTCTTGGCAAAATTCACTGGCAAGCCATTCGAACCAATACACAAGTGTGAGTTGTCACACTTGTCGTGGAAGACAGCCTTCCTGGTGGCTATCATGTCTGCCAGAAGGACAGGGGAGCTCCAGGCGCTTTCGGTGGACTCCTCTTATCTGGTCTTCCACAAGGACAAGGTTGTCCTGTGCCTCCCCCGAAATTCCTCCCGAAGGTGGTGTCAGAGTTTCACCTTAACCAGGTGATGACTCTGCCTGTGTTCTACCCGAACTACACCTCGGATGCCGAGTACAGGCTCCATACTTTGGACCTGAGACGAGCTCTCTCCTATTACAAGTTGAGGATGGTTGAAATTCGGGGAGAGGTTTGCCAGCTATTTGTCGCCTACGCTGAAGCCGCATCTGGCAGACCTGCAGCAAAGCGGACAATCGCAAGATGGATTACATCCTGCATTGGTCTATGCTACGAGTTGATGGGCAAGGAGCCTCCCAAAGGGATAAGAGCTCATTCTAACTGCCATTCTGCTGCATCGGTGGCTGCTTCCAGGGACATCCCCATACAGGAAATCTATCGGGCTGCTACGTGGAAGACAGAAAACACCTTCATCACCCATTACCACATCGACCTTGAGTCATGCCAGGATGCTGGTTTTGGGACCTCAGTTCTCCAATCTCTGTTCCGTATGTAGGGGGTGTGCGCCATGCCTCCCTTCCTCTCAGAGAACTGCTAGGAGTCTGCCAAGAAGTGTGGATGAACGACATATCCACGTCCCTAGAAAAACAGGTTACTCACCTGTAACAGTAGTTCTAGGAGTGGTATATGTTGTTCATCCTCACGGACCCACCAGACCTCCCGGATTCGACGCACACACCTGGTGTCATGGGGTGGAGCCAAGGGTTATACCACCCAGGTGAGTGGGAGGAGCCAGCTTGAAGACTTTCTGGCAGATTTAAAGGGAAATGGACAATGCCAAGGCGTGTGGATGAACAACATATACCAATCCTAGAACTACTGTTACAGGTGAGTAACCTGTTTTCTAGGATCATGAATATGTTGTTGTCCACACTACTAACATGTCCCTTTCAGTCTTCAAGCTGGCTCCTCCCACCCACCCGGGTGGTATATACCTTGGCTCCGCCCCATGATGCCAGATCTTCCTTTCCGCTGGAAGATGCAGGTTGCCTCCCTCATGCTCACGCATTTCGCAGACCCTGGCTTTTAATACTTCAGTTTTACTGAAATTAAAACTCATCCGAGTTAGCGATCGTGCTTTTCCGTCCTCGATCATGGAAGAGAAATCTTCTCCAGGATTTCGCCGGTGTCCTTGCGACCAGAAGATGTCACGCACCGATCCTCATCTCACATGCATCTACTGCCTAGGTGTCGGCCATGACACCTCGTCCTGCAGCTTTTGCTTGGGCTTCCATCCCAACGTTCTGGACGACCGCCTGGCACGTTTAAAGTTGGGGAGACTGGAGAAAAGGAATCCTCCAATGAAGTCCAAGGAGGCTAGGTGGGCGGTTTTCCGCAGCCGCGGGTTCCGCCGAACAGCTGGAACGTATGAAGGCATTCGAAGAAGAAGCCACCCGTGCTTCAGACAGTCAAAGCTTTTTCGTTCCACTCAACCTAGGCTCCACCTTCTCGGGTTCCTTCAAGGAGTTGTGCCAGTCTCTCCCTACCCGGGGAGAGGTGCCCGTGCGCTCGCACTCCTCCCGATCTCATAAAAGAGATAAGGAACCAAGTACGTCTTCGTCCCGGCGAAGACACTCTTGGGACTGAGAGAGGTCTCAGTCCCAGGAGCATGCAGTCTTGATCTTGGTCGAGATCACTTCCTCGGCCACAGGCTTCACGGACCTTCTGTCAGGACAGCCGACCGAGGATGTGGTTGATGAGGTTGAGATTGTCCTCGACCCCATCGACCATCTGTCGCCGGCCCCAGTTGACGACTGTTTGGAAAGGTCCCCGGTCCTTGTCTTCCCAGATGAGGAGACCCAGCCTGCTGGTGTCCCCATCGAGGACCTGGTTTCAGATCCCCGGGTATCACCGGTCCTACCGGTGTCTCCTGAGCGACCAAGTTGGCCTGTCCAATCTCGGTTGAGGTCTAGAACCCCCTCTTCTGGACAACCGAGGAAGAGCCACAAGCGCTTGAAAAAGAGGTAATGCCACCGGTCGTCCTTGTCCTCCTCGGATGAGGAGAGGCTCTGTCGGAAACTCCGGCGCTACGAGGACCTCATATGGCAACAGCTGATTTTGTCCGGGCACAAGCAGACTTCGACTCCTACCCCAGCCATTACTTGGCTTTCACCTCCTAGTCTGAAGCCAACTCACTCGGAACCGAAACCTTTGGTTCCTCTGCCCACGGGGCCGGCCCGTCCTCTGGTTCGGCCTATACCGGTCTCTCCACCGATAGTGGTGGAGCCGCCACCTAAGCAGCCTGTGGGAGGGGCTCCTTCTAAAGAGGACCAACCAGATACCGGGTTTCCCCGTCTGTTGGTCACGGTCACTCCGGACCGCCCTCGGCGGGTCGAGGGTGATTTGGGCAGCAGGCCGCTGTACCCCGACTCTTCGGACTCGGATGTCACCGGGCTCCACTCTCATCCTGGGGATGATGAGTCCTCCGTTGGCACAGGGATGGAGGAAGGTCCTTCCTCCTTCCAAGAGATCCTTCGTCTCATCTCTGATTCCATAGGGCTGCCCCAGAACCCATCCAGAAAAAGGCAGAACACCCTCTCACGGACATCCTCAAGAGAGGGGATACCCCGATGGAGGCCTTTCCTGTGGCCAAAGCCATTGTTAGTTCGGCACTCGAACTGTAGCAGCACCCTGATTCATGTCCAGCACCGTCTGCCCACATGGCGCGCAAGTACGTGGTGCCCATGGGGTTCCTTGCGGGGTTCACAGAGCACCCTTCGGCCGAGAGCCTGGTGACCACCTCTGTGTTCAGGCGTACTGGCAGTTCTGCTAACACTGACCAACCTCCTGACAAGGAGTCCAAGTATTTGGTCCACTTGGGGTGGAAGGTTTATGCGGCGTCTTCTTTGGGCCTTCGTCAGGCAAGTTTGGCCATCATCATGGCACACTTCTCCCATGCCCTTATCGGGTCATTGGATGAAGTCCTCCCACATCTCCCCACGGACGTGCAGACCACGGTCAAGCAGGTCCGAGATCAGGGCTGTGCTGTCACCCAACAGCAGCTCCAGACGGCCCTGGACATCGGGGACTCTTGTGCCCGCTTGATGGCCGCCACAGTTGCTACTCACCGCAAGGCTTGGCTGAGGCTCTCCTCCTTCCCGGTGGATACTCAGCACAAGTTAGCTGATGTGCCTTTCCTTGGGACTGACTTGTTTGGCCCAGGAGTGGCTGGTCACTAACAGCGCATAGAGCAGTCCAGTGCCACCTTGGATGCCACTTCTGCCAAGAGTTCTTCGGGCAAGAACCAACAGAAGAAAAAGAAGAAGCCCTTTTGGCACTCTTCCCCTGCGGTTTAGCAGTCCTCCTTCTAGGGAGGACAGCAGCGTCAGCAGCAGGCTCAAACTTGGAGCCCTCGGCCCAAGCCTGAACCCCAACAGGCCTGCAGAGGAGGCCGAGACTCAGGTCCTGGAGCTCCTCCTCCTACTCCTCCAGGTCTGCTTAGTGATGGGGTGGGGGTTGCCACCCCTGTTCCCGTCACGCCAGCTCTGAGTCTTCCCGTGGGGGGCCAGCTCCGCCACTACCTTTCTGCCTAGTCCGCTATCACTACGGACAGGTGTGTTCTCAAAGTGGTCGGTCTGGGACTGCCTCTAGAATTCGAGCAGTACCCTCCCAGCCGAGCCTGCGCCCCTCAGGAAGAATGGATCTCTGCTTGCACCCAGTTGGCTCTTGGAGACGACATCGCTCAGCTCCTCCTCAAGGAGGCAGTAGCTCTCATGGCAGATCCATCTGCAGACCCAGGCTTTGTCTCCAGGTACTTACTGGTGCCCAAGCGGACAGGGGGCTGGTGCCCCATTCTAGAGCTCCACTACCTGAGTCAATATCTCGGGTCACGCACCTTTCAGATGGTCATTCTGTTCCAGATCATACCCTCCTTGAAGCGAAACATGTGGTTTTGTTCACTGGATCTGCAGGACACGTTGTTTCACGTCCCAGTCCATCCTTCCCATCAGCGGTTCCTCCACTTTAGGGTCGAAGGGACCCTGTACGAGTTCTGAGCCATGCCGTTTGGTCTGTCATCTGCCCCACGGGTCTTCACCAAATGCATTGCAGTGGTGGCGGTCCATCTCAGGCGTCAGGGTGGGGGGGGGTGTCAGAATTTACCCCTACCTCGACGATTGGCTTCTTGCAGGTTCCACCAAACAGGAGGTGGAGATGTCCAGGGATCTAGCCCTCCAAACCTGCTCCCAACTCAGCCTCCTGATCAGCAAGGCCAAGTTGGAACTTGTGCCTTCTCAGGTGATGGGCTTCATTGGGGCAGAGCTCGACTCTTGTCAAGCCAGAGCTCGGCTCCTGGTGGACAGGGTGTAGGTTCTCTCCTCCTTTGCCCAATCATTTCTGGTTGGGCACTTGCACCCTGCCCAGAACTTTCTGCGCCTTCTGGGTTACATGGCGGTGTGTGCCTCAGTGGTCCATTGGGCCCGGTTGTACATGTACCCCCTCCAATGGGAGCTGGCCACCCAGTGGACTCAGCGCCACAGTCATTTTAACCAGCTGATCACTGTAACCCAGAAAATGTGGGACGCCCTCCAGTGGTGGAGCTTACAACCTGTTCTCCCGTTGGAGCAAACCGATGGTGGACTCTGAAAAGAAACTCTGAAAACAAACAGTTTGGACACACACAACTGATCATATAGTCAGTGTCCAAACTGTATAGTAGGTATAAACTGGTTGCCTAACCGCTTGCTAACTGACAACGCCATTTTCAAATGTGTATTTGGACTCCCCTCTCCCAGTCGGCCAATCAGGTGGTAGGGCAAGGCGGAAAAGTTGTACTATTGATGTGACGTCAGAACGATAGTACAACAACTTTTTTGACCTTTGAACTGCCCTACAACAAGATTTTGAAAGCCATGGCTATCTATTCATAATAAGCCCTAACCATGTACTATATATTTTTTCTGTATAACCAATCAAAATTTACCATTATTATTGTAGGCTAGTGCAACCATCTGCTGACTGGTGCAATTTTTAATCAACTTGTCTGGCTGGCTAGTGCAAAAAAAAGTTCTTTGACCCCTGCCAGGATTGGTACAGGGCCACTCCAATAGGGGGTGGCTACCTCCTTTGCTGTGCTGAAGAACATTGCAACACTGGCCATTTGTGCAGCTGCTACTTAGAGTACAGTGCACACTTTCATCAGACATTACAGCCTGGACATTGCCTCAAGACGTAGAGTGGGCTTCGGCCTGGCAGTCCAATTTTGGATCTTTCCTGTCCTCCTCCTCCCGAATGGGTTAGCTAACACCCTTTACTGCTTGGGAATCAGTCCTTATGGTGTAACCTGCTGCAAGGGAGTTACGTAAGAACTTACCATAACAGTAGATCTTCGAGAACAGCTCTTGCAGCAGATAGTTTCCTTCCCTCCTTCCACTCAGGAGGTTTGGTTCCTTTCCATGACGTCTCGGACGCAAGCATTTTATTTAGTCTTCCTCTAGAAGCGGATCCTTGGTTTCCCCTTCAGAATCGCATCATTATGCTGGGAGTCTCCAGCAGGAGAACTGAGATATGCTGGAGGACTGCCCCTTATATGATGTATTGGATATCGGGGTGGGGCAGACATCAGGCACAGTCCCCTGCTGGGTATAGCTAGCTAGAAGCTTTCTGTGAGGTCCTACTGCCTGCCGGCTTCAGTTCTTATGGTGTAACATGCTGCAAGAGCTGTTCTCAAAGATCTACTGTTACAGTAAGTTTTTATGTAACTGTACTTTCCTCCTGGAGCTCCTTTAGGATCCTCGGGTGTCGAAGGTCTTATCAAGTTCATTCTTTAGGCTTAACCGATTCATTTGAGGTATATCATTTCTCATTCCAGGGAATCTTAGTCCTCATTTCTTCCATGGGTTCTTTGAATTCATATTTTCAGTATGTACAATATTGGGGTTGGGTGGGAGTTATATGAATAACTTATAATGTAAACATCCTAAGATATTACTGTGGTGATTTTGTACACTTTTTCTTTTTCTGTAATATGAGATTTGATTTGATTTGATTTGATTCGATTTGATATGTTTGGTATTTGTAAATTTAAGAAATAAAATAAAGTTGCAAAAAAAAAAAAGGATCCTCGGGTGTATCCCATTGGGCCCCATAGCTTTATCCACCCTAAGCTGTTCTAGTGCTCTTTTTAATCTGTCCTCTGAAAAAGGTCTAATGTCCACCCCTTCTCCATTAATGGGGAATCATCCCCATTGTCTTCCTCGGTGAATACAGAGCAGAAGTATTTGTTGAGGATGGTCGCCTTGTCAATGTCTTTCTCCACTACCCTGCCTCCCTCTTCCCCAAGTCTTACAATCCCTCCCCATCTTCCTTCTCTCACTTATATACCTTAAGAAAGCCTCCCCCCCCCCTTCACTGATTTAGCTAGCTTTTCCTTGATTTGGGCCTTTGTGGCCCTTACTGCCTTGTTCACTTCCTTTCATTTTTCCAAGTATTCTTGCCTGTCCTCCTTGCTTTGTGTTGCCTTGTACCTCAGAAATGCCATCTTTTTACCTCTTACTAGCTCTGCTGCTCCCCTCAAGAAACACAGATTAGGCTCTCGTGCCTTGCCCAGGATTTGCTGAGGCTGCTGGGGAGCATGACGTCCTACAGCAGCACGGTCCATTGGACCAGCTGGTGGATGTACCACTTCCAGTGGAAGTTGAGCCATCAGTGGTCCCAGCACCTAGGCCACTTGGATCAGCCAGTCACAGTGACCCAGCCAACATGGAATGCCATCCAGTAATGGCTGATCTCAGAACACCTGGAGGAAGGAATCCCATTTGTCTGCCGGCGTGACGAGAGGTAAGGCATCATGCCTCAGCCTTCTACACGACCGGGCCAGCCCCCACAACCATGTTTTACCTGAACAGGCAGGGCAGAACTCACTTTCTTCCCTTGTGTCAGGAGGCCCTCTGCACCTGGACCATCATGTGCAGATCTCTTGGTGATTCATGTCAAAGGAGAAAACAGTTAGCTGGCAGATGCTCTCGGCTGGATAGGAGAGACATTGCATGAATTGTCCTCCAAATCAGGAGGTGGAGAACCACCTAGTTACCCAGTTGGGCACTCCTCTGGTGAATCTGTTTGCCTCCTGGGAGAATGCCAAACTTAGGCTATTTTGTTCCACTCCTCACAGTCCGGGACACTATTGGGGGATGCTTTCATGAGGCCGTGGACCCCAGGCCTCGTGTACTCCTTCCCTGCATTCTCCTTGATCCACAAGGTAATGGTCAAGGCCCAGAAAAACAAGGTGTAGATGATTCTGATAGCTGCAGACTGGCCATGGCAGTTCTGGTATATCAGATCTCCTCAGCTTCAGCAGTAGACCTCTGTGGTGACCGCCTCTCTGCCTTGATGTGCTGACCAGACTTCAGGGGACAGTCTGCTTCCCAGATCTGCAGTCCCTGCACCTCATGGCCTGGTTCCTGAGTGACTAGAGCTCCAGGCTTTGAGTCTCTTCGATCATGTACTCCACATTGTGGAGGCCTCCCAAAAAGAGTCGACTTGCAGATGCTATGCCTTTAAATGGAAGAGATTTACCATTTGGAGTCAGGTAAGGAGCTTGATCCCCTTTTCTGCCCTGTGGCTAACATCCCAGACTACTTGTGGTCCCTCTCTGTTGGGACTGCAGGCGATGACCCTAAAGGTGCACCTGACAGCCATCTCTACTTACTGGGCATGGGCTAGTATGCCAACAGTGACTCAGGAGAAGGTGGTCAGGTGCATTTTCAAGGGCCTGGACCACCTGTGCCCTCCGGTGCCTAAATCACCTCCATTGTGGGGCCTACTGCTGGTATTGGCTGTGGTCACGGGCGACTCAGGCAAGCCTTTTCAGCCAGTGCACAGGTGTGAAATGTCGCACCTATTGTGGAAGACTTCTTCCTGGTGGCTATCACATCAGCCAGAAGGATTGGTGAGCTCCAGACACTATCAGTGGAGTCTCCCTACCTGGTCTTCAGCAGGGACACAGGTTATTCTTGGCCCCAACTCAAAGTTCCTCCCAAAGGTTGTATTGGAGTTTCACCTTAACTAGGTGATTAATTTATCATTATATTTTACTGACTCGTCTTTGGAGGCTGACTGCAGACTACATACTCTGGACTTGCTGAGGGGGCTTATGTAGTGTGCAAGGCTGGAGTTCAGAGAGAAGCTCAACCGCTGTTTGTCACTTAAACTGAAGGTGTACCTACCTGGCAGACGGCAGCAAAGCAGATGACTGGCAAGCAGATCACATCCTGCATTGACCTCTGCTATAGGCTGACTGATTGGTAGGGAGCCTCCTGTAACTGGAAGTCAGCACACACCTTCAATTCCACCTTCATTTCCCACTACCACATCGACCTTGAGTCATGCTACAATGCTGGTTTTGGGACCTTTGTTCTCCAGTCTCTGTTTGCCAAATAGGGGTGTGCACCATGCTCCTTCCTCTTGGAGAACTGCTAGGGGTTTGCCAGAGTGTGGATCGTAAACTGTATCCATGCCCCTAGAAAAATAGGTTATTCTACGAGTGGTGTATAGTTCACATCCACACAACCCAGCCTGCCTCCGATCCCTGCTTCTGATATGCAAAATCTGATGTAATGGGGTGGAGTCGGGGGGTATACTGCCCAGATGGTGGGACATACTTAACTTGAAGATGTCTAGCAAATCAGACTCTTCCAGTGGAACTGCCAAAGTGTTGATGTGAACTAGGTGCCACTCCTAGAATTACGGTTTCAGGTGAGTAACCTTTTTTATATTATTTTGCTGCTGCTGTTCTTGTTATCAAAATATGGAATTTTCTATCTAATACTGTTTTCTGTGTAGATAACCTTTCATGGCTTCTGATCTAAGAGAAAATCTGTAATATAACAAAAAAAAGGCATAGCAGAACTGAGTTCCGTAAATACAATTTCCATACAGTTTCCAACTGACAAACTATAGGAAGAGCCTGCAAGTATCAAGTCAGTACAACTTCAATTATTCAGATGCTCTGGGAGACAACAGATTTGTTTGGGTAGTCAAGAGTTCAGATAATTGGGGGTCCATCACATAAGGCAAACCAGAGTTGGTAGACAATGTCAGAGTTCAGATAATCGGGAGATCCGGATAATCAGGGTTCAGATAATCAAAGTTGTACTGTATATATTGCTAAACTCTGGGATTCTGTACCCAGCACTGTGTCAGTCTCAGTCAGCTCTGAGGAGTTAGTGAGCCATAGATCTGTACATGGTCATTTGGGATTAGTTTTGCACTAGTCTGTGGGACTGTGCCACTGTCCTTATGTCCACACCCCTCTGAGATATCCAAGATCCCATACAAAAGATTAATAATCAGATTAACCAGCCTGGGAGTGGGTCCCAGGGTGGTAGCCTGGGCAAAACACTGGCTGGACAACAGGACACAGAAGGTGATTTTAAATGGAGTCCACTCTGAAGAAAGAGGGATTACTAGTGGGGTACTGCAGGGTTTGGTACTGGGTCCAGTCCTTTTTAATGTCTTTATAAGTGACATTGCAGAGGGACTGGAAGGAAAAGTATGCCTCTTTGCAGATGACACAAAGATCTGCAACAGGGTTGATACACAAGGAGGCATGGAAGGATGAGAAGGGACTTGGCAAGGTTGGAGGAATGGTCAGAAGTATGGCAGCTTGGATTTAATTCAAAGAAGTGCAAAATAATGCACCTGGGAAACAAAAATCCAGGGGAAGATTTCACAGTGGGGGAGGTAGTAACAACAAAAATGGAAAGGGGCCTGAAGGGGATCATATCAGATGACCTTAAGGTTAGCAAACAATGTGAGAAGGCAGTAGGGAGGGCTGGGGGGATACTGGGATGTATAGGGAGAGGCATCACCAGCAGAAAACAGGAAGTTGTTATCCCGCTGTACAGACAATTGGTGAGACCCCATCTGGAGTATTGTGTCCAGTCTGGAGACCCCATCTCCGCAAGGACAGACAGGATGGAGGCAGTCCAGAGGAGGGCAACTAAAATGGTGCAGAGCCTGCAAGAGAAGCCATACAAGGAGAGACTAAAGGAGCTTAATATGCATACCCTTGAGGAAAGGAGGGAGAGGGGGGACATGATAGAAATGTTTAAGTACCTCAGGGGAATCAACAAAGTCCAAGAGGGTAGCATCTTTCAGAAAAAGAGATGCACAAGAACAAGGGGACACAATTTAAAGACAGAGGGAGGATGGCTCATGGGCAATGTAAGGAAGTATTTTTTCACAGAGAGGGTGGGTGGATACATGGAACAGCCTTCCTGAGGAAGTTGTGGGGTCAAAAACAGTGGGATAATTCAAGAATGCATGGGACAAACATAAGGCATTTCTTGTGGTGGGTAGGAAGAAATAGGCTGTTGGTTAACTAGTATCTGCAGCTTATCCTGTAGGTAGGGAAATGGGCAGACTAGGTGGGCCAAGCAGTCCTTATCTGCCGTCAAAGTCTGTTTCTGTGTTTCTGTGCTGACCTCTACCTACCAGCCAAGAGGAGCAGTCCCCTGTGGCATAGGGGTAGGGGGCTGGGGTGGTACTGTCACACAGCAGAGCTTCCAGCTGGGGAGGGAGGGCACCAGGTAACACTGCTTCAGCGACCCCTTTGGGGGCCAGGGAGCTTACCTCCTCCACAGGGATGTCACTGTGTGCCGCAAGACTGTCAAAGCATGGCCTGGGGCCTAGCGAGTTGAGGGAGGATAGCGAGACAAGGGAGAACATCAGAAAAATCTCTGTATCCTCCAAGCCACTAGTGTGATTGTCACCAGCATTCTCTGGCCCCTCTCCCTGATGATCCCCGCCAGCTCTGATAATGGGGGGAGGCAACTGATGTGGCTGACAGGTCGCCAGACCCCAGACCTGATGGCAGGCGAAGGTAGTGGCTTGGGAGCCAACATCTATAGGGAAAAAATAGTTTTCTCTAGCTGCATCTTAATTTCTGTATGTGTCTTTGTGAATCTCTTTCAGGAGCTAGCACTTAAACTGTCAGAAGCAGAGGAGGCCAAGAGCACACTACAGCTTAAAGTGACAGAAGCAGAGAAGGCGCAGAGCACACTACAGCTTAAATTGACCGAATCCGAGGTGGTCCACAGCACACTACAACATAAACTGACAGAGGCAGAGACGGCTCAGAGCACGCTCCAGCTTAAATTGACAGAATCCGAGGTGATCCAGAGCGCACTACAGCATAAACTGACAGAAGCAGAGAAGGCTCAGAGCACGCTCCAGCTTAAATTGACGGAAGCAGAGGAGGTCCAGAGCACATTACAGTTTAACCTGAAAGAAGCAGAGGAGGTCCAGAGCACCCTACAGCTTAAACTGCAAGAAGCAGAGGAGATCCAGAGCACCCTACATCTGAAACTGAAAGAAGCAGAGGAGGCCCAGAGCACCCTACAGATAGAGTGTGACCAATACAGAAGTGTCCTTGCTGAAACAGTGAGCTCTAAGGCTGCATGTGTGCCTATTTTGTCTGCTACATTTTGCCTTTTTCAGATGCATTTAGAGGGTTCTGTAGTGTCTAACTCTCTCTGTATGTCTATCTCTTCTGTGTCATAGCTGAAACAGAAGGGATGCTTAAAGACCTTCAAAAGAGTGTTGAAGAAGAGGAACATGTATGGAGAGCAAAACTGACAGCATCAGAAGAGGAACTTCATAAGGTACCAATTATAATGCTTTAAAAGCTATTGCTGTACAAGTTAAAAGTTGAGTTACAACCCCTGACCTAGGCTGGCTGGTAGGAGTTTGTGCGTGTATTTCACCATTTAGAAGCCACCCCTGGTTTTCTAGCCACCCCTCCATGAAGCCGCAGGTGAAGAAAACATTTATTTATTTATTCATTTATTTATTTGATAACCGGGTAGGTGCACTGGTTCAAGAATCGTTTTCAGGGACGACCTGGTCCATTGAGAATGGCACAGGAATACAGGAAGTACAAAAGTATAGTGGGTACAAAGCATATGGAGATGCATTGGTTCTGGCTTTTTCAAATCATTGTCAATAGAAGTCATCCCCATTTTATAATTGCGGCTTCCAAAAGGCAAAATTGGTTCTTGTCTTCCGCCACCACCAAGACTCATCAAGCTTGCTTGGAACAGGATGGTGATCACAATGGATGGAGACAGGGGAATTACCATGCTTTCAGTTACAGGTACAGGATCTGTATATTACTTAGACACTGTAGTCTTACTTTGCTCACTCCCACTAACCTTCTCACACTCAATCAGCTTGCTTGGAACAGGCTAATGATTAGAATGGACAGAGGGAGGAGAATCTCTGTGCTCTCAGATCTTACTTTGAGGGGGAGCTCTTGCAGCAAGCTATTACTGTTAAGACTATTGCCGCAGGCCTTAGGACCACGGAAAAACTTAGCTAGCAGTACTCATCAGGGGCCGCTTCCCTGACGTCGGCTTCGCCCTGACGTTGGTCATGCTACAAAAGGGGGTGGACCCCGGCTCCATCTCATTTCTTTCCCACCATGACCCATTCACATTGGGAAGTTTTTAGTGATTCTTCACAGCAGTTCCATCAAATTTTTTGGGTTTTTTTTCGATCGAATTTGTAGCGTTTTTTCTCTGCATTCATTCCTTCCTGCAGTTCGTTTTCTCGTCTTCACTACCGTCGCATGTCGTCATCGTTGGTCGGTATCCTCCTCCGGTCCCAAGAAGACAAAGTGCACCTGTGGCCACCAAATTCCATCCAAGGACAGCCACAACCAGTGTGTCTTCTGCCTGGGACCAGACCATGACCTCAAGGCCTGCGAGATTTGTCAAGACTTTACTAGCAGGATGAGGATTAGACACCTGAAGGCCTTGAAAGCCCGCCTGCTTGAAAAAGGGATGAACGTCCTGCAATCTTCCCCTGGGGACAAGGGCAAAAGCCAGGAGAAGTCACAAAAGTCCCACGACAAAGACCGTAGCTGGTCCCATCACCACTCAAGATCCCACTCTCCCCACAGGAAGGCTTCTTCCTCCAGCTTGGGCGAGTCCGACCGCTCCAAGCATTCCAGGCTTGAAGAGAAATTGAGGCCTGAAGCTCCCGCCAAAACACTGGCGTCGGTCCTGTCGGGAGCTGCTTCTGCTTCTAAGCCATCTACGTCGAAGGCAATGCCACTGCGCATGTCCTCTGCCCCGGCGGAGTCGACTAAAGCCTCTTCCACAGCACAAGCCTTGGCCCTGCCGAAGAAGGCCCTGACTACGGCTATACCAGATTCTGGTAAGCCACCTGGCAAGAACCGGGGCCCCAAGGCTAAGGCACCCTCTGGGTCCCGCACTCCTAAGTCGGCCACGTCAGATCCGGCCCCAGCTAAGACACCAGTGCAGATCAAAGTGCCTACAGCTGACAGGGCTACCGTTGTGCTGGTGCCGGTCAAAGTACCGATGCCGGCCCCTAGGGCCTCTACTTTGGAGGTCTTATTCTCGGGTTCCTCCCCACGAGCCCTTCCGGAGCCCCCAACTTCTCCGATCCCCCCACAGGGGGCGTCGGCGTCTCATTTCAGTAAGGAGGAGCTGGGAGAACTTTTCTCATTTTAGTGGAACCAGGTCCACAAAGACACACCTCCACCTCAACCAGAGCCAGCACCAGTTCCAGACCAAAAGGACAACCAGGGGCCTGGGGGTTTGCCCGTCAGCTTGCTGGTCAAAACCCCTGAGGACCAGCATGCATCCTCCTTATCTCGCCCCTTCTTGGCTAAACGTTCCCGGTCACGGTCTGGAGACCATAGATGGGACTACTCGAGGTCAGTCAGCCATTGTCAGTGTAAGCCCAGGAGCAGATTCCACAACCGACGCAGGTCTTCCTCTAGGCGGGCTTGCTTCCGTAGCCAACGCCGGTTCCAGGACGGGTGTCGGTCCCCACTGCATCGTCGGTCTAAGAGCCGTCATCTGTCTAAGGACTGGCATCAGTCTAGGAGTCACCAACATTCTGCAGAGGGTTGTCCCTGTAAATATAGTTCGGACACCTCGAGGACCAGGAGCAGGTCTTCCGCCTCTTCCTCTTCTTTTTCAGGAGTTGGGGGATCTCCTGATGATAGGGATCTACCCCGTTCCCTCCAGACGAGCCCACCTTCATGGACGTCATGAGGCATATCCAGGCCACTAACGAATGGGAGACAGAGGACCTGGATCCGGAACACCGAAGACTGGCTCATTACCTGAGGCAGAAGAAGCCCAAACCCCTTATGGTGCCTCCTCTGGTCAACACCTTCCAGGACTACTTGGAAGCATCCAGCCTCAGTCCCAGCTGTTCCCAAGAAGTCAGATAGGCTATACAGGGCCCCAAGGGATGAGCCTTTTTTGGCAGAAAACCCTCAGGCAGATTCCCCAGTGATTGCAGCTGCTCATGACAAGCCAAAGCATCTAAGCTCCCAGCCTCCCGACCAGGAGTCCCATTTCTTGAACCAGGTGGGCAAGAAAGGCTATTCTGCCTCCACCTGCTCCATCCATTCCCTTAATTTCCTCATGCATATGGTCCAGTACCAAAATGTACTCTGGGAGAAGGGACAGGAGCTTGTCAGTGCCTTGCCAGATTCCGCACAAAAGACAGAACTTCTGGATGTATTGAAATCAGGCTCGGACATAGACACACATGTTTTGCATGCCTCGTATGACACTGCGGATACGGCGGCTAGGGCGGCAGTGTCAGGAGTCTGCCTTCGCCACAATGCGTGGCTGAGATGCTCCGGCTTTCAGAACGATCTGCAGTCTGGATTCAGGGACCTCCCAGTCCATGTTTCTGTCCTCTTTGGGCAGGAGACCGAGGCTTTGATCACTCGTCTCTAGGAGTCGGGCAAGTCTATGTGGTCCATCCGCCAGGTATATAAGGTGGACCAAAGATGCTTCGGGAAGTGGCCATTTCAAAATCCTCAGGCCAACAAGCCCATGGCAACAATCGGGGACAGAGAAGTGGCTTCAATAAGAAGGCCGGCAACCAGCAGCCTGGTGGCGCACCTTTTCGAGGCCCTAAGTCCTCCCGCACCTATCTCTCCCCACCCCCGGCTCTGCCCAATGACTCGTCACTGACCCCCCCCGGCACAGGCTACAGTGGAGGTAGTAGAGGGTCACTTCTCCCTCATATGGAGGGACGGAGCTCTATCACATCAGACCAGTGGGTATTAGACATCATAAGGAGAAATCACATGCTGGAGTTCACCCAAACCCCTCCAGAAACTCCACTAAAGTCCTTGTAATACCCACCTTCTCACATTCCTCTGATAGAAGGAGAAATCAAGGCCCTCTTACAGAAAAAGGCAATAGAGCGAGTTCCTCTGTGACAGCCGGGAAAGGGATATTACTCCCATTTTTTTCTGGTATACAAAGAAGATGTAAGATCTTCAACCCTTCCTGGACCTCAGCTCTCTGAACAGTTATGTAGAATACCAAAGGTTCAGGATGGTGACCCTTCCAGGTCTCATTCCTGTGCTGCACCAGGGAGACTGACTCTATTCCCTGGACATGCAAGATGCTTACATGCACAGCGGGGTCCTCCCCACCCCCTCCAACAGGAAGTTTCTGAGGTTTTACTTTCGGGGGAGCATTAGCAGATTTTACTACGAGAGGGCTCTTGCAGTAGGTAATTACATATAGGATTGAACTGGGCAGGCGTCAGGACCCCGCAGAAAAATTTCTAGCTAGCAGTCTTTGGTGGGGGACCACCCTCACATCAGATGACAGACGTCATGCGACGTCAGTATAAAGGGGCGGTCCCCCACGCCCGCCTTCCAGTTCTTTCCTGCCATTACCTCATGTAAGCGCCTCGCGGTTAAGTACACTGCTTCATCAGTCAATCGTCAGTATTTTTACCGCTATTTTCTTGAATTTTATTCGACTTTTCATCAGTTTTTCTTCAGCTACCGTGTTTGTCATCCCCTACTCCATCTGAACACAAGAACAAGTGCGATTCCTGCGGGGCCCAGCTCCCGCATAAGGACGGACACTCCCAGTGTCTCTTCTGCCTAGGCCTGGATCACCCCATGGAGAAGTGCCAGCACTGCCTGAAATTCAGTGCCGCCACCCGCAAGCGGAGGCAGCAGTCCCTGGAGGCCCACATTCTGAAAAAGATGTCCTCCATGGAGAAGGAGCTGAAGAAACTTCATCAGGCCTCTACTTCCCCTGAGGGTCACCGCAAAAAAAAAAAGAAGCACCGAGACCAGGACTCCTCTTCCACGGCCACTGCGACTTCGGCTGGAGTCGCGTGTTAAAGTAACGCCTCACTGGGGACCATTTGGCGATGGCAGTCTTGAGGCTCTGCCATGCATCGGGCTCACACTCGGGCCCATCGGGAGCCTCCGGTCAAAGAGGCAGCTGCTCCCGCAAACTGCCACCGTGCGGCCTTCTGTTTCGAGCAGCTCCAGTAAGCCAGACGTCAGTACCACTGACGCCCGTTCAGACAAGGCCGCTAAGTCACCTGACCCTTTGGGGCAGTGCTCGGCCACCAAAACGCCCACCAAGACCACTCCTTCCTCACGGCCTTTGTCAGGCGTCGGTTCCGATAAGTCGGACGCCGGCTCCTCCGACGCCCACCTGGACCCCGCCAGTAAGGCGGACGATGACTCCTCCGACGGACGCACGGCATTAGAGCTGACGCTGGACCCCACAGCCCAGTCCGCCGTTCCCGGCTGCCGCTGCGGTCAGAGGTCCCCACGTCTCCCCTGTTGGACCCTGGGGATTTTAGTCCCCCTTCCCCGGGCAACACCGAGGATGCAGGCACGCTTCCTTCAGGTCTCCCTCCTGCAGGGCCGGATGACCTGACGTTGGACCCTCGGACGCCAGCCCTTCCGACATCAGACGACATTCCCTTGCCAGACACCGTCCCTACACCAGACCCGACGCCCGCCGGGCTTCCTATCCCTTGCCTGCCTGCTAGGCTTCTCCCAGGGCTGTCTGCTCCATCAGAGCCCCTGGTGCCCAGGTGTCCAACCCCATCTTATCCGACGCCGTCCTACCCAGGACTGCAGTATCCAGCACCACAATACCCGGTGCCTCAGTACCCGATGCCGAGCTTCCCGTCGTTGGGTTACGGATACTCACCGTATGAATACCCCCAATATCTGTACCCCCCCACTGCCCCCTCAGCCACCAGTGGACCTGAAGGAGACTCTGGCTTCCCAGTGGGCTGAGGCCAAGGCTCAGAGTACCAGGGAGGTGGAGAGCCATCGTCTGATGCCGGACCCAGTTCCAGACTCCCATCGTCGGAGACGAGAGACTCCCTCCCCCCCACCTGACACCAGAGGTGAGTACCAGGGCAGGGGAGGATACGGTTCCCTGTGGGTTGTCCAAGGGGTCCATTTCTCCCCACGCCGGGAGGGGTCTTCCTTCTCTTCTTCTTCTTCCTCTTCGGAGACCTTGGATGATTTTGACGGGTGCTCCGATCTGGATGAGCCACGCACTCCAGACAAACCCAGGCCCAGGACTCCTCCGAAGTCCCCTCCGGAAGATCCTTCCTTTCTGGAGCTGGTGCGTAAGATCCAGACGGTTCACCAGTGGCAATCTTTGGACCCTGATCCACAGCGGAAAAAACTCGCTGCTCATCTGGATCTGCCCAGACCGCTCCAATGCTGATTCCACCCTGGATCGAGCCTCAAGCAGACGTTGTTTCCACCACTTGGAAACAACCATCGTCATTATCCCCCCTTCCGAGGAAGGCGGACAGGCTATACCAGGCTCTGGAGGGTGTAGATTCCCTGAATACACACCCCAAAGCCAATTCATTCATGATTAGCGCCGCTCACAGCCGTACGGCTAACCGTAAGCATCTGGGCTCATCCCCACCTGACAAGGAATCCCGTCTTCTGGACCAGTATGGGAAGAAGGTCTATGCTTTTCCACTCTGGGTATAAGGGCCCTTAATGACATTGCTCATATGGGGGATTACCAGAAGGCGATCCTTAGCAAGGTAGAAGCGAAATTGGACTCCCTTCCTGAGTCTCAGACTAAGCAGGAAGTAGCAGATCTGGTCCGGTCTGCTTGTTCAGCCAGTCGGCACATGCTTCGTGCCACGTACAACACAGTGGACGCTGCTGGTCGGAGCTTGGCTTTCACTGTGGGTTTGCCATGTCATGCCTGGCTCCGTGTGTCAGGTTTGGTCCCGGAGGTGCAGTCTGCTATCCAGGACGTGCCCTTCAGGGGATCGGTGCTGTTCGGTGGTGAAGTCAAGGACATTATCACCAATCTGCAAGAGAAGGGTACTGCTCTAAAGTCTGTCGACTGTATGTACAGGCCCCCTCAAGGTCAGCGTGACCCTTTTCGCAGACATTCTCAACCCAAAGCAAAACCTCAGGGCAAGCAGGCCAATAAACGTCGGGCCCCTCTGTCTGCCAGCCCCCCCTCCCAAAAAAAACAGTGGGAGCTTTAGCCATGGCACTGCTCTACACCTCCTGATTCCTCTCCTCTCCCACAGCCTCTGGACCTTCCAGAGGAACCAGTAGGAGGGAGGTTCTTCTTCCATCTACCGGGTTGGGAGAGGATCACTTCAGATACTTGGGTGCTCCAGCTGATAGCAGAAGGACACCCAGAAACACCCCCACCAAGTTGTCCTACTCCCCAGAACATTATCTTCTGGTTTGGGAAGAAATATCCTCCCTTCTGCTGAAGACGGCGATCGAGCCTGTCCCTTCCCACCTTTGGGGGACAGGTTACTACTCCCATTTCTTCCTGATTCCTAGACCTCAGCTTCCTGAACCTGTTCGTGGAGTACAAAAGGTTCAGAATGCTCTCTTTGCAGAGTTTGCTGCCCCTTCTTCGGCCGGGACAGTGGCTGTGTGCTCTGGACATGCAGGATGCCTACCTGCATATCCCTATTCGCCCTTTCCACTGCAAATACCTACATTTTTCGTTTCAGGGGGACCACTACCGGTTCAAGGCCCTCCCATTTGGTCTTTCCTCGGTGCCCCGAGTGTTCACCAAATGCCTTTCTGTGGTAGCGACCCACCTGCATACCCAGGGAGTACAGGTTTTCCCGTACCTGGACGATTGGCTCCTGGCAGCCCCATCCAGGGAGGAGCTCCTGTGGTCCCTTTCCCTTACCCTGCAGGTTTTTACCAGCCTGGGTATTACCATCAACCAGGCCAAGTCCCATATGATCCCGTCCCAGAGGCTCTAGTTCATCGGGGGAATCCTGGACACGGCCTCTGGCATGGCTTTTCTGCCTCTGGACAGGGTGGCCACCCTCCAGGCTCATGTAAGCCTGTTGTCCAGTCGCAGGCGGGTCAGCGCCAGGTCAGTCCTTCACCTCCTCAGACTCATGGTGGCTGGTATTCCGACAGTTCCTCGCGCTCGGCTCCACATGAGGATCTTTCAGTGGACGCTTTGGTCTCAGTGGGATCAGTTAGTGGATGACTTAGATCAAGAAGTCCTGGTCTCCAACCCTGTGGTTTGTGACTTGCATTGGTGGATGGTTCAGGAGAACCTTTGTCAGGGAGTTCCCTTCTGCCTCTCTCCCCCCTCCCAAACATTGACAACAGACGCCTCGAGAGAGGGTTGGGGAGCCCACCTGGGGTCTCACAGGACCCAGGGCTCCTGGTCCAGGCTCGAACAGACTCTTCACATAAACGTGCTCAAGCTCAGGGCCGTGCTGTATGCTCTACAAGCTCTGCATCTGTATCTGCTTCCCGGTCATCTGGCTGTCCAGACGGACAACATGTGCGTAGTCTGGTACATCAACAAACAGGGAGGAACTCGTTCTTACCCTCTTTGCAGGGTGGCGATGCGGGTTTGGGATTGGGCAGTGCGACACAATCCTCACCTCATGGCGGTTCATGTTCTGGGGGTCGAAAACCCATTGGCAGACCACCTCAGTCAGTCGTCTGCCCAGGCACACGAGTGGGAACTGGATCAGGGGGTAGCAGACAATATCTTGCTACGTTGGGGAACACCTCACATAGACCTGTTTGCGTCTCCTCTCAATGCAAAACTTCCCGCCTTCTGCTCACTCGCTCCAGGGCAAGACATTTTTTGAAGAGAAGCTCTGTCTCTAGACTGGAAGGGCAGATTCGTCTATGCCTTCCCCCCGATTCCCTTAATTTCAAGGGTCTTACACAAACTCAGCTCAGAAGGAGCTTGCATGATCCTAATCGCTCCTTTCTGGCCCAGGCAAGTTTAATTCTCTCTTCTGCAACACTATTCAGAGGAAGCTCCTCTTCCTCTTCCTTTGTCGCAACTTTTACTGACCCAGGATCAGCGGACCCAGATTCATCCAGGCCTCAAATCCCTTCAGTTGCATGCGTAGCTCCTGCAGACATAGCTCAAGCCCGTTTCAGGGTTTCCCCCCTTGTGGCTGAGATTCTGGTGGAGGACAGAAAGCCCTCCACTAGATCTACCTATGCCATGAGCCTCTTCCAAAGATTTCAAGCCTTTTTCATGCCCTGTCAGGAGACTTCTGGACTACATGTGCCATCATTTTGATCTGGGTCTCAGTCATTCCTCTCTGAAAGTTCACATGGTGGCCATCTCCGCTTACCATGTTCCTTTTGGGGACAGAACATTCGTGCAATTGGAAGTCTCCAAGACTTTTCTTAGAGGGGTTCTCCACTTGAGACCCCTGTTCGCGTTGCTGCCCCTCTTTGGGATCTGAATTTCATTCTTGAGAAGCTCACACTGCCTCCTTTTGAGCTGGCAGCCTCAGCAGACCTAAAGCTCCTTTCCTGGAAGACTCTCTTCTTCGTGGCCATTACTTCAGCTCAACGAATTTCCGAGCTTCAGGCCTTGATGTGCAAAATTCCATATTTGGTTTTTCACAAGGAACGTGTGGCTCTGCATACCAACCCCAAGTTTCTCCCTAAGGTGGTAGCGGAATCTACGTTGAATCAGTTCATGGTGCTACCTGCTTTCTTTACGCAACACTCCAATCAAGGGGAGTACCTCTTGCATACTTGGGATGTTCACCGAATTCTGAGATACTTCACTACCAGGACAAAGGACCTCAGAAAGTCTGATCAGTTGTTTGTCTCTTTTGCTTGCAAAAGAGAAGGCAATGCTGTTTCCAAGCAATGCCTATCTAAATGGTTGGCTCATTGTATCACTTTCTGTTACAAGTATCACAAGACCCTGCCGGGTAAAGTCAGAGGCCACTCCACTAGGGGTGTCGCTGCCTCTGTGGCTTGTTTTAAGAATGTGTCTGCGGCTGACATTTGTGCAGCCGCAACTTGGACTTCCGTGCATACCTTTCTGAAACACTACAGTTTGGACATTGCCTCTCACCATAAAGCAGGCTTCGGGTTGTCTGTTTTGCAAGGTCTCCATTCTTGAGACCCTTACAGCCAGAGGTTCCATGGATCTGTTGGTTTCCTCCTCCTGTGTGCTTCTCCTTCTTCCAGACTGCTTGGGACTCAGTCCTATATGTAATTACCTACTGCAAGAGCCCTCTCGAAGTAAGATAGTACAGTTACGTAAGAACTTACCCTAACAGTAGATCTTCGCGAGAGGCTCTTGTAGTTGGTAATACCTTCCTGCCCTCCATCCACCTTAGCTTTTTCAGCTCCTTTTCCAGGAAGGGAAATATCCGCTTCTCTCTCATCTTGCCTTTTTGGCCCTTGGCGGGAAAGAACTGGAAGGCGGGTGTGGGGGACTGCCCCTTTATACTGACGTCGGTCACCTGACGTGGGGGCGGTCCGCCGCCAGAGACTGCTAGCTAGAAATTTTTCTGTGGGGTCCTGACGCCTGCTGGCTTCAGTCCTATATGTAATTACCTACTGCAAGAGCCTCTCTCGAAGATCTACTGTTACGGTAAGTTCTTACATAACTGTACTTTCCGGGTTCTTCCGTTCGGCCTCTCCTCCACTCCTCGAGTCTTCACCAAATGCTTGGCAGTGGTAGCTGTGGCTCTAAGGCACAGGGAACATTACGTCTTTCCTTACCTTGATGACTGGCTCTTAGCGGCCCCATCGAGAGAGCGCCTGCTTTCAAGCTCTTGAAGACAGTTATACATTTTTCCGAGAGTTGGGGATCACCCTGAATCTACCAAAATCTTCCCCAGAGCCCAACCAAAGACTCACCTTTATAGGGGCGGTCCTGGATTCAATCCAGGGCATGACCTTTCTTCCTCGAGAAAGAGGAGATCACCTGAGAGAGGTGGCCAGTTCGGTCCTAGTAACCCCGCAGGTCCCAGCCGGGACCGTCCTCAGACTTCTGGGGCACATGGTGGCAGCCATCCCGGTAGTTCCCTTGGCCCGCCTCCACATGAGAGTCCCAGAGTGGATGCTCAGGGTGCAGTGGGACCAGGGCTTCAACAGTCTAGACCATGTTGTCCGGATCTCAGAGCTGTTCTGGAGGACCCTACATTGGTGGCTGGACCCTTTAAAACTTGACAAAGGAATTCCCTTTCGACAGGAGCCCCCAAGCCAGACTCTTACAACAGATGCGTCTGATTTGGACTGGGGGTGCACCTTGGGGATCACCAGACTCAGGGTGTCTGGTCTCCAGAGGAGCGCATCCTCCACATCAATGTTCTGGAAATGCGGGCGGTCCTCAGCGCCTAAGGGCCTTTCAGGAGGACCTCATGCCAGGCTCTCTTCTTGTACAGACAGACAACATGGCAGTTGTCTTTTACTGCAGTAAGCAAGGGGGAACTCACTCCTACCCCATGTGCAGGGAGGCAGTGAGAGTCTGGTATTCAGCGCTGGAGCATCACATTTTGCTGTCCGCCATCCATGTTCCAGGCACCCAAAATGACTTGGCAGACAGCCTCAGCAGGTCTCAGTCCAAGGCACATGAGTGGGAGCTGCTACAGTCTGTTGCGGACCAACTGTTCGACACATGGGATCATCCAGAGCTGGACCTCTTTGCGTCTCCACGCAATGCCAAACTGCCACTTTTCTGCTCGCGAGAGCACGTGCCTGGTGTTTTCTGGCCAGACACATTGTCCCTTTGTTGGGCAGAGAGGTTTCTTTATGCCTTTTCTCCCTTCCCTCTCCTTCAGCAAGTGTTGCTGAAGGTACAGGCCAAAGGGGCTCGAATGATTCTGATCACCCAGCTGTGGCCCCAGCAGATTTGGATCCCACTGCTTCAGCAGTTGTCCTCAGAACCTCCAATTCTGCTGCCAATATGCTCGCAGCTGCTATCCCAGGACCGGGGCAGGCTGGTGCACCCAGATCTCAGGTCCCTACACCTTCATGCTTGGCTCCTGCAGACATAGTCAAATCCAGGTGTGGGGTTACTCAAGAGGTGGCGGACATCCTTGTTTCTTCGAGAAAGCCCTCGACCCACTCCACTTATGCCATGAAGTGGAAGCGGTTCTGTCTTTGGGCTTCATCCCACCATCTGGATCCCCTTTCCTGCCCAGTGAACTCAGCATTACAATATCTCCTCTCCTTATATCAGCAAGGCCTGAGTTATTCATCCATAAAGGTGCACATGTGGGCCATCTCTGCTTATCATGTCCTGTTCAGAGACAGGACCCTGGCTCAGTTAGACGTGGCCCGCACCTTTTTACAGGGCATTCTACACCTCTGACCTCCCATCAGGGATCCTATCGCTCCCTGGGCTCTCCTTTTTGTGCTGGAGAAACTGACTCTTCTCCCCCCTCTTTTGAACCCACAGCAGAATGTGAGCTGCATTTCCTTTCCTGGAAGGTTTCCTTTTATTTAGTTGCTGTTACTTCAGCTCGAAGAGTTTCCGAGCTGCACGCCCTGATGTGTAAGGAGCCTTATATTATTTTTCATCGGGAAAGAGTTTCCCTCAGAACAAATCCCAAGTTCTTATCTAAAGTGGTCTCGGAGTTGACCCTCAACCAGTTGGTTGACCTTCCAGTTTATTTTCCTACCCCTACTAATCAGGGAGAGTCTCTCATGCGCATATTGGATGTCCACAGGGTGCTGAGGTATTACCTGAAGCTGACAGCGGCACACTGCAAATCGGAGCAATTGTTTGTGGTCTTTGTGCCTCAACACCTGGGCAAACCGGTGTCAAAACAGACCATTTCCTGGTGGCTGGTACACTGCATAGTGTACTGCTATAGCAAGTTCGACAAACCTCTACTGGGCTCGGTTAGAGGTCATTCCACTAGAGGAGTCTCTGCCTCCTTTGCCTCCTTAAAATATGTTTCCCTTCGAGACATCTGTGCAGCTGCTACTTGGAATTCAGTGCACACCTTCGTGAGGCATTACAGTCTGGACACTGCTTCCAGGAACCGAGTTGGTTTCAGCCTGGCAGTTCTTCAAGGACTCTTGTCCTAGTTTGCTGAATCCAGCCATAGGCTTTATCATCATTTCACCTGTCATCCTACCTCCAGGGACTAGTCACCTCCTTGGTGCGGGACTGCTTGGGATTCTGTCCTAACAGTAATAGCCTATTGCAAGAGCTCCCCCTCGAAGTGAGATAGTACGGTTATGTAAGAACTTACCATAACAGTAGATCTTCGAGAGGAGCTTTTGCAGCAGGGGCTGCTTTCCTGTCCTCTGTCCCTCAGGAGAATTTTTCAGCATGTCTAGGACGGGCTTTGCTTGTTTTCTCGCATGGATCCATTTGCGGGTCTTGGTGTGGGAACTGAGGTGGAGCCATGGTCCACTCCCTTTTTGTAGCATGTCGGACGTCGGTGCGGAGCCAACATCAGGGGGGCAGTCCCCGCTGGGTACTGCTAGCTAAGTTTGTTCCGGTGGGTCCTAAGGCCTGCAGCAAAAGTCCTAATAGTAATAGCCTGCTGCAAGAGCTCCTCTTGAAGGTCTACTGCTACAGTAAGTTCTTACGTAACTGTACTATTCAGGTACAGTGTATTTTAGTTTAGTTTTATTTTAGATACTGTAGCCTTACCTTGGCATAAACTTACCCACTCAAAATCAAATCAGCTTGCTCAGAACAGAATAATGTTGTGATCAGAAAGGACTGAGGGAGGGGAAGGAGAATCTCTGTGCTCTGTTACCGATACCTGAATTTTATTTTACATACCAAATTTTGGCTTTGCTCCCTACCTTTTACCTGCTCATGCTCAGTCAGTCTGTGATAGCAAAGGGAAACATGTATCCTCTGGTAGCAGCATTAACTGTTTTCTGTTTTCCCTGTTTGTGACCACTCCAGCTTACTCACTCCGTTAGGTACCATAACCGACCGAGGGGGATGAGAGGGGGAACGATGTGGGAGCTGAGCACTGCTGAGGGAGCAACTCAGGAATGCAAGTTCTGTTATAAGTCTAATTAATTAGTCATTAGGCAAACATGCACTCTGATTGGCTGGTGTACTGGACTTTAATCAGTTAGGAAATGCCCGGTACAGATCAGAGTGGCACGTATGTTTATAAACTCTTTTTAAAAAATAAATTTTTCCCTGTTTGTAACATGGTTAGTCTTATAGTTGAAATAATGACCTCACAGCCAGTCATTTCCTGGCGATTAATGACCAACTAGGTGGGGTTGACCCTCAGTTGCTCCTCGGGCCACCCTTCCCACCCATCCACCCCCCCGCAGATTGTTAATCACCAGGAAATAACCAGCTGTTCAGTCATTATTGCTCAGATAATACTCTAAATGTTGCTGTAAATACTCCTACCTGCAGCTTATTAATTATAAAACAAAAAGAAAGGCTGCACTCCTCATAGGATGCCTTAAGGTGCTATTAAAAACTGGAATCTTGATTCTGCAGAACAAAGGCAGTGCACACACACTGAAATATATTAAAGTGCAAACATCTATTTGTGGGTGACTGAATGGTTACTTCTGAGTTCCCCTACATAGTGCCTCATTGTTCAGTCACCCACAAATAAATGTTTGCACTTTGATATATTTCGGTGTGTGCATTGCCTTTGTTCTACAGACTCGTGCTGATTAATTAAACCCACCCCTGTTTACTAGCTGCCTCCATTTAGAACCTGTGGCTGAAAATGGAAAAATGCAGTAGTAGTTGCAACTTCTGAAGTGTGAAATAGGTAATATGACAACTTCAGATTGTAGAGGATGGGTGACTGCTGTCACTGAAAGGGATTTACAGACTTTTTCACAATGTATGACCAGATAAGTACAGTAGAGAGTTAAATGTTTATTTTTGGGTATGAACTATAACAAAATCATTCTCAACAAGAATTTTTTTTCTATCATTATGGATGCAGCTGCAGCCTCATTACCATACTTGGCGCCAGTACATGTCAAACTCCTGGAACATTCAATTTGAATAGTCACCAAGTGGCCACTCACCTCCCGCACTCTAGCTGTCAGTCGTCTAATTATTTTCTGCCACTAAAGAAGGGTGCTCCATGTTGACTGTGCGTTATCAGGCCTATCGCGTCACTGGTCATCATTTCTTATTTTCTCATATAGTCCATTACTTCAACAAACTTGTGGTACCAGTCCCAGAACCTCTTGTCATACCTCCAGTTAACTGAGTGGAACCAGTTTAATCACTAACTTCTTAAGGAATAAAATGGTGATTACCAATTAACGGAATACAGTATTGTAAAACCTTAAATGAGAAAAAACATTGTTTACTTTTATTATGATTACTATTATATTTTTTTCTGATTGTTTTTCTCCCTGGCTCCCTCGGTCCCTCATCTTGATGTTCGAATAGCCTAGCTGCACCCTTCCTCCATCCCAGAGGCTGGGTGAGAAGCTGCCTTCACAGTTGACATCTATGCCAGGTGGCCCACACCCTCTCATCCCAGAAGCCGGGCACCTCCACACTCTCCTGTGCTCGACACCCCAGCCTGCTTCAGTGCAGGATTCTGGGCATCAGCCGTGAACCCTGGCCTCCCACGGGGCAGCCCAGTGCACTGGTGCTAGACGGGCACCAGCGCTTGCTTTCTTAGGCTGATCCAATAGCACAGCAGCTAGAGGGTCACTTCCGAGGTCGGTGACCTGGGTTCATCCCTGGAGCCCAGAATTCTGCTGTCAGACAGTAGGAAGGGGAGAACTGAATATCCAGTAGTATGCCCTACTACACTGAGGAGTGAGGCTGGGTTCATCTGCAGTGGCATCACCCCCGTTGCTCCAGGCGGGGTGTCACGTGAGGACTTTAGGGAGGTGAGGAGTAGGGCAGTTCTGTGCTCCTAAGTGGAAGGAGAGAATGGAGGGAAAAGATGGGCAGGTTGTGGAAGGATGTAGAATGCCTCACCGAGACATATGGCCTGTGTGTGCCCCCCCCTCCCTGGCATGGTCTGCCTTCTGTGTTTGATAGGGGGTCACATAGGAGGAACTAAGTTTTGGGGGTATAAAGGGGAGATGTGAGATGTGATAATGCTGGGGTCTCAGACCAGAGCCCTTTAGAGAGGTGTAAGGGTTTTGTGTTGTGGACTGAAAAAGATTTTCTCATTGCAGCAGTAAATTCACAGTTGGCACTAGCAGACATCGGTTACAGAAAAGACCCGAAAAAGCTGAAGTTTAGGACCTTCCATTTTTTTATTACTGAAGACATTTTTATTAAAACAGGATCTGTTCACGTTGCCTATCATAATTTTATATTAATATATGGATCATGAAAATAATATAGTAGAAAAGCATACAAAAAATTTTCCATAATAGTATCACTCCCAAAGTGATAATACTACACTTCAGGGGTGATAATACCATAGTTCAGGTGCTGTAATATAGAGAATAAAGTATGGGTCGGGGTGTGTAACGAGATTTTACACACACCTGAGTTGTGGGATGCTACATAAACCCCGAGAGCGAAGCCAGAGGGGTTTGTGAAAAGCATCCCGCAACAGGTATGTGTAATCGAGTTTGACACTATTCAACCATATTTTATTTTACATAATGGCTGGGTTTCCCTTTTTCGCCTCAGCAATTATAAATTAAAAAGCTTCTGATGCGTTCGCGGTGTGGCTTCTCAGGTGCTGATTTGAAATGGCATATTTTAAAACCTTTTTTTGCCCTGGTTTGTGAGGTTTTCACTGTGTAGGGGGAAAAAAAAGAACTTACCACCGAGTTCTTCTTGCGGTTGCGGTGCTGTTCCGGGAGAGATGGAAGTGGTCAGCTGTCTTGAGTGGTGGTGCTGCTGTGTGAGCAAGCGCATAGCAAGGGAAACCACGCGTGTATTTGCTGTTATAAACACTCCTTTATAACAGCAAATTACGCCTCGGATTCCCTATGGGAAAAAGGAGAAGCCAGTTATTATACTATCGTTCGGGACCTGAACGATAGTATTATCACCAAAACACAACAGCGCTTGCGCTAGTCTAGCTCCCAGTGTCTTTCAAAACGTGCCTTCCAATTGGCCGCTTTTCCTGTTAGGGCAGGCAGAACAGTTCAAAAAACATGGCGGCCACTGTCTCACTTACCAAGAGTGTTTCTCAACTCGAACATTTTGGAGCTTTTTTGTTTTAAAAAATGTGAAAAATAAAGATATCCAGTTGATCCTGCGTTCCCCAGACATGGAAAAGGTAGGCTGTCCTTAGTGAAACAAAAACAAAACACTGAGCAGTGAAATAGTGTGGCGCGTGGCCAGGAAGGAGAGACCTGTTTGCTGCAGCGGTCAACCGCCTGAGAGAAAACAACAAAAATCAGAAAATCACATCCATATATTTAAAAATTAAAAAATTGGTTCCTGTACATCGCAAGGTAGTAATTCCATCTCGAGGTTCTGGGGACATGGAACCTCTCAATGGAATTATTACCTTGTAATGCACAGGAACCTATCTATTATTCTATTTTATTACATAATAATATGTAATACACTTTGAGCATCTTTTTCCGATGTTTCTGAAAAGTTGTTCTCAACAGTAGAACGTTGAATAACTTCAAACGCTAAACAGCAGTACCTGCGAGCGGGAGCCTCAGGCACTACTGGCTTTTAAAAGTGAAACTGAAAAAAGGCAATCAGTATCCTATCTAGATGTAATATCAGTATTTTGTATAGATGAAACATCGAACCTGCTCACTTCAGAAAAAGATGCTCACATTTTATTGTATACACTAAAATCACTCCCAAGGATGAAGAACAAGCTTGGCTCTCACACGTCGTTGGAACCAAGATATCATAGGAACACTCGAGCTTCGCTCTTGTTCTGTGACATAAGAGTACCAGCTTGGTGTGAGAACCAGCTTATTCTTCACACTCAGCAGTGCTCTAGTTTCTGTGTAGTCACAAAAATTCTTCTGATGTCACAAGCAAAGGCTTAAGACTGAGGCAGGAAAGCAAATGGAAACAGATGACGTCTAAGGGGCAAAGAGCCTGATTTCGTACAGATGTCTATAGATACAGTGTATAATATCCTGAACTTTAATGGGTGAGGGGGTGAGAATTGAATCCTGCTGATGTCAGCATTATTACTTTTGCCGGAAACTGACAAATCACTATATGGAGCTCAGGGGCCTTTTCCATTAGTAGGAATATAGAGTTGTATAAAAAAGTTAATCTTTCTCAATCAGCATTGGTGGTGTTGCCCCGGACACTGAGCTTCACAATTAGACTCTTGGTTTCTCAGCCCTGAGACTGGAAAGGGCCTGGGATGTCATACGTGAAAGAGGTATGGTTCTTAGAAGGAGAGCTAATGCCATCTAGCAGGCAAGCATCCCTTGTTAGCTACCCAAGGGGCCGCACTGTCGTCATTGCCATGACAGACCCATTGGAAAGTATTAGCCCTGCCAAAAACAGTTAATTGTCTTGTCTAAAAAGAGAGTGCATTTTAAGTCCCCCGGCTGAGTGTGTTTGTGGTTTCTGTCACACAGCTAGGGCCAAACTCTAGCTGGGAGAGGACTGGAGAATTTTGTTTCTGAGCTGGGCATGGCAAATTGGCATGCGGGCTACATGACTACAGGACAAACTACTGTTAGTGCTGAAATCAGGACTTGGCTGGAGTGCCAGAAAAACAGCAGTCTTGTGGCACAGCAACATACATGAGCCTGGTATAGGAAACAGGCCTAGGTTCTTTGTATCATGCCAAGGAGATGGAGGGTGCATCTTGAAAGTGATGAACTTAGCAGCCTGGAAAGACCCTGGATAGACATGTTGCTGTTGCCACTCGGGCTGGCTGATTTCATAACCACACTAGTGCGTTAAGGAGGTGCTGCGAGTCTACGCTCCTGGTCAGTAACCAGAGCGGGACATATGGCTCAAGAGATGCAAGGTGCATGGCGGGTGGGTCACTGCTACTGGACAGTCCTTCAATCTGAAAATGAGACACTCTGGGTTTTCAGCACTATTTCCTACATGAGCTGATCAGGAGCAGCTTCCGTCATGAGGCTGCTGAATGCAATGCCATCACAATGGTTGCCTTAGGGAGAAAGGTTTTAGTGGGAGGGAGGGAGGGAGGAGGGATCTCATAGAACAGTCACATATTTTGTTTAGTCTCATGCCTTTCTTTTTGTCTATATAAATTTTTATCACGGTCTCCCTGGCTGCCTCCTTCAGACCAACTCCCCAGCCTCATCAACCCAACTTCCCCGGGACTTGCCTTAGCCTGTGCTGTCTTCCACAGGGCTGCAGCAGTGCCCAGTCACCAGGTCCGGAGCCTGTGGGGATTTGGTCATCACCCACAGCCCAGGGTGTTTTTTCCTCCGTTTTACTTCCCTTCCCAGCCCTCATTGCTGGGGTGCACACGCCAGACATGCATGCATGGAGGTACATGCACGCCAACGTAGGTCCCACTGCACCTTCCCTTCTAGATGCCCAATAGTCCCACACTACCCTCGGGCAGTCATTTGGCAGGAGCGCCAGTCCTTTCTCCCCAGGAGAGGGGGAGCAGTCCTCCGGATGCTCGATCTCTCCCTCCCCATCTGACCCCCGGCAGCCTGCTCATGCTGCAAACATGGTTTGCTGGCATGGCAGGAGGTAAGGCATGGATGCCTCAGCCCTCCACACTACTGGGTAGTTAGTGAGGTAAACACCAAGGTAGAACAGTCAATGGGGAGAAAGGCAGGGGTAAATGGAGAAAAAGACAAAGGCAGTAAGGACAGGGATGGGGCAAAAAAAAAATAAAGCCATAAAAAATGGAGGGTAATGAGTACCATTGCCCATAGTCTAGGTAAAAAGCTCCCTGAAATTGTGGCTTTGATGGATGAGGGATGCCTGGATATTGTGGCAGTCACAGAAACATGGTACACAGAAAACCATGAATGGGATGTTAACATACCAGGGTACACAAGCTACAGGAGGGACAGGGAAGGAAGAAGAGGAGGAGGAGTAGCTCGCTGTGTAAGGGAAGGCATCAAAGCAACAGAACTAAAGGGTAAACAGGGAGGAGAGGAGGCACTGTGGGTCACCCTGGAGACTGGAAATGGCTCCACAATCTGCACAGGGGTTGTATACAGACACCCATCTTGGGGGAGGGAATGGACAAGGAAATGACAGAAGGCATCCTTGGGATGGCAGAGAAAGGGGAGATATTGCTGATGGGGGACCTGAATATGCCAGATGTTAACTGGAACACCTTTGCTGCAGCCACATCCAAGAGCAGGGCCATTCTCGATGCCCTACAGGGGGCATGCCTCAAACAGCTAGTTTTGGAACCCATTCTGGAGGGAGCAATCTTAGACCTGGTACACTCAAATGGGGACAGAGAGAGGATCTCTGATCTTGAAGTAGGTAGCCATTTGGGAACAAGTGACCACCAAACAGTGTGGTTCATGATAAACTTAACTGTATAGTCAAGTGACACAAAAGTGAAGGTACTGGACTTCAGGAGGGCTGATTTTGTCAAAATGGAGAGTGCCTCAGAAAAGCACTAGCAAACAGGCAAGCAGGTGGGGTGGAGCAACAATGGGGAAACATGAAAACCGCCATCACAGAGGCAACAAGCCTTTGTGTGAAGCAAATAAATCAAAATGAAAGAAAAACCACTATGGTTCTCAAAAGAAGTGGCGGGAAGGTAAGGGAGAAAAAGATAGCATTCAGGAAGTATGAGGAAACACAGAAGGAGCAGGACAGAGAACTGTACCAGTTAAAGCAGATGGAAGTGGGGAAGGCAGTCAGAATAGCAACGGCCCAAACTGAGGAAAAGATAGCCAACTTGGTTAAGAAGGGGGATTAAACCTTTTATAGGTACATTAGGGAGCAAAGAAAGACTAAGGCAGGGATACTGAGGCTGAATAAGAGGAAGGTGGTTGGGCAGAGAGCGACAGTGAAAAAGCAGGGATACTGAATGAATACTTCTGTCAGTATTCACAATGGAAAAGCAGGGGAGATACCTAATCCAGTCAGTAGAAGCACTCTGGATAGGGGGGTTGACATTAGTCCTTTCACAGAAGAAAGGGTTCTGAAAGAACTCTTAAAACTGAAGGTGGATAAAGCAATGGGACCTGATGGGATTCACCCAAGAATTCTAAAAGAACTAAGGGAAGAACTAGTAACACCACTGACTACCCTTTTAATAAATCATGGAGGATGGTGTGGTACCTGAGGACTGGAGGAGGGTGGATGTGATTCTCTCCACAAAAGTGGGAGCAAGACAGAGGCAGGAAACTGCAGACCTGTCAGTTTGACCTCAGTGGTGGAAAATGACAATCACTTCTGAAGGAAAGAAATGTTGAGTACCTAGAGTCCAGTGGGGCACAGGACCCAAGGCAGCATGGATTCACAGTAGGAAGGTCATGTCAGACAAATCTAATTAATTTTTTTGACTGGGTGACCAAAGTAGTAGACCAGGGAGGGGCTGTGGACATGGCCTACCTAGACTTTAGCAAGGCGTTTGACACAGTCCTGCACAAAAGATTAATAAACAAATTAGCCAGCCTGGGAGTGGTCCCAGGGTGGTAGCCTGGGTAAAACACTGGCTGGACAACAGGACACAGAGGGTAATAGTAAATGGAGTCCACAGTGAAGAAAGGGTGGTTACTAGTGGGGTACCACAGGGTTCAGTACTGGGACCGGTTCTTTTTAATGTCTTTATAAGTGACATTGCAGAGGGACTAGAAGGGAAAGTATGTCTCCTTGCAGATGACACAAAGATCTGCAACAGGGTTGATATGCAAGGTGGGGTGGAAAGGATGAAAAGCGACTTGGCAAGGTTGGAGGAATGGTCAAATGTATGGCAGCTTAGATTCAATGCAAAGAAGTGCAAAGTAATGCACCTGGGAAACAAAAACCCAGGGGAAGAGTACGCAATGCGGGGTGAGATACTGACAACAATGAAAATGGAAAGGGACCTGGGGGTAGTCATCAGATGACCTGGTGGGCCAAGCAATGTGAGAAGGCAATGAGGGCTGGGGGGATACTGGGATGCATAGGGAGAGGCATCACCAGTAGAAAACAGGATGTTGTTGGCCCTCTGTACAGACAGTTGGTAAGATCACATCTGGAATACTGTGTACAGTTCTGGAGACCCCATCTCTGCAAAGACATAGACAGGGTGGAGGCTGTTCAGAGGAGGGCAACCAAAATGGTGCAAGGTCTGCACCAGAAGACGTATGAAGAAAGACTAAAAGAGCTTAAGATGTATAGCCTCGAGGAAATGAGGGAGAGGGGGGACATGATAGAAACTTTCAAACACTTCAAGGGAATCAACAAAGTCCAAGAGGGTAGCATCTTTCAGAAAAAGAGATGTGCAAGAACAAGGGGGCACAATTTTGAAGATAGAGGGGGAGGGCTCAGAGGTAATGTGAGGAAGTATTTCTTCACAGAGAGGGTTGTAGTTGCATGGAACGGCCTTTCTGAGGAGGTCGTAGAGTCAAAAACAGTGGGGGAATTCAAGAATGCATGGGACAGACATAAAGCAATTCTAGTGGGGGGTAGGAGGAAGTAGGCTGTTGGTTAACTAGGATCTGCAGCTTATCCGTTAGTTTAGGAAATGGGCAGACTAGGTGGGCCAAGCAGTCCTTATCTGCCGTCAAATTCTATGTTTCTTTGGGCCGGCCTCCAGTCTCCTACCTTTCAAGAGAGAATTGCATGCACCAACAACTAAAACTAGAGTGTGATGTGCACTGCTTGGGAACAGCAAATGTGAATATATCCAGATTCAAGATAGGTTAATAATAAATGTTTTACTTTGACAGGTGCAAGCACAACTTAGACCTCTGGAGGAAGCAGTGGAGAAAATGAAGTTAGAACTCCAAAGCACAGAACAGGTATGTATTTATTTTTTAACACTGAGATTCTATAATCATTTTGAGAACAAGATAGACTGTGTTGCAAGACAGATGCAAGTTTCCTATATGAAAAGACAAGACTATTTAAAAAAAAAAAAAAAAATCTTGTGGAAAAACCATCTTGCTGCGGTGAAGTGAGTCACATCAATAGTGCTCTGCCAGGAGCTGCTTTTGCTGAGGAAATTGACTCCTTCCTCCAGAACAGCATGGATGACTGGAAGGAAATGGGTATTTAAGCAGATAGGAAGACAGACTGACAGGTACAGTATGTGTATACGCGGGCATATTTATTTAATTATGTGCACGGTGCTTTGCATTGTTCCCCTGGATATTTTGAGTTACTTTTGGTCAAGTTACTCAGGGTTGTTTACACTCCAGATCAGCAAGTAGTTTGGAAAACCATATCAGAACTGGTGTCTGATTACACTACCTTGTGTGTCAGTTGGCTACACTCCTGTCCTGCAGCCACATGGAAGTGTAGCCATCTGACTTGCTGGAGTTTGAAAACACTGGTCATTGTAAATTAGGCAGCTGTATGTTTTCACACAGAATTACTCATTCACTAAAACTCAGTGATGCATGTACTGTATGCTATGAAGAGCCCCCAAAGAATGAATTTGTGTCTGCCTCTACATACACAGATTTCACAACCTAACCCCAACTTTATCTCTTTAACCTCATCATTCCCTGCCCCCCCCCCATCTCTCCCAGTTCTGCTTTACTGTTGTGCCATTTATCTGTGCACTGTTGAACAGAGTTTTCTGCCACAGCACCCCTATCCTCTGGGCCAGCCTTCCTAGTGAACTACAACTGCACTCTTCCTGCAGACATTATAAAACTTATAGAAACGTATAATTTGCTGGCAGATAAGGATCACTTGGCCCACCTAGTCTGCCCATCTTTCCCTGCCTATAGTATCACTGCAGGTCCTACTTGATCTCTGGCCCATTCGCTTCCTCTTCCCTTTCCACTATGATTCCCTTATGCCTATCCCATGCGTTCTTGAACCCCGCCACTGTTTTCACCCCCACCATCTCTGCTGGAAGCATGTTCCAGGAATCCACCACTCTTTCTGTGAAGAAGTACTTCTTCACATCTCTCTTGAATCTATCCCCTCCAGCTTCATAGCATGTCCCCTTGTCCTTCATCACCTTTATTTCTGACAAATACTTCCCTCTTGTATACCTTGTTTACCCCGTGGGGTATTTAAAGGTCTCGATCATATCCCCCCTCCCCTCTTCCAGGTTATACATATTTCAGTCCATTGATTGCTCCTCTCATGTCAAAAGTCACTCTTTCACCCTAATAGACCCTACTTTCACTCTGAAACCGCCTTCCTTTCCTGAATATTTGTTTACACTTTTTCAGTATCTTCAATTCCTATCCCTTTGGTTATGTCTTCATGTGTTTACCTGACTTATTTCTGCCTGAACCTTAGTGTGAGGTGTTTTGAGATTAAATGTATAAACAATGTTCACTCTGTAAATTTTCATTCCATAAAAGTGAAGACCCTGAGTGTGAGAGCTCTGTGATCCTGAGTGAAACATTATCCAGTTCCTCAGCATTTGTGGCAGACTCTTGCAAATAAAGATGCCACTTAGTATCAACCATTATATCCTATGTTGTGATCTAGGTACTTGTCCACTAGGAACTGGACCAAGGCCACCATAGCTTGCTTCAGTTAGGACAGCAGACAACCATCAGGGGATAATGGCATTCGGCCACCACCATCCTCGACTGGATTTAGGCCAATAACTGAAAAGTGAAATGCTTATATTAACTCAGGCTACTGTTTGTCCTCTGAGCCATGTGGTCCCCCTTGTAGTTTGAGACTAAGTAAAAAATGGGAGAGAAAACACTGAGGAACTGAGCAGGGGAACTGAAAGCAAGGTACTGTAGGCATCACGATAATATGGTTGTATTTTTTTTTTTTTTTTTTTTTAAATTTACACTTTCTGCTGCCTCCGTGGAGCTGATTGGTGGCTCCGGCCCTCCCTCGTTGGGCTCCTCCTCTGGCTCCAGTCGTCCTCCATTCTGCCAATCTCAGCAGTTCCCCCATGGATAGCCCCCCCCCACGATAGGGCCAGGGTGAGGAGCGCTGGCTTACTCCTCCCCCGGAGCACAAATCCAGAAGTCGGGGGTGGCATTGCAGAGGGATGCATTGGGCCATCATGGGTCCTGTCTGCTCCCGGCTTTTCCTCTGAGTTTATTTTCCCCGAACCCATGTGCGTGCAATGAGTGGAGCGACTGTCTCCACCTCCGTGGAGGCAGCCTAGTGTCCTGGACATGGGACCACCCCATATGTGGCTGTGCACCTGTGCTCCTGTGCTGAGGGTGTCAGGCTACATCGCAGAGCGCTTATCCCCCACCTCCCCGAGGAAGGAGAGCTGTCTATGGACACTCAGTGCATCCTATCCTCGACTGACCCCTGAGCAACTTGAGTCCATTCCTAAACACTTGTTGCCAGCATGGCGTGAGGTGTGGCGTCTAGTGCCTCAACCCTCAGCGCCACCAGGCTGGCCAGTATGGTTGTATTTTTTTTATTCTCTACTAATAGCGAGATCTCTTGTGTTTCAGCTTAAGGAATATATATCCCTTTTGGAGGCGCAACTTGAGAACCAGTTGGAATCTACCAGCTCAGAATGCCAAACTTACTCTGAAGAAGTTGCAGTAGTAAGTCTGAGTACTAGTATTTATACTGGTTTGTCTTTATTGTCAGTATGTTCTGCTTTGTGTGTAGGATGTACAGGAGTTACAAAAAAAAAAGAGGCAAGTTAAATTAACTCAACATTTTCATATTGAAGTATGTATTTTTGCATTCTTTTAAAGCCTTACCTTTTATATGAACCAACACCCCCAAACACTGGGGGTGGTCTCTGTGAACAATGTGTATTCCATTCAAGAAGGGTTATTTGTGGTCTTCAGCTGATCTCAGTGTCTCTTCTGGCATCAGCCACAACAATAATGGGATGATGTGTGAGCAGTACTGTCTCAGTTTGGTAGGACAGTATAATAGGTATTTTCTGGGATGGAAGACCAGTGATCCATTGCGTTCTGCCCCCTTGCTGTCCTGTCAGTTGCAGCCTGTGATTTTAATTCCTCCTCAGGTACTCATCTTGCAAGATTTGATTCAATTGCATGTACATTGCACATAGTCCTGCTTCTTTTATTCTGTGGTACTATTACACCCTCAAGTAACAGTAATCCTTCAACCTTAAGTCTGTCTTCCAAAGGTGTTACATCAGAAACGAAGGTTACACTACAGTCCCAGACATTGTTTCAACTTGAAACAAAAACACTATAACCAAAACAAGCCTTCCCCGCCATCATGAAATGTGCAGAAATTGTATGTAGAATAACAAGTCCTTCATACAGCCTTACACAGGCAAACAGTGGTATTAAATCAAAGGGGTAGATAAAATGAACACTAAAAATGGAAACTGGTTTTATCTTCAGCGTGCTTACACAGCCCACCTGCTAATGCAGCACATTGTTTTAGTTCCAACAATGATATACATAGAAACAGTGAAATTAATAGCAGAAAAATGCCCATTGGCCCATCCCATCTTTTCGGCCCTACCTATAGTATGCTGTGAATGCCCTAGTGATCACTCGCTTCCCCTCCACCCTTGTCATCCTCCCCACTGACCTTGGCAGCCCATATGGCTGCTCCGCCTTCACTGGAATCCTTCCACTGATTTGGTACAGAACACTCCTTGCAGCAGCCTGTTCCACTTATCTGCTGTCCATAAAGAAATCCTTCCTGATGTCTTTCCACAGTCTCCCTCCCACCAGCTCCTTTGAGTTCCAAATCCCATGAAAAGTTTGTCATGTCCCCCTATCCCACCTGGTTTCCAGTGTATACATGTTGAGATCTTCAAGCTTCTCCATGCAGGACTTCTGCTGCCCCTGAATCATTTGTGTTGCCCTCTTTTGCACCATAGATACAGATATATAGCTACACAGCTGCAGCGTAAGGGTTAATGTAAATATGTTTGTTAGGAAGCATAATCTTGTAAATTTGTAGTGCAATTTCTCTTGCAATTTGTCGTTTATGGATGGGAGTATATTGTGATGTAACGATTAGTGCTGGGCGAAATGTGCAAAGTTTACTTCCACAGAAGGCAATTCCTCCTCACCACACTCTTTAAAATAACCATTCCTAACACCAGGAATCCATCTATGGTGCTTTACAGTAAGCATCATTCTTCCTGGTAGAGTGTGATGCCATGGAGCTAGAACTTGTGCTAATTAGGGAATTAGAACTATGTTCAAACTCTGCAGTGTGCTCACACTCCCCCTAGTGTTCTAACCTCATTTTTCAAACCAAGGTTATTAGTAAAAGGGATGTGAGAATACTGTAGGGACTCTTGGACAGATGTGGCAAAGTGGGGCCCATACTACTCGTGTCATCAGGCAGTGGTGATGATGGTCAGAGTGGTGCTGGCACTGGCAGTTCAGTTTCAGCTGTGTCCACACAGGGTCAAAATCAGAGGGATCAGTAGACGCAGACATTGACATTGCCAGTTGTTTTGTTTTTTTGGGTTGGACATACAATAGAAATCAAAAAACGAGCTGTTTCCCAAGCCCAGCATGAACGGCAGGCACGTAAATCCATGGTGTATGTGATAGCACTGATACTAGAATTGTAGGAGTCACAGGAACTGGTGCTCATGGAGGTGACACTGGCCGTGCCACCAGCACATCCTCAATCTTCACATGGATGCTGCAGCTATACTCAAAAGCATTTGACACTCTCTCTCATTAAATATTAATAGAATATTTAAATAATTTCAAATTCCACAGTAACATAATAAAATGGGTTACCTCATGATTAACAAGCCGTAGACAATGAGTAGTTATAAGGGGGCACACTTCATCTTGGGGCCCAGTTACAAGTGGAGTACCACAGAGCTCTGTTTTAGGGCCTATGCTCTTTAATATCCTGAAATCCTCCATGCAACCAGTTGGTAAAACATGGATAGCTAAATACGCTGATGACTGTAAGTAGGGCTGTGTGGTCAATAACTTACAGTCAGCTACTGACCTCTGGGATAATTTAGACAAACTAAAGCACTGGGCACAAAACAACAAAATGAGTTTCAATACACACAATTGCAAAGTCATGCACCTGGATCATGGCAATACTAAGAACTATCGCCGACTTAATGTAGTTTTACAAGAATCACTTAATGAAAGGGATTTAGGGATAATAATCAATAATAACCTAACTTTTGATACCCATGATAGACAGACTGTTAAAAAATGCCAAATAATTGTTGGCTGTATTTTTAAAAACATTAAAAGCAGAGATTCTAGAGTACTTATTCCCTTGTACTCTAGCTTGGTACACCACCACTTAGACTACTGTTCCCCTTTTTGTGCACCAGCATCAATCGGAAGTAACAAATTTGTCGAGGGAGTTCAAAGACGGGTCACTAAAAAGATTAAAAATATACGAAATCTAAACTATGGACAGAGACTGGAAAACCTAGGCCTGTACTCTATGCAATAAAGGCAATTTAGGGGTGATTTGTGTCTTGCTTATAGAGCAATAAATGATGAATGTCTAATGGAAACCCTAGGACTGGTCAGAAATACCAGCATCTTACCAACCAGAATCCATAAATTAAAATGTGACGTTAACGGGACCAACAAACGAAATAACTGGTTCAGCCAAAGAATTGTCTCATCCTAGAATGCACTACCTATGGAGGTAGTAAACAGTGAAAATATGCCGGTGTTTAAAAATAGGCTTGACCTTCTTATGGGACCCAAAAAGTATATTACAACAACTAATACTTCATGTCATCTCCACCTGTGAGAAGGTGGTGAGTTCCAATAGGCCTATGGTCTCCTGAACTCGTAACAACCTATGAACCTATGAGCTGACATTTCTACCTTTGAGGTGCTTGAAGGTCTCTATCTTGTCCCCATGTTTCAGTCTTTCCTCAAGCAAGTACATATTAAGGTTCACCACCCTGTGCATATACGAGAGCCCCTGTTGGCTCTGAGTGATTTTCGTGGCTCTCCTTTACCAACTCCACTGGCTTGAGGAGGTTGATGTCTTTTATGTGTTAGGGTCTCCTTGAGTAACACACACGGTACTCTAGGTGCAGCCGCACCGTCTGTCTGTACAGCAGCTTCATGACCTCTTCCCTTCTGCAGGTGAACCCCCAGCTTATGCAACCCAGCATCCTATTTTCCCTCTCCACTGCCTTGCTGCATTGCATAGTGGGTTTCAGATTGCTCGTGACTGCAATCTCCTGATCTTTCTGCTCCTCAGACACCGTGACGGTCATGCCCTCAGTCAGTACTCGGTCCTAGATTTCTTGCTCCCTATGTGAAGTACCTTGCACTTATTGCATTAAACACCAGTTGCCAAATTCCAGACCGTCTTTCCAACTTCATTAGATTCTCCCTCAGGTCCCTGACCCCACCTCTGTGTCCACCCTCCCAAAGAGCTTTGCGTCATCCGCAAAGAGACAGAGTCATTAATGAACACGTTTAACAGCACTAGACCCAGTACTGGCTCCTGTGGAACACTGCTGGTGACCTCCCTCATCCCAGAGTACTCTTCCCCCTACCACCACTGTTTGGGTTCTCCTCCCTAGCCAGTTTGCTACCTATCTAGTCATCTTGTTCCCAGTTCCCAGCTCCTACAACTTTCCGATCAGTCTTTTGTGGGGACCAAGTCAGAGGCCTTGCTGAAATCCAGGTACAGTGTGTCCACTGCTTGGCCTTGTCAACCACCTTTGTTACCCAGTCACAGAAATTGATCAAGTTCATTTGGCATGACCTCCTTTTCACAAACTTGCATTGCCTCTCCTCCCGGAGCCCGTTTGCTTCAAGGACCTCCATCAGCCTTTGCTTGAGAATGGTTTCCATCGGCTTGCCCACTATTGATGTCAAGCTAACAGGTCTATAATTCCCTGTTTCATCTCTTTCCCCATCTTGTGCTGGGGTACTGTATCAGCAGTCCTCCACTCCTATTGCACCTTGCCTTTGTCAAGAGAGCTATTGAATAGGTCTGCAGAGGGGCTGCTCAAACTGTCGCCAGTTTTCTCAGCACCCTGGGATGTATGCCATCTGACCCAGAAGATTTACCCACCATGTGGGTGTTGGGCCCCTTGAGAACCCTGTCTTGCGTGATCACCTCCTCATACATCCTCACTCCCCTCTTTCCCATCCATATTTTTTTCCTTGGAACAGACCATCTTTTTCCTTAGTGACTACTGAGAAGTAGCATTTATGAAATATTTCTGGCTTTCCTCTGCTGTTCTCTACCCACTCTGTCACTTTTCTTAGTTTGAAAATCATTTCTTTTGTTGTTCCTTTTTCTCGGATGTACTGAAAAAGGTTCTTGTCTCCTTCCTTGACCCCTTCCTCTGTTCTCTACACTGTCTCTGCCTTGGCCTTTGTATGTCCTTGTTAGCCATTTTTATCTTTTCCAGATAGTTTATCCTGTCCTCCTTCTAATCGGATTTCCTATATTTCTTAAAGAAAGCTGTTTTCTTCCTCATGGCACTGTCAACTGCCTCTGTGAACCAGAGTGATTTCTTGTGCTTTTCCTTTTTTCCTTTCTGTTTTTGACTTCCTCAACCCCATCTCAAATTATTGAGTATTTATCTTCCACTCCCATCTTAGCCCTGAGCTTAGTCAGATGGTCTCACAGTTTTATCCCCATTCTGGTGAAGTCTGCCCTTTGAAAGCCCTGAAAACATGTCTTTGTGCTCAGGACTTACTTCCTCATATCAAGTTGAAACCATACTGACTGGTGAGCACCATTTCCCGGGGGCTCAGCCATGCTTCCTGATGCCTCTGGCATAGTTGCAGTTCATCAGTACCAAGTCAAGTATGGCCCGATTCCTCATCAGCTCCATCATTCTCTTGGGTTAAGAATCCATTTTGGACTGCATCCTGGAGAGTTTGGATTCTGCTGCAGCTGGCATGTGGGATGCTTTCACTATATCTGGTAGGTTGAAGTCACTCAATATCACCTCTTCTCCCTGCTCAGAAACCTTTCTGATCTTGCCACTCAACTCCAGAGCTGTTGATTCACTCTGATTTGGTGGTCTATACACCCACCCACCCTCATTCTTCTCCCTTTCCCTGTTTGAAACTGTACCCAGATTAACTCAGTGCCTACTCTCCCATATCTTAAAAGAGATCGGAAATGATTTTTACATAGTTAACTGCCCTTCCATCTTCTTTTTCATGCCAGTTATGTATTCTGATATGCTTTGATGATTTTTTTGATAAGTCATCTAGTTTTGGTTCTACTGTCCTCACCAGCTGCTGCTGTTTCTTTTCATATTTCTGTGACATCAATAACTTTCATTCCATGCTATTCATCTGATTGGCCTGAAAAGGTGTTATTGATGTCATAGAATGTTCAGGCAGTATGAAAAGAGAGAGCAGCAATTGCTGCGGTGAGAGGGATTCAGGCTAGTTAAAAAGGCAACAAAATTAGATTATTAATTTGACAAAAACAGGTCAAAAACATATCAGAATACTGGGTAGACAATACAAGAACAACTGGCGAGCATCTAGAGGTGTAAATACTGTTTCCTGTCACCTTTAGCAGATTTCACACTTGCCTCTGAAGCTGGAAAATTGTAAGGCTGTAGGTGCTATCCCTATACCAGGAATCTGGGGTAGAATCCCAGTTCTCGCACTATAGTGCAGCATGAACGAGACACTGCAATCTTGAGGGGGCTGTCTTTTTGGACGAGACGTTAACCGAAGTCCCATCTTTCTGTTTTAGTGGTTGTTCGGGTGGACATCAAAGATCCCATGGCACTTCTCGAAAACAGTAGGGGTATTTTTATTAATAATGAAGAACAATGTAAGAGACTTCAACAAATTTTGCGTAGTACATCATGGAATACAAAGAACCATCGGACACCTGAAACAAAACAAGAGCAACAATTGGCAAACAATATAAACAGATGTGTGCTCACCTTCCCATTACTTTACCCACTCACAGTTTTTCCAGATTAATTCAAACTTCTCCTGAGGCAACTTTGTAAATTCTGTAGAGTAAATACCCTTCAATACATTGAGTACAATTCCAGCCCCTGACTGTGTGGACGTATTCTTTTGTTGTGTAGTCGGAGTACATCTTTTAATATTTACAAACGGCAAAAATGAATTGCAAAGCAGATAACGAGGTACTTAGTCCAAACATCTTTTCTTTTTTTTTTTATTAATATACTTTTTATTGTTATTTGGTGAGGTAGATCAAAACTCTCATTTTCAATACAAATAGCAACAGTACATACCGACACAATATTATAGAGGTCACAGAAACAAGTAACTTGAATTCTATGACGTCTCCATTCTGTAAACAGTGCCTTGACATACTACTGACTCTGCCGCAACACTGAACTCCATTGTATAAAATTGACAAAGAACAGAAAACAATATCCCATATCTTCCCCCTCAGTGAGGGCAGAACAGCCCTGCACCCTGCAGGAAGACCTTCAAGGGACAAAGTCTGAATCTATCTGGGCCGTATACCATACCCATTTCTGCCAATTTAAATTAAAGGCCCCCAGCTTGTCCCGGAGACCAGCAGTTAGTTTTTTCCATTTGGTAAATATCCATAACAGTAGTCCTCCAATCACCTACTGAAGTAATAACCGGGGTCATCCATCTTTAAGTGATGGCCTTTTTGGCTGCCAATACATATAAGGGTAATAACGTTTTATGCCAAGGGGGATGATGCTAGAGCAGAATCGTTAACACCATTTCAGCTGACAATTTAGCTGTGTCCCCTAGGCATTCCTGTAATTCTTCCTGCAAGGTGCACCAAAAAAGGAGTCAGTATTGGACATAACCAGAATATATGTCCCAGATCTGCTACCTGTACATAGTCCAAACTTCTGTGAATAAACACTTCTTCCTGATGTAGGTATAGAGAACAGAGGATCTTACTTTGAGAAATAGCTCTTGCAGCAGGTTACACCATTAGGACTGAAGCTGGCAGGCGCCGGGACCCCACAGAAATGTTCTAGCTAGCAGTATCCAGCAGGGACCGCCCCTGACATCAGCCCCACCCCAGACGTCAGGCATCATACAAAAGGGGGCAGTCCCCCAGAATCCCCAGTTCTTTTCCCGCCATCGACTCGCCAGCATCGGCCTCACGGACGCCTTTTTCAGCAAACGCCGACTTGCATTTCCAGCATTTATTTGTCTAAATGTCGGCATCTCCTACTCCTTCCTCAGAAGGACACCACTCCAAGTGTGCCTGCAGTAAACAGATCCCTTTTAAGGATCTCCATTCGGCCTGTCTGCGGTGCCTAGGCCCAGAGCATGACACTAAGGCCTGCTCCTTTTGTCAGCAATTTAACAGCTGCACCAGGATCTGCTGTCAGAAGGCAATTCAGGGGTTCCTGTTAGAAGACAGATTAAAAACTATGGATCAAGACCCTGCCTTCAGAAGTGAGTCTACCTCCGAGGCCCATAAGCACCGGGGAAAAACACTGGGAGAAGGCCAGGTCCAGATCCCTGAACCAGGCCTTGGACTTGCGCACCAGCTGAGGCTCCACACGCTCAGATCGCTCACCCTCCAGGGCTCACTTGCAGCCCCCTCCTGTTGAAGTTAGGACTTCGGGCAGTTCTTCAACTTCTCTCCATCCTCTCAAGACTTCCAGGACTTTGGACCTTTCTCCAATGCCTTCCCGGGCTTCAACGAAGTCTGCTGACCATCATCGGTCCAAGTCCTCTTCTAAGTCTATTTCTGCTTCCTCGAACAGACACCGGGAACCCGATGCCAGGTCGGCCTCCCAGGGGACCTGGTCCTCCCCCAAAAAAGATTAAGAACCTGACATCCAGCAGACGACGGACCCTAAGCAGGCTGCTGATCCTTCCTCGGCCAAATGCCTGTCTGACCCGACATCCGTTCAGCACCCATTGGTCAAGCAACCTAAGGAGCCGACGACTGCCCTCCCTTCACCGGTTGATACCGGTTGCCGGGGTTCTTCCAAGGAGGATCTGATGTTGCCTGATGACCAGGCAGGCGACAATGAGGATGCCGGGCTTCCACGTGATCCTTCGCCAGAACCGCAACGCCCTCGGACCCGACGCCTGATACCGCCGACAGACCAACCCTGATGCCAGGACCGTCATCCGGTATGAACATTCAAGAAGTAAAAGACCTCTTCACCTTTTGGTGGGACACAATTAAAAAGGATGTGGTCCCAGTTAAACCTACTCTTCCTCCTCCTCCTCCTCCTCCTCAAGGTCCAGCAGGAAGACCCCTGACCCCCAAGGAGCCTACACCACCTCCTAGGGGCAGATCTAGAGAAAGGATAAGGCCCCCTTCACGATCTCCCTCAGGGTCCTCCAGCCCCGGACAACCCAGAGGAAGGAAGCCCGCTCTGCAGGGGGATGACTCTAGACTGGATACTTCAGATTCCTTCAGGTCTCCTTCTCCCATAAGCGACCCATCACCAGACCCAAGAGACCTCCCCAGGTCACCTCCTGATGATCCCTCTTTTTCTGAAATCATGAGGCACATCCAGGAGAATATGGGATGGGAAACGGAAGATCTAGACCCTGAACGACAGCACCTTGCTCGATACCTTCGGCAGAAAGATCCTAAGCCTGTGGTGGTGCCACCCTTGGTGGACACCTTTGTGGATGTCACCAAGGCTGCGTGGAAACATCTGCATTCCACCCCCGCTGTGTCAAAGAAGGCTGATCGCCTGTACAGGGCCCCTTCGGAGGACCCGTATCTGGTGCAACAACCCCTGGCAGATTCACTGGTCATCACAGCCTCTCATGACTGGTCTCAACGGCCACAACATTTGAGTACACAGCCTCTGGACCAGGAATCCAAGCAATTGGATTCACTGGGTAGGCACATGTATGCGGCTGCTACATGCTCCATCAGGTCACTGAACTATATGACACACATGGTTCTGTTTCAGAACGCTCTGTGGGAACAGGGTCAGAATCTGGTTAAAGTCCTTCCAGATGGCAAACAGAAGGAGGAACTCTGAACCTCCTTCACACAGGGTCAGCAGTGGGGACCCAAGTTTTGAGAGCCGCCTATGATTCGGCGGACTCTGAGGCCAGGGGAGCAGCCTCGGGCATCTGTCTCCGGAGACACTCATGGCTTCGCGTCTCCGGATTTACCCTGGACGTCCAGAAAAATATCCTGGACATCCCCTACAATGGAGAGGTCTTGTTTGGTGCAGAGTCCGAAAAGATAATCACCAAATTACAGGACGCCGGGAAAGAGGTGAGGACTGTACAGGCCGTGTACAGACCCAAAACTGGTTCATTTCGTAGGAACCAGAATTACTTTCATGGCAGGCAACAACAGCAGCAGCCACGTTCCAGCCAGCAGCAAAGGGGCAACTTCAACTGTAAGGCCCAGCCTAAGTCTTCCCCAGGCCAAGGTCAGAGATATATAAAACCGACCCAGCTTGCGGGAGGCAACAGCACCACAGCATGACTCCTTCCCAGCCCCCGCCCCCTCCTTTGGATCAACTGGAACAAAAGGTCAGGGGTCACATCTCATGCCACCTTTCAGGGTGGCAGACGATAACCGCTGACCTTCAGTTGGTCGAGAGAGGAGACACTATAGAATTCCTCGATCACCCACCATCAAGGCCTCCCCTGCTTTCCCGTTATTCAGGACAGCACACACTGCTCATTTAGCAGGAGGTGCTAGCGCTTCAGGAAAAAGAATCCATAGAGCATGTACCATGGAAACAGAGTGGCGCAGGATACTATTCCCACTTCTTTCTGGTTCCCAAAAAGACGGGGGACCTCCGTCCGATTCTGGACCTCAGCGACTTCAAATGCTTCAGTGCTTTACAAATGCTTCCGCATGGTGAGTCTTCCAGGATTGATTCCCATGCTGAAGCAGGGTGCCTTCTTATCGTCACTGGATATACAGGATGCCTACCTGCATAAACTGATAGCTCGGGTGCTCAGAAAATTCTTGCACTTCGAGTTTCAGGGTCGCCATTATCAGTTCCGAGCCCTCCCTTTCGGGCTGTCCTCAGCACCTCGGGTATTCATGAAGTGCATGGCAGTCATAGCGGCGGCTCTCAGATGACAAGGCCACTACGTGTTCCCATATCTGGACGACTGGCTCCTCATGGCCCCCCTCTCAGGAGGCCCTGGTGTCCGCGATTCACTGTACTCAGTCACTCTTTGGGTCCCTGGGCATCATTATCAATCAGGAGAAGTCACACCTGGTTCCGTCTCAGAGACTGCAATTCATAGGCGCAGTCCTGGAGACCATCCGGGGAAAGCCTTTTTGCCCCAGGACAGAGCGGAACACATCAGATCCCTCATCAGGGATATCTTGGCAAAGAGGACCGTTCCAGCAAGACTGGTTCTTTGCCTGCTCGGACACATGGCTGCGGCCATTGCAACAGTCCCTCTAGCCTGTCTCCACATGCGGGTGACCCAGTGGATGTTACGGGTGCAGTGGGATCAGAAGCAAGACCATCTGCAGCATCCAATCAGGATCACGAATGCAGTCATCCGGGATTGTCAATGGTGGCTCAATCCAGAGCATCTGTCGTTGGGAGTTCCCTTTGTTGTACCATCTCTGGCTGGGACACTCTCCACGGACACTCCGGGGTCCAGTTGTGGGGCGCACCTCGATGGGGTCAGGTCTCAGGGCTCATGGACATCCCAGGAAGCTCATCTTCACGTAAACATTTTGGAGATGAGAGCGGTCCTTTATGCCTTGCAGGCTTTCCAATCAGAGATTCAACTGTGTATTCTGCTGCTGCAAACAGACAATACCACAGTGATGTATTGCCTCATTAAACAAGGAGGCATTCCTATCCTCTTTGCAGGGAGGCCATGAGGGTGTGGGATTGGGTTCTGCAACACGGCGCAAACCTTATTGCTGTTCATGTTCCAGGAGTGGACAACGTTATCGCAGACAGTCTGAGCCAATCTCAGGCCAGAGTCCACTAATGGGAACTACTCCAGGAGGTCGTAGAGGATCTGTTTCACAGATGGGGGACACCAGTGTTAGACCATTTCACGTCCCCATCCAACGCAAAACTGCCCAATTTCTGCTTGCTAGATCCAGGGCCTGGTGTTTTCTGGTGAGATGCGTTGTCCCTCTCTTGGGCGGGCAGGTTCCTCTATGCATTTCCTCCCTTCCCATTGATCCAGAGGGTTTTTTTGAAACTCCGCAGCAGGTGATGCTGATCTTAATCATGCCCTTTTGGCCCAGGCAGGTTTGGTTCCCTCTGCTGTACCAACGTTCTCAGGAACCACCGGTGCGTCTGCCAATCAGCTCTCACTTGCTGTCCGAGGAGGAAGGTTCCTTGGTCCATCCAGACCTCCGCTCTCTGAACCTGCATGCCTGGCTCCTAGGGACATAGCAGTAATGCGCTACGGGGTCTCACAAGATGTAGCAGATGTTCTAGCGGCGGCTAGAAAACTGGCCACTTATGCCACGTACGCCATGAAATGGTGCAGATTTTGTCTCTGGGCTCAAGCTCAGGGACTTCCCCACTGGATTGTTCTGAAGGTTCAGTATTAGATTACCTCCTGTCCCTTTCTCAGGCAGGCTTGGCCTACTCATCGATAAAAGTACACCTTTGTGTCATCTTGGCCTATCACGCACCTATAGGCCTACGGTCCTTATCCCAGTTGGAAACCGCACATGCCTTTTTGAGAGCCTTTCTCCACCTTAGGCCTCCGATTAAGGATCCTATTCCTCCTTGGGACCTACCCTTCGTCCTGGAGCAGCTTACGCTGCCTCCCTTTGAACCAGCCGTGGATTGTGAGCTACGTCTTCTTGCTTGGAAAACATTATTTTTAGTTGCTGTTACTTCAGCCAGAAGGATTTCTGAGCTACACGCACTTATGTACAAAGAACCTTATTTGATTTTTTTTTTTTTGCACCAGGACAGGGTGTCCCCAAGGACAAATCCAAAATTTTTGCCTAAGGTGGTCTCAGCCCTTACCTTTAACCAGGATATCGACCTACCAGTGTACTTCCCATAGTACTCTAATAGAGAAGAGGCCCTGCTGCACACTCTCGATGTGCATAGGTGTCTAAGATACTACCCGACCAGAACCAGGCCATACCGTAAATCTGATCAGCTTTTTGTCTCCTTCGCCCATAGGATGCTGGGTGCTCCGGTCTCTAAGCAAACTCTCTTAAGGTGGTTCATCCATTGTATCACATTCTGTTACCAGAAGCATAACAAGTCCCTACCAAGCTCAGTTAGGGGACATTCCACATGGGGTGTGACTGCCTCCTTTGATGAATGTTTCCACTTCAGCCATCCGCGCAGCAGCTACTTGGAGCACCGTGCACACTTTCATCAGGCATTATAGCCTGGACGTTGCTTCACGGCGAAGAGCTGGTTTTGGTCTACCAGTCCTTCAGAGACTACTATCCTAGGTTTCAGTTCAACTCGCAATCTCTCCCTAGCCTCCTCCCATCTGAGAGGGATTTCCAGAATTGCTTGGGAATCGGTCCTAATGGTGTAACCTGCTGCAAGAGCTGTTTCTCGAGGTAAGATTGTACAGTTACGTAAGAACTTACTGTAACAGTAGATCTTCGAGAACAGCTCTTTCAACACCTCCCTGCTGTATACCTTCTTTGAAGGTGGATCCTGTCTCCACTTCAGATGTCATCCAGCGGCTGGGAGTCTCCGACGGGAGAACTGGGGATTCTGGGGAACCGCCCCCTTTTGTATGATGCCTGACGTCGGGGGTGGTCCCCACCGGATACTGCTAGCTAGAAAATTTCCATGGGGTCCTGGCGCCTGCTGGCTTCAGTCCTAATATGTAACCTGCTACAAGAGCTGTTCTCAAAGATCAACTGTTACGGTAAGTTCTTACCTAACTGTACTTTATTCCCATGTATTGCTCATTTCTTCCCAAAAGGCCATAGCATAGGAGCATGGTATTAAAAAATGGAGCTGTGTTTTTAATACTCCCCAGCAGGAGAGTCTTGGGCATACCAGCTCCTCCATACTTAAATTCTTTAACATGTCTTTGACTGACATCCTACCATGTACTCCTAACCAGGAGATACCCCATAAATACTTCGGAATTCTATTATTATTCAACTGAATTAAAGCTTCATCCACTTTATCTGTGGGGTACTCTTTTAACTCTAACGGAATAGAAAAGGCCGAGTCTACTAAGTGAGTATACACAGTTGCCCTTGTGAGCATTGGCTTACTGTGGCTACTTGGAGCTTCCAGTTTTTTATTTTGCTGAGGGCTATGTAAATATAACCTGGGATAACATGAGCGATGCCCTTGTGCAGTGCCTAATCATTCCATGCCCAATCTGGCAGCCAGTGGACCAACCAGTCTTCTATTAAAGGGATCCAATGTTTATCCAGGTTTCGTAACACAGGTATAACTTTATAAATAGGTACTAGGAGATAAGAAAAGGCAGTTGGAGTTCACATTTGAGTCTCATCGCACCCCTCCTCCACCCCATTTTTATTACTCCTGTAGTTTACTCCACTCCCCCAATTGTTTAACCAGGTGAGATACACTAAGCTGAAGGCTTGTTTACAGGTGCAAACTAGAGCACAGGGAAGTTAAGTGACTTGCTCAGGGTCAAACAGTATGCAAATGGGGGCTGTGTGATTCAAACCCAGGTCTCCAGATTTGCAGCTCAGAGCCTTAAACCACTGCGCTATACTGCCTTTTTATTGGGTTCAGCCTACTCCCCCATAAGTTGTGGAGGAATAGGCTGAACATTCAGGCCTCTGTTCTGGCAAAGGGTATAGTGCACTTAGGTAAAGAAAACAAGGGCGCGGTATGGGATGCATCAAGAAGCACCTTTTGCCTATGGATAGTGGCTGGGGTTTCCACTGTATAAGCTTAGCCTCTGCCTTCCTCATACATGAGATCCAGTTTTCCTGGGCTGTATTCCCTCGCCCAAACTGCATCCCTAAGATCTTACCAGAATCCCTGCTTATAATAATACCAGCTATAGATGTGGCCACCTCGGAGCCCGCTGGTACACTTATTGTTGATTTTAGAGCCTGACATCGAGGCAGAAGTCTGCAAAACGTCTTGTACAGGACCCCCCCCAGTCTTTGATTCTGGATCTTTTATGACAGTACATAAAATGTCAGCCTATGCCATAGTTTAATTTTTTGGCATATCCAGGACAAGCTGAATCTGTCTCTCACTGCCCTGTTGCACCCCTCCCTTTACTGATATTGCAGTACCTTTACCAAAATTAACCAAGGGGTATACACATGCCTCAGCAAACATGACTGCTATCCAGCTAATACATTTATTAGACATACCATATAACCTAAGAATAGCTAACAGGAACTTATGAGAGACCCTATTGAAGGCCCTCTCCTGGTCAACAGAGAGGAGAAAACCTGATACCAACCCCTCCCACTGAATAATTCATGTAACAAGATTAAATAGTCATTTCTCGGGATGTGGATATGGTGCATTATATACACTACTGGCAGATTCCTTTCTCTTTAAATCTCTGGGCAGAGGTCTTCAAGCTGGTTCCTCCCACCCACTCAGGTGGCATCCTCCTTAGCACCACTCTGTGATGTCGAATCTTCCTTTCTGCTGAACGCATCAGGTTCCCTCCATTGCAGCTCCGCACTATGTGTAGGCCCTATTCTTCGCATTCGGTTTTCAAGCGTTTCACAAGCATTTTCATTCTGAGGAGGGGGGGAATAGAACAAGTGGATCCTAAACCGGTCCCGGATTTAAGTGGTATGCAAACTGCACACAGAAAATGTTGCTTACCGATCCGCACTCCACATGCTTATACTGCCTAGGAGTTCAGCACACCCCGCAGGCCTGCAGCCTATGACGGACTCTTCAGCCCTTAACCTTGAAGGACCATTACGCTGGTCTCTTATTGGGTTGCCCTGACCTACGGGACCCCCCACCCCATTAAACTGAAAGATGCCGACAATGCACTTTCTGTGGCAGCCGGTTCAGCTGAACAACTTGCCATTTTTGAGGAGGCCATGACCCGGGCCACTTCAGGCTGTCTGCCTTGGTTCTGGTGGGCTTGGGCACCTCATTCACTGGGGCATTCCAGGACTTGTGCCAGTCCCTTCCAGCTCTCAAGGAGGGCCCTTTCTGAGGGTTTAAGTCCTCACAGTATGCTAAACCTAAAAAGTCCGTCATGGGTTGTGGGATTGGGAGTGGGCTCATTCCTCCCATTCCCACACTTCTCCTGGCTCAACAGCTGTTGAGCTGTCAGCTTCTGCTGACACTTGTGTCTCTCACGTCCAGGCTGCTAGCCACACAATGTTCCCGTCAGGCTTGCTGGCCAAGATGTGGGTTGAGCAGCCGGTCGAGATCTTTCTTGAGCCAGTTGACCCATTTTCGGAGGACAGTGGGGAGGATTCCCTGTCTAGGACCCTGGTCCTTATGGTCCTCTTGCAAGAGAGGCCAGATCAGCGAGTTGAGCTGGCTGGCTTCCCTCATGAGTTTGATCCAGCAGGGGTTTCTCAGCGTCCCACACCTTACCCACTTCTCCTCCCTAATAACCGGCACGTTGTTGGTCGAGGTCCCAATCAAATCTAGCTCTCAGTCGAGGTTGAGAGACTCTTGGTGTTCTTGTTGATCCTGGTCTCCACTGTTGATGAAAAGGTGCAGTAGACGCTCCTTATCTTCTTTCTCATCTTCAGGTAAGGAAAGGCTCCACCGCAAATTGAGGCGTCGGTATGAGGAACTTGTTTAGCAGTAGTGGATCTTTGGCCAAGACTGTGTTCCACAACCAGGTCTGGCACTTCCTTGGGTGCTGATGCCACAGCCCATGCTGGCTTCCTCTGCCAAGCCAAAGCCTGCCTCACCACCTATTCAATAAAAACCACCGCCTTTGTTGCCTTCTGCTGGGGCCATGTGTAAGGATGCACGCTCTGCCACCAGGCTGTCCCATAGGCTGTCAGTGAAAATTACCCACTCTGGTGAGTCCTGCGTTGTCAGTGGGGAGAAAGGCTCCCAGGCGGTGCGTCCATGCAGTCTTCACAGACTCCGAGCCTCGACCAGAAATCCTGCAAAGAGCCCTCCATGGAGCAAGGAACTACTTCCTTTGGGTCTCTGCTCCATTTGATCTCAGAGTTAATGGACATCCTGCTGGAACTGGTTCAAAAGTAGGTTAAGTACTCTTTAATGGAGATCCTGGACAGGGACAACTCTCCTGTGGTCGTCTTCCCTGTTGTGGAGGCCAACCTTGGCCCTGCTGCGGAGCTGTGGCAGCAGCCTGGCTCTTGTCCATCACTGTCTGCCCATATGGTCCTCAAGTATGTGGAACCTACTAAGTCTTTGGGGGGGTTCACAGACCACCCTTCAGCCGAGGGGTTGGTCGCTGATTCAGTGTTCCGGCAAACGGGTAATGTCAGGAACATCAACAGACCCCCAGATAAGGAGTCCAAGAAGCTGGACCTTGCAGCCAAGAATGTATATGCTCCCTCGTCCCTGGGCCTTCGGCAAGCCAGTTCGACTATTATGATGGCCAACTTCTCCCATGCCCTTTTGAGAACATTGGACCAGATTATTCCCTGCCTCCTGGCTGACCTGCAGTTGCAGGTTAAGCTGGTTCGAGACCACAGATGCGCCATGGCTAAACAGCAGCACCAAATGGCCCTGGACATTGGCGATTCCTGTGCCAGGTCCGTGACCACAGCAGTGGCTATGCATCACTGGGTGTAGCTAATAGTCTCGACCTTCCCAGACAATACTCCACACAGGTTGGCGGATGTCCCCTTTTTGGATACTGACCTGCTTGGACCTGGTGTCAACGGGCATCTCACTTGTATAGAGAAGTCCATTGCCACCCTGGACTCCATCACATCCTCTCAGAAGGACATCAAGGGCCAGAAGTAGCCCTTTCAGTTTTGTCTGTATTCTGTGCCTCAAGCCAGACCACTGCAGCCCCAAGCAGGGCAACAGCAGGCCTGGAGACCCAAGCCAGACTCCTCTGGCACTAAGAAGTTTGTGGGCCAAGGGGCTGCTGCTCCCTCAGCCAGCTCTGGAGCCACCTTCAAGCCTGCCCAATGACTGGTTGGAGGCATCACTCTTCTGCCCATCCTGTCCAGCCCGGAACCTCCTGTGGTAGGCCAGACCTGCCACTTTGCTTCCGCCTGGTCTTTCATCACGTCAGACAAATGGGTGCTCAAAGTGGTGGGTCAAGGGTTGCCTCTGGAATTTGAGGCTACCTCACTCAGCTAAGCCCATGGCCCATGGGAGGATGTAGTCCGTAGACATGTCTGCCCTTCGGGAGGACATCACCCAACTTCTCAGGAAGGAAGTGGTGGTCCATGTTCCGGATGTCCTGACCAGGCCAGGGTTCATCTCCAGGTGTTTGCACCTCATATTGGACCTGCACAACCTCAACAGATATCTAAGGCTACACAAATTCTGAATGGTCACTCAGAATCAGATCATTCCATCCCTGGAGAAGGACATCTGGTTCTGATCTCTGGACCTTCAGGATGCTTTCTTCCATATCCCGATCCCTCCGTACAACCAGCAGTTCTTTCTTTCTTTTTTATTTATTTCAGGTTTCGGATTACACCTTTGAGCATTGCTCATTTGCAAAGATTCCGCATCAGAAAAACATTACAGACAGAATACCATTAATAAAGATAGTATGACAATTATACAAAATAAGTAGCATCAACATTGAGCTAAACAAAACAGCAGCACGTGGCATTGTCATAGGGTACGCAAGGTGGTGTACAGTGAGAGGTGGTGTGTAGGGTAGAGTGGAGAAGTCAAGGGCATTGGGGAACAGAGGCGCAGTTGGTGGTAGTGGAACGGTGAAGGGTGGGAAGGGTGACTGACTACCGGTGATTTTGGGGAGAGACGAAGGTTGGGGAAGTGGAAGAGGTGGGAAGGGTAAGAATGAGGGGAGGGTGGCTGCAGAGGGGGCCAGTTGATTGAGGAGGTGGAATGGGATGGGAAGGTTAAGAATGGGAGAAGGGTGGCTGCAGAAGGGGGTAAGGGGTAGGTAGAAGAGAGAGGAGGAAGGATGGTAGTAGTTGAGAGGTGGGAACGAAAATAGAGTGGGAGAGGGATAGGGGAGTTCGAGAGAGTGATGGGAGGGGTGGTCTATCTTATGCATGGGCAAGGGGGGGGATGTTTTCTTAGTTCCCATTTAAACTACCCAGGTTTGGGTAACTTTAATAGTGAAAGAGGATTTTTGTTTAGCCAGAGAGGTGCACATCGGCAGTATGATCTCATAGCCTGGTTGGTCCTACAAAAATGGAACACGGAAGGCATTTCTACACACATTTCATATCTGGTGTGTATTGGCCATTTGTCAGAAGAAAGACTGCAGTGTTGGAGGAGTGAGTCCCAAGAAGGCTTTCTTCCCCATTTGGCAAAACTAGAATTTGATTCTTTGCTCTAGGTGTAGCCAGTTAGCATTGGAGTACAGACTGCAGGTGTGGGTATATCTGTCAGCATCCAGGGCAAGTCAACAGGCCTTGCTGAGCAGTCCCTTGATTCTGTTTAGGACCATATCTGATGCTACTCCATAGACCATTAAGTCATAGTCTGTGATCGGAAGGATGGACACAGAAATTGCTAGGTTCCTAGTATTAGGAGTCATGTATGCCTTATGCCTGTATAGGGTTCCTAGTTTTCTGTTGGCCACTTTTACGACTTGGTCAGTGTGGTGGGAGAACGTTAGTGTATCATCCAGGTAGATTCCAAGGTATTTGAAGGTATTAACCTGATCAGGACTGTACCTCCCTTGCTCTATATTTTGAGAAGAGAGAGAGCTTTTTCTTTTTTGGGGGGCAGATGGTAGACACTGATTTTGGTCTTTTTGTAATTTAGTAAGAGTTGATTGTGGAGCAACCACAATTCAAGGGAGGCAAAGACTTCTTGTAGATCATGGGTAAGCTCAGCAGGATTCTTATTGCTCAAGAAGATGACTACATTGTCTGCGTACAGTAGGATCTGGGATCCTGCGGTTCTGCTTGAAAGGGATCCACTTTGAGTTCCAGGCCATGCTGTTCAGTCTTTCCTTGGCCCCTAGGGTCTTTATCAAGTGCATAGCAGTGGTGACAGCATTTTTGCAGTGCCAAAGAGTTCAGGTGTTCCCATACCTGGACAACTGGCTGATCGCCGGTTCCTCCAGAGCAGAGGTGGATGTTCAACCTTGGGCCTCCTGGTCAACAAGACCAAGTCGGAACTCAGCCCCTCACAGGTCATTCAGTTCATCGGGGTAGTGCTCAACTGCCTTCCGGGCCAAGGTCTGACTCCCGGCAGACAGAGCAGAGGATCTTACCTCCTTTGCCTGATCATGTCAGGTTGGGCAGTCGCGCCCTGCCAGGGACTTCCTGCACCTGCTGGGGTATGTGGCATCCTGCAGCAGCAGCGTGGTCCAGTGGGCCCACTGGAAGATGCACCCCCTACAATGGGTGCTGGCCCAAAAGTGGTCTCAGCTCCTCAGTCAGCTCGACCAGACAATCACGGTGACACAGCTGATGTGGGATGCCATCCAGTAGTGGCTTGTTCCAGAACATCTGCAGGAAGGAATCCCTTTTGACCACCCAGAGCTGATGGTCACTCTCATGATCAATGCCTCTCTGATGGGATGGGGAGCCCACCTGGGGGACCACAGAGCCCACGGGCTCGGGACCCCTGTTGGGTCCTATGCCACATTATCATGTTGGAGCTCCATGCAGTGCATCTAGCTCTGACAGCCTTCGCTTCAGTTGTTAGGGATCAGGTTGTCCAGGTCCAGACGGACAACATGGTGACCATGTACTACCTCAGCAAGCAAGGTGGGACACATTCCCTCCCATTCTGCTGGGAAGCTCTCCATATCTGAACCCTGGTCTATAGTCTGGACACTGATTTTTCTGGTGATTCTTGTGGCCAGCATGTCCAACCAGCTGGTGGATGCCCTCAGCCAAGTGGGTGAGGTGTCTTACAAGTCGCCTCTGCACCATGAGATAGTCAGTCACCTGTTCTTCCAGTCAGGCACCCCAGGTTGATCTGTTCACCTCCTGGGAGGTTGTGAAGCTGAGGCTGTTATGTGCCTGCCCCCGTCAGTGCGGGACACTGCTGGGGGATGTCATCACAAGGCCCTGGACACTGGGCCTCATGTATGCCTTCCCTCCCTTTCCCCTGAACAACACTGTGTTAGTCAAGGTTCAGAGGGACAAGGCACAGATGACTCTGGTGGCTCTGGACTGGCCGCACCAGTTCTGGTACCCCGGTCTCCTCAGCCTCAGTAGCAGGATTCTGTGGCACCTGCCTTGTTGCCCAAATCTGCTCTCTTGCTCTCAGGGGAGGATCCTCTACCTGGACCTTCAATCCCTGCACCTGACAGTCTGGTTCCCTGAGCAGCTAGAGTTCCAGGCTTTGGGTCTTCTCCAAAGAGGTCCTCCATGTCGTTAAGGCCTCTTGGAAGGAGTCGCCAATGGTACTTCTTCAAATGGAGACAGTTCTCCATTTGGTGCAATGGCAAGGAGCTAGAGCCCTTGTCCTGCCCGGTGCTGAGCATTCTGGATTACCTGTGTTCCCTCTCCCAGTCAGGCCTACAGACGACGATTCTCAGGGTGCACATGGCAGCCCTCTCTGCATACCTGGCATGGGCTTGTATGCTGATGGTGGCACAGGAGAGGGTGGACGGACGCTTCTTCAAAAGCCGTGATCCCGTGTCTTTGCCAGTGCATAAGCCACCACCACCTTGGGACTTGTTGCTGGTTTTGGCAATGCTCATGGGCAAGCCATTCAAACTGATACACAGATGTCACATCTCCCACCTGTCGTGGAAGACCACCTTCTTGGTGGCTATCACCTCCAGCTCCAAGCACTCTCGGTGGAGTCTCCTTATTTGATCGTCCACAATAACAAGGTTGTCCTTCGCTCCAACCTGAAGTTCTCCATGAAGGTTATTTCAGAGTTTCACCTTAACCAGGTGATTAACCTCCCGGTGTACTTCACCAACCCAACCTTGGAGGCCAAGCACAGACTCCACACAATGGACCTGAGGGAATGCTCACTTATACAAGGAGCTTATGACTGGAGTTTGGGGAGAGGTTTGAGAGCTCTTTGGCACCTATGCTAAAACTGCACCTGGTGGACCGGCAGCTAAGTGGACGATTGGCAGGTGGCTAGTCTCCTACATCAATTTATGCTATAGATTGGCTGGTAGGGAGCCTCCTGCTGGGATTAGGGCTCATCCTACCAGACATACCACTGTCTCAGTGGCTTCTTCCGGGGACGTCCCTATCCAGAAGATCTGCAGGGCTGCTACCTGGAAGTCAGCACACACCTTCATCTCCCATTACTACAGCAACCTTGAGTCACGCCAGGATGCTGGTTTTGGGGCGTTGGTTCTCCGATCTCTTTTCTCTAAATAGGGGGTCTACACCTCGTCCCCTCCTTCCTAAGAACTGCTAGGAGTCTGTCAGAAGTGTGGATAGTGCACCATATCCACGTCCCTAGAAAACAGGGATCTTACTTCGAGTGGGAGCTCTTGCAGCAGGCTATTACAATCAGGACTATGCCGCAGGCACTAGGACCCTCCGGAAAACTTTTCAGCTAGCAATACCCAACAGGGACCACCCCCAATGTCTGCTCCACCCGACCAAAGCCCTGGTATAAAGGGCGGACCAAGCTCCTCAGTTCTTTTCCGCGTGTCCAGCATGGTGCCATTACGTCTGCTCGAAGAGTTTCCGAGCTTCAGGCTCTGATGTGTAATGAGCCGTATTTAATTTTTCAAAGGGAAAGGGTTTCCCTGAGGACGAACACTAAGTTTCTTCCAAAAGTGGTCTCAGAGTTGACCCTCAACCAGTCTGTTGACCTTGCAATTTATTTCCCTTCTCCCTCTAACAGAGAGGAAGCTCTCCTTCACACTTTGGATGTCCACAGGACGCTCAGATATTACCTGAAGCGTACGGCTAATCACCGTAAATTGGAGCAACTGTTCGTGGCATTTGCGCCACAACACTTGGGTAGACTGGTGTCCAAGCAGACCATTTCCAAATGGATTGTCCACTATGTCTCTTTCTGCTATGAGAAGCACAACAAGCCCCTTCCGGGCCCGGTTAGGGGTCACTCCACCAGGGTAGTGTCTGCTTCCTTTGCCGTGCTGTGGAATGTCTCAATTAGGGACATTTGCGCAGCCGCTACCTGGAGTTCAGTGCATACTTCCGTAAAGCACTACAGCTTGGACATTACCTCCAGATGCTGTGCCAGCTTTGGCCTGGCAGTCTTCCAAGGACTATTGTCTTGAGTCTCTGTGTCCAGCGTACTCTCTTCCACATCCTGCGGTCAATTATCTCTTTGGCGAGGGACTGCTTGGGATTCAGTCTAGATTGTAATAGCCTGTTGCAAGAGCTCCCACTCGAAGTAAGATAGTACAGTTACGTAAGAACGTACCGTATTAGTAGATCTTGAGAGCTCTTGCAGAAAACGTGCCTCCCTCCTTCCCCTTTTAAGGTGTGCAGAGCTTCATCTTCAAGCTTCGCCTTGTTCTCCTGTTAGGACTGGTTCGCAGGCCATTATAGGGGAACTGGGGTGGAGCTGGGTCCGCCCCTTTTTATACCAGGGCTGATGTCAGGGGCGGTCCCTGCTGGGTAAACATAGCTGAGAAGCTCCCGGAGGCTCCTAGTACCTGTGACATAGTCCTGATTGTAATAGCCTGCTGCAAGAGCTCCTCTTGGAACATCTACTGTTATGGTAAGTTCTTACGTAACTGTACTTTACTCACCTGTAAACCGTAATTCTAGGAGTGGTATATGGTGCACATTCACACAACCCACAGAACCTCTCCTGGCAAGTGGCACATGGATTCGTGCTTCCAGCATGTAAGATCTGACATCATGGAGCGGCGCCAAGGAGGATACCACCTTGGTGGGTGGGAGGCGCCAGCTTGAAAACCATCTGGACAGAGATTTAAAGGAAAAGGAATGTGCCAGTTGTGGATGTGTGCCACATACCACTCCTAAAACTATGGTTACAGCTGAATAACCCTCCTATATAGAACAGTAGTGAAAGCACATGTCTGTGTTCGGGCAAGCACCAGAGGGGCAATCACAGGCAGTCTGTTTTCCAGCATTTTAGACAGAATTTCTTGATCTTGTAGCTGGCTTAGAGTCTTCCAAGTCAAGTCCATTCCCTTTCTTAAACAGATACATCAAGTATGCAGAGTTCATTCACAGAGGTTCAATGGCCTACGTGGCCAGTAATGTGTTGGTCTTGTGCAACTGTGTTACTTAGGTTTTGGCCATTTGCACTCTCTATTCCAGAGGAATTACCACCCTGTAGGGGTACCAAAGGCAGGAACCCTCTAGAGGGGACGTGGGATGATTCCCTTGGCTAAAGATACTTTAGGAAGGATCCCCAGGAGAGAGGCGCTGCCGCTGGAGGAGGAGAGGAGGACGGCGGAGCAAAGAAATAGTACTTCAGAAGGAGGCTGAGGGGAACTGCTTATATAGCTCAGGAAGTGGGAGTGGCTGGCTGCTTGCCCCCTGAACCAAAGGCAGAGCCTTCCAATTCAATGGCCTATGCAGCCAGTAATGTGTTATACTTGTGCAACTGTGTTACTTAGGTTTTGGCCATTTGCACACTCTATTCCAGAGGAATTACCACCCTGTAGGAGTACCAAAGGCAGGAACCCTCTAGAGGGTTCCACCCTTAGAGGTGCCGTGGGATGATTCCCTTGGCTAAAGGTACCTTAGGAAGGATCCCCAAAAAGGAAGTAGCAGTATGAAGCTTATAAGCAATCAGAAGTTGTGAGACATGGTAATAGACACGCATCAAGTAGTGTGATAAAGTAATGGGATGTGCAGGTTAGCAATGGCATGTGTTTGATGGGTTGCAAGAGGGAATGAGGGGACTTCCTAAGGAGAGAGGGAACGGCAGAAGGGACACCATCCCCCTCCACCCAACAGCGGTTCCTGCCTGCGGAACTAGGGAACACTATGCTAACTAACAGTTATAACCTGAGATATGGAGGACAGAAAAAAAACCTTTGAGGAGTAAATCTGGGGAGCCAAGGCCTAGGTCGCTTTCCCTCCATGCTTGGGGTATTTCATTTAGTGACAGCTCTGCTGCTGCAATTTGGAAACCCAATTAAAGGGAGATGGAAATAATTCCAATTTGGAGGAACACTCTCTCTATTCTTCTAACAGGAATGTCGTGGAGGGTTGCGAGTTGCTGCGCTCTGCAACCAACCACCTCCAAGGCAGGAGGAGGAGAGTGATAACCACCAAGGCACTAACCTGGCCTACCGATCTAAATACAAACCAGGTGAACCAGAGACAGTTATAGGAAGAATAGCTTGAAGGGTGCCTCCTCACTTGAGTGCTAAAGGGTCCCCCATAAGCAACCCCAGCCTTTCAGAGCCGAGTCTTAACTTCTACAACTTGAGGTGCCATCGGTACAGTTGACAACTGAAGGTCCACCTGGAGCGAGGACATTCCCAGCAATGGGCCAAGTGAGAAGGACCCCGCCCCAAGCTTCACATGCTCAAGCTGCAGACTCTAGGTGCAGAGCGAGATCATCAGCAGTGTCAGTGGCTCAGTAGGTAGCACACTCGCCTCTGAGGCTGGGAGATCAGAGGGCTGTGGGTTCAGTTCCCACTTGGGTTAATATCCCAGTACTGACACTGTAGTGCAGCATGAGAGGGGTGCTGCACTTCTGAGGTGCCGTCTTTTGGATGAGACGTTAAACCGAGGTCCCATCTACCTGGATTGGTGGTAGTTCAGGTGGATGTTAAAGATCCCATGGCACTTATCGAAAAAAGAGTAGGGGAATTTCCCCGGTGTCCTGGCTAAATTTCCCTCATTCATTAAAAATACCACCAACAGCTTAATCTGGTTCAAGGTCAGTTGGCATTCATCTGTATTCCCCTTCCCCCGGGTCGTGCCTGAAAATAGGCAGGATTTGTCTAGTGCACTAACCCGGTCAACAAAAGCTAAATAAATAAATAAATAAAAATCAGCTGCATGGGGACCGTGTGCCAGAATGGTATGGCTGGCATGCCCCAGGGACTGATGAGGAGCTGAATGAGCATTGAGTGTTGAGACCTTGCAGAGGGCAGATGGCAGGGAGCAGTGAGCAATGATGGCGTAATTAGGGGTTGATCTGGACATAGTTCAGTAAGGCAGGGTAATTGTTCAGTAAGGCAGGGTAGTTCAAGTGGAGCAGGGTAACAGTAGTTGGACCTGCACTTAGGTCAAAAAGCAGCAGGAATAATCAGACTTGCACGTAGGTCTGCGAATCATAGTAACAATGGTGGGACATGAACATAAGAGGGAGAAGCATCGCAGTAATAGTGGGGCAATTCAAAAAGCCAAATGAGGTGACATTCTCTGAGGATTTTCAGTGGCAGAGGCAGGATTTAAAACATAAGCCATTAGCCACATGGGGCCACGACTCCCCAAACTCTTCCAAGTCCCCGCTGTAGGAAAAACAAGAAAGTGATGGAAGGGGCAGAGAACCACATGCAAATATAAAAGCTAGTTTACAGCATCAGCAGTAGCTTAGCTGACCTCAGAGTATAACAGCAGGGTACAAACAGGGAACAGCATCAGCAGTGAGTAACTGAGTGGTAGTAGTCTATAAGCATGGAAGGAGGGAAGCACAATGCTGTGAAAACAGCAATGACCACATGGAAGGTAGATTCAGTAGGGAAAACATGATTGAGCTGCACAGCAAGAGTTCAGAGGGAGCCTGAATCAGGTGAAAACAATCAGCGTGTAGCATGGGGAGCAGCTCTGGTTGAGTAAAACACAGGGACTGACTGCAATAGCAATACGAGTCATTGAAAGCATGTAGCCTGAGCTCCACAGGAAGAATGGTAGGAGCTGAGAAACCAAGTCCCCCAAAAAACAAAAACAAAATGAAAGAAAACCAAGAGACAAATGCAGAAAACAGGGAAGAGACAAAGGAAGTACACAGCCAGAGGCAAAATACAAACCAGAACAACAAAACACAGAAGTCCATCAGGAAGAAGCGGGGGGTGGGGGCAGGGAGCTGCAGAGGACAAATGGACAGAGCCTCTGGCTGGCAAAGAAAAAGTGCTTCAGAAGGAGGCTGAGGGGGAACTGCTTATATAGCTCAGGAAGGCTGGTTGCTTGTCCATCAAACCAAAGGCAGAGCCTTCCAATACAGCCTGGTTTGCCGGAAAATTGTTAAAAAGCGCCTGTAAAACTGGGCCTAAAAATAATGAAAATGTTTTATAAAATTCTACTGTCAGTCCTTCTGTGCCAGGGTCAGTATTATTGTGTTAACTTTTTACTGCAGTTTTAGCTTCAGCAAGTTGTTTTAAGCTGGTTAGAACATGCCCTTCCTGCACAACAATGGGGGAATACCCAAAGAAAACACCTCTGCATCCCATTCTCTCTCTGCAGATGCTCCTAATGTACTTCAGGCATGGTTTAGGATTATATCCGTAATATCCTCCCATCTTATGGCTACTGGGCCACCTGGACTTACAGTGAGCCCAGGCATTTCTCTGTTTTTAAACCTCTCCTGACAACCCTGAAACTTATCCAAATGTTGGTATTGTCCCTGTGTCCCAAATTTCATCTCCTACCCTAAGATATGAGCTCTTTCATGCTGATGTTCTCTCATTTCATCCTTTACCCTATCAGTCTGAGTAGACAGGTCCATATTCTGTTCATGCAATTTAGAAATGAGCTTGTGTAAATAGGACTGAAGTTCAAGGTAATGCAGATATTTATCTGAGACCTCTGACGCTTAAGTTCAAATCGTACTGTCCTCCCAACACTGTTCAAGGTCTTCGTATGCTACCTGAACTGACAACCTGGTTGAAACAAATCATAACGTTTTTTCCTGAATGGTAGTATTTTCCTTTTAACCTCCATAAATCCACTGTAGCAGAAGTAGGCCAAGTTATATGGATGCTTGTGACTGCCATGTTATCTGATGTCTCGACTGCAGTGGTCCTTGCCTTGGCAATCTTAGTGGTATCAGATAGAAACAAGTAGTCTGTTTGGGTATATATGTGTCCTGTAGAAAGAACACATTATTCTGCATAGTGTTTAGGACTGCCATTTTGGTCAGGCGTTTCCTGTAGGTCTTAATACTATTTACATTTAGAGTAATGGGTGTTACCATGGAGTCTAAACATGTATTTTAATTTCTAGGTGCATGGATATGATGCATATCCATACTCTGGCAGTCTCCTTTCCCCTTTAAATCCAGCCAGAACGTCTTCAAGCTAGGCTCCTCCCACCTACCTGAGTGGTATACTTCTTAGTTCCTCCCAGTGATGTCAGATCTTCCTTTCCACTGGAAAAGTTGAGTCATCTCCTTTGCAGCTCCGTGTGCGATATAGGCCCCAAAGTAGTTTCTACTTTTGCTTCATCTTCATGTTCTTCAGTTTCTTCAAATTCTTTGTTCCATTTCCAACATGGATCATGAAGAAGCCCCGGTCCAGTCCCAGAATTAAACATTGCGTTTCTTGCAACCAGAAGATGGCCCAGATGGACCCATACTCATCGTGCATTTACTGCCTTGGGGCAGAGCACGACACTCAGGTCTGTGGGCTGTGCAAATCACTTCTACCCTTGTTGCTCGAGGATCATTAGGTTTGCCTCCTCCTTGGTCAGCCAGACAAATGGCACCCCCCATCCCCTCAAAGGATGTGTGCAAGGTGGTGTCCACAGCTGTGGGCTTGGCTACTCGGCTTGCGGCCATGTAAGAAACAGCGACCCAGGCTGTGGTGGGTGCTTCCTTGACGTCCGCACTGCTCCATGTCGGGGCATTCTCCCTGGTGCCAGTTTCTGCAGACACTTGGGGAGGGCCCTTCATGTAGTGACAAAAAGAAGGTGAAGAAATCCCGCTGAGTATTGTGGACTGGAAATGAATATGCTTTTTCCCGCTCCCTTGATCCGCTTGACTGCTGTTGAGCACTCAGCCGAGCCGGTTTTGGTTGAGGGGTCAGGCTGCTAGTTCCACGCTACCCCATCAGGCTTGTTGGCTGTGACAAAAGCCAACCATCCGGTTAAGATTTTTCTCGAACCAGTCAGCCCGTTGTCTGAGGGATCGAAGAAGACTGTCTTGAGGACTCCAGTCCTTTCAGCCCTCTCCTAGGAGGGTCAGGAGCAGTCATTTGACCAGACTGTCTCCTCCCTGGAGAGATTGCCTTCTGAGGTCCTGTGGCAGGAGCTGGTGCATGTCCTGTACACTGCTCTTCATCCTGCTTCTTCCTGCCATCAATGCTTCAGTTGTCGGTCGAGATCGCGGTTGAGGAACTCCTCGCTTTCCTGCACTCAACCTTCTGCCCAGAAGCACTGTCAGCGCTCCTCTCATCTTCAGATGATGAGAGGCTCTGTCACAGGCTGCGTCGGCACTATGAGTAGCTGATGTGGCAACACTGGATCCTCAGGCAGGGTAGGCTTCTTCCCCTGGCCCTCGCACTTCCATGGTCATCCCTGGTCCAGCCTGCTGTGGTGTCTCCTGCACTGGCCTCTCCACTGATTAGTGTGGAACCGCCACCAAAGCAGCCCATACAAGAAGCTCCTACCAAGGTCTACCCCCTGGCTACAAGCCTTCCCAGTTGGCTGTCTGTTGAGATCAACAATTCAGACAAGTGCAGGATGTTCCATGGGGAAAAGTAGCCAAAGGTGGTCTTTGAGGAGTCTTTGGACCTCCATGCAATCTTTGAAGACCCCAGGCTTCGACTGTGAATCAGCCAAAGAACTGACCACTGAATATGGGCCTGTTTTCTGTGGGGCTTTGCCTCGTTTGATCTCTGAATCACTCCCCTTGGAGCTAGTCCAGAAGCAGGGCAAGTACCCCTCTTGGAAATCCTAGATTGGGATGATTACCCAGCGGTCGCCTTCCCTTTGGCAGAGTCTGTTCTGGGTCCTGCACTGGAGCTCTGGCAACATCTGACTTCTGGGCAGTGCCCTCGACTCACGTGGTCTGCAAGAGGACCACCCTCGACTGAGGGGTTGCTGGCAAGTCGGGGATGTGGACAAACCCCCTGACAAGGAGTCTAAGAAGCTGGACCACACAGCCAAGAAAGTCTACCCTGCCTCCTCCCTGGGTCTCCATCAGTTGAATTACACCTTGATGATGGCCAACTTTGGTCACGCCCTGATGGGTATCTTTGACCATGTCCTCTCTGTCTTTCTGCGGATTTGCAGTCAGCAGATAAGGTGGTCAGGGACCAGGGTCGAGCACTGGCTAAACACCAGCTTTAGATGGCTTTGGACAGTTGAGTCTCCTGTGCCTGGTCCGTGGCCACAACAGTCACGATGTGTCGCAGGGCCTGGCTGCAGATTTCTACCTTCACGGTGAATACCCAGGACAGACTGGCCACTGTCCCTTTCTTAGGCACCGACCTTGAGGGGCACCTTACGAGGATCAAAAAGTCTAATGCCGCCCTCGACTCTGTGATGTCCTCCCAGAAGGACCAGGCAGAAGAATAGCCAAAGAAAAAGCCCTTTTCAGGTTTGGCCCTTTCCATCCTAGCAGCCCCAGCTGGGGTAATTGCAGGTCTGGTGCCCTAAGTCTAAGTTTGCTAGCCAGGGATCCAAGAAGCCTAGGGGTTGGGGTAATGGGGGCCCTCCAACAACTGGTGCTGGTGCTTCCTCCAAGGCTGCTCAGTGGTGGGTCAGGGAATGTCTGCCTCCTGCCCATCCAGTCCCTGCCTCAGTTCCCGGTGGAGGTTTGGCTTTGCCATTTCTAGCACCCTTGGTCCACCATCACCTCAGACAAATGGGTGCTAGAAGTGGTGGACAGCGGATTGCCTCTTGTCTTTGATGCTCTTCCACCCTACCAAGCCCATGTGCCACAAGAGTCTGTGGTGTTGCAGGATACATCTACCCTCAGGAAAGACATCACTCAGCTCCTAGAAAAAGGAGCTGTAGCCTATGTCTAAGATGCCACGGCCAGCCAGGGCTTTGTGTCCAGGTACTTCCTGGTCCCCAAACAGATGGGGGGGTGTCATGATTTCATTCAGTTCCTGAGGAAGCACAGCTATGGATGGTCACTCTGAACCAAATCATTCCATCCCTAGAGCAGGGCATGTGGTTCTGCTCTCTGTACTTCCAGGATACCTTTTTCCACATTCCATTCCATCTGTCCCACTGTTGGCAACTTTGGTTCAGCATGGAGGGTGTCCTCTACGAGTTCCAGGTCATGCCATTCAGCCTCTTCTCAGACCACAGGGTCTTCACCAAGTGCATAGCAGTGGTGGCAGCATTCCAGTAGCTCTGAGGAATTTAGGTCTTTCCATACCTGGATGACTGGCTGAAAGTTGGCTTATCCAGAGAGGCGGTGAAGTGGTCCAGGGACCTGGCCCTCCAGACCTGCAGAGACTTGGGCATTCTGTTCAACATGACCAAGTCGGAAATCAACCCTTCGCAGGTGATCCTCTTCATCAGGACAGAGCTAGACTCCCTCCAGGTCAAGGCCCAACTCCCTACTGACCGGGCATCGGATCTTGCCTCCTTTGCCTGATCATTTCAGGTTCGGCACTTGTGTCCAGTCTGGCACCTCCCGCGGCTGCTGGGGCACATGGCATACTGCACCAGCATGGTCAGATGGGCCAGTGGTAGCTGGCCCACCAGTGGTCTCAGCGCCTAAGTCACCTGGACCAGCCAATCATGCTTACACAGCTGATGTGGAATACCATCCAGTGGTGTCTCATCCCAGAACATCTCGAGGATGTCCTGTTTGTCCACCCAGAGCCAGCAATCACCCTGACAACCAACATGTCTCTGGTGGGATGGGGAGCTCACCTGGGGAACAACAGGGCCTATGGGCGCTTGATCCCCAGGGAGCCCCATTACCACATCAGCCTGCTGGAGCTCCATGCAGTGCACCTTGGTCTGATGGAATTCGCTCTATTTGACCAGGGTCAGGTCGTGCAGGTCCAGAAAAACAGATGGACAGCACCATGACCACATACAACCTGAACAAGCAGGCTGGAGCGCACTCCCCCCGATTGTATCGGGAGGCCCTCCGCACCTGGACCCTCGTGCAGCTTGGATGCAGATCTCCTGGTAATTTATGTAGCTCAGTGGCCCATGCTGCTGTGGTGCTTTGTCGGCAGCCATGCTGCTCCTGGTTGGGGCCAGCATTGGGTCATCCATCACAGGAATCTTTAGGGAAATGTGTAAATCCCTGTAGACCTCCTGGAAGGACCCTTGCCATGGTAAAAAGAAAAAGTTGGAAAAATCCCACCATCGGTTGTGGGACCGGGACTGAGCACGCTTCCCACTTTTGCGATTCCCTTGACTGCTTGACATTCGTCAAGTGCTGAACCGAGCCTTTGATGGTCGAGGGAGGCTACTAGCTCTGCTAACCCTGGCCGGGCTTGTTGGCGGTAACAACAGCTGCCAGGCGGTTGAGATTTTTCTCGACCCAGTCAACCCGTTGTCTGAGGGGATCAACGTGGTAGTAGCTTCCCAGAAGGAGTTGACCAGTCAATGCTATGCTTAAGCTATACCTGGCAGACCTACAGCAAAGTGGATGATTGGCAGATGGATTTTCTCCTACATTGACCTCTGCTTTAGGTTGTCCTCCTGTAGGATTCAGGGCTCATTCACCAGACATACTGCTGCCTATCTGACTGGTTCCTGGGATGTCTCTATCCAGGAGATCTACAAGGCTGCTACCTGGAAATGCGCACACACTTTCATTTCCTACTACCGCATCAACCTTGAGTCACACCAGGATGCTGGTTTTGGGACCTTAGTTCTTCAGTCTGTATTCCCTAAATAGGGGATGTGCGCCTTGCCTCCCATAAAGAACTGCTAGGAGTCTGCCAGAGTGTGGATAGTGCACCATATCCACACCCATGGAAGTGAGGGTTACTCACCTGTAACCATAGATCTTCTATGGAATGGTCTCTTGCAGTAAGTCATTACTTGTGGGAGTGTCCAGCAGAGGTCGCTGTCGCCCGGCAGCTTCTTCTAGCAGATTTCAGCAAGGACCACCCACACATGACTTTATATCCTGCTTCCTATATAAGTGTGGGTGGTCCCTGGAATCCTCGTGCATTTTCCCGCCATCTTCAGATCGTGCAGCAGCTAGTTCAACTTCTGTGTAGCGATTAATATACAAGAATTTGGATTCCAGATGAATGTCTACTGATTCTTCATCCAAGCAAGCTTTATTTCATTCCTGTCAGTGTGGCAGGAAGATTTTTCACTCTGATAATCATTTACTTTGTGTAAAATGCCTGGGACCTTCACACAACATTAATTCCTGCAAGCATTGTCAAGAATTTAACCAGGCCACTCGTCGACCACGAGCATTAGAGCTTCGACTTTTCATTGCAGAGCAGAAAATGTCTTAGCCTGAGAATAAGGGAATCCGTACCAAGGGCTCCCCAGCCAAGAGTTCTCATCATGGGCAGGGTAAGGAGAAGGTTAAACCCCCCTCTTCCTCCCTCTTTTTGCGTTCATCGACGGCCACTATATCTATAGGCACACTGTCGATGGAACGTTTGGAACATGGCTCCCCATTGACAAGAGCTTCTCTCTTGTCGACGATGGGTTCAAAGCATGCTTCCTCATCAACAAGAGTTACTCCCTCATCGACGGAAGGTTTTAGGCATGCCTCCCCGTCAACGGAGACTGTTCTCTCGTCGACGAGGCTTGCCACTGCCTTGAGTATGGTGCAGGAAATACCTGCTCCATCGACAGTGCTTCCAAGCATCATGTATGCAACAAAACCCAGTGTTGCTCCGTCAATGGGGGCTTCTCCCCCATCAATGATGGCAGGTTCTCTTCATGATAATGCCTTAATGGTATCCGCTACCAGGACCCAAAGACCTCAGGGTAAGCCGCTGGCTTTTGCCACTCAACAAGCCCCTCCACCAACACAAGTGGGCTCATATAGAGGTCAATCAGATCGGGACAGGGTCCCTGGTCACTACCCCCCAGGTTTAAGGCCTGCTCCTACTAATACTCTTCCTACCATCCCATTTCCCTTACCCCTCCCCAGGAGCAGGAATTCCAAAACAAAATTGTGCAGCAGGTCTTGCACAGCTTACGCTGTGACCCCCCGCCCTCCCCGACCCAGGGTGGGGAATAGTCCCTCTCAGTCCGGCAGCAAGTGTCGCTGCTTATGACCTTGACTATGAACCTGCATACTCTCCTCCTTCTATAGAACATTACTTAGAGGACTGGGAGACATATGGAGATCTCCCTGATGACTTTGATGAGAAGTTCCTTGCCCCTGATTTTTAGGAGGTGGGCTCCCCTTTTTCAGCCGTCTCCTCTCTGGATGAAGACCTGCTCCTACTACGAGCTACCGCTTCTCTGGATGATCCCACCTTTTATGACATGATGCTTCAAATACAAAAAATGATGGGATTTTCCATTTCGGAACATGATAAAGAACGTAAGGATATGGCAGATTATTTAGAGTTGCCTGAGGAACCGGCATTGATGATCCTACCACTAATCCCTACATATCAAAATGCTTTATTGGCTGCCTGGCAACAGCCTGCCAATTTATCAGTGGTTCCTCGAAAAGCTACTCTACTATACCAGTCTCCTCTTGACCACCCATCCCTCTCTGCCATGCCTGAGGCTGACTTGGTGGTCATTACTGCCACTCATGACCAGTCTAAGAGACCCAAACACTTGAGCTCCCTATCGCCAGACAGAGTCTGGAAAGATTGATTACCTAGGAAAAAACAGGTCACTCACCTGTAACAGTAGATCTTACTTCGAGAGGGTTCCTGCAGTAGGTCTTTACATATAGGACTGCGCCCCCTGGCGTCAGGTCCGCATGGCAAACTTGTAGATAGCAATCATCAGCAGGGACCGTCCCCGATGTCGGGACGTAGTGACATCAGCCCGACTATAAAAGGTGCGGTCCCGCGCCCGCTCACTAGTTCTTTCCCGCCGTCGCCTCAGATCAGAACAGCAATCTAACGTCTGCATTATATTTGTTGAAGTTTCTTCGCCTCTTGCAATAGTGTTTCCAGAAAATTTTCTTCAATTTGATGTCTTCTAGACAGAAGAAAAAGTGTTCTAAGTGCGGTGCTCAAATCCCACATGGGGATGACCATTCCCTCTGCCTCCTTTGTCTTGGTTCGAAGCATGACATCCAGGAGTGTTCCATCTGCCAGGCCTTCAACCAAGTGACCAGAACCAGACACAAGAGGTCCCTCGAGGCCCATCTCTTGACCCGACACTTGGCATCTATGGAAAAGGAGCTCCAAAAACTTGGGGAAAGGTAGTCGTCGCTGGCCCCGAAGAAGAAAAGTAAGGAAAAGCGTCGGGACAGGAGTCCGTCGCCACTGGAGAGGCCTACAACCGTGAGTATTTTTTCAGGCGCCCCATCCACTTCTTTGGGCCGGGCCGCCTCTCCCCCTCCTGCCGAGGTGAGCAGGCAGCCAGGGGTTGCCTCTGGAGGTGGTAATTGTGTCGACTGATCTTGCCGATCAGTCACCCCTCGCCTCTCTGGGAAGGGCGCACGGCCTTACGCCCGATCAGACCTTTCTGGACCTTCAAGCCATCTCTAGCCCGGCCGGATCTGTAGCTTTGGACGCCGGCTCCTCCGATGCCTGCAAAGATCCGTCCATTCTCCCGTCTGGCTCTAGTTTGGCCCCCGATGTTGGACAGAGTGAGGGACTAGTCGACCCATCATCTCCCAGGGTCCTCCACCCTAGAGACTTGCCACCCAATCCTTTGCTGTTTGCTTTAGCAAAGTCGCGTTCGGACCTGCTCTCAGGGTCCTCTCATGTTTCTCCCCCCAGGCCTTCCTCTGTCACTGGATTTTATTTTGCTGCCGACAGAGGATCCAGGTATGTCGCCCACCTCCAGTACTTCGGGCACGCTCCTGGACCCAACGCCACTTTCTGGTGCCACAGCACCTCCCCCTGCGGGGCCTTCTACTGGGTTCATAGTCCAGAAACCCTCTCTCCCACCTGTGGGTGGCCCTCCATTGGTCATTCAGTATCCGACGCCGGGCCATGTGCCTCCGTCGCCGGGTCTCTCGACGCCGGGTTATCAGATGCCGGACTATCCGATGTCATCATTCCCAACACCGGGTTATCCTACTCCAGGGCATTCCATGCCAGGTTACCCAGCGTACTCGTCATAGTCTCTCAGGAGATACAGGCACTTTGCCTAAAGAAGGCCATAGAGCCCATCCCGTTAAACCAAATAGGAAGGGAATTCTACTCATACTTCTTCCTGGTTCCAAAGAAGATGGGCGAGCTGAGACTGATCCTGGACCTGATCCTGGACCTCAGCACACTAAACATCTTCATCGAGTACAAGAAGTTTTGTATGTTGACCCTTCAGGGGCTCCTCCCCCTGCTCCACCACAATTCTTGGCTGTGCTCCCTGGACATGCAGGATGCTTACCTGCATATCCCTATCCTCCCAGCCCATCGCTGCTTTCTCCACTTTGTTTTCCTAGAGAAGCATTTCCAATTCAGAACACTCCCATGTTCACCAAATGCCTAGCGGTGCTGACAGCCTTTCTGTGCTGCCAGGGCATTTATGTCTTCCTGTACCTGGACGACTGGCTCCTCTCAGCACTCTCTATCAGCCTGAAAGAGTCTCTCTCTTTCACTCTGAGCTTGTTTGCTTTACTGGGCATCACAGTCAATTTTCCCAAGTCCCAGCTAGTACCCTCCCAGAGGCTCCAGTTCATTGGCGCGGTACTAAACACAGTTCAGGGCAAGGCTTTCCTGCCATCGGATCGGGCCGAGACCCTAGCTTCTCAAGCCACTCTCGTGCTACAGGCCCGATGGATCCCAGCACACTCGGTGCTTTGTTTATTGGGACTGATGGTGGCTACCATTTCGACAATCCCAATGGCCAGGCTTCACATGAGGGTCACCCAGTGGTCTCTTCAAGTTCAATGGGACCAGAGGACGGACGACATGAACTAAAAAGTCATGATCTCCAACAGCCTTCAGAGAGATCTTTGCTGGTGGCAGGATCTCTCGAACTTATCGGAGGGAATTCCTTTCCTCCCTGTAGTTCTGACTCAAATTCTCACTAGAGATGCCTCAGATCTGGGCTGGGGAGCTCATCTGGGGTCTCACAAGACACAAGGGTCTTGGTCCGACCAGGATCTGATGCTCCACATCAGTGTTCTGGAGACAAGGGCGGTTCATTACGCGCTCCAGGCATTCCATTCGCTGCTGGTTCCAGGATGTCTCTTAGTACAGACGGACAACATGCCCACTGTCTGGTACATAAACAAACAGGGAGGAACCCGGTCATACCCTCTTCGCTGAGAAGCCATGAGGGTGTGGTACTGGGTGATTTAGCACAGCCTTTATCTGACAGCAGTTCACGTTCCAGGCATTACCAGCGTCCTGGCAGACAGTCTCAGTTGATCAGTGGCCAGGGCCCATGAGTGGGAGCTAAAGTCAGAGGTGGTCGAAGGTCTCTTTCTTCGATGGGGTCGGCCAGAGATGGATCTGTTCACCTCCCCATACAACGCAAAACTACCCATCTTCTGCTCGCTTGTTCCCGGGCATGGTGCTTTTTGGCGAGATGCGTGTCTCTTTCATGGACAGGGAGGTTTCTGTACATCTTTCCTCCCTTTCCTCTCATTCAGAAGGTCCTGGTGAAACTTCAGTCCTGATTGCTCCTGTTTGGCCCCGCCAAATTTGGTTCCCTCTTCTGCAATACTTAGCACTGGAACCTCCAGTTCCTCTGCCCATTTCCCACGACCTTCTGACTCAGGAGCAGGGTGCCCTGGTGCATCTGAGCCTTCAGTCTCTCCATCTTCTTGCGTGGCACCTGTGGACATAGCGATTTCTTGCTATGGGGTATCTTCACAGGTTGCGCACATTCTAGCGGAGGCCAGAAAACCCTCCACTAGATCCACTTATGCTATGAAGTGGAAAAGATTCACGATATGGGCCCAAGCAAGGAGCTGGGATCCATTTTCGTGCTTGGCTTCCCAGGTTCTAGAGTACCTCACACACCTGTCTGAGGGGGGCCTTGGCTATTCCTTCATTAAGGTCCATCTCTCTGCGGTGTCGGCCTACCACCTCCCAGTGAAGGGCAAAACCTTGGCTCAACTGGAGCTTGCTGAAACCTTTTTGAAAGGCATCCTTCATTTGAAACCTCTGATCCGGAATCCTTGTCCTCCCTGGGACCTGAATTTCATGCTCGACAAGCTGACTTTACCACCATTTGAACCAGCTCCTTGCAACTTACGCTTCCTTTCCTGGAAGACCTTATTTTTAGTCGCTGTTACTTCGCCAAAAAGGGTCTCTGAATTACAGGCCTTTGTCTGTAAAGAACCTTATTTGATTTTTCATAAGGACCTAGTATTCCTTCAGACTTAACCCTTCCTTTTTGCCTGAAGTTGTTTCAGAAACCACCTTGAACCAGAGCGTGGAATTACCAGTGTACTATCCACAGTATTCCAACAGGGGGGAACATCTGTTGCACACTCTTGACGTGCACCAGATCCTGAGGTACTACACGAACAGGACTAAAGAGGTTAGGAAATCTAGCCAACTGTTCGTAGCCTTTGCCCCTCAGTACCGGGGCAAGGCTATTTCCAAGCAGACCATCTCCCGATGGTTTGCTAACTGCATCCATTTTTCATACACGAAATATGAGAAGTCCCTTCCGGGGCCAGTCAAAGGCCACTCCACCCTAGCATGGCAACCTCAACTGCCTTTTTTAGGAATGTGTCTATGGCAGAGATCTGTGCTGCGGCCACTTGGTCGTCTGTTCACACCTTCACTAAGCATTACAGTCTGGACATTGCCTCTTGGCGCAGAACTGGCTTTGGTCTTGCGGTCCTGCAAATCCTTCTGTCGTGATTCCCCATGGCGACTTCTCCTCCTCCCAGATGCACCTGTGTCTTACTTTTCTTTAGGACTGCTTGGTATTCAGTCCTATATGTGAAAACCTACCGCAGGAACCCTCTCGAAGTAAGATATTGCAGTTACTTAAGAACTTACCGTAACAGGAGATCTTCGAGAGAGGTTCCTGCAGTAGGTCTAGTTTCCCTTCCTCCTTCCCTCAGTTTTTGGATGTTTTATCCTTATTTTCCATCCTATCTAGCCCTTTGGAACTAGAGCAGAAGCAGGGTCTGAGGAGCGTTCACTCGGTTTTTCTCCTTACCTATCTATATGTCTTCGTTGGAAAAGAACTGGAGAGCGGGCGCGGGACCACCCCTTTTATAGTCGGGCTGATGTCATTACTCCCTGATTGTCGGGGGCAGTCCCCGCTGATGATTGCTGTCTATACATTTGCCATGTGGACCTGACACCAGGGGGCGCAGTCCTATATGTGAAGACCTACTGCAGGAACCTCTCTCGAAGACCTACTGTTACGGTAAGTTCTTACGTTACTGCAGTTTCTAGGAGTGGTATGTGTCGCTCATCACAGTTTGGCATGTCCCTTTCCCTTTAAATCTTGCCGGAAGTCTTCAAGCTGGCTCCTCCCACCCACTCAACCACCCACCCACCCGGTGGTATATACCGGGTTCCACCCCATGACGCCAGATCTTAGCCTGCTGGATGCCAGGCTGTGTGTGTGGGAGGTCGGAAATCAGTGGATGAACAACATATACCACTCCTAGAACTACTGTTACAGGTGAGTAACCTGTTTTTCTAGGATTGTGAATATGTTGTTCATCCACACTGTTTGGCAGACTCCTAGCAGTTCTCTGGGAGGAGGGAGGCAAGGCACACCCCCCAACTACTTAGGGAACAGAGATTGGAGAACTGAGGTCCCAAAACCAGCATCCCGACGGGACTCAAGGTCAATGTGTAATGGTTGATGAAGGTGTTTGCTGACTTCCAGGTAGCAGCCCGGCAGATTTCCTGGATAGGGATGTCCCTGGAAGGTGCCACCGATGCAGCAGTATGGCGGGTAGAATGAGCTCTTATCCCTCTGGGAGGGTCCTTGCCCACCAACTCACAGCACAGACCTATGCATGATGTAATCCATCTAGCTATGGTCCAATTGGCTGCAGGTCTGCCAGAAGCGTCTTCAGCGTAGGTGACAAACAGCTGGTGAACCTCTGCACAAATTTCCACCATCTTCTCCTTATAATGGGAGAGAGTACATCTCGAGTCCAAAGTATGGAGCCTGTACTCGGCCTCTGAGGTGTAATTAGGGGTAGTATACTCGCAGAGTCAACACCTGGTTAAGGTGAAACTCTGACACCACCTTCGGAAGGAATTACAGGTGAGGGTGCAGGACAACCTTGTTCCTGTGGAAGACCAGATAAGGGGAGTCCACCGAAAGCGCCTGGAGCTCCCGTCCTTCTGGAAGACATGATAGCCACCAGGAAGGCAGTCTTCCATGACAAGTGTGACAGCTCACATTTGTGCATTGATTCGAATGGCTTGCCCATGAGCTTTGCCAATACTAGCAGTAGATCCCATGGAGGTGGAGGGTCACGCACCGGAGGGGATATGTGATCCAGGCCTTTGAAAAAGTGCCCAACCACTGTCTCCTGAGCCCGCACTCGGTAGGCAAAAATGGCTGCCAGGTGCACCCTAAGGGTTGAAGACCGTAAACCCCCCATTGGAGAGAGACCAAAGGTAGTCGAGAATGTTAGCCACAGAACAGGATAAGGGGTCCAGACCCTTACCCTGACATCAAATGGAAAATCTTTTCCATTTGAAGGCATAACATTTTCCTGGTTGATTTCTATCTAGATGCCTCCACCACGGTGTAGACATCTTCAGAAAGACCCAAAGCCTGGAACTCTAGCTGCTCAGGTACCAGGCTGTGAGGTGCAGGGATTGAAGGTCCAGATGGAAGACCTTCCCCGGTTCAAAGATATCGGGTCCGGGCATGTACAAAGCCGCTGCCAGGGCCTGCAGCTGAGGCTGAGGAGATCTGGATACCAGAACTGGCATGGCCAGTCTGGGGCTACCTGAATCACCTTCGTCTTGTCCCTCCTCACCTTGAGTAACACCTTGTGGATCAAGGGAAATGGAGGGAAGGTGGAGAGGAGTCCTGGGGTCCATGGCTTCGAGTAGGCACGCCCCTGCAGTCAGCCCTGCTGAGGGGGGGACGGGCATGAAACAGCCTCAGCTTGTTGTTTTCCCCTGGAGGCAAACTGGTCCACCATCAGTTTGCCCAATGGGAGAACAGGTTGTAAGCTACCTCTGGATGGAAAGACCACTCATGGGATGTCTGGCCTAAGCATCTGAGAGCATCCGCCAGCTGGTTCGAGTCTCCTGCCACATGGATGGCTAGGAGATCCGCCTCCAGCTGGCCTACGAGGGTCCAGATGTGAAGCGCCTCCTTGCATAGCAGATGGGAGTGCGTGCCGCCCTGTTTGTTGAGGTAGTACATGATTGTGGTATTGTCCGTCTGGACTTGAACCACTTGACCCCAGAACTGAGGAGCGAAAGCTGACAGTGCCAGTTTGACTGGTCTGAGCTCCAGCAGGTTGACGTGGCATTGGGACTCCTCGGGGGTCCAGAACCCATGGGCCCTGTTGTCCCCCATGTGGGCTCCCCAGCCCATGAGAGAGGCATCGGTCATAAGGACAACCGTCAGCTTGGGGCGAACAAATGGGATCCCTTCCTGCAACCGGTCTGGGGCGGTCCACCATTGGAGAGCGTCCCACATCTTCTGAGTTACAGTGATCAGCTGATTGAAATGACCATATCGCTGAGTTCACTGGGCAGCCAGTCCCATTGGGGGGGGCGCATGTGCACCCGGGCCCAGTGGACCACTAAGGTGCACGCCACCATGTAACCCAGAAGGTGCAGGAAGTCCTGGGCAGGGTGCAAGTGCCCAACCAGAAATGATTGGGCAAAGGAGGAGAGAACCTCCTCTCTGTCTGCCGGGAGCCGAGCTCTGACTTGACAAGAGTCGAGCTCTGCCCCGATGAAGTCCATCACCTGGGAAGGCACAAGTTCCGACTTGGCCTCATTGATCAGGAGACCGAGTTGGGAGCAGGTCTGGAGGGCCAGATCCCTGGACCTTTCCACTTCCTGTTGGGTGGAACCTGCCAGGAGCCAGTCATCAAGGTAGGGGTAAATTCTGACCCCCCCCCAAACACCGGAAGTGGGCTGCGAGCACTGCAATGCATTTGGTGAAGACCCGTGGGGCCAATGACAGGACGAATGGCATGGTTCGGAACTCATACAAGGCCCCTTTGACCCTGAAGTGGAGGAACCACTGATGGGACGGACAGATTGGGACGTGAAAGAACGCGTCCTGCAGATCCAGTGAACAGAACCACATGTTTCGCTCCAAGGATGGTATGATCTGGGACAGAGTGACCATCCGAAAGGTGCATGACCTGAGAAACTGATTCAGGTCATGGAGATCTAGAATGAAGTGCCAGCGGATGGGGGGCTCCAGCTGATTGGCGTACAGCCATTGTTACACCCATTTTTAAACAGGGCTCCAATTCCAAAATTGAAAACTAATGGCCTATTAGCCTTACGTTAATACCATGTAAACTTATGGAGAAAATAATTAAACATCAACTAGAAAATTAAATGTCTACATTAAATATTAATGACAACTATCAACATGGTTTCAAAACAGGATTTGCATGTACTACCAATCTGATCTCTTTTTACGACTATATTAGTTCAAGCCTTGACTGCAAAATACCAATGGATGTCATTCTTTTGGATTATAGCAAGGCTTTTGACAAAGTATCGCACAGTATTTTGGTTAATAAACTTAACCGTTTAGGTTTTTCTGCATCTATTATATCCTGGATAAATAACTGGCTGAGTGGCAGAACACAGAGAGTTAGGGTGAACGGTGTACTGTCAGAAGTGGGTGTGGTGGCTAGTGGCGTACCCCAGGAAACCGTTCTGGGCCCAGTGCTGTTTAATTTGTTTATTAGCAATATGCATATTTCATCAAATAACATAATGGTTAAATTTGTAGATGATACCAAACTTGGAGGAAAGGTCACTACCCCTGTAAATTGCCATAACTTAACATTGGATCTTGCTTTAATTGAACAATGGGCATTTATTAATAAAATGCACTTTAATATATCGAAATGTGCAGCACTTCACTTTGGAAAAGATAATCCCAAACAAAAATATTATCTAAATAACAGCATTATTAGGACATCTTGTATAGAAAAAGATCTGGGTATGTTGGTTAATGACAAATTATCATCTTCCTCACTTTGTTCTAGACTTACAAATCGAACTAATGCACTGTTACGTAGAATAAATAAAACATTCATTTCCAAATCAGAAGAATGCCTTTTAACTTTGTACAGATCACATATAAGGCCCTATCTGGATTATGGATCTCCATTTTGGGGCCCTTACTTGAAGTCAGATATTAGTAAAAATTGAACAAGTTCAACACAGAGTCACTAAGCTAGTACCCCATCTTACTCACTTATAATATGACACTAGATTGAAAAAAATCAGGATTACATTCTCTTGAGCATAGGCAAACTAGAGGTGATCTTCTGCAACTGTTTAAAATACTTAAATCACCAGTTCAAATGGAACAATGTGGTATTGTTTATTCATTAAGAAAAATTGTGTCAAGAATTCACAATAAACAATTGGAAGTTAAAAAAAACAAATAATAACAAGAGATTAAATTTCTTTTCCATTAGACTGCCCAGGTTATGGAATAAATTACCCCAGGATATTGTTGACTCAATAAACGTTACAACTTTTAAGAATAAATTAGATAAATGGATGGATGGGATATGGGTAAATGATCCATCAGTATGGAGGACAATCTCAATGGGCAAACAGCCTTCTTTTGTCCTATAAACCAAGTAAACAAAGCCTGGGTCTGCAGACGGATCTGCCACAAGAGCTGCTGCCTTCTTGAGGAGGAGCTGAGCAATGTCGTCTTGGAAGAGCCAACTGGGTGCATGCGGAAATCCATTCTTCCCGAGGGATGTAGGCTCGGCTGGGAGGGTACTGCTCAAATTCCAGAGGCAGTCCCTGACCGACTACTTTGAGAACCCACCTGTCCGTAGTGATAGTGGACCAGGCGGAAAGGAAGTGGCAGAGCTGGCCCTCCACGGGAAGACCCAGAGCTGGCGTGATGGAGATATAGGGGTGGCAACCCCCACCCCGTCTCTGGGCAAGCTTGGAGGAGGAGGAGGAGGCTCCAGGACCTGAGCCTCAGCCTCCTTTGCGGGCCTGTTGGGGTCCAGGCTTGGGCCAAGGGCGCCAAGCTTGAGCCTGCTGCTGTTCTCCCTGGTAGGAGGACTGCTAAACCGCAGGGGAAGAGTGTCAAAACTTTCAAAACAGAAATGCACACATAAGGAACAGTCTCTACTTGCATGAAAATAGAAGAAAGCAATGTCCACACAACAAATTTCCAAAGAGTTTTCAGCTTTTACTTGTTGTGTCTTTCTCTCATGCACAGTACATTTCACAATATCACTCAGGTAACAAGTAACACCTAGCGCCTCGGCTCTCACGAATCTTCAAAGGGAGTGCTGAAAGGGCTTCTTTTTCTTCTACTGGTTCCTGCCCGAAGAACTCTTGGCAGACGTGGCGTCCAAGGTGGCATTGGACTGCTCTATGCGATGTAGGTAACCAGCCACTCCTGGGTCGAACAAGTCGGTCCCAAGGAAAGGCACATCAGGTAACTTGTGCTGAGTATCCGCCGGGAAGGAGGAGAGCCTCAGCCAAGCCCTGCGGTGAGAGGCAGCTGCAGTGGCCATCGAGCGGGCACAAAAATCCTCAATGTCCATTGCAGTCTGGAGCTGCTGTTTGGTAGCAGCACGGCCCTGATCCCAGACCTGCTTAACCATGGTCTGCATGTCCCCGGGGAGATGTGGGAGGACTTCATCAAATGACCCAAGAAGGGCATGAGAGAAGTGTGTCATGATTACGGCCCGAACTTGCCTGACGAAGGCCCAAGGAGGAAGCCACATAGACTTTCCGTGCCGAATGGTACAAAAGCTTGGACTGTTTATCGGGCAGTCAGTCATTGTCAGCAAAACTGCCAGTACGCCTGAACACAGAGGCGGTCACCAGGCTCTCGGCCAAAGGGTGCTCTGTGAATCCCGCAAGGGACCCCATGGGTAACGCATACTTATGGGCCATGCGGGCAGACAGTGCTGGACATGAGGCAGGATGCTGCCATAGTTCGAGTGCCGGACCAACAATGGCCTCGGCCACCGGAAAAGCCTCCGTCGGGGTATCCCCCCCCCTCTAGAGGATGTCCATGAGAGAGTACTCCACCTTTTTTCTGGATGGGTTCCAGGGGCATCCTTGTAGAATCAGAGATGAGACTGAGAATCCCTTGGAAGGAAGAAGGACCTTCCTCCATTCATGTGCCAATGGATGACTCCTCATCCCCAGGATGAGAGTGGAGCCCGGTGACATCTGAGTCCGAAGAGTCGGGTACAGCGGCCTGCCACCCAAATAACCCTTGACCCGCCGAGGGCAGTCCGGGGTGACCATGACTGACAGATGTCAGGGAAGCCCGGTATCTGGTCGGTCTTCTTTGGAAGGAGCCCCTTCCACAGGCTGCTTAGGCGGCAGCTCCACCACTATCTGTGGAGAGACCGGTATAGGCCGAACCAGAGGATGAGCCAGCCCCACGGGCGTGGGAACGGAAGGCTTCAGTTCTGAGGGAGTCGGCTTCTGCCTAGGAGGCAAGACCCGAGTAATGGCCAGGGTAGGTGGTGGAACCGGCTTCTGCCTGAACAAAATCAGCTGTTGCCACATAAGGTACTTGTAGCGCCGACGGAGCCTCTCCTCATCCGAGGAGGATGAGGATGACCTGTGACGTCGCCTCTTTTTGGAGTGCTTGTGGTTGTTCCTTGGCCATTCGGCCAAGGGGGTTCTAGACCTTGATCAAGATCGGGAGGGCTGACTCGGTCGCTCAGGAGACACCGGAGGGATCGGTGAAACCTGAGGGTCCAGAACCGGGACCTCGATGGCGACATCAGCGGGCTGGGTCTCCTCATCGGGGAACACAAGGACCAGAGTCCTCTCCAAGGAGTCATGGGCCACGGCCAGTGACAGTGAGTCAATTGGATTGAGAACAATCTTGACCTCATCGGCCACATCCTATGCCGTCTGGCCAGACAGAAGGTCCGTGAAGCCTGCAGCCGAGGACGCCATCTCGACCGAGGTCGAGACTGCATGCTCCTGGGACTGAGACCTCTCTAGGTCCCAAGAGTGCTTTTGCTGAGAGGAAAACGTGCTCGGTTCCTTATCTGTCTTACAAGATTGGGAGGAGTGCAAGCCGCGGGTGCCTCACCCCGGGTGGAGAGAGACTGGCACAACTCCTTGAAGGAACCTGTGAAGGTGGAACCCAGGTTGAGTGGAATGAAAAAGCTTAGATTAGCCGAAGTGCGGGCGGTTTTTTCTTCTAACGCTTTCATGCGTTCCAGCTGCTCAGTGGAACCCACGGCCATGGAAACCGCCCACCTAGCCTCCTTGGACTTCACCGGAGGATTCCTTTTCTCTGGTCTCCCCAACTTTAAACATGCCAGGTGGTCGTTCAGGACATTGGGATGGAAGGCCAAGCAATAGCTATAGGATGAAGTGTCATGGCTGACACCTAGGCAGTAGATACACGTGAGATGGGGATCGGTGTTGCTATCTTCTGGCCTCAAGGACACCGGCGGAATCCTGGAGAAGATTCCTGTTCCATGATCAAGGATGCAAAAGCGCGATCGCTAACTTGAACAAGTTTTAATTTTGGTAAAGCCGAAGTTATGAAAGCCAGGGCCTACAAAATGCATGAGCACGAGGGAGGCAACCTGTGTATTCCAGCAGAAAGGAAGATCTGGCATCATGGGGCGGAGCCGAGGTATATACCACCCAGGTGGGTGGGAGGAGCCAGCTTGAAGACTTCCTGCAAGATTTAAAGGGGAAAGGGACATGCCAAACAGTGTGGATGAACAACACAGCCACGAGCCTAGAAAAACGTTTTTCCCCTCAGGTTCCATGAATGTCTGTATACTGAATTATATGGGACATATGTTTAAATATAAACGTACCTAAGGGACCTGTATCCTGGAAACAGTCCATAAGCTCCCTCCTTCTCAGGAGAAAGACCAATTAATGGCTATGATTCCGACTTCCAATTCCATCTCCCGCCACCTTCTCATCTTGGGTTACGATGCTGTGGATACCTCTGCCCGACTTTTAGCCACTGGTGTGGTTTTGCGTCGCCATGCCTGGCTTCGCATGTCAGGATTTACACCTGAAGTACAACATATGGTACTTAATGCACCCTTTAATGGGTCCAAACTATTTGGGCTAGGTACATAAACTCTCATAGATAACTTACAAGCATCTGGAAGAACTCTCCATACGGTTCAAGGATTATATCATAATCCCCAATCAACTGACCATACTCACTTTTCCACCTACTCTGAAAGAGGTGGAAAATCTAAAAACTCTAACAGAGGTGGATTCAGAGGACGAAACCAGCCTACATGAGGTTCTTCCTCTGCCACCCGTAGCTCCCGTGCCCGCCCCCCAGCAGCAGCCGGGCAGCCTGTTTTTCAGTGACCTCTCTTGCCTCTCCCCCTGCCTCTTTGCCCAGGCCTCAGAGGTGGTCGGGTGTCATTTTGCTCACCATCTAAAGGTTTGGCAGATGATTACTTCAGACAAATGGGTACTTCAAGTAATCCAAATGGGTCATACCCTGGAATTAATTTCTTTCCCCTCCCTCCCCTCCTTGGGTGACCCATTATCCTCTGCAGCATATTTGTATCCTCCAAGAGGAATTGTCAGCACTCCTGGCCAAGCAAGCCATTATGCCAGTACCAGTTGTGGAACAAAAGGGATTTTATTCCCATTTCTTTCTGGTACCCAAAAGAACCGGAGATCTCAGAACCATTCTCGATCTGAGATGTCTGAACCTATATATTCAGTACAAGCATTTCCACATGGTCACTCTGCCACTTGTAATGCCGCTCCTACAACAAGAAGATTGGATGTGTGCCCTCGATATGAAGGATGCTTATCTTCATATCCCCATGCACCCTGCCCACCACTAGTTCCTGCGCTTCCACCTGCTGCGCCAAAACTACCAGTTTCGGGCTCTCCCATTTGGCCTCTCATTGGCCCCGAGAAGTCTTTACCAAATGCCTAGCAGTGGTAGCAGCAGCCTTAAGGGGAAGAGGGCACTGCATCTTCCCATACTTAGATGATTGGCTCATGAAAGCATACTCCAAGGAAGCTCTGCTATCCTCTCTGGCTGCTACCCTCGCTCTATTTCACGATCTTGGGATCACAGTCAATTGTCCAAAGTCTAATCCACCTCCAACCCAAATGATACAGTATATCGGAGCTGTTCTGGACACGATCTAGGCAAGGGCCTTCCTTCCGCCCGCCTGCCAAGGCACCCTGATGTCCTTGGCCTTGTACATCCAGTCCCAGACGAGAGTACCACTACCTGCCAGACAAATACTGAAAATACTGGGTTATATGTCAGCTGCTATTCCCACGGTGGCATTTGTCCTTCTCCATATGAGACCTGTCTAGTGGAATTTACAGAACCAATGGTCTCAGAGAACAGGACAGTTCGATGTCCAGATTCGGTTCACCTCCTCCCTAGTGTCGGCCCTCACCTGGTGGACAGTCAAATCCAATCTATGTCAAGGAATGCCTCTCCGCTCCCCATCTCCCACACAGATATTAACCACGGATGCATCCCTGGAGGAATGGGGTGCCCACCTGGGTTCATATCAAACCCAAGGTCAATGGACTATGATACATCAGTCTTCTAGAAATGAGAGGGATCCATCTTGCCCTTCAGACATTCCTTCCCCACCTCAAACCAGGATCATTACTGATTCAATCAGACAAAACTGCAGTGGTTTAATTCCTAAACAAGCAAGGGGGCACACATTTGTGCTCCCTGTGCAGAGAATCCATTGCAGTCTGGCAGAAAGCAATCAAACAAGGACTGACATTGACAGCCATCCAACTTCCAGGACGATGCAGTCAGTTAGCGGACAGACTGAGTCATCAGTTGTCCACTCACAAATGGACATTTCATGAGAATGTCCTACGCGACATCTTCACGCTCTGGGGGGATGCCACAGCTGGACCTATTTGCCTTGCAGTCAATCACAGGCTCCCCAGTTACTTCTCCATTATACCAAACAGGGGAAAGTCTGTCAATGCCCTGTCCCAACCTTGGACAGGACTTTATTTATATGCTTTCCCTCCCATCCCACTCCTTCTAAGAACTCTGTTGAAACTTCAACTGGAGCCGGCCACCATGATATTAATAGCACCTCTGTGGCCTCAACAACAGTGGTTTCCTCTTTTCCACCAATTATCGGTGAAGGATCCCATTCCAGTGCCATTCAGACTGGACCTCATGACGTAGAATCAGGGATCCCTCCTACATCCCAGCCTCAAGACGCTACATCTTCATGCCTGGCTCCTGAGGACACATTCATTAGCAAATTACAGGTGTCCTCTTCTGTTGCCAGTATTCTGTTGGCTTCTAGAAAACCCGGCAACTAGAGGAACATATAACTCCAAATGAAAAAGATTTTCCATATGGTTGGCCTTTCATTACGTGGACCCTTACTTTTGTCCACTTACGACAGTGTTGGATTACCTTGCTTCCTTATCTGAGTCTGGACTCTGCTATTCCTCTGTCAAGGTTCATTTAGCAGCCATTTCAGCTTTTCACAAACCTCTGGATGGTAGCTTGCTCTACCAGCATCACTTATCCAAAATGTTTTTGAAATGAATGCTTTTTTTAAAGCCTTCTATCCGAAGACCCACGCCTCCATGGGATCTCAATTTCGTTGTAGAAAAGTTGACTCTCAAACCATTCAAGCCTGCAGCCTCCTGTGAACTTCGTTTTCTATCTTGGAAAACATTATTCCTGGTAGCTATTACTTCTGCTTGGCGTATTTCCAAGCTCCATGCCCTCATGTGTAGGGAACCTTACTTGATTTTTCATAATGACCGAGTGGTACTCCATACTAACCCTTCCTTTCTACTGAAAATAGTGTCTGAAAAGACCTTAAATCAATCTTCGGAACTCCTGGTATTTTTTTCCGGAACATTCCAATCAAGGTGAGCATCTATTACATCTAATGGATGTTCACCACATCTTAGGATACTAAAAACATCAGAAAGATGTCTCAGTTATTTGTCACCTTCACCTCTGGCAGAGAGGGACTTCCTGTTCCTGGATCACCCATACTTATATAGGAAGGAGGATGTGATGTTATGTGTGGGTGGTCTCTGCTGAAAACTGCTAGAAGAAGCTGCCTTGTGACAGCGACCTCTGCTGGACACTCCCCAAAGTAATGACGTACTGCAAGAGACATTCCTTCAAGATCTACTGTTATGGTAAGATCTTGCGTAACTGTACTTTCTAGGAGTGGTATGTGGTGTACATCCACACAACCCACCTGACCTCCCCTGGCAAGTGGCACATGGATCCCTGCTTCCAGGGTGCAAGATCTGATGTCACAGGGCAGTGCCAAGGAGTTACAGCATTGTTACCTCCCAGTTACAGTAGTATTGCCTCCAAGTTAAAGCAGTGTCTCGGTCACACAGAGCATCTCCTCCCAGTTACAGCAGTATTGCTTCCAAGTCAAAGCAGTGTCTCTGTTACACAAAGCATCTCCTTCCAGTTACAACAGAGTCTCAGCTACACCAGTGTCTCCTACCATTCACACCAGTAACTCTGATAAAGCAGTGTCTCCTCCTAGTTACACCAGTATCTACTATAGTTACACTGCTGTTTTCTCCTCCTCCTCCTCAGTCAGTGTCACATCCCAGTTACACCTGTATCTCAGTTACAGCAGTATCTTCTCCCAACTTACAGCACTGTCTCTTGTTAGTTACAGCAGCATCTCCTCCCAGTCCCAGTTACACCAGTGTCCTATGTTCCTACTAGATGGGAAGAGAGCAGTCACTTCCACATTTAACAAAATAAATCCACACTACATGCCCAAGTCTATGGTTTAAGATGGAATTTTGTGAGATTCTCCAGTTTTTCATGAAATTAGAGTTTTCATGGAAATTTCAGTGGTGTAATTTAATTTTCGCACAGCACTAATAAATAAGACTTTCATTAGAATTTGTACAGTGATTGTGGCCCTGGGATCCACAAACTATTGAATGCACCTAAGCTGGCCTATCCTGTCAAAGCTGATTTTAGATCAGCATAACTGCAGGTCACTAGAATATTGCATGCAGATACAGGTTTTGATGATGACTGATCTTTTAAAGTATTCAAAACTAAAATGTTGTTAAACTGTGGGATACTGCTTTCATTGTAGTTTTCTTCTGCCTTTTTAAGTTGAAGGATCTTTTGTCAGAGTCACAAAGTCAGCTAGAAGCAGCCACAAATGAAGTTCAGAAACAGAGCAAGGAACTGGGATTGGTAAGAAACTCTTTTTAATAGGCTGTAGACACTGTGTATGTTCATATGTGTGGCAGTATATACTGCTCCCTCATCCAGCAAACATTTGGAAAGCTTGTTTTTTTCTTTTGTCCCCTCTCAACCCAGCCAGCTCCCAGCCACAGGTGACCCTCCAAGCCCCATTATCTGGCGTCTGTGGGATTTAGCCCATTACATCATTGCTTCACAGCTTGTTCCCTTTTGCGGAGCCACTGGGGCTCTCCAGACCCCTCAAAATCTTTAGCTCAGTTGGAGGCAGAGTGTCCAGTAGGCAGTATGGGGACTGCAAAGAGTCACTGCATCAGCCTGCTTGGTTTGGGTGATGTTCCTGTTTTCTGTCCTGAAGCCCCTTGGTGCCTCATGGATACGAACTGCAGTGATTTTGGCATGCAAGTAGTCTCACTCCGCCATCAGGAGGCACCCACCCATCCACTCCAGCTCCAACTTGCACCACCATGTGTGGTCACCCAGGTGGCGGTAGTGCGGCAGGGCCCACTATCCTTCCTGGAAGAGGAGGGCATCTTATGGAGCAGTCAGTTCTCCTCCCCCCAGTAGGCCACCGATGACTCGGGCTCCCTTCTAAACCCAGGTCACGGCTTGTGAGTGGTAGCATTACTGTTGCACCGACAGACTGGTAGATGTTGGGAAAGCTGTTATGTAGTGTTCTGGTACAGAACTGCTGCTGCATTCCTCCCCAGAGGCAGCTGCACTTGAGCATTTTTTTTTTTTTTTTTTTATGAGTTCAATTTGGATGTTGAAATATCTTTGAAATGCATTACGAAAGGCGCTATATATGAATAAAGCTGATGACTCTACTCTTGCTCCATCCTCTGAGTCCTCCTGCAATAACTGATTGACAGATGTGCTTGGCACAGAGGTGACTCCGCCCCTAAGTCATCAACCTGAATGGCATCGTACAGCTGCTGGCGTCTCCCATCTTGAGTGGCCACTAGCTTGCCCTTGAGCAGAAGTGATAGCAGCATCACCTCCCTGATGACCAATAGGACTGTTCTGTAGCCAGTTCCCAACATGGATCCTGGCCACAAAATTGATCCCGGGACCCCCAGGTGGATGGCAGGCACCTAACCCAGTAGGTCAACATTACTTTTTTTTTTTAAACCTTAAGAGAAAAAAAAAAGGCAGAGAACATTGAAATCTACAGGTTTTCCTTGGAAATAGATGCTTTCTGAGGATACTATTGTGTTCTGAAGAAACTAAAATAAAGTTTTAAGAAAACAGAGTGTGAAAGACCATGTATATCACAAGCTGCTCAAGACTGCAGTCCATACATTGCACAAGCACAACACTCTAGCACCCAACTCCGCTGCTGAATCCATACATACAGCAACAATTAAAAGCTGACTGGCATTGCGGTAGATACAGTTGCGGTAAAATAAAAACACGTTATTCTGTGAGTTTTTTATGCAGCTGCATTATACTGCAGTTTTTTTCTCCGCCATAATTGCGTTATACCACAAAAGCAGTCAACTTTGGTGAAACTACTAATGTAGTTGCCTGCTAGAAGAGTGAACAATAAAGTAATCAGAACCATGTGGTGCATGGTCAGATCTTAATTCGAGACACAGCTCTTGCAGCAGGTTACACCATAAGGACTGAAGATGGCAGACAGCAAGACCCCACGGAAAACTTCTAGCTAGCTATACCCAATTGGGGACTGCCCCCTGATGTCGGCCCCGCTCCCGACGTCCAATACATTATAAAAGGGGCAGTCCCCCAGCATACCTCAGTTCTTTTCCTGCTGTCAGGTGGCAAGCATCGGCTCCACGGACACCTTCCACCTACGAATGACACCAGAATCTTTACTTTTCGAAAAATTTGATTAAAAACCTTGCATGTTTTCTTCCCCGACTCCTTCTACTGAAGGACACCCCTCGAAGTGCGCTTGCAGCAAGCAGATCCCTTTTCAAGACAGGCATTGGGCCTGTGTGTGGTGCCTAGGCCCAGACCACGATACCAAGGGCTGCGACATCTGCCAGCATTTTAATAGCCGCACCAGGATCCGTCACCAGAAAGCCCTTCAAAGTTTCCTTCTGAAGAAAAACTTAAAGCGATGGAGAGAGATCCTTCCTCCAGAGGGAATTTGTCCCATCATAAATCGGGGAAACACAAGGAGAAACACCAGGACAAGGATGGAGACCGATCCCCTAGTCGTGCCTCTGACTCCTGGGCCAGCTCCAGCTCGAACCGATCAGATAGATCTCTGTCCCAGGCCAAGTCCCTGACCCCACCGGTGAAGGTCCGGACTTCGGGGGGCTCAGGTACGGTGTCTCTTCAAACCTTAAAGATTAATACTCTTTATTTATATTGCGCCTTTCAAATACCAAGGCGCATTCCAGAAAGATAAAATACAAAGTATACAAACAGTAATGCAAGAACTATTAAAAACAAATAAAATCATCAGTTAGAGACACCGTAGGCCCTTTCCTATAAAAAGGATTTGAGAGCCTGTTTAAAACTCCCCACGGTCGTACACTCCCTTATCCAACGGGGTAGAGAATTCCAAAGGGATGGGGCCACAAACATAAAAGCCCGGGCCCCGGCTGATTTTAATATAACCCTAGGAATCTCTAGCAGCCTCTTGTCGGCTGAGTGGAGTGACTTCATAGGGAGGTAAGGAATTAAGTCTAAGGACAGCCAACTGTCCAGTTCACCTGCCAGGTCTGAGACTTCAGGCCGGCCTAGGCACCAGTCCAAGTCGACCGCCAAGCTAGGCGCTGATGCGACAGACTGGTGCCAGGACTCCGACCTATGTTCGGTCTCCCAACCTCCAAAGGGCTCTGACGCCCCTCTGAGGAAGACTACAGTGCTAATGTCCCTTAAGTGGATGTGGGAGACAAAACGGATGCCAGATCTAAATACTGCTAAGCGTCCTACAGACCCGATGCCACACCCGCTTCCCACACCGGTCACAGGGGGACGTCGGAAGAGGACGTCAGAGCTCAAGCCACTGGTAACCAAATATCGGATATAGAGGACACTGGGTTACCCCAGGACCCGACGCCTGACCCGACCATGCCTCAGGCACCGGCATCCAACCCCAAGGACATGTAAACACCGACGCCAGGCCTGTTGTCTGGCCTCAGTATTAATGAGGTGAAAGAGCTCTTCACCTTTTGGTGGGACACCATCAAGAAGGACATTGTCCCTACAAAACCCCCGCAGGAGGCTCCCCTCCCAAGGCACCTCCTAGAGATATTTCTCCTGATTTTAGGGAGCTTACCCCTCCACCCGGGGGCAGGTCCAGAGAAAGGAAATCAGGAGCTAAGAAAAGGCACCCCTCCAGGACCCCCTTAGGGTCCCCCAGTGATCTTGGGTGCAAGAGACCCAGATGGAGATCCTGCTCTTCCACTGGGGAGGAGTCTTGTCCAGATACTTCCGAACACATCCAGGTCACCCTCTCCTCTTAGTATCCCATTGCCTGACCCCTGTGATCTTCCCAGGTCAGCTTCTGATGACCCCTCATTTTCTGATATTATGAGGCATATACAAGAGAATATGGGGTGGGGTACTGAGGAGTTGGACCCTGAAAGGCAACACCTGGCTTGGTACCTCAGACGAAAGGACCCAAAGCCTGTGATGGTTCCACCTTTGGTGGACACTTTTCAAGATGCTACCAAAGTGGCATAGAAGCGTCCCTGTTCCACTCCCACAGTACCCAAGAAAGTGGATCGCCTCTATAGGGCCCCGCATGGGCTCAACAACCAGTAGCCGTCTCAGTGGTCATAATGGCCTCCCACGACCATTCCCAGCATCCACAACATCTTAGTACTCAACCACCGGACCAGGAATCGAAGCAGTTGGATGCTCTGGAAGGCGCATGTATGCGGCTGCTACATGTTCCATAAGGTCCCTCAATTACCTCAACCACTTGGTGCAATTCCAAAATGTACTATGGGACCAGGGCCAGGACCTTCTTAAAGATTTCTGGATGGAGACAAGAAGGAGGAACTGTTGAACCTCCTTCGAACCGGTTCAGATGTTGGGAATCAGGTCCTCCGAGCTGCATATGACTCGGCGGATTCCGCAGACCTCGGTGCCGCTACGGGCATTTGCCTTCAGAGACACTCCTGGTTGAGGGTCTCTGGCTTTACCCCGGACATCCAGAAGTGCATTTTGGATGTCCCTTATAATGGGTCAGTGTTATTCGGTGAAGACTGTGAGAAAGTCATCACCAAATTGCAAGATGCTGGGAAGACGGTTAGGACTGTACAAGCTATGTACAAGCCTAAACCTGGCTCCTTTAGTGGGAACCAGAATCGTTTTCATGGCCAGCAAGGCAGACAACAACCCTGTGCTGGCCAGTAACCCAGGAGCAATTTCTGGCAGAAAGCAGCAACCCAGAGGTCAGGGTCCATGAAACTATAAGCCTACCCAACCTGCCGGAGCCAACAACGCCACAGCATGACTCCTTCCCGGTCCCTGCCCCACCTCTGGATCAAAGGGAAGAAAGGGTCAGGGGTCGACTTGCTTACCACCTGCCAGGGTGGCAGAAGGTAGCCTCGGACCAGTGGGTTTTACAGCTCATACGTCGGGGGCACTCTATAGAGTTCCTCAACCGCCCACCGACAAGACCTCCGCTGCAATCCTGTTGCTCGGGACAGCATGTTCTGCTCATTCAGCAGGAGATCTCGGCCCTCTTGGAGAAGGACGCCATCGAGATCATTCCAGGGAACCAGAGGGAAGAAGGATATTATTCCCACTTCTTCCTGGTCCCAAAGAAAACAGGGGATCTATGCCCGATCTTGGATCTCAGCGACTTCAACACCTCGGTGGCATACAAACGCTTTCACATGGTCACCCTTCTGGCTTTTATTCCGATGTTCAAGCAAAGCACGTGGCTAGCGTCACTGGATATACAGGATGCGTATCTCCACCTCCCCATCACTCAATCGCACCGGAAGTTCCTGCACTTCGAGTTCTTGGGACGCCTTTATCAGTTCCGAGCACTCCTGTTCAGTCTGTCCTCGGCGCCTCACGTTTTTACCAAATGCCTGGCAGTCGTTGCTGTGGCCTTCAGAAGACAGGGCCCATATCTGGATGACTGCCTTCTCATGGCCTCCTCACGAGAGGTGCTAGTAAGGGCAATCCACGATACTCGTTTCCTGTTCGGATCACTGGGTATCACCATCAGTCAAGAGAAGTCATCTCTTTCTTATCCCCTCGCAAAGATTGCAGTTCATTGGCACCGTATTGGATGCCAACCAGGGAAAAGCCTTGCTTCCTGATGACAGGGTAGAACGCATCCAGTCCTTGATACGGGACATTGCGGCGAGGAAGCAGGTTCCAGCACGAACCATGCTTCACTTGCTCGGACATATGGCAGCTGCCATCGCCATGGTTCCCCTGGCCCGCGACCACATGAGAGTCACTCAGCGGATGCTGAGAGCCCAATGGGACTGATGCCAGGATCATTTAGATCAACTCATCAGTGTCACAAAGCCAGTCATTCAGGACTTGCAGTGGTAGCTCGCCCCAGAGCATCTCACCAGGGGGTTCCCCTTCTTGGCGCGTGCTCCATCTCTGACACTCACCACGGATGCTTCAGGGTCTGGTTGGGGAGCTCACTTGTACAGGACAAGGACCCAGAGAACCTGGTCGCCCCTGGAGTCATGCCTCCATATCAGTATTTTGTAGATGAGGGCAGTTCTATATGCCCTGCAAGCTTTGCAGTCAGAGATTCCACTGGGCCTGCGCTAAAGAATGTTGCAACACCAGCCATTGTGCAGCTGCTACTTGGAGTTCAGTGCACACTTTCATCAGACATTACAGCTTGGACATTGCCTCAAGACGCAGAGCGGGCTTCGGCCTGGCAGTCCTCCAAGGACTTTTGTCCTAGGCAGTCTAATTTTGGGATCTCTCCTGTCCTCCTCCCGAATGGGTTAGTTAACACCCTTTACTGCTTGGAAATCAGTCCTTATGGTGTAACCTGCTGCAAGAGCTGTATCTTGAAGTAAGATAGTATGGTTACATAAGAACTTACCATAACAGTAGATCTTCGAGAACAGCTCTTGCAGCAGGTAGTTTCCTTCCCACCTTCCACTCAGGAGGCATGGTCTCATCTCTAGGATGTCTCAGACGAATCAGAAATTTGGCTTCCTCTGGAAGTGGATCCTCAGTCTCCTCTTCAGTGTCACATAGCTATGCCGGGAGTCTACGGTGGAAGAACTGAGGTATACTAGAGGACTGCCCCTTTTATGATGTATTGGACGTCGGGGGCAGGGCCAACATCAGGGGGTGGTCTTCCGCTGGGTATAGCTAGCTAAGTTTTCCGTGGGGTCCTGCTACCTGCCAGCTTCAGTCCTTATGGTGTAACCTGCTGCAAGAGCTGTTATCGAAGGCAGTTTTCATTTGCTGAAGGAAGGGTGAAAATGCAGAACTGGCACAGAAGTCCCACTAGACCATCAGAGTATGTCTTATTTTTCAAGAAACCAGTGAATATTAAGGTAAATTTCAAAAAGAAATGGAAGAAGACAAAAACTAGAGCAGTAGACGTGTAACAGAACTGAATAAACGTTTACTTCTTCTGAGGAAAAGAGGGAAAGCCATAAAGCCAAGTGACCAGTGAAGGAAGTAGAGCCACCATCCAGGTCCCCAACCTGTATGGTGGAATAAACCCAACTACACTCTAGGAAATTAATTTTATGAGCATGAAGTAAAGGAAAATCCCTTGTGGAAGAAATCCTTGGGGATCCAAGATGTCCGATCACCATCCTTGCAGGCACAGAACAAACTATTACTAACCCAGGCATCAGTCGGACCTGCAATACACTACTGCATACTAAGGAAGATGAGAACATCTCCTTTTGACAGGTCTTCCACCACAGAGGATCCAAAGGCTTGTTGTTTGGGGTATAGCTGTAGCCATGCCAAGGAACATTTGGGTTCAGACACCCCAAGGAAAAGAGGTGACTGGAAAGAGCGGCTTTAGGCCTGGCCACCCAAAACCGCTTCTGATGGGGCTCGTAGATCGAGGAAACTTGATAGGCAGGGTTGGTGCAGCATGAAGCCAGTGAGGATGAAAGCGTACTGATCCTTGCAGTACAAAGCCATAGAGGGCAAAAGCATACCGATTGTTGCAGAATGAAGGCATAGAAGCAAACTGTACTGGAACGTTGAGGGTCTGAGAGTGAACGCATGCTTTGTTGTAGGAGGGCCTGCGCTCATTGATGGTTGATGAGCGGTTTGCCCAAAAATCATAAGCAGAGTAGGAATGGTAGCTGGTAAAGATAAAAGTGAGCCCCAAGGAGAGGGTAGGACAGCTGCCTGGGCAGGCTGGTGGGAATTATACAGTACAGCAGTGGTGCACAGGCTTGGAGAATGCCTGGAGTCAGTCAAGCCATCAGTACAGAGAAGCAGTACTAAACCAGAGTGTACTGTGCCCATGAAGGATGACAAGGGGCAAACACCCACACCAAAGGCCCAAGAAGCAAAAAAACAGGAAGTGAAGCACAGCCAGAGCTAGGGATAAAGCGACCCAGAGGCAAGCAGCCCAGGCCGCAGGCGGGGGCCAACAAGCACCTCATCCAGACAGCAGGAGGAGGATGACAAGAGCAAAGCAAGCAGGGAGAGAAGCCAGCCCCCAGCTAGCCCCACAGGACCAAGTTGGGGTGGGTGGGGGAAGGTAAACCAGCAGCCACCAGGGGAGCCGGCAGCCAGCAATGCCAGGCAGGGACAAAACCCCCAGAAGGAAGCAGGGAAACACTGTAACAGCACACCAGCAGCAGCCACAGAAAGCAAACAACGGGGACCAGGGTGGCACCAAGACCCAGGAGGAACAAAGCTGGGAGGAACAGCCACCATAGAAGTGGGCTGGGAAGATCCCCAGGCAGCAGGTATAGAGCAAGCTGCCTAACTGCTGAAGCAAATGGTGAACAGGAGGAGTGGCCCCTGTTCCAGAGTGGAGGAGGATAAGAAAGGACACCCATGCAACAGCTGCTCAGCAAGGTAAGGAAGAGGAGGATGGGGAGGCCGGGGAGAAAGCCAGCAGTCACGCTACAGCTGCAAACAGGTATCCAGAGGACACTTGGAGCATGCACACTTAAGTAGTGCTCATTGAGGTGGGGCATGCCCCACCACTCCCCAGGCATAGCCTCACCATTGTGGGAGGTAGTATAGCCTAGCAGTTAATGCACCAAGCTGTGATCCTGGAGGCTTCATAGACCTGGATTTGAATTCCACAACTGCACCTGCCTACAGTATAACCTTGAACAAGTTACTCCTGAGTCACACCTGGAAATGTACTTGGGTTCAGTGTTCCTTTCTCTGCCACTAATTGCAAAATAAATGACTAATATATGTAATGGAAGGGATGGAATAGCACTTCCAACTATCTAGATTTGTTTCCCTATCCACACTTAGGCAGTCTTCCACTGAGCATGCTCAGTCACTGGAATGGTCTTCAGTGGTCTTCAAGCTCAGCTCCTCCTACCATCTAATCATGTGGTTCTCTGGCTCCACTCCCTTTGCACTCAGATATTTTCTTCCACTGGAGCAGGTTTCCTCCTCCACAGCTCCTGCTAATGAATTAGAATTCTGCTCATTTCCAGGCTTTTTAGCAAATTTTCTTGAACTTTTGCTTCAACTCATTTATGTACCCTTACCCGTGGGCTTCGTGCTTTGTCGTTACGATTCATCATGGAATGAAAGAAGTAGTTAAGATTTAAGTAGTGTGTTTTGGTGCAGGTACTCAGTGACCACAACTGACTCACATGATGCCTGCATGTATGGTTTAGGCCTGGACTATGATGTGGCTCACTGCACCTGGTGTCAGGCGATGCACTCATGGATCACTGTGTGCTCCAGAGCAGACCAGTGAAAATGTGAATACCGTTTGCAGCTGCGGGTCAGCTGCACAATTTCAGATCCAAGTGGGGGAGAGGGCCAGCAAGGATATTCCAGCCCTGGACCTTATGTCAGTGGAGAAGAATTTGTGCTAGATCACCCAACCGCTTATAAAGTTATTCTGTTCTTTATCTTGCACCCTTGTAATCAGTGTGACTTTTCTGTACTGTCCTAACCAGGACCTCCTTGCAAATGAGCCCTGCTCAGTGGAGCTTTTCCTGGTAAATAAATGGAATAAATGAAGGGCTCAGAAATATTCATCCGTCTCCACACTCTTTCAAAGTGGAGTCTCCCAGCTGGCCCAGTGATGCAGAGGGCTGAGGTGCTGTGTGCCTTACCTCTCACCATGCCGGTGACCCTTTTTTTTTTTTTTTTGTAAACCAGGAGAGTTACACTAAGCTGAAAGCTTGTTTCCAGAGTGCGACCCTGGTTCAGGAATTAACTCTGGTCACCAGGGGTTGGCCGGGGGTGGGGGAGATAATTAAGCATCTGATGGACCACTCTCCTCTTCCGGGAGAGGCTTGCTCACTCAGCCCTTGGCTGCCCCGGGTGGAGGCCTGGAGGTATTATTGACAGCTTGAGCAGCATGAAGAGAGGGGCCGCTGTCCCATAGCATGTGTACACCTCCATGTACACACACACGTACGTGCCACTGCGGCGGGGCAGTGGGAGAAAACTGCGAAAAAGTCTGTCACAGGCTGTATGAAGCCTTGGCTGCCTCTGCCTCGCACTGTCACCAGTTCATAGACCCTCAATCTGGATGAGAGTCATCGAGTAGGGGGATGATGGCTCTCCCCTTCCCAGCCCCATCACAGGGGGAAATCCATGAGGGATCCGGGGCTTGGGGGACCAGGGAGATGGTTGCTGAAGGAGGGGGGCAGGGACAGGGCTGACCAGTCACCGGCAACAAGCCAGCAGGGGAAAAAATATAAATGAGAAAAAAAAAAGGTGAGTCTATGTCTCGATTCCAAAAGTTAAAGGACAAGAGCCAGCGCCAGTCACAGGATCGCTGTCTGTCAAGGGACCATTACTCTCCACAGACAGAGGATCCACGTGATCAGTCATCTCATGGGAGGTTGAACAGTTTCTATAGAGCCTGTCGGGCTGTCCATGGAACAGTCAAACGTGTCAGTGATGGTTGATCAGATGATCAACCCTGTTGAGGAGTCAATCAAGGGAGAAGATTTGTCTTTCTTGGATACTAGTATTGATCACGGCCCAATCCAGGAAAGGCAGTTTGGGTCTGACTGATCTCTCAATTGGGCCCCCACCGATTCAGCAGCTGCTGGTTATTCAGGCTCCAGTGCTGCCTCCTGTCTAGTTAGTACCCAGGGTCAGTCCAAGGGGGTAGAAGCCAGATAGAAGGATGATGGATGGATGGATAGAGAGATAGGTATATGTAAATGGGTGTGTGTGTGTGTGTGTGTGTGTGTGTGTGTGTGTGTGTGTGTGTGTGTATATATATATATTCACACATGTATGTGTGTGTGTGTGTATATCTATATATAAAAAAAAAATATATATATATAGTGTCAGCATTTCAGCATACAATTTATGACCATATAAATTGTATACTTAGGCAACCTGTTGGTTTGACATCACAGTCGTGCTCTCTGTGTAGTACTTATCATCGACTCTGACATCACCATCAGGTGTGGACATCAAGCTCCTCTTCATCATCTAGCTCCTGACGCTGACCCCATCACAGATGGGAGAGGAAAGACTGTCAGTAGTAGGTCTGCAGAGCATTTGTCCAAGCTAGAGTTTGACCAGCAGTACTGATCAGCCTGTCCCTGCCATGGCTGCATCTCCCAACGCAGACTTCACTCTTGCATCCTGCGGCTCCTCCTCCATCATTGTCAGATGTGCTGTAGCAACCAATACGAGTGGAGGGTGCTTTGACCAAGGATTCTAGGCCTCTATCTGCACTTCTTCATATTCTTTTGGTGGTGGCTTCCCCAGCAGAGAGGGTTGTCCACACTCAGTGTCAGTGGTCGACAGTCCTTTATCCTGACTCAAGTTGTAATGCATTATTCATTCCATCAGCTATGTGTTGATGGGATAATAGCCAGCCACAGGCTCACTGTGGGGGACCACTCCCCTGTGCTTGTCCCCGTGGAATATTTATCCATGTCCCTGGACACTCTGTTGGTGAAGGTCCAGAAGAAAGAGACCTACCCACTGTTGGACATTCTCGAATGGGACTTCTCACCTGGGGTAGCCTTCCCTATCACCCCTGCCATGCTGGGCTTGGTGCTGAGTTGCTGGCATCACCTGGCCACCTGCCAGACCCACCACACTGTATGGATGGCAAGTATACAGTCCCCTTGGGTGGACTGTCTGGATTTTTGGACATCCGCTGCTGGTGGGGCAAGTGGCAGATGGTATTCCATAAGGCAAGGGTGCAGGATGAGTCAGACAAGGAGTCCAAGAAGTAGGGCTACCTTGGCCACAGGGTCTATACAGCTGAATCCCTGGGTGTTCTCCAGGCCAGCTGTGTAGTGTTGATGGTTTGATATAGCCATGAGCTCTTCGAGATGCTCTCCAACCTTGCCAAGCTGCTTCCTGAAGACAGCTGGCAAGCGTTGTAATTTTGGGCAGGTGATAACCAAGCACCAGTTGCCCTTAAGTAACGGCTGTGGTAGAATCCATACACTGCCATGCATGGCTGCAGGTTTTGCATTTCATTCTGGAAATACAGAAGTGGGCAGCAGATCTGCCCTTCACAGGGCTGGATCTTTTTGTGATTTAGGTTCAAAAATTGTCTCAAGTATATCTGGAAATCCAGTGTGACCCTGGATTTGGTAGCATCAGTCACCAATCCCACACAGCAGCCCAAGCCAGGCCATAAGGTTCGGGTTCCTTTCATGGCCCCTGTCTGGGCTTGCAGAGTCAGTTGCAGGAGCAATAGAGGCAGCAGTTTCAACAGTAACCCCCCAGCCAGTTCCTTTAATAAATCAGGTCAAGGCCAGCACAAGGGCAGGGAAGGTGGTTCCATCAGAGGCTAGTCCTTGAAGGGTGCTATCAAGAGTAGAAACTGACAAGATGAGGAACCCTATTTCCTCTCTGTCATGACCTCTGCAGCAGCTTCCATTGGGAGCCAAAACCCACTTAACACAATGGTCTGCTGTTACTTTAGACAAGTAGATCCTGGAGGTGATGGGATTGAGATTGTCTCTATAAATCAGATCTTACCTTCTTATCAGTTCTGAGCACTGCTGCCTGCTTTAAGGAGTGAGGTTACTTAGCTACTCGAGTGGCATGTGACAGAGTTTGTTCTAGGAAGCAAAGCTAAGCAATGTCACGGTACTTGCAAACAAGGCAATGGCGCACTATTCTCAACCTATGAATCCAGAACACATTCATTCGCAGTCTTAAGTTTTGCACAGTGACCTTGCACCAGATCATTCCTTTCAAGGGACTTGGTTTTGCTCCCTAAACCTCCAGGATATATACTTCCATATCCCCATCTATCACACAGGTGGTTCCTCCACTTTCAGATAGATGGAACTTTGTGTCATTTCAGGGTCAAGCCATTCAGCCCGTCATCTACACCCAGTGTGTTCTTGAGGCCTCATAAGTTCCATATTTTTTTAGTGGCCGTGCTTGTCCGTTGTTTGTCTGGTAGGTCACCAGTGGAACGGCCCAGTGGTGATGGCAGACAGGAGCACCATTAGCAACTTGAGTAAAAATATAAATACAACTTTACCTTATTTGACTCCATTGTTAAACTTGTGTTCCTAGACCCAAGCTGTCATATATCAAGGAGGGGTCTGATAATCTCTCCACATATTGTATCTGCCAACGCACTATTTGCTATTAATTGTTCTGCACCATCTTGTACTGTAATCACCTTGTATTTAATCAAACAGTATGTATTACTTGTATCCTTTCGAAAAAGTTTCTGCTGTGTTTGCACTGCCTTTTCTAACATTCTCATATGGCCCACAGAATGTTCTCTTCGGTGTATATTCATATGTATTCTTCAATATCCTGTATTTCAGCATCTCAACGTGAATGTTTCTGTTTAGATCCACTGCATACTCTAACAAAACTCAGTTAACCACCACATATGGATGGCTGTTACAATGTACCCATCGTATATATCCTGTAATTACCCTCTACATACTATGTGTTCCTGTATATATTATTTACATGTATTACAGCTTTATTGTGTGCTATAATTGCCTTCGCCCCTGTCCCCGGGTTGCACCTGGAAAGGAGCCTCACTCTGTGTGCCTTTCCCAGTTACCACATTTTTAAATTACAAAAATAAAATAAAAATCTGCTCTTCTATATTTTCATGTTTTAACAGACTATAATTTTTATTAAAAACATTAAAGGCATGCTAGTGTGTCATGACCAAACCAAGCATGTATCTTGACATGTCACCAGTTCTTTCCTGTCTAAAGCCATCTATCAAACAACCTAATTCAGTAATGCTGAATGTACGGATTTGGTGTTGATTTTTTCATGTGCAAGTCTCATCTGTGGTGCAGATTTTAAAACTGATGGTAATATAACCCCAAATACCTGGGTGGATCGTCTGACAAGTTGGTGTTCCTATTTCTGAAGTTTGTTTTTCCCTTTTAAAATATGGCAAATTTTTTATATGTTTTTTACATTTCTAGCAGGGCTTATTCTACAATTTTTATTTTGTGGCTCTTGGATTCTCAGTATAAAAAACTTGGTGTTCTGAGAAACAGCTTAAGAGTCCTGGAGTGTGCTCTTGCAGTAAAAAGTGCTGAACTGGGGGGGGGGAAATTACATCAGTTCAGATACGTTTAGCACAGTTGCGGGAATTTGCTCATTCCAGAGACACAACAGGAAAGCCTTGCATACTGAACATTTGGCTGTGACTAGAGAACGTGGATACCTATGTCCATGAGAGCTTTTTATAACAGTCATTTTAAATTGCTATAAATACAGCTAGGCTAATAAATTAAAAAAATAAATAAATAAATACTAACATACTATTTGCCAGCAGATTAGGCCTTATGGTCTATCGAGTCTGCTCGAACCTCAGATCCCTAGTTGGGTGCCGAGGCCCCCCCCCCCTTGTCTTCCAGAAACCCCCATCATCCATCCCCACCCACCTGGGACAGGCCATCATCTGATACATCCACTTTCTGTGTCTGTCCCACCTCTCTTGAAGCCCTCCACTGTGGATCTCTGAACCAGCTCACCAGGCAGTGCATTCCAGGGTCCACCACCCTCTCAGTGAAAAACCTCCTCTTCTTTTCCGCCCTCACCCTTCCACCTTCCCACTTCAAACCATGCCCTCTGGTGATACCTCCCTGCTTTAGTCTAAAGATCCCCTCCATGTTTACCTTATTTATTCCCTTGAGGTACTTGAAGACCTCAATCATGTCTCTCCGCCCCCCCCCATCTCTCCTCTCCTCCAGTGAAAACAGGCAGAGCTACTCAAGTCAATGTCACCATTGTTTCAATTTTGGGGGGCAGACTGCATATAAAACAACGCAGTGCGTTTATTTTGGCATTGGGGAATCTTCCTCAGAGTTGTAAAACAGTTCATTACAAACTAGTTAAGAATGGTTTTGGCTAAAAATGGCCCAATGATGCTGAGGGTTGAGGCGCTGGATGCCATACCTGCATGATGCGCGGCGACCCCGCCCCCAAGGGAACAAAGGCTGGGTCGGTCGGGAAGGGAGAGGATTGAGCGTCTGACTCACTGCTCTCCTCTCCCCTGCCTGAGGAGGGCTCAGGGTTCACACCGCTCTGCAGCAGCCCCCCGATGGAAGTCAGGGGCACTACAGGTGTGATGCATCTAGGGGGTGGAGTATGGCGGACGGCAGCACGTAGTGCCTTGACGTCATTGCATGTCCGCACTCCAGAGGGGAAAAAACTGGAGGAAAAATGGCGGTCAGTCATGGTGGCTTGATGGCCATGCCTCTTTGCCGTTGGACCCGGGGAATCGCACTCAGGTATTGGATCCAGACCCGGTGGGGAGGTAGGGCAGTAAGTGGCCTCCCCATGGGTACTGCGTGCTTGCTCAAGCGAGTGACCCCATCAGGGTTATGTCTGGGGCACAGGAGGACGGTGGCCAGATGATTTGCAGATCGAGCTGTGGGGAGTAGAAATAAATAAATAAATAAAAGAACGGTATTGGCTAGAGATGACCTCAGAACCTTTGGCAGTCTTTTACCTGTTGTACTTTAAGTATCCTGAAATGAGGTGAATTTACTAACCAAGGCTTTGTGTGCCCTTATTCCAGGTCAGGCAGCACTTAAGTGAAATGAAGAACCATGTACATGATGGAGAAGCAGTTATAACAGAGGTCGACCCGACTGAGCAGGATCCTACCGAGGTTAAAGTGGTGAGACACCTCATGCATTTGCCCTGGAGTCAGTATGGACTCATTTAATTCTTAACTTGTCTTGTGTCATTCTTCGTACTCACTGACTGCATTTTATGTTGTGATTTTTTTGTTGTATAATTATCTTTTTTGCCAGCCTCCTCAGCAGCTGGGCCTGCCTTGCAAAGTGGTGAAGCTGCCTTGACAGCTGACCATGCTGCACCTGGGTTAGCCAGCACAGCGCACCCCTATATACATGTACACACAGATCTAGTCAAGTGCATGTCACAACAGTATGCTGACCTCCGTCTACTCCACACTGGATTTCCCACATATACTCCTGAAAACACATGCGGGCACATGCGCACACAGACACACACACCGTAGTTCAAACTGGCCAATCACAAATATTTCTAACCATGCACATTTTGTGCCTGGTATGTAGGAATGTCTGAAATCTACTCTACATGTTTTTGTAACAAATCTGTTTGAATATGGGACATTGTTTTTTCTGTTAGTGCCCATGCAGTGCTGAGTGTGTCTTGAATTATGAACAAGCCACTGACCAGACTTTATCAAACTAGGGGCAGTAAATAGTTATTTCACTGTTCTAGCTGAATTCCTTGACAGTGTCCCTCCACCCCCCTGAAAGAAATTAAACCGATGGGGCATTTGTTGGAACAAAATGGGTATGTTGCATACAGTCTCCTCTGTCACCACTTATTTTCCTTAGTACTTATACCATTCATTTTCTGTCTGTGTATCTACTTTTCTAGGATCGTGGATATGTTGTTCTATCCACACCGTTTGGCATGTCCTTTCCCTTTAAGAATCTTGCCAGAAGATCTAAAAGCTGGCTCCTCCCACCCACCCACCTGAGTGGTATATCCCTCTGCTCTGCCCCATGATGCCAGATCTTCCTTGCCGCTGGAAGATTCAGGTTCCCTTCTTACCGCTTCCGTGTTGAGTAGGCCCTGGTGCTTAAGCCTTCGGATTATTTACCTAAAATTAAACTCGTTAGAGTTTCTCCGCATGGTTTCACGATCGCGACCATGACAGAGGACAAGTTCTTGCCTGGGTTTCACCGGTACCCTTGCGGGCAGAAAATGTCTCGCACCGACTTGCACACCATGTGCATTTACTGCCTGGGACATGAGCATGTCACCCAGGCCTGCGATTTTTGTTACGCGTTCCATCCAGCAGTGTTGGGACGACCGTCTTGCACATCTGCAGCTTGGGCGACCAGAAAAACAGCACACGCCAGTCATATCCAAAGATGCCCATCAGGTAGACTTCGCGACTGCGGAGTCCACTGAACAGCTAGAGCAAGGAGGCCTTCGAGGAACAGGCAGCTAAGGCTACTGAGCAGTCCTCCTCACTTTCGGCTTTCAGCCCACTCAAACTCAGTGCTTCCTTTACAGGCTCCTTCAAGGAGTTGTGCCAGTCTCTCCCGAATAAAGGGGAAGGCCCATCCGGCTCACACACCTCCCAGTCCTGTAAGAAGGAGTCAAAAGGTGAGTCAACTCATCAACACCGCTCTTGGAACAGATAGAGATCTTGGACCCAGGAGTCTCTTACTTGAACTGCGGTTGAAATTGCGACCTTGGCCGCTGGCTTCACAGTGCCCCATCAAGGCACCTGGCCAAGATGCGGGATGACGACCAGGTCAATATTGTTCTTGACTCAGTTGACCCATTGTCGAACAATGAGGCCGACAGTTCTCTTTTCAGGACCCCGGTCCTGCCTGGACCTACCGAGGAGGAATCCCAGCCCACTGGGAATCCCATCGAGGTCCCTGTCCCTTTCCTGGAGGAGCCACTGTTCTCCCCAGCTCCTTTGGAGCACCCCTGTTGGTATCACTGATGGTGCGTGCTCTCAGGCGCTCTCAGCAAAGGCGAGGAAGGCCTGGCAGCGCTCTCAGGAGCCGGTGACACCACTGATCCTCCTCAGATGAGGAGAGGCTTTGACGCAAGTTGCTTTGGTGCTACAAGGACCTTATGTGGCAATAGTTAGTGTTGGCTGGTCAGAAGTCAACCCCGGCTTCCACTCCAGCCATCACATGACTGTCACCCTCAAGGCCGACGCCGACTCTTCCGGAGCTGGTTGACACTGTTCCTCCCCTGCAGAGCCGGGGCAGACCCTATCAACGCAGCCGAAGCTGGCCTCTCCACTAATCGTGGTGGAGCCATCACCTAAGCAGCCTCACTTGGGGGCTCCTTCCAAGGAGTCTTGACCCATTACGGGTCCCTTATATAGGCTGTCATTCACCGTCACTCCCGACCATCTGTGGCGGGTGGAAAGTAAACTCCAGTGGGCAGCTGCTCTGTCCGGACTCCTTGGAGCCCAAGGACTCGGACTTGAATGTGCATCCTTGTGATGACGATTCCATGAGTCTGTCGATGGAGGACGGTCCCATGTCCTTCCTGGGCATCCTCC